>CM059874.1:1467272-2162700 GCA_030490815.1 Acer saccharum | reverse complement strand
ATGGCTTCATCGTTTGCACTCCCAATCTCTGATACTTCCTGACCGAACCTTCCCAAGTATTTCTTCAGCGACTCGTCTTTTCCTTGCTTGAGCTGGGACAAGTGAGCCACTGACTTCTTCCTGTTTACATTCCCGAGGAACTGCCTTGAGAAAGCTTTGATCATTCGCTGAAGCTGCTTATGCTTGCTGCTGGTAATCTACCGAACCACCGAGAACCTAGATCCCCAAGAGTCTGTGGAAAGTTCAAGCATAGCAGGGCGTCATTGTGGACGTATTGGGCCACGGCACTCCTATACCTCCGGAAGTGTTTCTTTGGATCGGTATCTTTCTTGAACTGCTTTACGTGTGGCATCCTGAACCTCTTCGAGAAAGGCATCCTTAGAACTCCATTGGTGAAAGGGCTGTCGGATTCGTCATCCGACAGTTCATTACGCCATACCGCCTGACCAAAGCATCCATCTGTCGACGATTGTTTTGCACCTCCCGGGTCAGGCTCTATATGAGTATGTCTCTATCTTCTTCTGGTTCCCCCATCGCATTGAAATTTTGACTGATGGTCAACTTCTGGCCTCTCTCATCCGATTCCTACTCCCTATGTTCTTAGATTAGGCCATGTAATCAAACTGTGCCCCTCTGGCCTTTGTGACGATAATACTGCTCCACTCCTCTGAGGATGATGACCGATCTCTCCGGTGAATACGCTTCTTGGGTTGGTCCCGACTTCGCCCCATTCGATCTACATCATACCTTCTATCGGAATAACCTTCCTCTCTACACTCCCTGCTACCCCTAGCTTACCTTTCAGACAAAATCTCTGGCTTGTCTGTGAGGTCTCGGCTTGCTTTTAAAGGCGCGTCGGGTGTTGGTATCACCACCATGGAGCGCAATCTTGTTGTTTATTGATTTGGAGCGGACAGATTGTAGGGTGAAGT
Source organism: Acer saccharum (assembly GCA_030490815.1). Taxonomy (NCBI): domain Eukaryota; kingdom Viridiplantae; phylum Streptophyta; class Magnoliopsida; order Sapindales; family Sapindaceae; genus Acer; species Acer saccharum. The sequence continues at coordinate 2,161,768 of CM059874.1, read as the reverse complement.
CAAACCCTCCGTAGTGGAAAGATCAACTCCTTGCCTCTCTGCGTCAGATTTGAGTTGCTGCAAAGAGGCCCGGAATCGTTGCACGATTTCCTCATTAGTTGGAGGGAAACGTTGATACCGGCCAGGGCAGTTGATTGGTCGGCAGTTGCTAAGGTTACATCCGCAGTATGAAGGTGGCGTCATCCTCCAACTCGTTAATTGGCAATCCTTGACTGTATCTGGAATCGCTACCATCTCCTTCGCCGACCATTGCTTCACAAGTTTTTTATTCACCCCTTCTTCTAGCGCCAATTGTTGACGGTGATTTTTCGTAGTCACTCAATCAATGATTTGATATCAATTTTATGAACGAGAATGATTGAAATTAACACTACAAAGTATTAGCAATAATGAACAAAATACGTGGTAAAACTCCGATGGTCGGAGAAACATCCACGGTTGTTGCCTAAACATCCACGGGTGTAAAAAGCACGTCACCACCATAAGAGGCCACGTAAGCAGAAGTGAAGGGAAATCAACCTGAGTACAAAAACCCAAGGCAACCCAGCCACAGACAAAGGAAATCGCTCGGGCAACATAGCCTACTCGGTCATACTCGGGCATACTCGGGGTTCAACTAGAAAGATAGTCGTGGAAATTCACTCCCCAATCATATGGGTAGAATCAGCAACTAGCACCTCTACAATAAGCTACAGTGCAGCTACTCAGAAACCAGCAAGGAAACAAGCAGGTTTCCCATAAATAAAGGAATAAAATCCTGCCCAAATTAGGACTCAGTCAAACCAAAAGATACGCTACACTCAAATAGGAAAGCAAGTCCTTTTAGGACTGAGAAAACCCTCAGAACTTGGGCACCACGACACCAAACCCTAGTGATACCCACAAACCCTAAAACAACTATGTATAAATACCCCTGTAAAACACAAATAAGGGGTACGTGAAAACTAAGAGAAGAGATCAAGTATGTATTCAATAACAGTTTTTATAGTGGATTTGACTTCGTTGCTTCGGCAATAAACCGTGGATGTTTCTCCGACCATCGGAGTTTTACCACGTATTTTTGTTCATTATTGATAATACTTTGTTGTGTTAATTTCAATCATTCTCGTTCATAAAATTGATATCAAATCGTTGATTGAGTGACTACGAAAAATCACCGTCAACAGCTATCATGTTGTCTCCCTTCGCCTGGTACACACCGAATACTTGGTTGATTACAAGCTGGGAATCACTTCTAACCAGGAGGAATCAGCTCCCAATTCTTCCGCAACTTTCATCCCTACCAATAAAGCTTCATACTCTGCCTCATTATTGGTGGCTTTAAACTCAAACCTGAAATAGCTACATTCGATCCTTTCATGATCAGTAAGGACGATCCCAGCTCCACAGCCGGCTTGATTTGATGCTCCATCCGTATATATCCCAGGTCTTGCAATCAGTTGGCCATTCTAGGGATTTTGGATCCGAGCTCGGGATCACAGTTATATCCGGATTTGAAGTCGTGCTGAATTCTGCTACAAAGTCGGCTAAGGCCTGAGCCTTGATTGTCATTCTTGCCTTGTATTTTACGTCGTACTGAGTGAGCTCTAGGGCACACAAGACCAGCCTGCCTGATACGTCTGGCCTCTGAAGGAACTATCTCAGTGGTGATTGTTTGTCACTACTGCGACTGTGTGAGCTTGATAATAAGGCTGGAGCTTTCTAGTATGGTCACCAACGCATAGGCGAGCTTTTCCAGGATAGTATAATTCTTCTCAGATTTTGTCAGGGCACGACTCACATAGTAGATTGGTCTTTGGGCTCCGTCACTACATTCATTCACTAAGGCCCCGCTTGCTGTAGTTCTTCTCCTAGAATGGATTTTACTAGTAAGGTGGACTGGATAAGTACTTGTTCAGTGCCTGGAATGCTTGCTCACTCTCTTGATCCCACTTCATCTTCTTACCCTGCTTGATGATTTTAAAGAAAGGTAAGCACTTATATGTAGATCGTGATATGAAGCGGTTCAACGCTGCTATCATACCAATCAATCCATGTGCTTGCTGAAGGGTGTTAGGGGATTCAAGATCCATGATGGCCTTGATTTTCTCGGGGTTGGCCTCGATTCCTCTCTCGTTTACCATGAACCCAAGAAACTTTCCTACTGCTACCCACGAAACACACTTAGCCAGATTCAATCTCATTTGGTTCTCCTGTTACTGGAAGGTCTGGCGTAAATCTTCAGGTGTGGTCTGTCAACTGTGTAGGGAAAAATACGTAGTACACAACGCAAGCGGAAGCGAGACTAAAAATAGATTAGTAGTTTTAAAAAATTTTCCTTTTTATGAACCTTAAACCCTTTAATAATTAACAATACATATAATCACAAAAGAAGAATGCCTTTTGTCGCGTGATCCGATGACTTACGTCGATGGTAATCCATAAGATCTTCAATCCTAGCACGAACGTGAATCACCTAGGAGCGTGGTCTCCCTTTCTTTGAATTGCCAAACCTGAGAATGGACCAAACAAACTTTTTTTTCTTTTGTTAGTCACAAAACAATCAAAAGAAGACTAAGATTATTCCGGTCACTTTTGAGTTCTCAATCTAATGATCGAAACTCGCGTGAACTAATCGATGTTGTACACACAAGCTTATTGATGAACAAGCAATTAGTGTACCATCAAAGAATTATCTTTCCACTCTTTTATTTTTTAGTAGAATAAATACTTTCTATGAATTGAGAGAGAAGAGAAAATTGTATCTACTAACAACTAGGGTGGCCGAATTTCTTTCCTCTTTTCTTTTAGGGTTGCCGAAAATCCTTCTCTAAAAACAACTAGGGTTGCCGCAAATCACATGCCAAAAAGGCTTGTGTTGCACCCTAATTTCCATCAAAATAGACTTCAAACCCTAATCCAACTCATAGATATTTTCTTTTTATTGACTAAATTAAAAACTTCTTATTTGATTAAATAAATAATAATATTTATTTTCTTATCAACAAGTCTTTTATTTTAGTATACTACTACCAATAGTATAGCTTTAGGAATATTTCCTTATCAAAAAGATTTGTTTCTTAATTAAACAATTAATTAATAAATCAATTAATTCTTATTTAATTAAACAATGAAACAAAATAATATTAGGTTAATTTATTCACCTTTGCCACCCCACCTAAAATAAATGGGCCATATATTATTTTCTTATTTCATTTAATCCATTGGACTTTATATAAAAAGCCCACATGTGAACCAGACCCATTCTTACTAAAAGAAACAAGCCCACATGTCTTTCATTAATATATTAATACAATTGTGCAGCCATTAAATAAATAATGTGCAAATTATATTCTTAATATATTAAATGCAATTCTAAATGGACCCATAAATTGGTCCGTAGAATTATCAAGTGATCCATGCAAGTCCGTGTGGATGGAGATCTTGGCGGGCTATCTAAATTTAAGCTTCAATAGACATAACCTAATCACAATCAACAAATGATTCACTTAGGTCCGATCCATTAATTTTAACTCATTCCACTAAAGAGCTAAAATTGAACTCTTAATAAAGATAGAATAAGAAGATGTTCCTCATTCATACCCTAGACAATCATGTTGGAGATAGTGTATCCTCGTGATTAATATTAGTAATCGCCAAGGTTCATAGACCGCCTATAACTCTCCAAGTTACCATATTTACTCATATGACCACGTTTTGAACTTGGATATTTTGACTTGTCCAGAAGCCATGTTTCAATAGACACTATCGAAAACTCAACGTTGAGATTTAATATCCAATTACCTCAAAACATCCATACGTGATATTATACTCTCATTTAATAAATGGAGCCACAATGTCCTATCTATAAATGAAGTCCTCTATCGATTAACAATGATATCACCAAACTATCGAGGATAGACTATGCTATATAATCATACTCATTGATAACTCAAATGATATCACTTGCAACCATAAGTCCATCATTTATCTCAGGATTAAGATAGACTCTCCGATTGTCCTGATAATGAAAAGACTATTCTATTGACGGTTCTAGATAAAGCTTTTCATTGTGATCCAGTTCAATGCACCCAGTGCACTAGATTCTTTTGCTCGAAGACACTCCGATGATTTTAGACTCATCATATCTCATTTGATCCCACTCAAATGCTAGCAAAAGAATTCTACAACTTTAACAAGATAAAGGTGCCCAACCTTTAACTTAAGTTGTGAACATTATAAGACTAACTAAAATTGTGTCTACCACATACATATCCAGATGTACGAACAATTCTTCTTTTCTCATAGTCTTTAGACCTTATGATTATTTACTTTGACAATTATAATATTAAACTATAAATGCTATCGATTTGTTAAACCAGAAATCACTTTATTAATATGAAAAAGATTGTTAATTACAATATACACTCTTGCTATTGAGCATAATCCTAACAAACTAGGACTTGGTGATCATGTCGTCATGTATACTGTTAACCAAAATTCACTCTGGGTGGGAATTTCAAGTTAACACCCCTCAAACTGCTACCTGGTAGGCTGCAGCGGTAGATACCTCTAGGTACAATGGTTTTGTACAAGTAAAATATTTGGAGTAAGGTGCAATAGGTAGTAGAAAAAATGACCCCACCCTCGGGTTTATTGTGGCATGTCATGCGAATAGCAGATAAAAGCTTGGACCAGTGGGTCGGAATCTAACTCACATACATGCATAATAAAATAGATAGAAAGGAGAATGACAACTCTTTTGGAAGAAGGTGGACTGGCCTAGGGGGAAAAGCATCATGTATGATCATATGCTGAAAAACCCCTAGGTAGTATCCGATGGAGAGAGATCCTTTATATTTATCAATAAGGTGCTCCGGGGAGCTTACACAAGTAGGAGAATAATACAACATAGTGCTCCAGAGAGCTTACAATAATAGGCGGGCGTAGGCCCTTTTCTGAAATCATAGAAAAAAAGAAGAAGTAGAAGATCCCCATTTAATAGAGAACTTTGTCATATTTATATTCTAGTTCTTTTGTGCCCACTCCATCAATTTAGTCAATCAATCTATATTATAGGAACAATGATTTGGCATTGATTGAGTTGACTGATTTCTCATTAATGGCATTATCAATGGCATTAAAGAGTTGACTGTTTTATCATTAATTGTGTGTTACTACATTCTACTCTCATTATGGCGTGGTCTAGCTCTTCCTTGGTAATCTGGCAGATGGTGTATTAAGACCTCCCTTGTTGACGCCTTCTATGTTAGGTGGTTGGGAGGTGCTTGGATGACCAGTCCGAATGCAGGGTACGGGGTACCAAGTATGGGGTACGGGGTACCGAGTATGGGGTACCAGGTACTAGGTGCGGGGTACCGGGTATGGGATACGGGGTACAGGGCATCGAGTACAGGGTACGGGGTACTAGGTGCGGGGTACCGGGATACCGGTGTGGTGCCACATCGGGATACTGTGTATCATAGATCATGTGGTAGTGAGATATCGGGATACCGGGATAGTGTGATGGTGGAATCCTCAAGACCCTGGGTTCATTCTTTCAAAAATCAAATGACCTTAGCATGGATAGAAAATTCTTCTTTGGACCCCTGCCAAAAAAGGCGGTTAACATATACTTCCATAGATCTTCCTATTTGTTGCTTGAACAGTTTATTCACCAAACGCTGGTAAATGGCTCCAGCATTTTTGAGACCGAATGGCATCACCTTATAGCAATAGAGGCCCTATCCAGTGATGAAGCTGGTTTTGTCTTGATCAGCGGGGTGCATTATGATCTGGTTGTACTCCGAGAAGGCATCCATGAAGCTTAGAAGTTTGTTACCTTCAATGGAATCAATCAATTAATCTATTTTAGGTAGAGGAATGTTATCATTTGGGCAAGCCCGGTTGAGATCGATGTAATCCAGACACATATGCCACTTCCCATTGGCTTTGGTCACCATGACCACGTTGGCGATCCACTCAGGGTAGCGGGATTCTCTGATGAATCTGGCTTTCAGAAGCTTATCCACCTCTTCCTGTACCATGGGAATCCGCTCGGCGTTGAAATGCCTCCGCTTTTGTTTGACCGGCTTAAAGGTTGTATCCACTACCAACCTGTGAGTGGTTAGGTTGAGAGGGACACCTAGCATTTCATCATGACTCCAGGAAAAAATGTCATTATATTCTTCAAGGAGTTTTACTAGGTTCCTCTTGACTTCATAATCCAGCGCGCCTTCTATCTTCAATACTTTGGTTAGATCTCCCTTTCTAATTGGTATTTCTTCTAACTACTCCACGGGGTGACCACCAGTCCATCCCTGCTCTTCTACTTCCGTTTCTTCTATAATCATATCCGGCACCTCTCTTTCTTCTAGTACATAGTGATCCTACTCCGATGCCCTACTGCTTGGTTCACTAGTTACATGGGCACACTGCTTGGCTAATGCGGTAGGATTTGTGGACACTGCATAACAGGTGCGGGCTGCTTGTTGGTCCCCCCGGACTTCTCCTACCTTAGTCCCTACTGGGAATTTTAGGACATTATGATAAATGGACAACACTCCCCTGATTCCCGATAGGAAAGGTCTTCCCAAGATCGCATTGTAGGCAAACGGGGTATCAATCATGATGTTCTGCTGAAGGGGAGCCTCTCCAATTATTACCGGTAGAATATGCGTCCCGACTGGCATTATGAAGTTTCCTATAAAACCATACAAGGGCATGGTGCAACTGTTGTAGCAGGGGTTTTTCAGGTTGAGCTTTTCTAGCACTCCTTTAAACAAAATGTCCACGTTGCTCCCGGTATCTATCAGGATACGGTGAACCCAGTAATTTGCAATCTGTACCGTGATCACCATTGGATCATCATGAGGCTGAACTGTGTTGGAGGCATCATCCTCGGTGAAAATGATCTGGGTAGAACAAGGATAGTCTTGAGATCCCCTGGAGACCCGAAGTACATCATGACAAGTAGTAAGCCTCAGGATCTTCCTAGCATGGTTCTTTCTTGAGTTGTTAGAAGTCCCTGCTAGTGTTGGGCCTCCGCTGATGGTATGAATGACTTGGATTTGCTGTATCAAGTCTTTACTATTGTCCTTCCTTCTTTCTTCTGCATCTCGCATCTCCCTTTGCACCTCCTTTCCTGCCTTGATGCTATCTCGTACTTGCTGCAAAAATTCAACCAAGAGTCCTCCCCTTACCAATCCTTCGATCTGGTTGTGGAGATTGTAACACTCAGATGTGTTGTGTCCTACATCCTCGTGGAAATTGCAGTACTTGTAACGGTTCCTTTGATCTACCAGGATCTTCATAGGATCGGGCTTCATGAGCAAACCTTTATCGCGGATGGCGAGGTATATGGTCTCTCGGGATGCATTGAGATGAGTGTAATGGTTGTACCAGTCTTCTTCACTTGCTACCTATGCTACCTCTCTTAGTGGAGGTATGGTTCTAGGAGGGGTCCTTCTCACTAGGTATCTATCCTGATGCTGGGAAGGAGGTGGCAGCCGATAGGTCGACTAGTTCGGAGGGTGATTCTAAAACTTCTTTGCAGGTGCAAGCTTCGAAGACTCCTTCTTCGATCGTTTAGATGATCGGGCTTCATCGTGCTTGACCTTGACCCGGAGTTGTTCATCTATGTCCACCTACTCAAGTGCCCTGTCATAAGCTTCTTGGTAAGCCTCAGGTGGATGCTTGGCAAACGACCGGAACAGTCTACCAGCCCATAGGTTTCTTTTGAAGTTAGCCAAGGTCTCCTTCTCGGTAAACACTCCCATCTGGATCACTTCTTTGTGGAACTTCTCCACATAGGATCTTAACGTCTCTTCCCGCACCTGGACCACATATTGGAGTAAGACAGGGTCCTTGGGACGAGGTTTGATCCCCTAAAACTGAGCACAAAAATATGTAGTAAGCTTTGTAAAAGAATCCACACTACTTGGAGGTAACTTTCTTAACCAAGTCTTGGCACAGTCGGCTAGGGTGGAGGAAACATTCTGCACATTGCTGATCGAGTAGCATTTTAAACTTCCATCTGGTGGACAAAACTCTCCATGTGGCTTACGGGGTCTTCTGATCCAGAATATTTCTCGACAGGCATCTTGAATTTAGGCGGTAGCTCTACTTCTCTGATCCTTCTAGAGAAAGGCACATTCATCTCTCCCAAGGGGTTTTTCCAGGTACCCCGGTGTTTCCCCTTCCTTAGCTCCTCAAGTTCCTTTACCATATTGGCCATCTGATCTTCAAGGCATCCGGACCCATCGTGCCTGGATCTAGCTATTGATCCCTCATTATCCGAAGTTTCAGATAGCACGGTTTTCTCCTTGTGCTCCTCCCTCTGGGGCCAAGCACCCCGCGGGTTTCTCTGGGCCCAGTATTACCACATGCATCGGGCTGTGGAGCCCTCTTCTCTACTGTCGGTCTAGCCGCTGGCTAGATCCTTTTGGGAGGGATGTCAAATGCTGACTTCACCTGTCGGGGTCTGATATCTCCAAGATGATCCGGTACTGGCAATGGCGGCCCAAGTCTGTTAAAGATTGGTACCCGGGTACTCGGTCCGGCTTCTCCCACGAGCCTAGGTGCTTCGAAGGGTATTCCTTGGGTAATCATCCGGAGGCGGATGCTTTCCACGTAGGTAGCAGCGTGCTGCTCCATGGTATCCCGAATTACCTCCTGGACCGCGGGTCTTGGGGCGCGGAGCTCGCATTGGGTAGAGGAATCGGTGCCGGGATCTGGCTTCTCGTTCCCTTCCTCTTCCCTTAGTTTCTCTGAGTGGAAGTGATAAGGCCATTTGTTACTCAACAAAATTATGTTTTATGTTCTTTTGAAAACCATATTTTAACCACTTAAAAATCCTTTAAGATAATATTTCTTAGCAAGTGGTAAGCAAGATTCGTTCCACAGGGAGATGGAGAATGTGTTGGATTAATTGACTAATCTTAAACAATAAAATAAATCATTGAAAATGGATAGTTGTTTAGGTTTTACAACCCACAAAATTGCAATAAAATAAACATACAAAAGTGATATTCAACAATCTTGATAAGAGAGATGATGAAAACAATTAACAGAAGCTAGGGAATAGATTGAGTTACTCATGGATTTGGGTAATGCTTTCAAGCCTCAATAATGACCAATCTTGTTAATGCTAACCATTTATTTTCTAAAGTGTGTTTAGGTCATTACTATGAACACTAAACACATTCCCACCTTAATGCCTAATCGATTAAGGAAAGAGGGTCAATGTGGGATTAGTTGAGTACAAATCAAGGTTGGATTAATAGGGTTGATATACCCACCACTAATCCATCCTATTCACTAAGTTCTTCAACCAATCAAGGGTGTCAATCCAAAATTGGTTTCACAACAAATTATCCCACACAATATTATGATCTACTAGTGAAATACAATGCAAATCACAATAAGCATAAGATCTAAATATAAAGTGAATAGGAAACAAGTAGAGATTTAATTACAAATAGCTAAGCAAATACCCATAACCACAAGTTCCTCAAATCTATCCCCTAGATGAGGGGTTTAGTTACATGATCGGGGTATAAAAGTACCTATTTTATACCCCTAATTCCTATTACTTTGTGCTTGTTTCTCGGGTAAAACCGGTATTTAATGGTTTAAATAAGTGTTTCAGGTAAATAGAGGAATTCAAGGGTATTGTGGTAATTTTAAAGAAATAGGGGCTAAAATGTAATATTCTGGAGAAGATTGAAGATTCTATGAATAGGAGAGAAGTCAGGGGTACATATAGTAATTTTCCACGCAAAGGACAGCGGTCAGTCCACGTCAGCATTAGAAACGACACCGTTTGGGTATGCTTGCTTGACGTTTGACGTCAGGGTCGTCTTCTTCAGCTAGCCGGGTCGACCCGCGACCCGGTTGACCCGACCTGGACCCAATAGACCCGACTTGCAACCCAATAGTTTCCAGGCCAATTCCAACAGTTTTTCCGACCAAATGCCCCCCAGATCACTGCAAATAATCCCTCCGGTCCCAATGGACCCATTTCCAGTCTCCCATGCACAAGTTGTCCATCTCCTTCAAGAAGCTGTTCCTCCATGGAAAGCCAAGCTTCAAGCTCACCAGCTGGGAGCTCTTTCCCGCAAACCAGGCGTGCCAAACCCGCTGGAAATCTACGGTTTCATGCCGAGAGAAATATCCCAGGAAGCAGAGGGACTGAACTCACGGCCAAACGTCCAAAAATCCACTGCGACTTTCGCCAGCGGGAATAAACCCGCGAGACAGAGGTTTGGAACCCGCGAGCATGGCGATTTCAGAGGAGAAACTTGTCTTTTTCACGTCCAGATTTTCCCAACCTCTTCCTCTATAAATATACCTCTTTTGTGCACAGAAACATGATCCCTAATATCCAAATAACCCTACAAACCTCAACCTCAACCCTACAAATCTCAAACCTCATTTACAATATTGCACTATTTACATACCTACACATATATCAACCTATATTGCACCAATTTACACCATCAATAATCTAGCATAGTTTAGAGAACACAAGCTTGGGAAAGACAAGAGATTGGTTGTCTTATTTATCTCTTTTGCTTACTTTAACTTGTTGTTGTATTTTGATTACATGTTTATGTTGGGAATATTGGTGGGATTGTAATAATATTCATATTTTGGTTGATTAGTTTATTTGCTTGAGCTTAATATATGCATGTTAATTGATTAACCAATTAATTGATATGTAATGGATTTAGACTACTTGAGACATCAATAACATGCATGAATGATTATTTGTGTATGTGTCTTTATCTTAGTGTAGATTGGTGAGAACCAATCTTGTGAGCTTATTTGCTATCAACTAGGAATTGGATTTATTGCATGAAAACCATTTCCTAGCATTTACATGCCCTTACCACCTCTCAACTAAACTCTTCCATGACCATGCATGAGTTTAGTTTAGTTTAGTTAGTTAGTGTTAAATTAGTTAATTATATTTGGTAAGCTTGTAGTTTAGTTAATTGTAGTTAGATTAATGTTAACTTAGTTGTAATTCAATTTAGGTCATAGTGTAATATTAGTTTAGTTATTTGCTTGAGACAATTCCCCTTTTACTTTCTTGCATGTATATAGTGTAATTATATTGTATATATATATATATATATATATATAAGACATAGAACCGACTCAAGGTAAACACCTCCTTGTTGGGAACGATACCCTTGCTCGTAACCACTATACGTGGCCAACGATTCGTATACTTGCGAAAGGGTAAAAACTCACACGCCATATCATTTACTGTAGTTTATTAGAATCAGTTACCTCGGCGCCGATCAAGTTTTTGGTGCCGCTTCCAGGGAGGCATATTATCTTTTGTTAGTTTTAGTGTTAGTTTTATTTTTGTTATTTGTAGTTTAATTTTTTTTTTAGTGTTCATATCATATCTTGTTCGATTTGATTTTTGTTTGTTTGATTATTTTAGGATTCGGATCAATATGGAAAACCTTTCCAGTGTGCCCATTATTCAGAGGCTTATGAAGTACTTTGCTTTGCCGATTATGGGAGCTCAACCGTCAGCGATTCTGTTAAGTGATTTGCAACGAAGCTACGAGTTTAAGAGTTCTCATTTCAACACTCTTCCAATCTTCCATGGTAAACCGGATGAGGATTCCCTTTAGTTCATGAAGGAGTACTACGATGTCGTTACTACCATCCGACTCAGAGAGCTCACGGAAGATCAGTTGAGGATGAGATGCTTCATGTACTGCATGAAAGATGAGGCAAATAAGTGGCTATTGGCTATACCCGTAGGTTCATTAACTACTTGGGAGGCAGTAGAGACCAAGTTCTTCTCAAAGTACTATCTCTCTTGGAAAACACGAGAAATCTGGGGCAATATAGCAACCTTCGAAGAAGAACCAGGAAAAGACTTCCATGAGACTTGGGACCGATATAAGTCACTCCTTGCACAGTGCCCGCACCACATGTTCCCCTTCGTCCTACAAGTACAGTGTTTCTATGACAGATTGACAGGACTCACATAAGCCACTGTTGATAATGCTTGTGGGGGAGCAATGAGGGAGAAGACCGCAAAGGAGGTGTTTGCCGTATATGAGATGTTGGGTGAAAATTCCCAACAACGAAGAGGAAGAGATGATTCTCGTGAGGAGAGGGCCAATGCGGACTTAGGAATGCAATTGGCCAACATGTCACGGGAAATGGAAAATCTCAAGGCAAACTTTGGGCAACAACCGGTAATGGGAGAGGTGCAAGTCGTGTATCCGTATCAACAAGACAACCATCAAGCAAGCAACAATCAAGATTGGTACTACCAAGGGGACAGCCAAGACAACCCCTCGTTCACCGAGCAACGGATTAGTGGTCTAGGAGAACCAATAGAGAATATAGCAGCCCAAGTGGGAAGGTTGGCAGAAAAGCCACTAACCGATCTTCGAAGCGGAGAGTTGAATTCGATAGAGGTCAAAGAACCAGAATTTGTTTTTAGATCCTCTAAAGGCATATATGACCTCATTGATGAAAGTATGCTCACATTAGAGAGGGTGTTCGAGGAGGATTATGGAGAGTATGAGAAATAAGTAGTAGAGGTTGCACAAGAGAGCAAGGAATTGATAAACCAAGATGTGGACTTAGAGAAGAAAATCAATTCACTTGAGAAGGAAAAGGATTCATCCTTAAAGGAGATTAAAGAGCTTAAGGATCAATTGGCTCAAAGGGATAAGGCTTTAGAGATAATGAAGATAAGGGAATGTGACCACCTTGCGGAGCTTGGAAAGGCTAAGCAAGAGTTGAAGGCAAAGGGAAAGGAAGTGATGCCATTTCCAAAAGATGAGCTTGACTTAGGTCAAGGAACTTCGAGTGCCTTCGTCACCAAACCAAGTCTCAACAAATCCAAGTAGAAAGCCACCAAGAAGAGCAATCAAGTCCCACATTCACCTCTACAAAGCTTGAAGGACAAGCAACCAATGCAAGAAATCCTCAAAAGACCTACTCCAAGGTTGGCCCCAAGGCATAATAAGATCAAGCAAGCCTCTAAGAAAACCGCAACAAATCAGAGAGGTACAATCTCTCACTTTAGTCCCATTTGTTACAAGTGCCACATTAAAAGTCATATTGGATCTCAGTGTGCCAATATGAAATGGCAATGTGTGACAAATGTGAGTCCTAGGACTACAATGTTGGTTGTCAACTCCTTATGGATTGACAAAACCAAAATAGAAGGACTCAAGAGGAATGGACCCCTTTAGGTCAAGAAAAGTGAGAATGGGTATGTTGTGGTAAAGCCACCCATCTTTGATGGTGGTTGAGTGCTTGTGTTGTATGAACTTTTTGATATGTTTGTTAATGTGCAGGAATTTCAAGCTTTAAGTAAAGGACGCACTTAATGGACATTCGTTTTTTTTATTTTTATTTAAGGACTTTTAAATTTGTAATTATTTTGAACAATTATTAGTTTAATGTTTATAGTCTAGAGTCATTATCTACTCACTCGTCATGTTGCATTTGTGCTTAACCATATCATGATGAGATGCATGGAAATAGATAGGTTTGGGGGTTATACTCCTTACTCATTTATTTACTTGCATATAATATGTTTGTTGTGTTTTTGGTGTTATTTTTATGTGTGCAGGCCATGGAATCAAAGAGAAGGGCTAATAGGCTAAGAATGACTACCGTGGGATGAGTCCGCGGGTTTATGCCAGTGTAACAAAGCCATGGGGTTCTCTTGGAACCTTGCGCTAGAAGAGTCCACGGAAAGAACCAGTGGGACAGAAGGGATGAACCCATAGGAAGCTTGAGGAACCTCCGCGACTTCATACTCACGGGAATAAGCTCGTTGGCCAGAAAATACAAAGCCACGGCATTCCCCAAAGGAATTCCCACGACTTCAAGTCCGCTGGAACATACCTGTGCATCAAGGAATCAAAGCCCGCAGGCATCTCCGCGACTTCACAATCTACAGGAAAGAGCCCGCCATACAGAAAGTGTGAACTCGTGATGGATTCTTGTGAATTGCCCGCAAGAAGAGACCGCGGGAAGAAACTCGTGGTAACAAAGCTGCGCACACATCATGCACCATAAACCATACCACAAGGCCACACCATCCTACGAAGGTCCAATCTCTTTACCTTTGAGCTTTTACTTCAAGTTGATATCTCATGTTTAGCTTAAGGGTGTGAATTGGTTGTTTTTGCCTAGTGACTAGGATTGTTTGTTGTAATGTGATTAGTGGTGGATATTAGGATTGTAAATATGTGTTTACATGTTAGTTGTAGATATTAGAATTGTATGTATATGTTATTGTTGTATTTTTGTTTTTGTTTTCGTGTTTTGAATTTTGGAGGCAAAATGTTTCTTGAAAACTGTACTAATCGGTGAAGAAATTAATTTTCTGCCCATGCTACGTTCATCATTTTTTCGTTACGATTCCAAAGATATAAAGAACGTAAAGTTCTAGCGGTGGTTTAAAAGTTATGTGTGTTTCTTCAACCGAAGGTCATAGGCGTGCCCTGTTTTTAAAATTCTGCACGTGACCTGTTTTCAACGTCTGTTTTCACACTTTTTCAAATTGATTTTTGAAATGTTTTCTTCATGAAAAGTGTTCCTTTGCATGTCTATATTCTTGTGTCAAAATTTGAGCAAGTTTTATTGAGCATCTTTGAAAATATGTATTGAAAAGTAGACATTGTTTGAATTCGAAAAGTGACAATTTTCTTGAAATATTGTCCTCTATGTTTAGATGCCTTCTTCACACGGTATTTTTTTGTAAATTTGTTTTTAATTTTGTGTTGTGTTATATATTTATTATGTGTGTGATTATTTGTATACAAGTGTTAGTATGTTTGTGCCCGAATTTCCAAATCATGAACTCTTTGTCTATGTTCTTCAATTTTTCAACATTAAGGACAATGTCGAGTTTAGGTTCGGGGGTGTGAACACATATGTGTCATTTAGTTTTTGTGTTTTTGAATAAATTTTCAAATTTTTGCGAATTGAGCCAACTTTGAACAAAATTGTTTGAATGAGATGTTTTGAGTTGTGTCGTTGAGGAGTTTTTCGCATGTGTTAGTTGCTAAGTCTTGGCTAACTATTGTTAGTCTAGGATTGCTTCGCATGATGTGAACTTGTCCCTTTCTCTTAGTGTCTAAGTGAATGAGACTCCGTACTCAATTGTTAGGATTAATAGTGGAGATTAAACGTGAGTTTTGTGCCTTAGCGTTCATTTTGAGGGTAAATTCTGTTTCTACTCTTATACACTCTTCGAACATGTTTTTCATTGTGATCTCATTACTTCATTTGAATTGATTGCCATAGAACATTCATAAATGTGGATAACATGTTGAATTTGTAATCCCATGATAGATGGACTTTTAGAAATGATATTAGGACTTTGTTAGTACCCACTACCAAATTGCCTAAACACGTCCATTTCCCTTTATGCTTGATTCAATACAAATACGGCCAAACACATAAACCTATCACACAACACCCTAATCCATAGACCGATACACTTGATCTTACATAGTTACTAATCTTGTCAAATTCTACTAAGTAGAGAATTCAATCGTTAAGCTCTAAATTGTAATAGCGTGTACTGAGGCATATTTTGTAACTTGTGCTAAGAAAGGGCTTTCAAAAATTAAGTGTTAAAAATTAATCACTTAAAGCCTTCAATCTTCAAAGCAATGATTACTCCAATGAGAGTAATTAGATAGCACAATCCAAAGTTCAAAATTGTAGCCTAGACGCTTGTGTAAATGAGTAATCTAAAATGAGCTTTTGCTTTGAAAATTGTATGTGAAACATCTTGGCATGATTAGTATCTTCATATACCTTCCATATACCATTCACCATAAATCACCTTGGCTAACACAAGCAGGGAAGAATCTAATTGATCTTTTAGGAAGTCTATTTAGGGAATACGAATGCTAATATGCTCTACCACGTTCATGGCATTCAATTCCTTCATGAGTTCAATTCACTAAAATGTGCTTTATTTCGATACTCACATGCGTTATATATTTGATTTCCATTTACATAACTTCCAAATCGCATGTGTTTAATAGAGAGTGTGCCTAGGACTTTGAGAGAAAATTAGAGTGAAATCTAGTGAGGATTAGAGTCAAGACGAATTACATCCGAGCAATTGGGTGTATTGAATTTGAAGCTATAACATTTAGAGTGTGGGATTTGCATTATGCATTTCAGTCAATTGAATGACTTTAGGTTATCCTTCACTCAGTGGTTCTCACATGTGTAACTCCTCATTTGCACAACTCTTTTGACATCTCATTTTGTGTGGCTTTTGCGAATTGTTTTTAATTGTAGCTTTTAATTGTTAGCTTTACGTTTGTGGGTATCGTAGCGGTAAACCCTCAGGAGACTACACTCCTCCTACTAGGGACACTTAGAGGTTTAAAAGGCTTGTGACACGTGCTAAGTGCCATTGTTTCTCCCACAATAGTGGACTAGCTTAGTTTATGTTTATTTATGCTTTAGTGTATTTTTGTTTGTTTTTCTGTTTTGTTTTGCTCGAGGACTAGCAAAAGTTAGGTTTAGGGGTTTGATTAGGGTATAAAAGTACCTATTTTATACCCCTAATTCCTGTTACTTTGTGCTTGTTTCTCAGGTAAAACCGGGTATTTAATGGTTTAAATAAGTGTTTCAGGTAAATAGAGGAATTCAGGGGCATTGTGGTAATTTTGGAGAAATAGGGGCTAAAATGTAATATTTTGGAGAAGATTGAAGATTCTGTGAATAGGAGAGAAGTCAGGGGTACATATAGTAATTTTCCACGCAAAGGACAGCGGTCAAGCCACGTCAGCGCTAGAAACGACGCCGTTTGGGTATGCTTGGGTCACGCCTGACGTCAGGTCGTCTTCTTCAACTAGCCGGGTCGACCCGCGACCCGGTAGACCCGCGACCCGGTAGACCCGACTTAGACCCGACTTAGACCCGATAGACCCGACTTGCAACCCGATCGTTTCCAGGCCAATTTCGACGGTTTTTTTTGGCCAAATGCCGCCTAGATCGCTGTAAATAATCCCTCCGGTCCTAATGGACCCATTTCCAGTCTCCCATGCATAAGCTGTCCCTCTCCTTCAAGAAGCCAGACCTCCATGGAAAGCCAAGGTTCAAGCTCACTAGCTGAAAGCTCTTTCCCGCGAACCAAGCTTGCCAAACCCGCTAGAAATCCGTGGTTTCATGCCGAGAGAAAGATCCCACGAAGCAGAGGGACTAAACTCGCGGCCAAATGTCCAAAAATCCACCATGACTTCCGCCGACAGGAATGAACCCGCGAGACAGGGGTTTGGAACCCACGAGCATGGCGATTTCAGAGGAGAAACTTGTCCTTTTCACGTCCAGATATTTCCCAACCCCTTCCTTTATAAATATACCTCTTTTGTGCACAAAATCATGATCCCTAATATCCAAATAACCCTACAAACCTCAACCTCAACCCTACAAATCTCAAACCTCATTTACAATATTGCACTCTTTACATACCTACACATATATCAACCTATATTACACCAATTTACACCATCAATAGTCTAGCACAGTTTAGAGAACACAAGCTTGGGGAAAGACAAGGAGAAGTCTAGCTAGCTTGAAGACTTCACAAGAGATTGGTTGTCTTCTTTATCTCTTTTGCTTACTTTAACTTGTTGTATTTTGATTATATGTTTATGTTGGGAATATTGGTGGGATTGTAATAATATTCATATTTTGGTTGATGAGTTTATTTGCTTGAGCTTAATATATGCATGTTAATTGATTAACCAATTAATTGATATGTAATGGATTTAGACTAATTGAGACATCAATAACATGCATGAATGATTATTTGTGTATGTGTCTTTATCTTAGTGTAGATTGGTAACTAATCTTGTGAGCTTATTTGCTATCAACTAGGAATTGGATTTATTGCATGAAAACCATTTCCTAGCATTTACATGCCCTTACCACCTCTCAACTAAACTCTTCCATGACCATGCATGAGTTTAGTTTAGTTTAGTTAGTTAGTGTTAAATTAGTTAATTGTATTTGGTAAGCTTGTAGTTTAGTTAATTGTAGTTAGATTAATGTTAACTTAGTTGTAATTCAATTTAGGTCATAGTGTAATATTAGTTTAGTTATTTGCTTGAGACAATTCCCCTTTTACTTTCTTGCATGTATATAGTGTAATTATATTGTGTGTGTGTATATATATATATATATATCTAAGACTTAAAACCGACTCAAGGTAAACACCTCCTCGTTGGGAACGATACCCTTACTCGTAACCACTTTACGTGGCCAACGATTCGTATACTTGCGAAAGGGTAAAAACTCACATGCCATATCATTTACCGTAGTTTATTAGAATCGGTTATCTCGGTGCTGATCATTACACATAGTTACAATCAAATGAATAGGAAGTAATAATTAAGGAAATCACCCTTAGGCCTCCGTCTTTAGAGCTTGCTCCTTTCTTTCCCTTGATGCTCCTAGTGTCAAGAATGGTAGAAAAGGATGTGTCTAGATAGGTGAGTGTCTAGTGTTAAGTGACAAAGGTATGGAAATGGAGAGAATGGAAAGAGAGGAATGGTTGAGTGTAGTAATTAAGACATTTGTGTTAAGGTTTTGGATGGAAAAGATAGTTCAAGTTTAGAGAATAGAGGAGGTTGAAGAGTGAAAAATGGATGAGAAACTAGGGTTAGATTTAGTAGGAATTCGTGCTCTCTAAGAATGGTGTGTCTTTTCAAGTTTGGAAGAAGAAGAATATATATAAGAGCCTTGGACATGTACTGATAACTGCTTGAAAATCCGATGTGGTAAGGTGTCGCCACTTCTGTCACCATGGCGACACCATGTGGCGACAAGCGGTTAAGCCTTCTGAGATTCATATGTCGCAACAATCTTCATCTTTTTTGCCATGTTGCAAATGGCGACACCATGTGGCGATAGGGGTGTGCGGCGGATCGGATCCAATGGATTTGCCATGATCCAAGATCCGATCTGATCCGATTGGATCGAAGAAATTGCAATCCGATCCGATCCAATTACTATTTGATCCGATCTGATCCGATATGATCTGATGGATCGAATTAATATAGAGTCATTCATAATACATAAAAGTTATAATCTGAAATAAATAAAATCAATTAAATTATTCAAACATTACTAATTAATTCAAATAAAATTAACATTAAAAAAATAAATGATGTAAGGATTCCCATATGTTAATTGGCTTATTTCGTGGACAAACCACGTGTTGGGGATTATATGTAAGGGTAGATTAAGTGATTGATATTCAAGCTCAAGACCCTCCCATGTCCTCAAGGTTGATAAGCACCAAAGGTAAATTTCTATGTGCTTAATTTGCTTTGAAGAGATTAGTTGCACACACACACTCACATCTCATGCTTAATTCATTTTCTTGTATGTTGTGTATGTGTTGTTATTATGTGCATTCATGATCATATAACATCTCTTCTTGCATAAATATTGATTGCATCTTGTGTCTTTAATGTCATACCATGATAGGCTTTTAGGATGCATCTTGTTTTACCTTTTTACCCTTGCATGTGCTTTTGGGTTCAAAGGAGTGGGCTCTGCTGTGCGCTGGACGTCAAGCACCGGACCAGCGCAGCCCACCAGCGCAGATCGCCCAGTGGTCTGTCGCTGGTCGTGCGCTGGTCCACCAGCGCAGCCCACCAGCGCACCATGAAAATGGTCTATGCACTGGTGGTGCGCTGGACGTCCAGCGCAATCTGACCAACGCACAACGCAAAATCTGTGCGATTTTTCAAAACGACCTCACTCTACTAGAGTTGCCTATATAAAGTCTTCTATGATTTTAGGTCATCCAAGAGAGTCAAAAATATCATATATTTTCCTTAGAACATTTTTCAAGAGAAAAATCAATCAAAGAACTCTCCTTTAACCACTCAAATCAAATCCCTTTTGCATCATATTTCATATTGCATCTTCTATTACTATAGAATGCATCCATGATTGGATTTGCATCATCACAACTTGCTTGGTAAGATTTTGATTAAGTTCATCTTATTTGATTATTTTTATTATCAAGCTATTCTCTTTATTTTACTTGTATGTTTTGATTATATGATAAATACAAGATTAGAGAATTAATTGTGATGAATTGATTGAGTGTTGTATTGTGATAGATATCTAGGTTTTTATAATCTATGTTTATCTAAGCTATTATGACATGTCATTTAGCACTTGATATCTAGGATTGATTTTAATTGATTATCTCATCATCCTAGATAAGCATCTAAGGTTCCCTAGCCTTGTTTGTTATTTGAATATTCATACATATTCACATAGGTTGCATAATCTCTTCTTAGAGAATTAAGACTTGAGGCTAAGAGTGCTTAGGCCTCAAGCAAATTGGAATAGGGTTGCTAATAAAGGCCCGCAGGGTAGAAGTGAGGGGTTACAGACCGGATTGTTAGACGAGGTCTACATAGGTTGTAAACTTCATTTCAATTAGTGATTTCGAGTTCCGAGTGTGGCGCACTAAACAGCCCGTGGTTTTTCCCAGTGGTTGGGTTTCCACGTATACATCAAGTGTCATTTTTAATTCCGCACTATATTACACTTGCTTGTATTTTTGACTAGTAGGGTCATTTTCGTAATACTGACTTGTATGCGAAAATTGGGTAATAATAGCTAAAATCTATTCTCTCCCCCCCCCCCCCCCCCCCCCCCCTCTAGATTAATATATTGATAACACGCCTCGAGTATTTAGTTTATTTACAAATGACATAACTTGTAAACTTTATATAAACATTATACATCAACTCCAAATGTAAACTTAATAAGCCGTGATATTGATGAAGAAGAACAGAAGAAAGAAGATAGTGGCTTGTTGGCTATAGAGAAATTGAGATAGAAAACCCAAAATAGTAACATTAAAAATTGTATTTTGGTTGGGCCTTTACATTAGAAAGTAGTGGATAAAATAAATTACCTAATATAAAAATAAGGCTTAATATTTTAGGCGGATTGGCGGATTCAGCGGATTTCCAAACGGAAATCCAAGATCCGATCCAATCCAATGGATTTTAGAATTTAGGATCCAATCCAATCACCTCTATGGATCCGATCCTGCACCCCCCCTATGTGGCGACAACCCCTGTTGCTTTCAAAAACCTTTGTCGCCATGGTGATGCTGGTGGCGACATTTCTATGTTGCCATTTCTCAAGTGGCGATAGAAGTGGCGACGCTTGGCTTCCTTCTTTGTCGCCATATGTTAAGTGGCGACAAGACCTGATTGATTAAGCTTGGAATAAAACCTTCTGTCGCCATGGCAACACAAGTGGCGACACAAGTGGCGACGCTTTATGGCGACAATGCCCTGTTTTGCCAACTTGTGCACCTTTTGAACCAAACTTCACTTCTTCTTCACAAAAGCTCTTGAGACCTAAATAAACCTGAAATGCTCAATTTAACACTATTAAATACGAGGACACGCCCGAGAATCAAGCATAAAGAGATGGGAATGAGGGCTAAAATCATACCAAATTTGGCTTGATCAAGAAGCGAGGGAATGGGGTCCTGAGGGGTCGGGATGCCCCTGAGAGGATCGGAGCCTCATCTTATGAGTCTTCTGGGTAGAGCTAGGTAGCTTTGTAAAAAGATGAGAGTATTTCCCATAGACGACGCCAAAAGTGTTAACCGAAAATTGTCACTTGGGGTGATTTTTTCCAATTAACAATTTATAGTGACTAAAATCAAGGTAGACCTCAATCGGAGAGGTATCAAGTAGTTTGATACCCTTAGGTTCCTAATAAAACCAATAAAAAGGCGATGGTGATGATGAATGAAAAATAACATAACTATATGATTCTTTATTAATGGTAAACATTAAACGGAAATATAATGAAGATGTTCATATGGCGATGGCGATGGGGTAAGGGCTTTGTTGGCGAAAGAGCTCTTGTGCATGTCGATAAGTGGAAAATATCAAGTAGGGTTTTAGGACTCATAATTGCCTCCTCTTTTCTTTGTGATAATACGATATATATATATAGGTCTTGTTTCTTGCCATGCACTCCTATAACTTCGGTCTAGTGACCTAGAGTTTTTCGAGGCGTTCCATGATGATTGGTGAGAAGATCCCTTCTTTCCTTCTAGTAATTTATCCCTAGAATCAAACAATTCTTTCTCTGGCAGATTGTGAGAGAGTTGACTCCCAATTCAAATAGAACTCTTAGTGGCGGGAATGAATATACTTTTTTATTTACCAAAACGTTGTCGTCTCTTTATCTCTCTATGTAGCTTGATCTTCGGCGTATCTGATCTTACCTTGATACTTAGTAATCTGTTAATATGATACTTACTGCCTGGTTGGCTGGCTCTAGGCGGGATTAGGGTACTCGTGTATCTTGCTTTCTTCCTGATTATTAAACTTTGTATGAGTATCGGGGTACCGGGATTCCGGATGGCAGTGGGGGTACTAGGATCCCTTAGTAGTGGAGTCCCTGGAACCTTAGCCTCTGTGTTTCCTGACACTTTTTGAGTCTAGGAACCCTTGATCTTAAATTGGGCTGGTAGGAGGTTGTACCCGGCCAATTTGTAAAGGCGGGGTATTAGGATGCTTTTCTACGATGTCTTTCTATCTCGATTATCCCCTAATATTAATGAGAAATTCTTCTTTGACCCCTGCCATTTTTGGCGGTTAACACCTAGATACGTTAGTTTTGCCAAAGCAATTGCCAAGGCGCCATGGTGGGTGCCAAACTGTAAACTCCAAAAATCCACAGTTGAATTTGGTAGAACGGAGGGCATTGACAATCCTGCAAAACAAAAAAGAGAACACAAACTTGGGGTGGTCCCTTTAGGGGACTCTTCGATGCTCGAGTTAGATATTTGTAGGATAAATCGTTTGTATAGAATAAAACTTGAATATAATCAATTTCAACAACTACATTGAATTACTAAATAAGCGTAGGGTTAGGATTGCAATTGATAAACCGTAGTACACTCGTTGATCCTGTCGAGCGCTAGTAGAAGTGAATTAGAATTGTTGAACGTGACTTAGAGTGTGGAATTGAAAGGCCGGCGGAGGGCGAAGCAAGACCGTTGTCGAATGAGTTTAATATGAAATGTGTGCTAGTCGAGTCATCTTGTAGAATATGGGTGTTGGTTGAATGGTTTATGTAGAAGAAGAGATTTATTATGTTGGGTGTTTATGGATCAGAGATGTTGAATGTAAGCTAACCAAACAAAGCAATAAATGAAAGATAGAGAATAGTTGATGTTGGACAGGTTTGATGCAATAAGCCAACTGATGCAAGTTGAGAGTGAAGTGTGTTAATTGTATTTTTTCTACGTGGGTCAGGGGAGATCAATTATCATCCTTGATGAAAATAGAGGCTGATATTTAGGGCTTGTTTGGTGCACCGTATTAGACTGTATTGGAATGTATTGGATTTTATTGAATTGTATTGGACTGTATTATCATTAATACAAACCTGTGTTTGGTGATGCACTATATTATACCGTATTAGATTATTCCTATATGATTTTATTGTATTTTATTATTGTTATGTCACAAGCCTTTTAAACCCCTAGGTGTCCCTAGTAGAAGGAGTATAGTCTCATAAGGGTTTACCGCTACGATACCCACAAACGGAACTCTACAAAGCAAAAGGTTGAGATGCAATCCATACATACCAAGCAAAAACTACATACATGCTAGAATTTCTTCATAAAGACTAACAATATGCCATTCAAATAAAATAAAAAAATCACCGTCATGCAAGTATGCCAATACTTAGGATGCTTTCGGTTTACAAAACAACTAACTCGAATGCTTCGGTTAGAATTCGCCTTGACTCTAATCCTCACCAGATTTCAGTCATATGTTCACTCAGAACCTAGGCTATCACTCTTTATAAAACATATGCAAATTGGAGTTCATGTATCGAAATCAAATATATATTGCATATGAATATTCAAATAAAGCACAATTTCTGAAATTGGATCTCATGGAAAGAATTGAAATACCATGAACGTGAAAAGAGCATGCATCAACTCATATTCCCTATATAGACTTCCTAAGAGATCAAATAGGCTTTCCCTAATTTGTATTGTGACGAAGGGTGATTTGTGGTGTATGGATGCTATGGTAAGAATGGATAGAAAAAGCTATTAATCATGTCAAAGTGCTTACACATTAAACTTTCAATACAATAAGCTCTATGTATTTTTCATAATACAATTTAAGCGTCTAGGCTATAAACTTTAAGTTCAAAATTTGCTAATTTTTGGTACTCACATCTTTGAGTAACCTTACATTGAAGATTGAAGGCTTAAGTGTTTTTCATTTAACACTTCTTTTTGAAAGCCCTATTTCTAGCACAATTTTTTACACATTTGCCTCAGTACACGCTTTTACACAATTTGGAGCTTACAATTGACTCTATTAAGCTATGCACCTTAACATGATTAATAACTAGGGAGTGGTTAAGTGTTTGATATGTGGGTGACGTGTGTAGGTTTAGTGTTTGGTCTCAATTTAAGCAATGAAGTACACATATAGGGACATGGAAGTGTTTGGCGATATTTGGAGTTTAGCACAAACTATAGCCCAAAATCATTTCTAAAAATCCATCTAGCAAGGGAATACGAATTTCAACAAGCAGTCCACATATATATTCTATGGCAATCAATGCAAAATTGATGTACAATGAGATCACTAAAAATTAAGAAACAATATCCGAAGAGTGTTTAATGAGTAGAAACAATTACCCTCTCAAATAAAAATGCTTATAGGTTCAAAATTCTCACAAGGGTAGTCTCCACTATTCTCTTAAGCTAAACAAGAATAGAGTTTTATTTACCTCAACATCAAAAGATTAGCACTGTACAAGGAAATTAATAGTGATGCAAAGATCATACATGGCATGAATGATAGTCAAGATATAGACCTAAAGCATACATGACATATCTCTACCGGCGCACACAAATATTATCTCAACAAAATGGACTTCAATTCCAGAATTTTCAATTTTGACCAATTTGTAGAGATTTGAAAATTATCAACGACAAAACCTAAAAAAAACAACATCACGAAAGTTGTCCACACCCCCAAACCTAAACTTAACATTATCCTCAATGTAGCACAACGAAACCTTTTTTGTACATAAATTGGACAATACTTGGCAAGATTCGGACATAAGAACAACAAAAATCACAAAGACTAATGAAATTTCCCTTAATGTAGTAGTGAAATATACCTAGAGGGGGGGTGAATAGGTATAGGCTCCAAATTCTTCCAATTAAAAATAATGCGGAAAATTACAAGGCAAATGCACACTTGATAAGATTTAGCAAATGAATTGATTTCACTAAGACAAGAGTTAATCAATTTACAAGATGTGCAAACAATGTAATATATGGAAGATAAAAGAAAGTAAAGCAAAATTGAACACTATGATTTTAACGTGGTAAAACCTCAATGAGGAAACATCCACGGGTTAATACCACAACCACCGGCAAAGCAATCCACTATGTGAAAAAGGACTTACACACTCAAGCTATCACTCATGATATCCGCTCAAGCTATCAACTCCTAATCTACCCTCGGGCTAGTGAATCACCAAGCCTACTTCCTATCCGAGATGTGTCCTACACCTCTAGAAAGCAACTTCCTATCCAAGACGCTCACATCTCTAGGAAGATTTCGTGCTTGCCTATCCGGATCCTCCCGACCCTAGACAAGACTTCCTTGCTTGATTATCCGAGTCCTCCCGACTCTAATCAAGGCTCCCTTGCTCTATCCACAAAGCTTCACTCACTTTGCTAGAGACTTCAACCTAATGCAAGGCTATGATCTAAAGTGATGCAAATGATGCAAGCACAATCAAATTAAGCTAGATGATCAATCAAGCAAAATGTACATGTTCAATGATAGTCTAGAATATGATTTCAACACACAATCACAGAAGTTATCTAGAAATCAAGACATGCAAATCAATAAGAACAAAGGTATCAATATTCGATTTAGCACACTAAAAAACCTAGTTCTTAGATCATGAAATAAAACATAGAAAATAACATGAAGCACATCACATATATGTTTTCTAGAATCAATTTCATGATAAATCAAGTTTAGCACAAATATGTTCAAAACACATTACAAAGCTAAAACTCAATTAACAAATGATCAAATAACCCTAGCATGTGATCTAACATACTTCTTAACAAATTTCATCAATCAAATGGAAAGAATCAATAGTTGATCAAAGATGAAATTGAAAAAGAAGAAGTTGAAAATCAAATACTGACCACGGACTGGAAATGGACCAGCTGAGAAAAATGCCAAAGTCAACTGCCTCTGAAAATGCTTGGGGTTTGTAGCTCTCTTCGATACCAACAATTTTGGTTTTTGAATCGAATGATTTTGAGTTCGTATGAGAGAGATATGATCAAAACAAGTAAACGAAAATTGTTGAAAAACTGATGCGGGATTTCAAGTGTTCTTCAAAAAAATTGCATAAGTGTGGAGGGAAGGAGGTTTGATTAAAAGGAGGGAAAAGGAGAAGATTTCCGAGCAAATCACGTGCTGCCATGTCAGCACCCCGTGGGGGGCGCGTGGGGCCCACGGCTTCCCACACGGGCTGGCCAAGTGGCCACACGTGATTTGCACACCTCTCGCGCGCTCCCTCGGTTCGTTGCCCCATATCTTGAGCATCTGACCTCTGATTTCAAATCCGTTTTTGGATTACGAACCGTGACTCCCTCACGCACAACTACGACTACTCAACTTTGAAAAATGGTTGAGAAATCATCTCGGAATCCGATGATGAAGTCAACACAACAAATGAGAACGAAAAGTAGCATAGTCAACTTGTTTGGACTTGAAACCTTATGAGTGAGTAACCGAAACGACCGGAACTCGATAAGGCATTAAATAAGAACATGTTCAAGTCCTAAACACAAAATACGAAAACAAATAAACACATATTCACACAAACATGTCATATCAAAGAGATAGTCACAAAGCATGCAATTTCACAATGTTTGTCAATACAAGATCAATGCATGAGCATGCTATGAAGTGTGTGAATGTGTTATACCAAATGTTTGAACCACGATGCAGGGACACACATGTATGAATTGTGTGTGTGTGCGCTAACGCCTTGCAAGAGGGTGGAAGTCAAGTTTTACCTTTGACGATTTTCACCTCTTGAAGACGACTTTTGCACTAGATGTTGCTCTTCACTCTTTGAGCTTCCTTTCTTCAAATAATGTCCTAAGCAACAACTAATACAATCATAGAGTGTTTTGCAATGGAATCAAGCCAATACAAATAGTGAACCTTACAACTAAAAATAACAAAACAAAATAAATCCTAAGATCTAAGCACAAAACAACTCGCACTCTTAGATCTAAACAAAAATAAAAATAAAAATTACAAAATATACAAGCAATGCATTTATACTTTAAGCACAAAGGTGGGAAACTTACCACCATACTACAACGATCCACAAGTAATTACATTACGCTCGAGGATACCTCTTGTAGTGTGAGTTATGGTCCATGCGTTGTGTAGTCCATCCTTCTGTTGGGGCTTGGTGCGGGTTCAATCCCGCGGGTTCTTTCCCGTGGAATGAAGTCGTGGACGTCCAACAAGTTCGTTCTTTCTGGCTGGCGGGCTTGTTCCCGCTAACACGAAGTCGCGAACATTCCCCATCAATCCTGCGGGTTCTTCTCTTCTACAAAACGGGTTCATTCCCGCGGATGGAAGTCGTAGACATTTCCAAAATTCCTCTCGCGAGTTCAAGACCTTCTGGTCCGCGGATTCTTTCCCGCGGACTTGTCTCGCTCAAGGCTTCCAGAGGAACTCGTGGCTTTGGGAGCGCGTATTATCCCGCGAACTGAGGTCGCGGAAGGCAAATTTTCTTCTTGAAGCCATCTTTCTTGATTCCAAACCTCAAAATCCTGCACAACACAAACAACTAAAAAAAATCAAACGCATTTGCTTGATATATTTTCATATCAAGCAAACAACAAACATAACAAACTACATTATTTGCTAAAACTAAATACGGCTAACGAATAAACCATCTCCCCGACAGCAGCGCCATTTTCTAACCACGCGGCGGTCGTTGACGCCACGGATCGAGAAAAGATATTCTATTTCTAATCATCTCGCAAATGCAACAAGTCAAATGACTAGTATAGCAAGTAAGCAACGGTCATTCCCACAAAGAGATGGAATCCGTTAACTGTATCTAATTCTACTATTTATTAAAGCATGTTGTAAGGTTTATAGTTTGTGTTGGCATAAATTCCATATCAAAATGTGTTTCTCTTGTAATGTTTAATGGTTCATATTGAAGAATTAAGAAGACGAAGGATGTCTCAACCACAATTCATTCAAGAAGCCGGCTTTTAAGAGATTCGTGCATCATTGTTCAACAAAGGTATTAAAGGACCTCATATCTCTTACAAGGCTAGGCACACACACACACACACACATAGCATTCTTGTGTGTTCCTTCATGATTAAACATCACTTATGTTTCACTTTCACACACTTGACAAAATATGCTCATGCATTCATACCATATTGGTAATATTTTGTTTATTGCATTTTCTAGGACTATGTCTGGAAATTAGCATATGTGTGTGTATTTGTGCTTGTTTGTTTTCGTATTTTTGTACGTGGACTTGAACATATTCTTATTTGATGTCTTATTGAGTTCCGATCGTTTCGGTTACTCATTCATGTAGTTTCAAGTCCAAACGATGTAGCTACGCTACTTTTCGTTCTCATTCGTTGAGTTGACTTCATCGACGTTTTCTGAGATGATTTCTCAACCGTTTTTCAAAGTTGTGTAGTCGTCGTCATGCGTGAGAGAGTCACGGTTCGTAATCCAGAAACGGATTCAAAATCAGAGTTCGGATGCCCAAGATACGGGCTGAAGAACCGAAGGAGAGCGCGAGAAGACAGCCTTGGCCTGGCCATGAGGCCACTTGGCCTGGCCGTGAAGGAGGCTATGGGCCCCACAGCCAAGGGGGCTCTCTGCCCCCGTGAGGCCCACGCGCCCCCCACGGCCAAGGGGTGACGTGGCCTCACACCATTGGCCATTTTGGTCTTCTCTCTCCTCCTTATATCTTCCCTTTCTCTCTCCATTTGAATTTTTTTTAAGAAGAAAATTACATTGAATCCCGTCAATTTTCTCTCAAGGATTTTCTCATCTTCCAAACATCATATCTCCCTCATCCGGAGTCGGATTTGAGTGATTCGAATTGGAGAACATTTGTAATTGAGTCCTCTATCATTTCTGAGTAGTTTGGTAGCTGATTGATAGTGTTTTCTGGTGGTCACACACTGATTTCCGAACCAGCTATTGAATCTAAGGTATTGGACTAATCTTTGGGATTTCTTTCTTTTTAACCTTCAATTTGCTTGGGGTTTCTTCTTCTATATCTATATTTATGTTTGGTAAAAGCTATTGAGAAAGATAGCTTGATTATCATTCTAATTGAAAGTCAATTTATGGACTAATGTTGACTAGTTTCTATGATTCTAGGTTTTACATATGTTTGTGAGTTGTATTGTGATTAGAATGGCATCTTAGGTTGTTTGGAACTTGATTGAATTAATTTTGTGATAAATGACCTTGAGATTTGATTTGATCCTTTGATTAATGAAATCTAGGATTATTGTATTTTGTTTGTGTTTTAGAGCAATCTAGGATTTGATTGATTTATATCTTGAATCCTTGCTCTATATTTTTGGCTAGAATATTGATTGATTTAAATCTCATATATCTAGCATTTAATTATATATTGATAGCATCTTGAATTTGCTCTTCATGAATATATTTTGATTCAAGTGTTGTATGTGTGAATGAGACTTTGAGCTTATGTGTTTTGATGTTTCACATGCTTTAGGTTTTATTCGTGTATTTTGCATCTAGACTTGATTACTTGTGATATCACTTGTTTAGGTCTATTTGTGCCATAGAATGTATTGATCACATGTTCTATGTTGATTTGATTGTTTGCATCATTTGCATTCACATGATCACATTAGGAAGTCCTTGTAAAAGGCATGAAGTCTTGGTTAGAGTCGGGATGACTCGGATAGCCAAGCAAGAAGTCTTGCCTAGAGTCGGGATGACTCGGATAGGTAAGCAAGGAGTCATGGCTAGAGTCGGGAGGACTCGGATAGTCATGCATGAGAGGCTCCCTAGAGGCATGAGTGTCTCGGATAGGGAGTTGGCTATTGTATTGGTAGGCCTAGGCGTATGGTTAGACATAGACTCCGATAGAGCGGGGTACACGGGAGGTGTATGCACTCTTGAGGAATTTCTAATCTACCATCAATGTTGGTTTTGTGTGGTGTCCAATATATGGTGGTTTCGCATCATAGAGGGATTTCACACTTTCTAATAGGATTGGGTAGGCTTAGACTTCACTAGGTTGGGTGAGCTAAAGATTGGTCACTTTGTGAATGTTCTATGTTTACTTTCCAATAATATAGTACCCAATGGTTGTAGTTCAACCCGTGGATGTTTCCTCCTTGGAGGTTTTACCACGTTAAAAAATCTCTTGTGTTAATTCTTCCTCATAATATTCACATGTGATGTATTGTGAAGCAAGACTTTGTATAGTGTGGTTTGTGGATTCATTCTTTTGATCATTGTTGTATTTATGATTCTTTTGTATATTGTAATTTTTGTATAGTGATATTTTGATCACTCTTGTAACTCATTGAACATCTTTTGAAATACAAGCTTACTTTGTTGTTGTGTTTATTTGTTCTTATACCTCACACAACTAGATGATATACTTAGACCTTGCCCTTATGATTGTATTCTCGTATTGTCTATGTATGTCTTCCTTGGCTTATTTTGTTGTGTGTAAGGCTACCTTGAGGGACAAACGAATGTTTGTTCAAGGGATTGAAAAAAGGTGTAAAAACCTATTCACCCCCCCCCCCCCCCCCCCCCCCCCTCTAGGTATGCTTTAAGCAATTTAACTACGTTTGTATACTTTCACATGTAAATGGATATGTGCGTGTGTGTGTGTGTGTGTGTGTGTGTGTACTGTAAACTAACTAACTATGATAGAAATGTAGTCGGGTGTCTTGGCTATCTAATTAATCTACTCCTAATTAAGTTAATCTACTCCTAGAGGCAAGACACCCTAGCTACAAAAATAAAGGTGGTTAGGAGATAAGCAAGATATGAAACACATATGGGAAATCAGTTCACCAAACACAATATGCAATTTATGTCGATTGTTTAACATGTGAATCCAATTAATTCAGTAAAGGGTTCGTTCTCTTGATTAAGGAATTACCGAAATCATGTCATCACTCTCCAAGTCGGAAGAATGATTGTGTCTTTGTTTAGACCCATTAAGCATCAGAAGATATGAACCAAAACTATCATGGCATAGTTATGCACAACAAGCTAATTCCATTCTATAGAGCTAATAGCTAAGCTTGTACCCGAAATGGTAATCCAAGCACGAACCTAACTCTCAATCACTCTAATCATTCCAAACATAGCATGTTAAGTCTTTTACCAACATGCATACATAGATGAGATATTTGATTAGAGTTACTCCTACATCATTAGTTAATCTACTCCTAATCTCATCCATACATACATATTAATATCTAACTCTTCTTGCTCATGAATATCATAAGAAGAGATTATACTAGAATCAAATCAAATGAACGATACATACATATATTAGCATAAGTGTTGGTTACAAATATTCCCACATGAAGTTACACATCAATATATTACAAAGAGATAAAAAGTAAAGAAATCACCCTTGAAGACAAACCTCCAAAAGCTGTTCCTATCTAATGACCTCCTATGGCTCGGTTTTGACACACGAGCCCTCCTATCTCTGCATATCTACTCTCCATGGAGGGAAATCCCCCATGGAATCTTGGAGTTGCTCTCTCTCTTTTGTTGTGTTCAATCCAAGAAGGGGTTTCTTGGAGCAAAGGGTTATAGTGTACACTTAAAAGGAGAAGCTAAATAGGTGTATATATAGTTAGGCAAGCTTTGGGCATGTATGGGGTGTGAAAAGACCAAAATACCCCTGTAAAATATCTTCATTTCAGAGCTGGCGGGGGCCTGGCGGGTTCAATCCGCTGGTTCTTTCTAGTGGCACGAACTAGCTAGAGTCTTGGCAAGCTTGGACGGTGGGAATATTCTAGCCAACCATAAAGTCCAAGCTAGCGGGAAGCTTCCGCGGGTTTGGTCTACGGGAAATGTCTAGCCAGCCAGAAGGTGATGAACTAATGGGAGGCTTGGCGACTTCATTCCAGCGGGCTCTTTCCAGCGGCATGAGCTAGCCAGAATTCACCACGGGTTCTGATCTTCTGTCCCACGGGTTCATTCCAGTTGACCAGAAAGTCTTCAACTAGCTGGTCTTCTCCGCGGCTTCATGCTTCCCTGTCCCGCGGGTTCATTCTAGCGGTATGAACCCGCGGTGGTATTATTCACACATAATTGCTCTATTTTGCCCACAATCGGTACAAACATCTACTATGTGGGATATTTACCTACACATAGCTAAAACACATATTAAATACACAAAAGTGCTCGAAAACGAGTATAAAAGATAGGAAAAGGGAGAGCTAAATCAGAACATTTGTAGCTCGATCAGGGACCCACACTCACCCGCACTCCAACATGGGAATTCCCACGCTGGAAAATGTAGAGTGCGGGTGAGAGTGTGGTTAGGACCCGCACTTTATCAATTCTTCACAATTTCAGCTCCCGAGTTTCCCATAAAGTGCGGGTGGAGTGTTGTTCAGGGACCCGCACTCCAACGTGGGAATTCCTACGTTAGAAAGTATAGTGCGGTTGGGACCCGCACCGTACCTACACTTTATGGCAATCTATTGTCTTCTTCGATCTTTCGGTGTGCGGGTTGTACGTGGGTCCTGTGCGGGAATTCCTATGCTGGAAGTAGGCAGGAAGTGCACGAGTATGTTGACCAGCACAATACCCACGCATTGAAGCTTCTTTTCTTGCTTTTCTAGCTTGTTTCGTGACTGAAATTTGCACTTTTCGTATCCAACATCTAAATTACGTCAATTGCCTACAATTACCACAAACGAGCCTATTAGACACAAAATACATGGAAAAACACACGAGAACAAGACAAAGGACACAGATTTGAGGGCCAAAATATAGAACAATTTAGGCACGATCAGATTGTTGAGCATTCTATTTTCCCTATCACCTTTTTGTTACATTTACTTTACATACATGTTTGATGGTTTCTCAAACCATACATTATCCAACAACTATGATTTACTTTATTGTATTTAAGACTTGTTAATTAATTTAACTAATTACTCTAATTCCTTGTGGAACAAATCCTTGCTTACCGTTTTACTAAATCTTCACATCCTAAGTGGTGAAACACAGTTTTCAAATGAACACATAAAAACGTATTTTGTTGAGTACAAAATGACCTCATCATAAATACAAGAGAAAATATATATGGCAATATACATACTTGATTTTCTATTTTTCTTTAACCTCAAGGGGTGGTGCTACTGGTCACTAGGGCGAGCCGTAAACTTGGTCGTCCTGGGTTCGATCCCTAGCAACCACGTTTCTCTTAGGGCCACTGGAGATTTACCCGGCTGTTAACTTCAAGGCCTCCTGAGATTAGTCGAGGTGCGCGTAAGCTGGCCCGAACACAAATATATATATATATATATATATACATACATACTTGAGAGATGAAGCATTAAAGTTCAAAAGGATACATGTATACTCCCCCTTAATACATGCATACTATCCAAGGAAAAATCTCATCCAAATATTACATGCCAAAAGAGTTCAAGATACCAATTCACAATACAAATAAAAAGAAATAGATAGCTAAAAGATGAGCTAGTTTTAGTATCATATATTTCTCCCCATTTTTGACATGAAATGAAGCTAAAAGGAAAAGAAACAATACCTCAAGATCAAATGTGTATTTGCTAGCTACTTGTGCCATTGATGAGGTCGTTTTGTACTCTTCAAAACAATGTATTTATGTGATCATTTGAAAACCATGTTTAACCACTTAGGAATCATCTTAGGATGTAAAACTTAGTAAAACGATATTCCACAGGGAATTAGAGTAATATGATGGATTGATTAACTAATCTATAATGCAATAAAGTAAATCATGATAAATAGATAGTTGTGTGGTTTGATAAACCATCAAACATGCAAGTAAAGTAAAAGTAACAAAATGTGATAGGGAAAATAGAATGCTCAACAATCTTAGATAAGAGTATGGAAAGTATCAATTAAGAGAAATGCTAAGGAATTGATGGAGTTGCAAGTGGATTATGTGCAATGCCTTTCAAACTACTTTAATGAACCAATCTCATATATGTTAACCATTTGTATTCTTAGATGTGTTTAGGTCACCACTATGAACCCTAAACAACTTCCCACCAAAATGCCTAATCGATTAAGGAGAGGGGGTCAAGGTGAGATTGGTTTTGTTACAAATCAAGGCTTAGATTATTGTGGTTGATATAACCTCCAATAATCTATCATATTCACTATGTTCTTAATCACACAAGGGTATCAATCCAAGGTTGATTGCATAACAAATTATCCTAAACAAGAGTATAATCAACTAATGGATATACAATGTCAATTATATAATGAATATAATCTAGTATCAAATGAATATAACACAAATAGAGATTCAAATATAATATAGTTTAAGCAAAACTCAAATCCAAATGTTCCTCACATCTATCCCTTAGAAAGGGGATTTAGTTACACATAGTTACAATCATGTTAGGATTCCCATATCTTGATTGGCTTATTTCGTGGACAAACCACGTGTTGGAGATTGTATGTAAGGGTAGCTTAAGTGATTGTTATTCAAGCTGAAGACCCTCTCATGTCTTCAAGGTTGATAAGCACCAAAGGTAATCTTCTATGTGCTTAATTTGCTTTGAAGAGATTAGTTGCACACACACACTCACATCTCATGCTTAATTCATTTTCTTGTATGTTGTGTATGTGTTGTTATTATGTGCTCATTAATGTTCATTAACATCTCTTCTTGCTTGATAGTTTGATTGCTTCTTGCATTGTCTTTTGCCTTATCATGATTAGGCTTAGAAGTCATGCATTGCAAAGGGCGCTGTTCAAAGCGCTGTTCTGAACAGCGCCCACAAGACCTGATGCAAAAATGGTCTTTTAAATGCATCAGGTCTGATGCATTTTGATGTGATGCATTTTGATGTGGCGTTGTACAAAGCGCTGTACGTACAGCGCCGTACGTACAGCGCCCATCTCAGACCCAAGAGATCAGAGTTGGGGCGCTGTATAGGCGCTGTACAGAAACGCTCTACGTACAGCGCCCAAGGCAAAAACAGGGCAACTTATTCAAAACGACCACACTTTGGTTTGGCCCCCTATATATATGCCACTTTGACTTTAGGTCAATTAAGTGAGTTGATTTTCAGATTTCATATTTAGAATATTTTTCAAGCAAAGAAAAATACAAAAGAACTCACCTTTAACTACTCAAATCAAATCCTTTGTGCATCAAATTTCATATTGTATCTTCTATGTCTATATAGAAAGCATCCATGTATGGGTTTGCATCATCACAACTTGCTTGGTAAGATTTTGATTAAGTTCATCTTATTTTAGTATTTTTACTATCAAGCTATTCTCTTTTAATTTACTTGTATGTTTTGATCATATGATAAATACAAGAATAGATAATTAATTGTGATGAATTGATTGAGTGTTGTATTGTGATAGCTAATTAGGTTTTTGACTAATCTTGATTAGCTAAGCTATTTAACATGTCATCTAGCTCTTGATATCTAGGGTTGATTTAATTGAATATATCATCATCCTAGATAAGCATCTAAGGTTCCCTAGCCTTGTTTGTTATTTGAATATTCATACATATTCACATAGGTTGCATAATCTTTTCATAGAGAATTAAGTCTTGAGGCTAAGATTGCTTAGGCCTCAAGCAATTAGACTAGAGCCACTTTTAAAGGCCCGCGTGGTAGAAGTGGGGGGTTATTGACCGGAGTGTTAAACGAGGTCTACATAGGTTGTAAACTTCATTTCAATTAGTGGATTTCGAGGTTCGAGTGTGGCGCACTACAGCCCGTGGTTTTTCCCAGTGGTTAGGTTTCCACGTATACATCAAGTGTTTTTTAAATTCCGCACTATATTACACTTGCTTGTATTTTTGACTAGTAGGGGTATTTTCGTAAAATTAACTTGCATGCGAAAATTGGGTAATAACGATTAAAATCTATTCACACCCACCCCCCCTAGATTAATATTAAACACACCGAGTATTTGTTTCAAATCAAAAGCAAGAAAGTAATAATGAAAAACAAAAATGAAAAACAAAACAATTCAAAATTGATTCAAAAGATAAAAACATAAAATAAAATAAAAAATAAAATAAAATAAAAAATAAAATAAAATAAAAATTTACATGTCCAACCAAACACTGTTACTTGATATTCCCAAGAATCCGACATAAAACACATGTATACATATTTCCCAAGAATCACATTACTGTATTTAACTTTCATAGGAATCACATTATTTTGATTAACTCATACCAAACGGCCCTTTAGTAACTTGAATTAATTTTTGGTAGATTTTTTATACCCATTGTTATACTTTCGTAGAGATATCTAAACGTTAATATTATTGTCGATTTGCTATATTTATTCTAAAAGAAAATTTATAATATTTTGACTAATTATTTAAAATAAAAAAAAAAACAAAGTATTAAAAAAATTAGGTGCATAATGTTTTTATGATGCAAAATATATTAAAAATACGAATAGAAATTTTAAAATCACATATACAGGCATGAATGCTTTTGTCAAGTTTAATTAACGATACTTTTTTTTTATTCTCTTAATTTTTTTTATTTTATTTTTTTTGGCATGAGAAATATATATAATTTAGCTAAAACAAAGTATATATTACATTTAAAAGTCAATGAAAGTCTATCAATGTCTATGAAAGTCTTTTGAAATGAAAGTCTATGAAATTTGTTCATAATTATGTAAAATCTATAAAATTCCATAAAAGTTCATAAATCTGTAAAAGTTATCCACTTCGAAAAGTCTTTAAAAAATTTTTGAAATCCTAATTGAATACACCCTCTTTAGTAATTTTAATTCAGGTTAAAATTATTATTAATAAAAAAACTTAAATCGAAATGTAAATAGATAATTTATGGATTGTAAAGAGAAGCTCTCTTTAAATGTGCATATAATTTATTTTTTTTTAAGGGGTGCAAAAAGTTATCCGAAAGGAGTGCTAAGCCCAGTTTCTCAATCAGCTAGGATAGATAATAATCATATAATACAACCGAGTGTAGACTATAGAATAGATAAAAAACAAAACAAAAAACAGAAAAACATAAATAAAAGAAAATGGGCCCAACGACATCAATCACTTTGATTTGGTCATATTTTCAAACTCTTGCCTTATTTCTATAGCCAAACGACAAGAATATTATCAAAATGAAACGATTCCGTATTCTTTAATCTCCCTAATTAAAATACATCCTAGAATATAATCAAATCACGTAAATGTATCGAATCACTTAAATGTTCGATTTGAATTCTTTGTTAATTATTCCTATAAATCCACTCTTGGCGGATTGATTCTCTAATCACTAATGCTAAACAACTCTAACATTAAGTTCAAAAATCAACTCAAATAATGTGATAAGTGATTTGTCATTATCATTTGGATTGTATAATGATATTCTTTCCTAATTCAACTAGACAGATTTGAAAAATAAAAATAAAATAAAGTGTTGATATTACCACCCAAAGAAATTATTTGTATACCTATTTTTTTATGGGTAAATTACACAAACTTATCCTGGTTACATGAATAATTAAACTAAAACCGTTAAAAAAATCATAATAACACTAAATTCCTCTTATCTCGTTGACTAATGGTTGACCACCGTTAGTCAATCATGGAAAAGGGAAAATGTCTTTTTTACCCTTGTTCTAGTATTTTATATGTATATAAAAAAAATTCAAATAACAATAAAAAAGAAATCAAAAAATTTTGAAAAAAAAAAGATGTAAAAATCAAATAATAATGAAAATAAATTAAAAAAGTACTACAAAATTATAAATAATATATAAAAATAATAAATAATAATAATATGATCTCTCCAGATCTCCATGGAGATCAAATGGAGGAGAACTCGATCTCCATTAATAGAGATTTTGGTTCCAGATCTTCTCCAAAAATGGAGGAGTTCCGGATTCTCCGTTAATGAAGATTTTCGCTTCATATCTGCTACAAAAATGGAGGAGATCTGGAACCACATCTCCTCCATGGAGAATCTTTATTATATATATTTTTTTCTCTAAATTTTTTAAATAATTTTCATTGTTTGTGTTTTTGGATGAGATTGTGATGGTAAAGAAGATGAAGGGTGGAGAAGAAAGAAGCAGATTGTTTTGGTTACGATTTTCTTTGTATTACACTAAGATTTGGGTTGTTTAGGGTTGCGATTTGGTCTCTAAAATTGAAGGAGGGGATGAAGTATATTTTTTTTTTATTAATATTATATTTAATTAATAAATTGTTAGGGCTGATGTGGCGACGTGTTATTGGACACTTTTTTTTTAATTTATTCAATTTAATTTATTCAATAACACTGAAAAATACCAAATTACCCTTCCCTAGTTAGTGACTAACTTTTCTCAATGGTTAGTTAACCGTTAGTTAACGGATCAAGGGTAAATTAGGGTTATTATAATTATTTACTGATTTTTTGTGTAATTATACATATAACTAGTGTAAGTTTGTGTAATTTGCTCATAGAAAATTGGGTATACAAATAATTTTTTGGGTGGCAATATCCACACCCAATAAAATAATGAACAATTAAGATCTTTTTTAAATAAAAAACATCTATCAATAGCTTAAGTAGTTGTGCATTTTCTCTTAACATTCATCATTGAGGTTCAAATCTCATATTTGTTTATAAAATCAAAAAGTGTGGAAAGAGTCTCTTGTGGTGAGAATTGCTTTTTAGATCGTCGTTGTAACGGTATCGAATCCCTACAGACCTTATATTGTATCATTTTTTTTTTAATCTCCAAGTGTTGTGTAGTAAGAAAATCATTTATTATTAGTAAAGGAGTAATTGCACAAACACCCCTGAGGTTAGGTGGTATTACACACATATTCAACTTTTCCTTTAATTGCATAAACCTCCTTTAAAAAACATTGACTGATGGTTTGACCGACGACCAACTTAACAATTCAAGGGTAAAACCATCCTTTTAATACATAAAAATAAATACAAACTAAATGAGTCTTAAATAGTTCTATAATTATAGATGTACCCAAACAAAAACTATAGAAACAACCCCAAACGTTTACAAAATTATAAATCCACCCTAACCCACAATTCAATAAAAAGATCTGCATCAAACAAACGTTAAGAAAAAAATTAAAAAGCCTGAAGAGATCAGGAAGGATCTTTTCAGATCTCTTCAAACAAATAATAATAATAATAATAAAATAAAAGCCATCTCCTCTACCAACATCATCATCATCACCATTATCACCATCATCATCAATGGAATCCCTGTTTTTGACCAACAAATAAAATGTCATTGCCTTAACTTCATTCAAACATCATCAACACCCATAAAATCTTCATCAAACATCAAAAGAAAACGTTTTTTTTTTTTTTTTACAGAAATAAAAACAACTCACAGGCAGTGGAGTCATTCAACCGCTAGTAGAGGTTCGGCACCTTCGCGTAAGGAACATATCGATATGCTTGAGGGAGAAGCAATCAATCCAACTGGAGCAAATATGTCCATCGCAGTGAAGGCTTTCATTTTTATTTTTATTTTATTTGGTTTTGGAGTTCATTAGAAAGTTCAATACTTTTGCTTTCTTTCTTTTTTCTTCGTTTTATTTATTTTTTGGGAATTGATTGAATGAATTTTCTTTTTCTGAGGATGGTGTGTTTGGTTTGGGGTGAATTTCTAATTTTGTTAAGTGTTGTGATTCATGTCTAATTATTATTTTGGTAGATCTATAATCATATAAAGGGTAGCGTTAACCGTACTCTTATGGCACAAAATAAAACATAAAATTTACTATAGGGTCTGAAATGTACAAACGTAGTTAAATTGCCTAAAGCATACCTAGAGGGGGGGCGGGGCGGGAATAATTTTTACACCTTTTTTAATCCCTTAAAACAAACTCAAGTTCGTCCCTCAAGGTAGCTTACATTACAACATATAAACCTTACATACAGGTATAGACAAGATAAGCATATGATCAATAAAGCATTGTCCATACATCAACAAGAATCAAGAGGAAGAATAACATTAAAAACTCATCAATAAAGAATACTTGTATTTCCAATAATGTTCAATGTGTTACAAGTATAAATCAAAATATAACTATACAAAAGAATCAAAGAACAAAAGAATTACGTACACAACAGATTTTTTAACGTGGTAAAACCTCCAAGGAGGAAACATCCACGGGTTGAACTACAACCATTGGATACTATATATATTGGATGACAGATTAGAAATTCCTCAAAAGTGATCAATCTATGATCTACTCTCTATTAGAGTCTATGTCTACCCAATCCCTATGGGTAGATAAGAAATCCCTCAATGATGCGAAACCACCATATATTGGAGTCCATGTCTAACCAACATCGTTGGAAGATTATAAATTCCTCAAGAGTGCATACACATACCATGTACCACTTTCTATTGGAGTCTATGTCTAACCAAACGTCCGGGCCTACCAATAATGTAGCCAACTCCTTATCCAAGGCACTCATGCCTCTAGGGAGCTTCAATGCATAGCTATTCGGACATTCTCGATCCTAGCCATGACTTCTTGCTTAGTTGTCCAGATCTCTTGTCCTAACCAAGACTTCCTTGCTTGACTATCCGGACACCTTGTCCTAGTCAAGACTTCATGCCTTTTACAAGGACTTCCTAAGTGTGATCCATGAATGCAAATGATGCAAACAAGCAATTCAGCATAGAACATATGATCAATACATTTCATGGAAACTAGACTTAAATCATGTAAGAACACAAGTCAAATTGTCTAGATGCAAAACTTGAATTAAACCTAGAGCATGTGAAAAACACCTAACACATATGGCTTCTAGTTTCATTCACACATCTAACACTTGAATCAATCATATACATGAAGCACATATTAAAGATATTAGAAACATACACAAAAATGCTAGAATTACAAAATAAGTTCAATGAATATTCTAGCCAACATTTAGAGAAAGGATATAATGAATAATTAATTAAATCCTATTAGGCACTAAATACAAAATAACAAGTGCTAATCCTAGATATGTTCAATAAGAGGATCAAAACATATGTCAAGGTTATTGATCATAAAATGAAACAGTCAATCCACAAATAACCCTAGATATCAAACTAATCACAATACAACACTCAAACATGTGAAAACCTAGAATCCTAGAAAACTAGTTCACATATGTCTCTAATTAGACTTGATTAGGTTTGATTATGCAGCTATCTTTCTCAATAGCATTCATCATACATACACATACATATAGAAGAAGAAACCCCAAGGTAATTGAAGGTTATAAAAGAAGAAAACACAAAGATAAGTCAAATACCTATGATTCATGAGCTAGTTCGGTTTTGTGAGTATGTCCACTAGAAAAATTGATCAAACAGTTGTAAAACCACTTGGAAAAGGTAGAGAACTTGATTACAAAACTTCTCAAACTTGAATCACTCAATTCCAACTTTGTATGAGAAAGTTATGGTGTTTGGAAGGTGAGAAAGTTTGAGAGAAAATTCTGCACTTGCATTTTCTAATTTTATTTCTTGGAATGAAATGGGAGGGAAAGGAAAACATTTAAATGAAATGAAGAGAGGGAAGGAGTTGATAAATCAGGGCGTGACACCTTCGCAGCCCGTGAGAGGCGCGTGAGCCTCAAGGTGTAGAGAGGTGTGTGGGCCGTATGGCTCACGGCCCTCCTCACATGCCTCTCCAAGCTTGGCCGTTGGCCAATGCTTGCTCCCCTCACACTCCTCTCACGTTCTTCGACCGTATTTGGGCCTCCGAACTCTGAATTCAAATCTGTCTTTTGATTAGGAACCATGACTCCCTCACGCACAAGGACGACTATGAAACTTTGACAAAAGGTTGAGAATTCGACTCGAAATACGATGA
This sequence comes from Acer saccharum, assembly GCA_030490815.1. Taxonomy (NCBI): domain Eukaryota; kingdom Viridiplantae; phylum Streptophyta; class Magnoliopsida; order Sapindales; family Sapindaceae; genus Acer; species Acer saccharum. The sequence goes on along the minus strand of CM059874.1, from coordinate 2,119,520 downwards.
CGAAGACAACTCAATGAATGAGAACGCAAAGTAGTGTAGCATCCTAGTTTGGACTCGAAACCTAATGAATGAGTAACCGAAATGACCGAGACTCAATAAGGAATAATATGAGATCATGTTCAAATCCAAAAACAATAACATGAAAATAAATAAACACAAGATCACACAAGTATGCCATTTCCTAGACATAGTCCTAGAACATTCAATTTCACAATATTTATCAAATTAAATCTAATGCATATGCATAAATTATCAAGTGTGTGAATATGTTATACTAAAGATGTACAACTATGCAGGGATACAAATAAATGCCATGTGTGTGTGTGCCTATGCCTTGTAAGAGGAATGAGGTCAATTATACCTTTGATGAGCAATGTAGCTTATTCACCTTTTCAAGACACCATATTGTATGAACCGTAGCCGAGTCTTTCTTTGAATCTTTAAATCATCATTTCTAAGACCACTAATCAATACAAGATAAACAACGTTTTGATATGGAATATATGCCAACATAAACCAAAAACCTAACAATCTCCCCATTTGGCAAATTCCATATCAAAACCCCTATACATTTACTAAAACAATTACAAAGAAAATTAGTCACAATGAATAACACATTTCTAGACAAATTTTCAACCACAAGTCTTGAACTTCGTCTTGGTCTTCTCTTGATATCACCTAAATTCAACTTGAAAGCACAAGAATATCCAAGAGACAGCACATATGGCAATATACATTCTTTGGCAAGAAAATAAAACATTAAAGTTCAAATGGATCATGTATGCTCCCCCTTAATACATGATATCCAACAAAATATTCTAACCAAGATCCACACAAAAAATATATATATATATTACATGCCATAAAGTTCAAACTTATTACCAAATACACCCAAAACCAAAAATAAATAAATTTGACTAAGCAAACTAGAAACTAACATATATCTTCCCATATTTCTCCCCTTTTTTGACATGATATGAAGCCAAAAAGAAAGAATAAGAAAATATACCTCAAGACCATTTCTAGCCACTTGTGCCACCAAGGAATGTTGTGCGATTTGATGATCTCCCATAATGCTTTATAGTAGATGCTTTGCTTTCCAATTCTTTGATCTTTACATCTTGTAGCACTACCTTAGCATTGAGGTTCTTCAATCTTCCTTTGTAACACCTCAATCATCCTTCTTGACTCCTCAACCTCACTCTTCAATTGCATAACCCACTTTAGAAGAATAGTTGTGCTAGATACAAGGCTTGAATCATAAGATTCACCAAAGAGCCTAAATGTATCACAAGACTTTCCTTTTCCTTATATGACATGGTAGTCATACGTTTATCATTAAAGTTCTCTAAGGGAGGAAGTAGCACATCATCATCTTGTTTCTTCAATCCTTTAACCAAACACAAATGAGAGATAAACCCCGGAAACGCCAACTTTTTGTCCAAACGAGTTGAACAAGCCGCAATCTCAATATGTTCTATAAGCACTTCACCAAGGTTTATGGGTTTATTAGTCACTAAGGCATACACAATCTTTTTGTCTAGTTCGGTAGCATTAGAAGATCCAATAAGATTGACACATACAAAAAGATACCAAAAGGCACTAACCTTAGTCAACTCACTTTGCCTAATAAAGACTTGTTTTCCCTACTCAAAATCATCATTGTCACAAAGAGTTCTACCCATCTCATTAAGGTTCTTCAAGACATCAACATCAAGAAAATCCGACTCAATATCATAGGGTAACCCTAGGAACTCATTCAAGCTCTTTGAGTTGACTCTAAAGACAACACCTCTCATATCCATAACAACATCTTCAAAGGTAGTACTATCCTTGTACTCATGATAAAATTCTCTCACCATGGTATCGTTCACTATTCCTAGCATGTTAATCCAAGTACTCCATGTCCTTTCAACAATGACCTTACAGACATAAGAACCACTACAAGAATCCAAATTCATTCCTTTTTCTTGAATGATCTTTTTGCACCCAAAAATCTCCAAAAGCTTTAACTTGTTGTTTTTGGCTATCTTTAAAGAAGAAAATGGTTTGGAGTTGTCTATGGGAATAGAAGGATTGTTATTTCCAACTTTCTTGGATTTCCCCATGACCTTGTGTAGTGTATCACTAAAACACGAAAACAAACGTGAGTGGAATCATGAAAACAAGTTAGTGACCAATAAACATATACAAAGCAAAACACCATTTTTGACCAAATCAATATGCATATAAAGAGTTATCATGGCATCTTTAAGATTTATCAAAAACAAGAATAATGCCAACAAACAACAATCTTGAAGAACATGTGAACATATCATAAAAGAGAACAAAAATTTAGCATATAATGCTCCCCCTTGATAAATGCCCTATCTAAAATCTAAATAGACAATTGTTCCCCAAAATAGCCACTCAATCACATCTTTAAGCAATTTTAATATATTTTCAAATAAGGTCCACCTAACAATGAGAGTTACACCAAGATTTTCAATCACTCTCATATTTCTTCAAAAATTGCTATAGTATCAAAATACCAAATAAGCAAATGTGAGTGTATGAAGATTTTGCTTCAAGTATATGAAAAGAAGTACTTTCATAATCAAACATGCAAACATTTTCAACATCTATTCATCTTAAGCCTTTCCATAAAAAGGTCAAACCGGTTATCATCCGATATTTTGCTTATAAAGAGAATAGATTTCAACATGTGAGCGTGTGTGTGCATGTGGCTCGTCATTCCATTTTTATTTGACAACCCGAGCTAATTTGATTATTCAAATATACTCCATAAAGCCTTTTTGTTTTGTTTTAGGCTTGAATCAAATATATATATTTTTTAATGATTCATTTCAACACTTCTTTGATTTTTTTTTCTAACATAAACATATAAACCTCATGGCGACTTTCACTCATTACAATGGTGTACCCTTTCCTACATTAGGCAGCTGCACAACCAAGGTGTGTAGCCCTTTCCATGAGGGTGCTCGTTGAGTTATATGTTGCCGAAGTAAGTGGATACCAACCATAGGTCATCTTTAAACGTACTAGTCCTAGGACTTCAAGTTGTATCCAAAACTTACATCAATCATACTCAACTTACTTTACCAAGCATATATGAGAAGCAAAGTGCATTTTTGAAACCAAGTTTTTATGGCTTAAAAGCACATGATCAAAAAGCAATACAAAGAGACTTACTTAAGATCATTACTTCTTAAGAGAGCAGCTGTCAAAGAATATGAAGCTCATATTTTTCAAAACATGCCACTCAACAATCATACAAACAATAACACACATCATGATTAAGATCAATGTGAACAATTATCACTAAAAGATTTTAAAAGAGCAAATGTTAAGGAGGACCATAAAAACACTATACTAGTTCTCTATTATGACATGTTTCATGAAGTGGTACAAATAATGAGTTGAGAGATGAAAATTCAAGTAAGCAAGCAATGTGATATAGAGATACCTTCGCAAGCTATTTTTCATCAAATGTAAAGTCTTCACCCTTTTTATGAGTCCTCTTGGCTTGTTTGTCCTCATGACAACAAGCTGTTGGTGTGTTGATTCCAAGAGACTAAAGAATATGCATTTCAACTCAAACAACAAAAAATGACTTTCTCCAAAAGTCTTAACATGATTGTCACCATATAGATATCATTAAAAACAATTTCTCAAAAGTTAATCAATGGATTTTGGCCATCATAACAAACAATATGAGATAGCTAAGTTCATGTCAAGTTATAGAGATACAAAGAAAACAAGCTAAGTTTCTTTAACAACATAACACTAATCTTAAATATAACTCACAGGTGCAACTTACACTATTGGTAAGAGCACTCACCCTTGACAAACTTTGTCTTTGGTGAACCTACACAAACACTATCAAGATTCTTATTGACAACAATGTTGAATCTAGAATAAAGTTCTTCTACCACTTGATTCACAAGAATATCATTGATACTTTCCTTTTCAACATTACTAGTAACACATGCTTTGTCAAATTTAGCAAGATTTTCATTCTTCAAATTTCGGACATTCTTAACATGCTTTATGACATTATCATGCTTTCCATATTCAAAAACTTTAGCATGCTTAAAATGAAGTTTAATCTCTTTATCCCTAGATGTATTTCCTACTTTGTAATATTCAATATATTGAAAGCACTTGGGCTTGATATGGCCTATGGTATTGTAAAAATGGCATATGGGAACAAAAAAAGAAATTTTACCTTCCGGAGTTGGAGAAGCACAAATGGGAGTTTCAAGGGGTACCCTATTCTTTAATATGTTCTTGGTCTTGCAATGTCTCTTCTTAGGAGCTTTCTTGTCAACAATGACATTTTCCTCGTTTGTAGGAAGTGATGCTTCTATGAGCTTCTCCTCAACTACAAAGTCGCTTGAGCCTCTTAGAGTTAAACTAGAGATGATCCTATCCGTTTCAAGAACAATCCCTTCAACTTATCTAAGCTTCTTGGCAAGAGCATTTTTTTTCACCCAAGAGCCTTCAAGTTGTTGACACAAACTCATCCACTTGTAGCTTGATCAAATCATCCTTCTCATCAACCTCTCTTAAGGCTATCTTCAAATTCTCTTCAAGACGCTTCACCTTAGCCAAAAGATCAATATAGGTTGGATTTTCACTTAAGCACTCTTGATGATTTGGATCAACCTCCTTGTCCAAAGAATCTTGACATACATCCTCTAGAGTATAGTGAGAGGCCGTGAAGGCAACAAAGTTGCTTACTAGCTCTTCTTCACTAGAAGACTCATCACTTGAGCTCTCCTATTCTCTAGAGTCATCATCATCACTCCATGTGGCTGTCATAGCTTTTCCTTTCTTCTCCTTCTTAGTATCAACACTAGGACATTTCAAAGCATAATGTCCAAGCTTTTTACACTTGAAGCATTGAACCTTACGATTGCTCTTAGCATAACCACTCCTCTCATGAGTAGGAGTAAATGACTTCTTGACTTCCTTATCCCTTGAGTACTTGCCACTTGGCTTGATACATTTCCTTATAAACTTCCTAACCAATAAAGCCATCTCCTCGTCATCATCACTACTAGCTTCTTTGACAACCTTGAGAGCTAAACCCTTATTCTTAGCCTTCGGTTTCATGTACGCCTCAACGGTTTGAAGAGACCCTAGCAACTCATCTATGCTCATGCGTCTACATCCTTGATCTCTTCAATGGTTGTTACCTTAGCTTTGAACCCTTTTGGTAGTGATCTTAGAATCTTCCAATTTAGCCTCTCACCGGAGATAGGAACCCTAAGGGCTTGGCATTTATTAGCAATGTCTAATAGCTTGAATTGAAAGTCCTCGAACTTATCTTCCTCACACATTTGCAATGTCTCAAATTGAGTTGTGAGCATTTGAAGCCGAGACTTCTTCACTGCTTTAGTCCCCTCATTGGTGACTTAGAGAGCATCCCACGCCTTTTTTGCAGTCTCTAGGTTTTGGATGTAGGAAAATTACCTACTATCCAAACCTCCGAAAATAGCATTCACTGCTCGATGATGCCACTTTGTTAATTCGAACTCATTAGTAGACCACTCACTCCTAGGCTTGGAAACAATGGTTCCATTCTCAAGTCTCTTATTGGGAGAGAGGTAACCTTCTTCCACGGTCATCCAAGCTCTCTCATCAATAGAGCGAATGTAAGCCTTCATCCTCAATTTCCAAAACCTGTAGTTGTGACCCTTGAAAAGAGGAGGCTTAGAGTTTGAAGCCCCTTCAGTCATAACATCATCTTGTAAAACCATACTTCAAAAACCTAAGCAATTCACACGTGAGTACTATCCGGATCTCATCAAGTGCCGTTTGACGACCCGCTCTGAAACCAATTGAAATGTACAAACGTAGTTAAATTGCCTAAAGCATACTGAAATTCCCTTAAGCAATATAGTGTAAAATATACCTAGAGGGTGGGTGAATAGGTATAGGCCCAAATACTTCCAAATTCGATTTTACGAAATACAACAATTAAAAGCACACTTGATGTGTTCTGACAATTGAATTGTTTTAACCAACACATGTGGAAATCAATATACAAGTGATGCAATCAATACAAGATATGGAAGATAAAGAAACATAAAAAATGAAACTTGACACAATTGTTTTTACGTGGTAAAACCTCAAAGAGGAAACATCCACGGGTTGATACCACAATCAACGGCAAGCAATTCACTATGATGAAAAGGACTTACACACTCAAGGCAATCAACACATGATATCCACCCTAAGCTATCAACTCTTAGTTTACCCTCGGGCCTAGTGAATCACCTAGCCTACTTCCTATCCGAGATGTGTCCTACACCTCTAGGAAACAACTTCCTATCCAAGAAGCTCACGTCTCTAGGAAGATTTCATGCTTAGCTATCCGGATCACAAAGATCCTAGTTAAACTTCCCTAGCTCAACCATCTGAAGCATCACACTCTTAGCTAAGACTTTTGCTTAGTTATCCAGATCCTCTTGATCCTAACTAAGACTTTGCTTGGCTATCCGGAACACTTCCCTAGCCAAGTCTTCTTGCTCTAAACAAAGCTTCACTCACTTTAAAAGAGATTTCAACCTTATGTAAGAAAAATGATCTAAGTGATGCAAATGATACAAACACAATCAAATAGAACAAGTAGATCACACAAGCTCTATGAACATGCAAGAGACAACTAGAATAAGCTATCAACACTCAATCACAAAGTTATCTAGAAATCAAAGTATGTCAATCAATAAGAACAAGATTAGAATATTCAATATCAAGCTCAAAAACCTTAGTTCTTAGATTATGAAATTAAACCTAGAAGTTATCATGAAACACATCATACAAGATATTTCTAGAATCAATTTCAAGTTCAATCAAGTTTAGCTAAAATATGTTCAAATGAGATCACAAAGCTATAACTCAACAATCAATCGATCAAACAAACCTAGAGTATGAACTAACATCAATCTTAACACATTTCATCTATCAAATAGGAAGATTAAATGAGATGATCAAAAGAGAAAGTGAGAAGAAGATGTTTCACCTACAAATGATGAGTCTCAGACTGAAATTAGCTTACTGCAAAAAATCACGAAATCATTTGGCTCTGAAAATGCTTTGGGTTTGTTCCTCTTTTCAAGACCAACATTTTTGGCTTTTGAATCACTTGATTTTGAGTTGAAATGAGAGAGTTATGATCAAAATAAGAAATCAAAAACATGAAGAAATTTCTGCACTCCTTCTTTTTCAATTTTTTCTTCACACAAGTTTAGAGGGAAGAAAGAAGATATTTAAAAGAAAGAAAGATGGAGATTCAGTGGCCAACCAAAAGAGGCCACACAGCCCACCCCGTGAGAGGCATATGAGCCTCACGAGGCAGAGGGGTGTTGAGGCCATGAGCCTCAGGCACCCCTCACGAGCTTGCCCTCCAATGGCCTTTGGCCATTGCTCACCTCTCTCGCGCTCCTCTAGCATTCTTCAGCCGTATTCAGGCATTCGAACTTCGAATTCGAATTCGAATATGTTTTCAGATTACGAACTGTGACTCTCTCACGCACAAGGAAGACTACGAAACTTTGATAAAATGTTGAGAATTCGACTCGATATATGATGACGAAGACAACACAACGAATGAGAACGCAAAGTATCATAACTTCCTAGTTTGGACTCGAAACCTAATGAATGAGTAACCGAAATGACCGGGACTCAATAAGGAATCATATGAGATCATGCTCAAGTCCAAAGATAAAAAAACAAAAACAAATAAACACAAAGTCACACAAGTATGCTATTTCCGAGAGATAGTCCTAGAACATGCAATTTTACAATGTTTGTCAATATGATACAAATGCATGTGCATACTTCAATAAGTGTGTGAATGTGTTATACCAAATGTAGCACAAAGATACAGGGACACACATGAATGAATTGTGTGTGTGTGCACTTATGCCTTGCAAAAGGAAGAAGAATCTTGATACCTTAGCATCCAAGTAAGCACTTTTCCTCTTGAAGATGATATTTGCATGAGATGTTGCTTTTCTCCTTTGAAGCTTCTTTTCACCAAGAACCATTTAAGCAACTAACCATTACAAATAAAGAGTGTTTTGCAATGGAACCAAGCCAACACAAATCTAAGATCTTACACATACCTAGAGTGCAGGGTGAATAGGTTTTTACATTTTTTTCAATCCCTTGAAACAAACTCAAGTTTGCCTATCAAGGTAGCTTACATTACAACACATAAACCATACATACAAGTATAGACAAGATAAGCATATGATCATTAAAGCACTGTCCATATACATAAACAAGAATCAAGAGGAAGAATAACATTAAAAACTCATCAATAAAGAATACTTGTATTTCCAATAATGTTCAATGTGTTACAAGTATCAATCAAAATATAATTATACAAAAGAATCAAAGAACAAAAGAATTATGTACACAACTATGATCAAAATGATTTGCTTACATATCAAACTTAACAAAATCTTGTTACAATATACATCACAAGAGAATATTATGCAACAAGATTAAAACATATACAAATACAAATATGAGATAGAGAGATAGAAAGAATTAACACAATAGATTTTTTAACGTGGTAAAACCTTCAAGGAGGAAACATCCATGAGTTGAACTACAACCCTTGGGTACTATATATAGTGGATGATAGATTAGAAATTCCTCAAAAGTGACCAATCTATGATCTACTCTCTATTGGAGTCTATGTCTACCCAATCCCTATTGGTAGATAAGAAATCCCTCAATGATGCGAAACCACCATATATTGGAGTCCATGTCTAACCAACATCGTTGGAAGATTATAAATTCCTCAAGAGTGCATACACATCCCATGTACCACTCTCTACTGGAGTCTTTGTCTAACCAAACGTCCGGGCCTACCAATAATGTAGCCAACTCCTTATCCAAGGCACTCATGCCTCTAGGGAGCTTCCAATGCATAGCTATTCGGACATTCCCGATCCTAGCCATGACTTCTTGCTTAGTTGTCCAGATCTCTTGTCCTAACCAAGACTTCCTTGCTTGACTATCCGGACACCTTGTCTTTGTCAAGACTTCATGCATTTTACAAGGACTTCCTAAGTGTGATCCATGAATGCAAATGATGCAAACAAGCAATTCGACATAGAACATATGATCAATACATTCCATGGAAACTAGAATTAAATCATGTTAGAACACAAGTCAAATAGTTTAGATGCAAAACTTGAATTAAAACCTAGAGTATGTGAAAAACTCCTAACACATACCGCTCCTAGTTTCATTCACACATATAACACTTGAATCAATCATATACATGAAGCATATATTAAAGATATTAGAAACATACACAAAAATGCTAGAATCACAAAATGTGTTCAATGAATATTCTAGCCAACATTTAGAGCAAGGATATAATGAATAATCAATTCATTCCTATTAGGCTCTAAATACAAAATAACAAGTGCCTAGATATGTTCAATAAGAGGATTAAAGCACATGTCAAGGTTATTGATCATAAAATGAAACAATCAATCCATAAATAACCATAGATATCAAACTAATCACAATACAACACTCAAACATGTGAAAACCTAGAATCCTAGAAAACTAGTTCACATATGTCTCTAATTAGACTTGATTAGGTTTGATTATGCAGCTATCTTTCTCAATAGCATTCATCATACATACACATACATATAGAAGAAGAAACCCCAAGGTAATTGAAGGTTATAAAAGAAGAAAACACAAAGATAAGTCAAATACCTATGATTCATGAGCTGGTTCGGTTTTGTGGGTAGATCCATTAGAAAAATCGATCAAACAGCTACACTTGGAAAAGGTAGAGGACTTGATTACGAAACTTCTCAAACTCGAATTACTCAATTCCAACTTTGTATGAGAAAGTTATGGTGTTTGGAAGGTGAGAAAGTTTGAGAGAAAATTCTGCACTTGCATTTGCTAATTTTTTTTCTTGGAATGAAATGGGAGGGGAAGGAGAATATTTAAATGAAATGAATAGAGGGATGGAGTTGATAAATCAGGGCGTGACACACTGACACCTCAGCAGCCCGTGAGGGGCACGTGAGCCTTAGGGGGTAGAGAGGTGTGTGGGCTGTGAGGCTCACAGCCTTCTCACGCGCCTCTCCAAGCTTGGCCGTTGGCTAAAGTTTGCTCCCCTCGTGCTCCTCTCACGTTCTTCGGCTGTATTCGGACCTCCAAACTCTGAATTCAAATCCGTCTTCAAATTACGAACCGTGACTCCCTCACGCACAAGGACAACTATGAAACTTTGACAAAAGGTTGAGAATTCGACTCATAATACGACGACGAATACAACTCAACGAATGATAACGCAAAGTAGCGTAGCATCCTAGTTTAGACTCGAAACCTAATGAATGAGTAACCAAAATGATCGGGACTCAATAAGGAATCATAAGAGATCATGTTCAAGTCCAAAAACAATAACACGGAAACAAATAAACACAAGATCGCACAAGTATGCCATTTCCTTGACATAGTCCTAGAACATGCAATTTCACAATGTTTATCAAATTAAATCTAATGGATGTGCATACGTTATCAAGTGTGTGAATGTGTTATACTAAAGGTGTACAACTATACAAGGACACAAATGAATGCCACGTGTGTGTGTGCTTATGCCTTGTAAGAGGAATGAGGTCAATTATACCTTTGATGAGCAATGTAGCTTATTCCCCTTTTCAAGACACCATCTTACATGAACCGTAGCCAAGTCTTTCTTTGAAGCTTTGATTCAACATTTCTAAGACCACTATGTAAGGAAAAATACCGGTCAACGCAGCGGAAGTGAGACTAAAAATAGATTTAGTATGTTTTAAAATTTTTCCTTTTTATGAACCTTAACCCTTTAAATTAATTAACCATACATATAAAGTAACAAAAAGTAGAATACCTTTTGTCGCGTGATCCGATTGACTTACGTCGATGGTAATCCGCAAGATCTTCAATCCTAGCACGAACGTGAATCATCTAGGAGCGTGGTCTCCCTTTTCTTTGAATTGCATACCTGAGAATGGACAAACAAACTTTCTTTTTCTTTTTGTTAGTCACATAACAATCAAAAGACCATAAAGATTATTCCAATCACTTTTGAGTTCTCAATCTAATGATCGAAACTCGTGTGAACCTAATTCGATATTATACACACAAGCTTATTGATGAACAAGCAATTAGTGTATTATCAAAAGAATAATCTCTTCTCTCTTTTTTGTCTTGGCAGAATAATCAAAAACACTTTTCTATGAGTTGAGAAGAAGAAGAAAGTTGATCCAGTAAAACTTTTTTTGGTGGCCGAACCCTATAAGGTGTATTATATAGGGTGGCTGAATTTCTTTCTCTTTTTCCTTTAGGGTTGTCGAAATCTACTTGTTGTTGTATTAGGGTTGGCCAAATTTCATCACCTCACTTATATAGGGTGACCGAAATTCAACCCTAATTCCCTTCAACTTTTAGACTCCTAACCCTAATTTAACTCATAAGTATTTTTATTCTTTTTATTGACTTAATTAAAAGACTTCTTATTTGATTAAATAAATAAACTTTAATTATTTATTTTCTTACCAAAAAAGTCTTTTACTTTTAGTATACTACTACCAATAGTATAATTCTAGGAAACATATTTCCTGATCAGAAAAATATTTTGTTTCTTAATTAAATAATTAATTAATTAATTAATTAATTCTCATTTAATTAAACAATAAAATAAAATAATATTTTTGACTAAAAACTTAGCCTTGCCGCCCCACATGGAATATATGGGCCAAATATTATTTTCTTATTTTATTTAATCCATTGGACTTTAAATAAAAAGCCCACATGTGAACTAGACCCATTCTTACTAAAAGAAACAAGCCCACATGTCTTTCATTAATATATTAATATAATTGATTAGCCCATTAAATAAATAATGTGCAAATTATATTCTTAATATATTAAATGCAATTCTAGATGGACCCATAGATTGGTCCGGTAGAATATATCAAGTGATCCATGCAAGTCCGTGTGGATTGGGGATCTTGGCGGGCTATCTAAATTTAAGCTTCAATAGACATAACCTAATCACAATCAACAAATGATTCACTTAGGTCCGATCCATTAACTTTAACTCATTCCACTAAAGAGCTAAAATTGAACTCTTAAATAAAGATAGAATAAGAAGATGTTCCTCATTCATACCCTAGACAATCATGTTGGAGATAGTGTATTCTCGTGATTAATATCAGTAATCGCTAAGAGTTTATAGACCGCCTATAACTCTCCAAGTTACCATATTTACTCATATGACCACGTTTTGAACTTGGATATTTTGACTTGTCCAAAAGCCATGTTTTCAATAGTCACTATCGAAAACTCAACGTTGAGATTTAATATCCAATTACCTCAAAACATCCATATGATGATATTATACTCTCATTTAATAAATGGAGCCACAATGTCCATATCTATAAATGAAGTCCTCTATCGATTAACAAATGAATATCACCAAACTATCGAGGATAGACTATGCTATATAATCGTACTCATTGATAACTCAAATGATATCACTTGCAACCATAAGTCCATCATTTATCTCAGGATTAAGATAGACTCTCCGATTGTCCTGATAATGAAAAGACTATTATCTATTGACGGTTCTAGATAAAGCTTTTCATTGTGATCCAGTTCAATGCACCCAGTGCACTAGATTCTTTTACTCGAAGACACTCCGATGATTTTAGACTCATCATATCTCATTTGATCCCACTCAAATGCTAGCAAAAGAATTCTACAACTTTAACAAGATAAAGGTGCCCAACCTTTAACTTAAGTTGTGAACATTATTCAAGACTAACTAAAGAATTGTGTCTTCCTCATACATATCCAGATGTACGAACAATTCTTCTTTTCTCATAGTCTTTAGACCTTATGATTATTTACTTTGACAATTATAATATTAAACTATAAATGCTATAAGATTTGTTAAACCAGAAATCACTTTATTAATATGAAAAAGATTGTCAATTACAACATTACACTCTTGCTATTGAACATAATCCTAACACACTAATCAATACAAGATAAACAACTTTTTGATATGGAATGTATGCCAACACAAACCAAAAACCTAACAGGGTCAAGCTAAATCAACTTAAATTTGTGACTTAATTTGTTGACTTCAACATCTCAACCACCCATGTGATCTTAATCCAATGGTTGAGATTTGAATTGATCTACAACTCTTGGATTAAAAGCACATGGATGGTTGAGATGTTGAAGTCAAAAAATTAAGTTACAAATTTAAGTTAGTTTAGTCTAACCCATTGCTATAAAAGCAAAGTTAACCACTTTATTGTTTATTAAGTTTCTTATAAAGGGTATGGCTACATTGTTGGGAGATTAAATTCCAATAACGTTATTAGAATTTTATTACAAGATTCATCCAATACTTAGTTGACAAGTGGCAGCCAAACACTTTAAAAATATGAAGTAACTAGTTATAACTAGTTAACCAATTACTTTCTAATTATTTTATTTTACATTTTCTTTTAATTTATTATAAAAATGTAAGAATCTAATTTAACTTAATTTAAATAATTATATTAAATAATTTTAAATGATAATTAGATAAAGATTATACATATCCTCACAATAATCTTTTTGATTTAAATAAATATGTGATATTTTTTATTATTTGAATTTGATATTTTTTTATTATTTGAATAGTTAAAAAAAATTATATATTTTAAATTATTATTATTTTCAGAAAATATTTTTTTAAAAAAAATTTACAAATATTTTTAATGTATTATATTTTGAAATTAATATTTATTAAATTAAAATTTATAAAATTTTGTAACATAAATAATTTTTGAATTAATATTTCATTTTAAATATTTATAAATATTTTTATTATTTTTTTATATGATAAATTACGTGTAACATAATTTTTGTACAATGTAACACATTTTGAATAAAAAGTTGTAATTTAGATGTGTGTGGTAACAATTTCAACTTTGTAACAAATTTTAAGTGATATGTAACAATAAAGTCCTAGCTCATAACAATTTTATCGTAGCGTGTAACAACTTGGTTTATATGGGTAACAAACTATATGTGTTTTGTAACAAATTTCATGTAGAAAGTTGCAGTTAAAACGTTTGTAGTGCTGCAAATGTGGGCCGGCATGGCTCATTTGTGCCGGACCATTGTGGCCCATTTTTGTTAGCAGGCTCGGCCTAGCACGGCATGGCAAGTTGTCATGCCATGCCAGGCCCGACCTATTTACAAAAATGGGGGCCAGGCATGTGCTGGAGGCACGAGCCTAATGTGTCTTGCCGGCACACAGGCCTATAAATTTTTTTAAAAAGATATTTTATATTTTAAATATTTTAATTCAATTGTACTAGCTTATAATATTGTTTTAACAATTTAACTTATGTATTTTTAATTGTAATTTTTCTATCTTATTTATTATTTTAGTCTAATACAAAAAATGTAGAAAATGGGTAGATTTATTATTTTATTTAATAAAATAATTCAAAGAATAAATAAAGCTAAAAGATTAAAGAAAATAAAAAAAATAGATGAAATTATGAAAATATGAAATGAAGAATTATTTATTTATTTCACAGTCTTATTATTATATATTTACATGATTGCCTCATTAAAAACCTTACCAAGAAAAACCCAGTGGGATAAAAACTTGATAAGGGAAAAAGAGTGCAATCGTATTACAACTTACTAGTTAATACACATGTATAACCTAGAAGTCCTAGATCTAGTTACTGCTGAAACTCTCATCGACATATAAATTATAGAAATTTTGAATAATTTGTTCGTCTACCATTTCATTTTGCATCCTTTTTCAAGCATGCTCCCAATCCCAAATGCATGCCAATACCTCCACCATCTCTGGAGACAAAGAACTTCTTCTTTCTTCAACAATTCTTCCATTCGTGCTGAATACATATTCTGAGGAAATAGTGGAGATAAGGATAACTAGTACGTCACGTGATAGGTTTGACATGATAGGATATCTATAGTTGTAGGTCTTCCACCATAACAACAGATCAAATCCCTCCTTGTTTTCAAATCCATCGAATTGAGCTTCAAGGAAGCTTTTCAGTTCAGCATCGAAAGTTGAACCAGCTCGTGAAGAAGAAGAACTTGATGAGCCTACTTTTTTTTAGCGTTTTAGAATATTCCAACTTGTCTGATTCGGGAGTGTGTCTGGTTCTGCTAATGGTTGTGCTTCAACGCTGCCATACCTGCACTCATAAATACTAAAAACTTTGAACTTAGTTCGAATGTTAGTAACTTATGCAGAATAATCTACGCTCAAATTATTACCAATATACTCTAGCAATGTTTCTAAACCAGATAATCTAATCCTAGGATCTACTATAACACCTAAAGCATAAAGGAAAGGAATTGTAAACCAGTATTTTTTAAACTTGGTCTTCATGGCAGCAACTACAGTGCCTAAGATATTATTTGCCCTATAATTGTTTAACAGTTGAGACATTTCCACAATATGATGGATTTCCAAGGAAGATGTGGGGTAATAGACCCCGGAAAGAGTTACAGTGAAATTGTAAAAAACCTTTAAAAATTCAACAAAAATCTTTACCACATACCAATTGTCTGAGGTCAGTACTGGACGGTCAATTTCAGACATTTTCATGTTATAAAAACTTGAAATAGTTGTATCATAATCCAAACAATTTTACAGCATTAAGTAAGTAGAGTTCCACCTTATCGACATATCTGTTTAGAATCTTCGAGATTGTAAAACTGTAAGTTTTACAACCTTTACCGAATTCTTTCAATCTTAGATTAGAACATGTCGAGCCAATAAAGGCCATCTTTGAAGTGATCTATATGATCGCTTACTACCTTCATACTAGACTATACAACTAAATTGATGATATGACATGCACAGCGTTGATGGAAGAAATAACCCCCATCTTGCGGGATATTTTTTTTCAAAAAACAATGCAATAGAGTTAGTATTTGTAGATGCATTATCTAATGTGATAGAAAGGATGCTATGAGTTATTTCAAAAGTTTTTAAAACAAAAACAATAACATTAAAAATATTTCTTGTGGTATGTGCAAAATTCATAGGACGAAAACCAAGATTTTATTTTTTTTGTAACCTTCAACCAGAGTCTAAATAGTGTCCTGTGATAGTTAAATAGTCCAGTTTGGAACATGCATTCCAAATATCGAAAGTTAATGCAATAGAAACAGTTAGATGCTGTAATTCAGCCTTCAACTCATCTCGTTAGATTTGAAAACAAGTTAACAAATCGTTCCTAGTAGTATTTCTAGAAACATATTTAAATTGGGGCTTGTATGCACTTTGAATAAGTTCTTCATAAAAAACATTATCACCGAAATTAATCGGTTGATCAGTACATGCAATGTAATGTGCCATACACTTTCAAGCATGCGCGACGTCGTAACGCCATGTTGTAACAGACCCGTTTGGGTGCCGTTGTAGTTGTGTCTGGGTTGTAGTGTTTACCTATCCGTTTGCAGTCATGCATTTCTCCATATGCCTTCGCAAATGACCGGTCCCCCCTAGAAGTGACATAGTGCTTAGGACAAAACTTACATTGAGCTCTGTCCGTGACTTGACCGTCTGGCATAGTCTTCTGTACTACGTCAAAACACTGCCATACGTTTGATATGTGCTTTTTAGGTTTCGAAGGACGTGATGTTGGCTTTGCGCCGGAACCAGAAGATCCCGTTGTCGTTTCCGTCGGCCTGGAAAGGTTAAAATAATCTTCCTCCATGTTAAGACTATCCAGAAATTGAGGATGATTATGATCCATTGCCTACAATACAAATATTAACTCATTAGTCATTAAAAACTAAGCATAAAATCATAAATATAATAAGCATAAAAATATTAAAATTAATTACTAAGCATTTAATCATAAATATACTAAGCATAAAAATATTAAAATTAATTACCAAACATAAAATCATAAATATACTAAGCATAAAAATGTTAAAAATAATTACAAAACATAAAATCATCAATATACTAAGCATAAAAATATTAAAATTGTTATAAAATAAATAAAATAAACAAGAACACAATAGAATAAATATAAAATAAGAAAAGAGAGAAAATAGTAGCCCAAGATAGGAGAGATCATTCCATTCCTCAATACTTCTCAAGTTACAAACATCAAGATGAAGGCTCATATTTATAGCCTTACAAATCTTTACAATCATAACTTATACAATAATGGATATAAATTACAACATAAATTGACCATAAATCATTTGGGTGCTACAAGAGAAGTTAGGAAGATGATAAGCTTGATTTCTTAATGTGGACATCCACTCACATTAAGACATTGAATAATGTTTTCATAACACTCCCCCTTGGATGTCCATCGTATAGAGAATATACCTCATTAAAACCTTTGCTAGTAAAAACCCAATGGGATAAAAAACTAGCAGAGGAAAAAGAGTACAATATTCATCTACATATCAAATTAACCTTTGAAGGTATTTGAGGCACAAAACTGCCTCGTTAAAACCTTACTAGGAAAACCCTATGGGATAAAAACCTAGCGAAGGAAAAAGAGTACAATATGTAAAATTTTCTCCAAAATCAGTATCTCCCCCTAATAAAGTGATAAATACGCTCCCCCTCATGCTGACATGGATGCTTCAATATTTTATAAAGATATTGCATCCAATATTATGTACCAAGATTTTGTTTGTTGCAATTGGTAGTGTATTTATAAATAAATCTATAGGATTGAAAACTTGTGCGTATTTTTTATCACCACCTTTTTGGAGATCAACTTTAATAAAATTGATTTTTGAATTGGTCCAACTTGTTATATAAAACATCATGTTGTTTTATTATGAAATTACAAGTTGAACTTATATTTTGTACTTCAGGACCTAAAGTTCTTCAATAACAAGAGGAGATCATACACCACTTTAAGTTATGGAATAAATATCGATGAATCCATTCGATGTGTTTTATCCATGGAAAAGTACTTCAGGACATTTTCCTTATATATGTTGACTCATTTTTAATGTCAAACTCATTAGCCGAGACTAAATATTATTTTCCAAGACTTTTCATCTTTATAAATTATTCCTTTGATATATATAATTTATAAACTTAGCATTATTTTTAATAATCTTTACACAATCAACATATAATTCTTTTAATAAATATTCACCATGACGATACACTACATGCATTCTGATTGTTTAATTTTTCACTATACAAAACTTCTTGTAGCTTTGAATAACTTGCTTCAGGCATTTAAATCTTTCAAGGATTTTTATTCATTGTCAAACTAGGTTTCTGCAATAAACCTTTTATCTTAATTCATACGAAAAATATTTAATAAGTTTGATGTCATCAAACATGTGGACTACAGATCCAAAGCTTTCAAGTTTTACATGAATATAGCTTTGCCTTTTATTTGCTAATAATTTCTATGTCGACATTTCTATAATTTATAATATAAGTCCCTTATCATTTTTCATGACGTGCAAAACAAATAATATATGATCTCAATTTCCATACCAATATATTTCATTATGATTATGTAATTCATGTGCCTCCTCAAGGGCTTATTCTAATAACTTTAATGTTAAATATATACTATACATGTCTTTCTATACAAATATCTCTCCAAGAGAAATATAATCACATTAAATTTAGCACACGTGCCTCTACTGGGACAATTGAGATTCTTTTATTTTCTTCAACGGTCTCATAGGGGAGATTAACATTTCTATATGACTCTTCATGATTTTGTTTTCACTTATGAGACTAGCTCTTCGAGAGCCTTGGATGATGATGATTTATCTATCACTCGAGTATTAGTTTAAATATGATCATGATCTTTTAAATTCTAATTCTATGAACCATATCTTTTGAACCAAAATCGTCTTTTACGACTTTACTATCTAACAGATGATTTTTGCTGCCATTTTATAAATTATTCTACAGGAACAACCACCCAGGTTTATATATTGGCATAATGTAATTTTATTATTTTATTTGAATCATCTAAAAATTTATTTGCATATCATGCAATTCACAAGATGATGCATACCTTGTAATTTTACGTCGTTTATCAACTTATGATAATTCTCTCCCTAACGACGATAAAATTTACTTCAATGAATTATATGCATCATAATAATTTTCTACATAAACTCATTTATTTTGTCATATTGTCCTTTAAGAACTAATTTACATAGTCTCATTGTCCTTCAAGGACATTCACTAGCAAAAAATAATTAGTTATGAAATGGATATCCATATAAAATATTTCAATATTTCGATGCATCGTTTACTTTTAGTAAAGTTTATTGTCCTTCAGGGATATTCACTAACATGTAATCATATAATATAAGAAATATGATAAATTTTTTTGACACGAAACAAGATAAATGAGATAGAATATTCTTAAATAAAAGAATATAGTAAGAACTTCAATTCCTCAAATTTCATGTTCTTATGTCAAGTTTTTTTTTAAAAAAAAAAACTCAAATATTTTTTGGAACTTCTAGTTCGTGTAGGAACTGCTGGTTTATAAATGAAAAATCACATGTTTAAAGCTTCGGGTTCTTAAAATAAAATCACAATTTTACTTTTCAAATGAAAAGAACTGTTATTAGATTAAATTTAGAACTTCTAGTTCTAATTAAATTTGATATCAAAAATTAAATACAGAACAACAAGTCTAATTAGTTTGGAATTGATAACATCGGATTCTAATAAATATTTAGAACTTCAGATTCTGATTTGTATTAATATTAAGGGCCTTTTGTATTTTCCTTTTCAAATATTTGAATAGCCAAATATTCATCTAACAATGGAAATTTAGATCCTCTTTTGATTCAAAACTTCAGGTTCAAATTTCAGAACTTCAGGTTCATATTCAACAATTTATATTCAAATTTAAAACGGCATATTCTAAATTGGATTTGATTTTGAAACTTCTGGTTCTATATATATCGATCAACTCCAATAACATTAAGAATCACAAAAAAATAAAACTAAATTTATTTTTTGATGTGGAAGATCCAAGGAAGTGGCAACCACAGAGCATACTCATAAAATTAGTTGTGTGGAATAAATAATAATAAATAAATTATATTGAAATACTTATTTTGATATAATATTCTTAATTGCCTAGGGACAATTTCTTATATAGTAGATCTTTCAGATCTCACCAAATACAAAGTGTCAATTTTCATATAATTTGTTTTCACTTTGTGTTATATATTAGCTCTTCTGGAGCATTCATTATTATTGCTAACATGTATTTTAGATATACAACATGTAAACAATTATTGTCCTTCCATTTAACAACTACATAGCAAGGAAAACTTTTATAATTATTGGAAGTTGTATTTTACGCCTTTTCAATTTTCTTGCTTTGTTTTGGTGTTATTCCACTTCTGGTGGAACGATTTAAATTTTTTTATAGTGATCACATTGACATCAATAATTATTTGATTATAACAATACCCACAATCATCACCATGACTATATGTAACATTCACTTCAAGGAATGATATTGTTCAAATTGTGTGATATCAATGATTTTATAATCAAAACTAATTATTTTGTTCAATCATGAAAAACATGATATAAACTAATAGTATGCTCAAATATATACGTTATTAATATTGCCACTTCTTGAGCAAATTTAAAGCATGAAATATTGAAATATATATTGCTACTTCTGGAACAATATTTGAAACAATATAGACTCAATATGTTTCATCGATCATGTCTTTATCTACTTGGTGATCAAAGCCCTTTTTAAGTAAATATATATAAGGACAAATAATTCGTTGATCATAAGATATTTATATTAGAAATAAACAACTAAACTTTTTTAACAAATAAAATAAAAAAGTTTAGTTGTTTATTACAATTTAATGAAAACAATTTAATGCTTAATCTTATTTCCATATATTAGAAAAATCTTATATTTCCATATATTAGAAAAATATAAATTTTTATGTTTCACACATCTATTATACAATTATTTATTTTATTTGTTAAAAAAGTTTAGTTGTAATATCTATTTATCATAAGTTGCTTTGATAAATCATACAATTTAATGAAAACAACAACAAATATCTAGCATGACTTGAAGTTGTTTTCATGATTTGTTGAAACTTACAATTACAAGATTAATGCTAATATAAATCAAAGCAATATGGGAAATCTTGTCTTTGAAAGAATAATGAGATAGAAATATTATATTACTAAGAAGACATGAATGTAAATCAACTAAAATAAAACTAATAATTTTAAATGTCACAAAATTCAAAAATTCAAATGTCATTGAAGAAACAACAAAGACATTTTGTGGTTAATAGATGTGTGAAACATAAAAATTTATATTTTTCTAATATATGGAAATATAAGATTTCACACCTTACATACTTGATAGGGAGGAAGAAATAAAAAAGAAAGAATATTTCATTCATAGTGGTTGGGTCTCTTGATGTGAAATATAAATAACTAATAAAAATAAAAGATCAAAAATGTCAGATTCATGTGAAATATAAACAACCAATTATAGGTAGATAGATAAAAAATGTTTGAAAACAAAAGGCAAATTACTTTTGCACTTTTTGGTCCTTCTAATATCGAAACTTAATGTTCTATTATATCATAACTTTATAGTTATGATTTGTAATTCTAGAATTCCAAGTTCCAAACAAAATTCATATTTGATGAAAATGTTGAATTTCATCGGAACTTCAAGTTCATATATAAACTTCTTGTTTATAATTGAAAACCATGAATTGAGAACTTCGGGCTCCAAAATTAATGACATCTATCGAAATTCAGAACTTCGGGTTCTGATTCGATTATTCCAAATCTTATATTATTATTTGTATTGCAATTCATTACTTTCAATAATACTATGTTAAACTTCAGGCTATTTGATTTTGAAATATATATCAAATCGAGCTTCAGGCTCTTTGATTTTGCGATCTTTGGGTTGCAATTCATTCACTTTATTTTTGCATTCTTCAAGTTGTAAAACAACCATTTAATATTTCTTCTCATTTCTTGGCAACCCAATGAAAAGAACAAAATTTAGAAGAGAAAATGATATAAATCATTTTATTTTAGCCCTTGTTAGGATTCCCGTTGTGTTTAATTGGCTTATTTCGTGATCAAACCACATGTGGGGATGCTTTGTAAGGGTAGCTTAGATGTTGTGTTATTGCTTAGGCCCTTTTGAAGACCTCACCATTGACAAGCACCAAAGGTAATATTCTAAGTGCTTACTTGTCTTGAAGAGATAGATGCACACACTCACAACTCATGCATATGTTTAATCCTTATATGTTGTGTGTCTTTTATGTGTGCCTTAATGCTCATTAACATCTCTTCTTGCATGTTAGTTTGATTGCATCTTGCATATCCAATTGCCTTATCATGCTTAGACTTAGGATTGCATTTTTGCACTGGGCGCCCCCAAAGGCGCTGTACAGAAGCGCTGTACGAACAGCGCCCATTGAGCGCTGTTCAGACCTGATCGATTTAATCGGTCGCTGTTGGGTCGCTGTTGGGGCGCTGTACGTGGCGCTGTACAAAGCGCTGTACGAACAGCGCCACTCTGTTTCCTCGTGAAAACAGAGCAAGGGCGCTGTACAGGCGCTGTACAAGGGCGCCCTACGTACAGCGCCCATGGCAAATAGTGGGCAAACTTATCAAAACGACCACACTTTGTTTTGGCCCCCTATATATATGCCACTTTGACTTTAGGTCAATTACAAGAGTTCATATTCAGATTTCATACTTAGGATATTTTTCAAAGAGAAGAAAAATTCCAAAGAACTCATTTTTATTACTCAAACACTTGTTCCATGATCATCAATCATCATCTAGCATCATCTTAGATCATCTAGATGACATCTTGCATGGATTCTTCATCATACTTTGCTTGGTAAGCTTTTCACTAATATCTTACATATTTTGTGTTTCTCTTATCTAGCAATCTCAATTTAATTACTTGTATGTGATTTTATATTTGTTGAATACAAGATTGAGATTAGTATGATGTATGTTTGAGAAGTTGTATTGTGCTAGCATATTAGGTTTTTGTGCTTGATATTGATTAGCTAAACTATTTGACATGTCATTTAGTTTTGATATCTAGGATTGTTCTTAATTGCATATTAATCATCTTAAATAAGCATATAGGGTTTCCCTTGCTCTATGTTGCATTTTGGATATTTTCATATATTCACTTAGGGTTGTATTCTCTTCAAGAGAAGCTAAGTCTTGTGTGTAGCAATCGGGATTAGGTTGCTTAGATCGCAAGCAAATTGGACTAGGTTCACTCATACCGGGATTAGGTAGGTGTGTGATTACTTCCGGGATTAGGTTGTAATCGTTTGCACATTTAGTGGATTCGAGGTTCGAGTGTGGCTTACTTACATAGCCCGTGGTTTTTCCCGTGAGGGTTTCCACGTAAAAATCAAGTGTTGATTTATATTTCCGCACCATATTACACTTGCTTATTTATATTATCTTGAGGGTAAATTCGTAATTTTGACTAATACGAAAAATTGGGTAAAAAGCGTAAAATCTATTCACCCCCCCTCTAGATAGCTTTATACACACCGTGGTAAATTTAGTTTCAATTGGTATCAGAGCGGGTTCCTAGACATACATAGGTGATCCTTGCTTATTTTGGTGTGTTTTGCATTTTGTGTGATTTTTGATCATTCATACATTTGCATTCATTTCATTCATTCATAAACACTATGAGTGGAAACGGTGGAAATGGTGGTGGCCACGAAGGAGCTTCTAGCACAAGGCCTCCACTTCTTACCGGTTTGAACTATTCCCAATGGAAAGGGAAGATGGAATCCTACATATGCCAAATTCATGACCGTGCATGGATGGCGGTGGAAGACGGATATGATCTCCCTATGATGACTCCCGCGGGTGGAGGACAAGATGTTTTGAAGCCTAAGGCGCAATGGAATGCGCAAGAGTTTGAGGCTTCAAAGTGGAATAGGAAGGCGATGCATGCCATTATGTGTGCAATGGATGAGAATCAGTACAAGCTTATTCAGAATACTCAAATTGCCAAAGTGGCATGGGACATCCTTCAAGTTGCACATGAGGGAACCGAGGTGGTGAAGGAGTCCAAGCTTCAAGTCCTCCAAACTCAATTTGAGTTACTTAGGATGGGAGAGGATGAATGCTTCAACGACTTCGAAATCAAATTGATGGACATAGTAAATCAAAGCCATCAACTCGGAGACCCGTATTCGGATAGGAGAGTCAAGCAAAAAATTATGAGATCTCTCCCCGATAGGTTTGAATCAAAGGTGACGGCCATAGAAGAAAATAGTGGCTACATGGATATGAAGCCAAGTGAGGTAATTGGGCGTCTCCTTGCATATGAGTCTAGGAAGGCTCCTAGCAACACTACTCCTCCTAAGAAGTCTAAAGGAATAGCTTTGAAAGCATCTAAGGATGCAAAGGAGGCAAAGCATGAATCGGATGAAGACCTTGCCTTATTTGTGAAACGGTTCAACAAGGTTATGGGGTTCAAGAAGAAGAAGGGATTTGGGTCAAGAGGACAAGATTTGAAGAAAAAGAGTTCCTTCAAGAAGTTTGAGCCTAGACAAGAGAGGACCGAAAGGAAAGGGGTCCGATGCTTTGAGTGTGGTGGGATTGGTCACTTTGCCCCCGAATGTGCAAATCACAATGAGAGGAAGAAGGGTAAAGTGATGGCCGCCACATGGAGTGGGAGTAGTGATGACTCCAATGAGGAGGATGAGTCTTCAAGTGAGGAAGAGCTCATGGCTAACTTCCTAGCTTTTGCATCTTCTCACAAGAGCAAAAGTGCTAGTGAAAAGGAAGATTTGAGTCAAGAGGAAATTGACTCTAGTGAAGAAGAAAGTGACTCCTCTTCTAGTTCCAAGAAGAAGTTTGTGGAGCAAAAGGTGCTTGCTAAATATCATGCCGAGTTCAATGATTTAGCACTTAAAAGCACAAGAAAGATTGAGAGGTTGAGAGAAGAAAACCTTGAACTTTCGGCTCACAATGACCACTTAAGTGAACAAGTGGAAAGATTGAAGAGGAGAGAGGATAAGTTAATTGAGGAGTTAGACTTGTCCAAGAGAAATGAAGAAGGCTTGAAGAGGGAACTTGTAGAAGCTAAAGGGTCCTTGGCTAGGATAGATTCTAGCACCAAGAAGCTTGATCATTTACTTGGTGTTGGAAAGAGTCCAAGTGACAAGAGAGGTCTTGGGTATGAAGATGGCAAGAAAATCTCAACCTCTAACAAGACCGTGTTTGTCAAGAGCTTGAAGAATGAAGAAATTTCATTTGTGCAACCTCCTAAGAAAAAGTTAGAAATAGGACAAAGCTCTAATGCACAAGTGAAAATGGGGCCAAGAAGGAAAACTCAAGCTCAACCTCCTAAGGTTCCTCAAGTCAACACTCCTCCCAAATTGGCTCACAAAGGAAAGAGACCAATCATGCAACCTCAAGCTTGGAAGCAACCAAGACCGGTTCAACAACGAAGACGGATTGAACCCACATATCCACAAAGACATGGACGTGCTCAAAGGCGAGGTATGATTCCTTTTTTCATTCCTATTTGTCACTTTTGTGGTTGTGATGGTCATATTAGACCAAATTGCTTTCAATATATTAAAATGTGTAGAAAACAAAGCATGATTGAAAAGAGAAAGAATAGAGCCAAGATGCATGTTTCTAGGAATGAAAATGTTGATTTGCATGATCCTAGAAATAGTAGAGCACATGTACCAAAGGCCACTAAGAAAGCTAAAATTGTTGCTAAGTGGATTAGAAAGAATGAAAATGTTTGCCATGTTGCACAAATAGCCTTGAAGGCAAATTCTTCTAATTTTTGGTACTTGGATAGTGGGTGCTCTAGGCACATGACGGGAAACAAGAGTTTCTTCGAGACTCTTGTTATGGAGGAAGGTGGAAATGTCACTTTTGGTGATGGATCCAAAAGAAATGTTATAGGGAAAGGAACCATTTCCGTTCCCGGATTACCCTCCTTATCCAATGCTTTATTTGTTGATGGCTTGAAAGCCAATTTAATTAGCATTTCACATCTTAGTGATGAAGGATATTCCGTCTTGTTCTCTAAAGATTATTGCTCTATCCTTAAACCCGATGGACAAACCTTATTGAAAGGCATGAGATCTAGCGACAATTGCTATTGTCTTGAAGCTAGAATTGTATCTAATCATGTGTCCATGGATGAGCAAATTGAGTTGTGGCATGAAAGACTTGGCCACATGAACTTTAGGGATCTACGGACCCTTGGAAAGTTCAATTGTGTGCGTGGCCTCCCTAAGCTTGGGAAGAAAGCCAATGGCATTTGTGGACCTTGCCAACAAGGAAAGCAAACCAAAAGCATGCACAAAAAGGGTAAGTATCTCACCACCAAGGAGCCACTTGAGCTTCTCCACATGGACCTCATGGGTCCCATGCAAACCGAAAGTTTGGGTGGAAAGAGATACATTTTTGTTTGTGTTGATGATTTCTCTAGATTTACATGGACATATTTTCTTAGAGAAAAATCCGAAACTTTTGATAAGTTTAAAATGCTTTGTACTAAATTGCAAAATGAAATGAATTCTAACATTAGAAGCATTAAACGGATTAGAAGTGACCATGGGAGAGAATTTGAGAATGCCACCTTTGAAACCTTTTGTAATGGTTTAGGCATCTCCCATGAATTTTCTGCTCCTAGGACACCTCAACAAAATGGAGTTGTTGAGAGGAAGAATAGGGTCCTCCAAGAGATGGCCCGTGTGATGTTGCTTAGCAACAATGTCCCTAGGAACCTATGGGCCGAAGCCATTAACACGGCTTGCTATATAGGAAATAGAGTGTTCCTAAGGCCCGGTACTAGAAACACCTCCTATGAGTTATGGAAAGGCAAGAGGCCAAATGTTAGCTACTTCCACACTTTTGGAAGCAAATGCTACATTTTGAATGACCGTGATCAACTTGGCAAGTTTGATGCTAAGAGTGATGAGGGTATTTTTATTGGCTATGCCTTAAATAGTAGAGCCTATAGAGTTTTCAATTTAAAGACTCTAAGTGTTATGGAATCATCCAATGTCGTATTTGATGATACTAGGCTCAAGTCTAATGATCATGATGAGGAGGTTATTTTTAGTGATGATTCTCCTTTGGAGAAGGTTGTGGTGTCGCCTAATGTTGGGACATCTAATGTCAACAATGATGGCACACAACCTATTGATAGAGTTCCTCTCTTGGACTCTAAAGAACCCGCTCCATGGGTTAGGAAACTCCATGATAAAGAAAATATCATTGGAGAGGTAAATGAGGGTGTTAGGACTAGACGCCAACTTGCTAATCTTATTAGCTATACATGTTACACCTCTCAAATTGAACCCAAAAAGGTTGAAGAAGCCTTAAATGATGAATTTTGGGTTCTTGCCATGCAAGAAGAGCTAAGCCAATTCGAAAGGAATGAGGTTTGGACTCTAGTTCCTAGGCCTAAGACCACTAATGTCATAGGCACCAAATGGATATTTAGGAACAAATCCGATGAGGATGGCAACATAGTGCGGAACAAGGCTAGACTTGTAGCACAAGGGTACTCTCAAATTGAGGGTATCGACTTTGAGGAGACTTTTGCTCCCGTTGCCCGCTTAGAGTCCATTAGGCTTCTCTTGTCCATCTCTTGTGTGCACAAGTTCAAATTGCACCAAATGGACGTCAAGAGTGCCTTCCTCAATGGCTTCTTGCAAGAGGAAGTGTTTGTTGAACAACCTAAGGGGTTTGTGGATGCACACCACCCCAATCATGTCTATCGCCTCAAGAAGGCACTTTATGGGTTGAAACAAGCACCGAGGGCTTGGTATGAGCGCCTCACTCAATTTCTTGTTGACAACAACTACACAAGAGGTAGTGTTGACAAGACACTATTCATCAAGAGAGACAATGATGAGCTTTTCATAGCTCAAATATATGTTGATGATATAGTTTTTGGCTCCACCAACAACACCAAAGTCCAACAATTTGTTGATGTCATGTCTCTTGAATTTGAGATGAGTCTTGTTGGTGAGCTTAGTTACTTCCTAGGTTTGCAAATTAGGCAAATGCATGATGGGATTTTCATAACCCAAGCCAAATATGCTAAGAACCTAGTGAAGAAGTTTGGTTTAGAGAAAGCCAAACATTGTGATACACCCATGAGTACCACTTTGAAGCTAAGCAAGGATGCTAGTGGTAAAAGTGTGGAACAAACTCTATATCGTGGCATGATAGGTAGCTTGCTTTATTTGACCGCAAGTAGGCCCGATATATCTTTTAGTGTGGGTGTGTGTGCTAGGTACCAAGCGGATCCTAAGGAGTCCCACCTCTCTTGTGTGAAGAGGATCATTCGCTATGTGAATGGGACATCCAACTATGGGATTTGGTACTCTTTTGACACTAATGCTAGTCTAGTTGGCTTTAGTGATGCGGATTGGGCAGGAAATTGTGATGATAGGAAGAGCACATCGGGCGGTTGCTTCTTTCTAGGCAACAACTTGGTGTCTTGGTTTTGCAAGAAGCAAAACTCGATTTCCTTGTCCACGGCCGAGGCCGAGTACATAGCCGCGGGGAGTGGATGCACACAACTCCTATGGATGAAACAAATGCTTGTAGACTACGGATTCAACCAAGGTACTCTCACTCTCTTTTGTGATAACATGAGTGCTATTAATATTTCCAAGAATCCGGTTCAACATTCTAGAACTAAGCATATTGACATCCGCCATCACTTCATTAGAGAGCTTGTTGAAAATAAATGCATAGTACTTGAACATGTAGGTACTAATGATCAACTTGCGGACTTATTTACTAAACCCTTAGATGCTACTCGATTTAAAACTCTTAGTAGATCTATTGGGATATGTCTTGTGGAGTGATGTTCTATGATTGACCCCATATGGGGAACTCAAGCAAAGAGAGCTATTTTGCATTCATGTAACTTGCAAAAAATTTGAAATAACTTATGCCTCTTCTTTTGATTGCTTGAGTAAGCTTGGTTGTACATATGTATATATGCTTTCAAATTCTATAAGTGTGAACCTTGCTTGTCTACAATCCATGTCATATTTATGTTCAAACATGCATTTTTGGACTAGGAGATTTACTTAGGAAGTATGATGTGAATGACCTATAGTTATCTCCATGACATGATGATTCTTTAATAACATGCTAATGCTAAATGAAAAAGCATGAAATTCATACAACATGCTCACATGAAAAGCATGAATTGATGATTGCATATTCTTAAAAAATGCAAAACTTGTGTGAAAGCTTATGAGACTCTAAATGAATAAAGGATCTTGTATCCGTTCAAAGGAATTTACATTCCAAATGTCTCTCTTTCTTTATTAGTTGAACATGGTTACTATCATACGGATATCTTATCCGGAAAAATCAAATAGGGTGCAAAGTCGCTCATGCCATGTTTCGCTTATAAAGTTGGATATAGTTGCTCTTAAAATTGAAATCAATAATCTCTATATCCTTGCTTTTCCCATGACATTGGTGAAATTGGTTTGAATTCAAATTAGAAACCTTTGTCATTTGCTTTGCCAAATACCATTGTATTTTGGACTTGAATGCTATATGTCTTGTATGCAAAGCATGTTGGATTCACACATTTTCTCAAATAAATCTCCTTGTTTCTCTCAAATTAATTGAAGTGCATAAAGTGACTTATATGTATATGCATATCTTGCATGCTTCTATCTCTCGTTGCTTTGAGTGACCCGGTTGGGGACTACTCCTTTGCCTATATCATGACAAAAAGGGGGAGTAGGAAATGGTAAGGGGAGTTGCAAAATATAGAAGCTTTTGTGCATTTTGGGGAGAACATACATTGAGGGGGAGTAACCCTTTGAGGGGGAGCATTGCATTTATCATTCATTGCATACATTTGCTAATGTTGTGCCTAAATTCTAAAAATGCAAATGCTTGGTATTGTTCTCACATGATTAATCTCACACTTTACTTGTATTGGAAATGCTAGAAACTTTATTTTCAGGACTTGATTGTTCTACAAGAGATTGAAGACTTGAAGTTTTTACTTTCTTATCTCTTTGTAATGTAGATAATCATTGTAGTCCCGTAGTTTCTAATTCTATGTGAGGAATCAATGTGAGTGGTGGTTTTGTCACGAAATAGCCAAAGGGGGAGATTGTTAGGATTCCCGTTGTGTTTAATTGGCTTATTTCGTGATCAAACCACATGTGGGGATGCTTTGTAAGGGTAGCTTAGATGTTGTGTTATTGCTTAGGCCCTTTTGAAGACCTCACCATTGACAAGCACCAAAGGTAATATTCTAAGTGCTTACTTGTCTTGAAGAGATAGATGCACACACTCACAACTCATGCATATGTTTAATCCTTATATGTTGTGTGTCTTTTATGTGTGCCTTAATGCTCATTAACATCTCTTCTTGCATGTTAGTTTGATTGCATCTTGCATATCCAATTGCCTTGTCATGCTTAGACTTAGGATTGCATTTTTGCACTGGGCGCCCCCAAAGGCGCTGTACAGAAGCGCTGTACGAACAGCGCCCATTGAGCGCTGTTCAGACCTGATCGATTTAATCGGTCGCTGTTGGGTCGCTGTTGGGGCGCTGTACGTGGCGCTGTACAAAGCGCTGTACGAACAGCGCCACTCTGTTTCCTCGTGAAAACAGAGCAAGGGCGCTGTACAGGCGCTGTACAAGGGCGCCCTACGTACAGCGCCCATGGCAAATAGTGGGCAAACTTATCAAAACGACCACACTTTGTTTTGGCCCCCTATATATATGCCACTTTGACTTTAGGTCAATTACAAGAGTTCATATTCAGATTTCATACTTAGGATATTTTTCAAAGAGAAGAAAAATTCCAAAGAACTCATTTTTATTACTCAAACACTTGTTCCATGATCATCAATCATCATCTAGCATCATCTTAGATCATCTAGATGACATCTTGCATGGATTCTTCATCATACTTTGCTTGGTAAGCTTTTCACTAATATCTTACATATTTTGTGTTTCTCTTATCTAGCAATCTCAATTTAATTACTTGTATGTGATTTTATATTTGTTGAATACAAGATTGAGATTAGTATGATGTATGTTTGAGAAGTTGTATTGTGCTAGCATATTAGGTTTTTGTGCTTGATATTGATTAGCTAAACTATTTGACATGTCATTTAGTTTTGATATCTAGGATTGTTCTTAATTGCATATTAATCATCTTAAATAAGCATATAGGGTTTCCCTTGCTCTATGTTGCATTTTGGATATTTTCATATATTCACTTAGGGTTGTATTCTCTTCAAGAGAAGCTAAGTCTTGTGTGTAGCAATCGGGATTAGGTTGCTTAGATCGCAAGCAAATTGGACTAGGTTCACTCATACCGGGATTAGGTAGGTGTGTGATTACTTCCGGGATTAGGTTGTAATCGTTTGCACATTTAGTGGATTCGAGGTTCGAGTGTGGCTTACTTACATAGCCCGTGGTTTTTCCCGTGAGGGTTTCCACGTAAAAATCAAGTGTTGATTTATATTTCCGCACCATATTACACTTGCTTATTTATATTATCTTGAGGGTAAATTCGTAATTTTGACTAATACGAAAAATTGGGTAAAAAGCGTAAAATCTATTCACCCCCCCTCTAGATAGCTTTATACACACCGTGGTAAATTTAGTTTCAGCCCTAAATTAGAGAAAGAGAATACTTTACAATTTCTTGGATCTCTTGGTCTCAATAAGAAAGTGTTATCTCTTATCACATATTGAACTTGGATCATATGAATTTTGTCTTCGGTCATAGAGCTTACAAATTTGGAAATTGAAACAACTAAACAACAATATTGGTTAGAGACTTGTGCTGATAACATGTTATGAAATAAATAAAATAAACAAGAACACAATAGAATAAATATAAAATAAGAAATGAGAGAAAATAGTAACCCAAGATAGGAGAGATCATTTCATTCCTCAATACTTCTCAAGTTACAAACATCAAGATGAAGGCTCATATTTATAGCCTTACAAATCTTTACAATCATAACTTATACAATAATGGATATAAATTACAGCATAAATTGACCATAAATCATTTGGGTGTTCCAAGAGAAGTTAGGAAGATGATAAGCTTGATTTCTTAATGTGGACATCCACTCACATTAAGACATTGAATAATGTTTTCATAACAAAAATTAATTACTAAGCATTTAATCATAAATATACTAAGCATAAAAATATTAAAATTAATTACTAAACATAAAATCATAAATATAATAAGTATAAAAATGTTAAAAATAATTACTAAACATAAAATCATAAATATACTAAGTATAAAAACATTAAAATTAATTACTAAGCATTTAATCATCAATTTACTAAGCATGAAAATATTAAAATTAATTACTAAACATAAAATCATCAATTTACTAAGCATAAAAATATTGAAATTAATTATTAAACATAAAATCATCAATTTACTAACCATAAATATTAAAATTAATTACTAAACATAAAATCATCAATTTACTAAGCATAAAAATATTAAAATTAATTACTAAATATAAAATCATAAATATGCTATGCATAAAAATATTAAAATTAATTACTAAGCATTTAATCATCAATTTACTAAGCATAAAAATATTAAAATTAATTACTAAACATAAAATCATCAACTTACTAACTAAACAAAAATATACTAAGCATAAATTAAAATATACAAATATATTAAAATTAATTACTAGACATAAATTCAAAAAATGATAAATTTACTAAAATCAAAGATTTTGAGAATAAATGTTAAAATTTATAACAAAGCATAAAAACATAAACTCATAATATACTAATAATAAAGCCATAAATATTAAATATACATAAAACATAAGAATAAATATCAAAATTAATAACTAAGCATGGGGACCTAGGGTTTTACCTTAGTTGCATGGGGACCTAGGAGGGGCTTGCTTGCTGCTGCCAGCGTTGTTGCCTCTGGCTCACGCCTTCACAGTCTCTCGCTGTTGCCTCTGATTGATGCTGCGGTTATGGTTGCTACGGATTCTGGTGGCTGCTACGGATTTCGGTGACGGCTGGACTGGTTGCTGCTATGTGGTGGATTCCTGGTTCACGCTGTTGCCGTTATTGCTTTTGGTTGCTAGTGTGGACTGGTTGCTACGGATTCTGGTTATTGTTGCAAATTCCGACGGTGTTTGGATCGGTTGCTGCTGCATGGTGGATTGGACTGGTGGTTGTTGTGTTCTGGTTTGGTGTTTCGTTGCTGTTCCCGCTAGTTTGGTGTTTCATTGCTGTTCCCGCTAGTTTGGTGTTTCCCGCCGGCGGCTTTCTTGCTACGGCTGGACATCTCCTTCTTTCTTGGTTAGTGTTCTTGATTTTTTTTTTTTCTCTTTATTCTCTTCTTCTCTTCTTTCGGTTGCTTCGCTTGTGTTTCGGATAATGGTTTCTCCTTCCATGCTTGGTCTCGTTGAGAATCCCATGGTTTTGGAAGCTACTTTGTGTTCCTCCTCGCCTACTTCTATTCCTATTTGTGGTGAGGGATCGGTTTCTAGTAATGGTGGGCTTAGGTTAGGTAATGTGTTGTCTACTTTATGTGATATTTCGGTCAGTGTTGGAGGTTCAATTTAGAGTCCTGTTTTGAATTCTAATCCTGTTTCTATTGGTGGCAAGTCCTATACGGATCTTTTGAAGTCTCCTCAAGATTTTATTTAGCCCTTCCCAATGACAACTACGCCTTTGAACAAGGGAGGTTATGTGTCTTTTCAGGTTGATCCGGTGGCTTATCAATCCAGACATGATTTATGTAGGAATGCTCTTATCGAGCATGTGGTTCTTTCTAGTGGTGAGCTTTCTTAGAAGCTTGCTAATGATTTCAGCTAATTGGAGACTTATATCTTTAGGGAAAGGCTATTTCCAGATTATTTTGAAGTCTCCTGAGGACAAGAACCAGGTTTAGGGTTTGGGCTCTATTAATTTGAAGCTAGAGGTTCTCCGCCTTCAGCCTTGGGTTCTGGATTTTAACCCCTCTCTACAGAAGTCCACTAATGTGCAGGTTTGGGTTAGGTTTTATGATTTGTCTTGGGAATACTGGCATCTGAATATCATTTTTGATTTGGCCAGAAGTATTAGAGTTCCATTGAGAATGGATAAAGCTACTATTAATGGTGATTTTGGTAATTTTGCCAAGATTTTAGTGGATGTTGACGTGTCCGTATTGCTTCCATCCTCAGTCATTTTAGAGAGAGGTGAGCTTTATAGCTCTTTCATTTTGCTTTAGTATGAAAACTTGTCGTCCTTTTGCTCCGTCTGCTCTTCCATTGGCCATTTGCCCAGTTCTTGTTGTCGAAACAATCCTAAGGTTCTTGTTGCTAGTGCCGAAAAATCTCCTCAGCCAATGCTTGAGGGTTCTGTTGAGGAACCAGTTATTCAACCAATTCGCCCACGGTCTTCTAAGATGGTTTATCGTCCGATAGATAAGTCGGTCCAGGAGGTCCTGGTATCCAATGATTTCACTGCTATTTCTCAAGATTTGGGGTCTATTGATTCAGTGGTTGTCCATGCAACTTCTTCGGGTCTTTCTTCAGATTCGATTACATCTTCTTCATGTAACTCTCATTTAGGAACTTCTTCCACTATTGTGGGCTTGATTCCAATTCATTTACCAGATGTTCCTAATGTTCAGTAGTTTTGTAGCCTCTTGCCTCGTGGGGTTTCTCCTCCTCCCTCTGTTGTTGTTTCTTCGGGTGGTCCTATTATGGAACCTTTATCTTATGGTGATCCCAGTCAATCTGTTGAAAGGCTTTTTCGGTAACATGAGATCAACTCTTCTTGGGTCTTACGATTGGGGCCCTCTTTGATGGACTTTCATGCCGAGCTTGGTTTTTGAAACTATTACGGTGTGTCAAAATATACCTAGAGGGGGGTGGGGGGTGAATAGGTTTTAATCAAGTTAATTACCTATTTTTCTTGATTAGTCAATATTCAATAGAACACCCAATATAAGCAAAATACAATCAACTAAATCTATGTACAGAAAACAATAAATTGCATGTTGATTGATTTATATGAGAAACCCACGATTGGGAAAAACTCACGGGCTAATATGCTAGCCACACACGATCCTCAAATCCACTATTTGAATGAAAGTTTACAACCTAGGTTGACCTTAACCATTCTTGGTCACTAACCCTTCCACTCTACCCCACGGGCCTTTAATAGCGATTCTAGACTTACTTGCTTGCGTACTAAACAACTTAGTCACAAGGCTTTAATCATAATGAAGAGAATACAACCTATGTGAATATCAAGTGCATAAATGTCAGGTTAACACATTTAATGCGTAAATATCATGTGTCTACATGTCATATAAAACTTAGCTATATAAGATTAAAAATAATCCTAGATGTAATAGCTATCACAATACAACAACTCAATCAATCAACACAAAAATCTCCATCTTGTATGTAAAATCTAATCTAGATGCATACAAGTAATAAATGAGATTTCTTGCTAAGTAAGAACACAAAAATGGATTAAGATGGTGTTTAACTTACCAAGTCATATGTGTTGAAGAAGACCCATGCAAGAGTGCATCCTAGATAATGCTAGATGATGTTTGATGCATATGGGAATGAGTTTGAACGAACAAAGATGAGTTCTTTGATGATTTTCTCTCTTGGAAAATGCAACCTCTCAAAAATATGATTTTGAACTCTTAAAAACGACTTAGAGAGAAAACAACATATATATATGAGGTCAAGTTGAAGCTACATTGTTTTGATCATTTTTTAAAAATTTTTGCCTTGACTGCTATACACCCGCTGTACGTACATCAGCTGTATAGCGGTTCGCCTGGAAAATGAAGAACATGTTCTTCATGAATCGCTGTTCACGGGGGCAACATTTGGGCGACTCAAGGTTCATTGCTCTTGGGTTTAGAGAGCCGTTGTTCACCCGTTGTACGTAAAGCGGCTGAACAGTGATACACCAGCGATTATAAAATCGATCAGGTGTCCTGCTGTACATACATTGACTGTACAGTGGGTAATAGCAAAATGCTTATAAGTTCCTCATTCTTGATTGGTTTATTTCGGTGACAAACCACAATTAGGGTTTGATATGTAAGGGTAGCTTAAGCGTTTAATTGTTGATGATCAAGCTCAACAAAGGCCCTCTCAAGACCTCAAGATGATAAGCACCTCAAAGGTAAATCACTTGTGCTTAATTCCATTGAAAAGACTAGTTGCACACACACACAACTCATGCATTTCCATACTTCTTGTATTTTGTGTGTTTCATGTTGTGCACATTCATGTTCTTAAACTCTCTTCATGCATATTATATATGCTTGTATCTTGGTCGATAATTGCCATATCATTTTAGGCATTATGATGCATTCTCTTCACACTTCACACTTGCACATCTTTGTTGGTTTGTGTTGTGTTATTAGTATGTCGAGTAATTCGTTTCCCAAAGTTTGTTCGGAAACGTCTGTGCATGCACGTTGGTGTGCTTAGTTTAGCGTGAAGATCACCGTTGGAGAATGCTTTTCTTCTCCTTCGATTTGACCATATTGAAGAAATGACGGTTATGATCGGCGGCCCCGACCGTAGAAAGAAACTGCTGTCTAATTCCAGAAGGTTCTGGAATGGATCTACAGTTATTATCGACAGCCTGGCTGCCAAATAGAACCGTCGTTTTGACCTGATGCTCTCGAGTTCAAAACCGCGGTTGTGATCGACGGTTATGAAACCACTGAATGAAACTGCCGTTGATACTTGATGCTCTCGAGTACAATTCGACGATTGTGGTCGGTGGTTTCCAACCGCCGATCGGTGCGTTTCAAGGGCAAACTTATATTTTCACCAAGCCTTTTCTTGCTCTTTGTAAATATACCATTATCTCATTCTCTTGAACTCAGCTTTTAAATATTAAGAACCCTAAAGAGACATTGAGAGATACTTTAGAGAAAAGGCACAAAGATTGCTTCTTTAATTCTTTAAACTCATTTCCATATGCATCAAATATCATCTAAACATCATCTAGGATTATCTAAGATGTATCTATGCATGGGTTTTCTTCAACACACATAACTTGGTAAGTTGAACACCATTTATAACTTAGCAAGAAATCTCATTTATAACTTGTATACATTTAGATTATATTCTATCTACAAGATTGAGATTTTTGTGTTGATTGATTGAGTTTTTGTTTTGTGATAGCTAGGATTTCAAGTTTATATTACATCTAGCTAAGTTATCTCATTGATTGATTGAGATTGTTTTTGATAGCTAGTATGTTGAGTGATTTCATGCCATCTAGCTAGGTCTTTATGAGTATTCATTTAAACATTGATAATTAGAGTTTATTAATTTGTCTTTAAATCTTTAATTAAGCATCTAGTGTAAGATAGCATTATTTGCTTTTAGAATATTGTCATAATATTCACATAGGTTGTTGATCTCTTCATTGAGAATTAAGTCTTGTGATTAAGTTGCTTAGTGCACAAGCAAGTGGGTCTTGGATCACTATTAAAGGCCTGTAGGGTAGTAGTGGTGGGTTAGTGACCGAGAATGGTTGAGGGCAACCTAGGTTGTAAACATCATTACAAATAGTGGATTTGAGGACCGTGTGTGGCTAGCAGAATAGCTCGTGCTTTTTCCTTGTTGAAGGTTTCCACATAAAAATCAAGTGTTCTTTAATTTCCGCATTTTATACATGATTTTATTGTTTGTTGAATTGTGTTTATTTTTTAATATTGACTAATCCGAAAAAGTTGGTAATAATCGGATTAACAACATATTCACCCTCTCTAGGTTGTTTTAGACGCACGTGTAATATTTGTTTTAATGCTCACATTGCCCCAATAGGCGCTGTACATACAGCAAGCCAACAGAGGTTGTATAGCGCCTATTACAAATGCATGCATTTTAATGCCTATGATGACATGGCAATTATCAAACAATGATGCAAGCAATTATAATATGCATGAAGAGATTTTAAGACATGAATGTGCACAACATAAAACACACAAAATACAAGAAGTATTGAAATGCATGGGATGTGTTTGTGTGCAACTAAGTCTCTTCAATGTAAATAAGCACAAGTGATTTACCTTTGAAGTGCTTATCATCTTAAGGTCTTGAGAGGGCCTTTGAGCTAAATCACCAACAATTGAGCCCCTAAGCTACCCTTACATCATAGCCCCAAATGTGGTTTGTCATAGAAATAAGCCAATCAAAAATGAGGAACTTATAGTTTTGTTACGGATGCTCCTTGGCCTACTCAAGTGGAAGCTGAGGTTTTGGATCCTAATGATGTTATTCAGAGGAACACGACAATCAAACGTAGATTGGAGTCATATAAGTCCGAGTTTTGGACTCCTTCCAGTAGTTCCCATGATTAGTATCCTTTATTGGAACTGTTGTGGTATTGGGAACAACTCTTCGAAACGATTCTCAAAGATTTATGTTGTTCTCATCGGCCTTCCTTGGTTTGCATTTCAGAGCTCGTGATGGCTCTTGATTCGATTTTTGCTAGTTTTTGGTCTTCTCTTGGTCTTCATTTGGTAGGTATGAATGATAGAGGTGGATTAATTCCATCTATTTGGGTATTTGCTTGTGATTCTATTGTAAATACTCAAATAGTTTTATGTCATGATTAGCATTTGACCGTCTCCATTTCCATTGGGTCTTTGACACATTGGTACTCTTTTGTTTATGCTAGTTGAAAATACCTACAAGGTTATACTAAACAATCTAGAGGGGGGTGAATAGGTTGACACACTAGTTTTAAAAACTCTTTCATGACTTATGTCAAAATCTTGGTGAGCATACATATTAACCTTAAACATGATTGTTATGAGAAAACAATTATCACAAGTATGCTCAATTCACCACCCTTAGTCTACAAAGCATATATCAATAAACAATGTATCTCTTTTACAAGTATATTCAATAATGAGCAAATTTAAATTTCACAAGTTGTACTTTGAATATTACAATGCAAACTCACCAAGTTGAGCTTTACAACTTGAAATAGAATCACAAGATACAATGTTCAAACACTTACAAGATACAAGAAACAAATGTTGATTCAACCAACAATGTGCGCAACTCTTTCTTTATCAATAACTTGTTTACAAGGATGTGAGGAAATGAAGAGCTTAAACAAGTTATATAGATCATACATACAAATATAAAGAGGTAGAGATAGAGACATTTGACACATTGATTTTTACGTGGTAAACCTCCGAAGAGGAAACATCCATGGGTTGAATCCACAACCACCGGCAAAGCAATTCACTATGACGAAAAGGACTTACACACTCAAGCTACCAACTCATGATATCCGCTCAAGCTATCAACTCCTAGTCTACCCTCGGGCCTAGTGAACCACCTAGCCTACTTCCTATCCGAGATGTGTCCTACACCTCTAGGAAGCAACTTCCTATCCAAGACGCTCACGTCTCTAGGAAGATTTCTTGCTTAGCTATCCGGAGTTTCCTACTCCTAGCTAAGTCTTCTTGCTTGGTTATCCAGAACACTTTCCTAACCAAGACTTCTTGCTCTTTCCACAAAGCTTCACTCACTTTGCAAGAGACTTCCACCTTTTACAAGGCAATGATCTAAGTGATGCAAATGATGCAAACACATGCAACATAGAATATATGATCAATACATCCTATGGAAACTAGAAATAATCAATGAGCACACAATGTACATTTTTCTAGTTTAGAATCCAAAACATGACACCACACGAAATGATGCATGAGCATATGAAATGTATGGATAAGGTACACTTTATGAAGATCTAGACATAGGCAATAAAGTTCACAAAAACAAAGTTGTCTAGACCTTAAACCTGAACAAAAATCTAGAGCATGCAAAACACCTAAAACATGCCAAATCCTAGATTCTATTCATGTTTCTAAAGCTTGAAAACAAAGCATGTTCATTAAGCATATAATCAAGACTTTAGAACACAAAAAACAAAAAATGCTAGAATCACAAAATGTATACAATGAATATTCTAGCAAGTATTTAGAGCAAGGATATAATGAATAATCAATTAAATCCTAATTAGCTTTAAATCCAAAATCAAATGTGCTAATCTTAGATTTGTTCAATAAGAGGATCTAAGCACATGTGAGGATTATTAATCATAAAATACATCAATCAATCCACAAATAATCCTAGATATCAATCTAATCACAATACAACTCTCAAACATGTGAAAAACCTAGAATCTAAGAAACTAGTTCACATATGTCTCTAATTAGACTTTTGATTAAGATTGATTATGAAGCTATCTTTCTCTATAGCATTCATAATACATATACATACACATACATATAGAAGAAGAAACCCCAAGCAAATTGAAGGTTATAAAAAAGAAATCCCAAAGATATGAACACTACCTTGGATTCTCGAGCTGGTTCGGTTTTCTGTGTGCAACCACTAGAAAAGTCGATCAAACAGCTGCCAAATCACTTGGAAAAGGTAGAGGACTCGATTATGAACGTTCTCCAACTTGAATCACTCAAATCCAACTTCGTATGAGAAAGTTATGGTGTTTGGAAGTTGGGAAAATTTGGGAGAAAAATTCTGACGAGAATTCTAACTTTTTCTTCTTGAAAACAAATGGAGGGAATGGAGGAGTTTTAAAAAGAGGAAAGAGGAGGCAATTTTTGGTCAATCAAAGAGGGCCACCTCAGCCCAGCCCCGTGGGGGGCGCGTGGGCCACACGGGGGCAGAGAGCCCCTCTGGCCGTGGGGCCCATGGCTCACCCACGGCGTGGGCCACACGTGGCCTCTTGGCCACTTACGCCCTCGCGCGCTCCCTCACGTTCTTCAGCCGTATCTTAGGCATCCGAACTCCGATTTTGAATCCGTTTTTGGATTACAAACCGTGACTCCCTCACGCACGACGAAGACTACACAACTTTGAAAAATGGTTGAGAAATCATCTCGAAAAACGACAATGAAGTCAACTTAACGAATGAGAATGAAAAGTAGCGTAGCTACATCGTTTGGACTCGAAATTAAATGAATGAGTAACTGAAACGACTGGAACTCAATAAGGAATCATAATAGAGCATATTCAAGTCCAAATACAAAAATACGGAAATATACAAACACAAAGACACACACATATGCTAGTTTCCGGACATAGTCCTAGAAAATGCAAAACACAAAGTTTACCAACATAATATGAATGCATGAGCATATTTTGCCAAGTGTGTGAAAGTGATATATAAATGAAATTAAATCATGAAGGAACACACAAGAATGCTATGTGTGTGTGTGTGCCTAGCCTTGTAAGAGATATGAGGTCCTTTAATACCTTTGTTGACCAATGATACACGAATCTCTTAAAAGCCGGCTTCTTGAATGAATTGTGGTTGAGACATCCTTCGTCTTCTTAATTCTTCAATATACTAACCACTAAACATTACAAGATAAACACGTTTTGATATGGAATTGATGCCAACACTAACTATAAACCTTACACTAGTACCACTACCTCGGTTCGTCGGGCACTTTGGTATTCTCTTCAAGAGATGGCTGGTTCTTTTTCTTCTTCTTGGTTGGTGGTTGGTGATTTCAATGCTGTTTTGGGTGCTCATGAGTGTTTTGGGCCTCACTCTCCTGCTAAGGGTTCTTGTGAGGACTTTAAATCAATGATTGAGGATTGCAATTTGATTGGTGTTCATTCTCAAGGTGCTCGTTTTACCTAGGTTAGGGGTCATTCTAGTCGCATTAGAGTTGACCGGAGATTGGACAGGACTTTGGTTTCTAAGGGTTGCACTTTTTATTAGCACTGTGTGGCTTTCCTTCATCGGTTTTATGATTATTGTCCTCTTTGGATTAGATTAGCTAAGTCTCTGGTTTCTTCTTCTAAGCCATTTCGTTTTCAAAGTATGTGGGTGGATTATCCTAATTTCATGAACCTGGTTCGTAGGGTGTGGGGCATTCTTTGTTTTGGTCGTCCTCCTCATGTAGTTATTAGTAAGCTTAAGAATCTAAAGAAGGCTCTCAAGTCTTGGAATTGGGAGGTTTTCAGTGATCTCAATACTAACATCTCTAAGAAATTTGCTGAGCTTCGTTCGATTCAAAGCCAAATGTCTGATTTAGGTTTTTCTGAGGAGCTTTTTCTGACTAAGTCACGCATTCATCATGATCTTGACGTGCTTTTACGTAGGCAGGAGTGTTTCTTTCGTGATAGATCCCGAATAAAATGGTTGCAGGATAGGGATCGTAATTTATCATTTTTTCCATTCTTCGATCAAGCAAAAGTAGTGTCGGAGTATTTTGTCTTCACTTTCGATTAATGGTGTTATTTCGAATTAATAGTCTGTCATCAGAGATCACATTGTCAGATTTTATGAGGATCTATTCTCTTCGGATTCGGCTCAAATTGATCAAAATCTCTCTATTGTGGATGACATTGTTCCCTCTTTAGTTTCTAATGAGGATAATTTGCTTCTAGTCACTATTCCCTCTGTCGATGTCCATGATGCGGTTTTTGCCATGGGTGCTCTTTCGGCCCCTAAGCCTGATGATTTCTCAGGTCGTTTCTTTCAACGTTGTTGGGAGATTGTGGGTAGAGATGTGATTCTTACGGTTCAAGATTGTTTCCGTTCTTATGTGGTTGCTCCAGGTTTAAACTCAAATTTTATAGTTCTTCTTCCAAAGATGAGGGACTCAATCACAATTGATCAGTTTTGTCCTATTGAGCTTTGTAACTTTCTTTTCAAGATTTCCTCTAAAATCTTGGCTGATAGGTTAATTCAGGTTGCTTCTCGTATTGTCTCTCCGTAACAATTTGGTTTCATCTAGGATCGACACATTGGGGACTGTATTGCCTTTGCTTCCGATTGTGTTATTGTGTTTCATAAGAAATGCTATGGGGGTTGTGTGGCTATGAAAATTGACATTCGTAAAGTGTTCGACACTCTTTATTGGAATTTCCTTTGTCGTGTTCTACGGGCTTTTGGTTTCTCTCCAACCTTCTTGGTTTGGATTGATAGCATTCTTTGCTCTCCAAAACTGTCTGTTTTGCTTAATGGTTCTCCAGCTGGCTATTTTAGATGCACGAGAGGGGTTAGACAAGGGGATCCTCTTTCTCCTCTTCTTTTTGGCATTGTTAAGGATTTTCTTAGCAAGTTACTTTCGAAAATGGTGGTGTTTGACCAACTTTTGCCTATATCCTCTCCGAGGGGTTTTTCTGACCCCACCCATTTGTTGTATGTCAATGATGTTTTGATGTTTTGATATTTTGTAGGGGCACAACCAAAAATCTAAGGAATGTTATGCATGCTTTCCATGCTTATGGTAGCATTTCAAGTCAACTTGTTAACTTGAGTAAATCCTCCATCTTTTTTTGGGTCTACTATTTCTCCTTCTTAGATTAGTTTTCTTCAGTCCTTAGTTGGAATATAGATTGGTCATTTTCCATTTTCTTACCTGGGGGTTCCTTTATCTTGGGGCAAGCCTAGGAAATCTTTTTTGATGTCCATTGCGGATAAGATTGTGCCTAAATTTGCCAGATGGAAGGGTAAGTCTCTTTCTATGGCTGGTCGGGCTATTTTGATTCACTCGGTGATTATTGGATCTTTTGTCCACTCATTTATGGTTTATAAGTGGTCGGTTTCCTTAATTCAGATGGTTATTAAGAAGATCAGAAATTTCTTATGGACTGGTTCTTGTGAGCAATCCAAGTTGGTCCGTGTTAATTGGAAACGTTGTTGTAGACCTTATGCTCTTGGTGGGCTTGGTTTGAAGAATATGGCATTGTTGAATGATTCATTAATTCAGAAGCTCGAACAATTTTGCTTTCACTTTTTTGCGTGAGAGGTATATTCAGCAGTTGCAGAAACCTCAAGGAGGCTTCATCACCTCTTCCATCTGGACTTTTTTTAAGGCTAACTATATTGAACTCATTAAGGATGGTATCTGGCTCATCGAGAAAGACTCCCAGAAAGATTTTTGGCGTGATAACTGGCTTGGGGTACCCATTGTGGATCTCCTTGGAATTCCTGATTTCGTGGTCACGTATCTTGAAGCTAGGGTTTCTGACTTCATTCAGGATGTTAGATGGGTCTTGGAAGATCGCTTTCGTGCTAGGTTCCTGGATATCTATTTTCAGATTGACAAAATTGATATTTCTCTAGTGATTGATTATTTGGTGTGGCCTTATTCCAGAGACGGTATGGTTTCTTGTAAGGCGGCTTATTCTAGGATGTTTCAGGATATCCCTCAAGTCCCATGGTGGAGGGACGTTTGGTCTCGCTATATCACTCCTTCCCATTCACTCCTAACTTGGCATCTTTTTCTTAATAGGTTACCCACCGAAGATCATTTGTGTAGGTTTGGTTTTCACTTAGCTTCCAGGTGTAGTGTTTATGGTGCTAGCTCGAAGTCAGTGGATCATCTTTTACTGAAGTGCCCTCTTGTTGCTACTCATTGGGATGAGGTTTTTTCTGCTTTTCAGAGGCGTGTCTCTGCTTATACCTGGTGCTCTTTTTTCTGTCAAGCCATGCCATGTTTCTTTCAATGATCAGATTGAGATTTTGTGGAAAGCTGCTATTCATCCAGTGGTTTGAAGTGTGTGGTATTCTGGTAACTTGTGGATTTTTTATGGGAAATCTGTTGATTTCAAGGTT
The DNA here is from genome assembly GCA_030490815.1 of Acer saccharum. Taxonomy (NCBI): domain Eukaryota; kingdom Viridiplantae; phylum Streptophyta; class Magnoliopsida; order Sapindales; family Sapindaceae; genus Acer; species Acer saccharum. Next base: position 2,074,740 of record CM059874.1, on the reverse strand, counting down.
GCTTTATCTCTTGTTTGGCGTTCTATTTATGATACGAACCATTTGGGGATCAGTTGTATGCGTAACTGTATTGATGATCTGCTGATTCTCCATCGGTTTGGCCTCAGTGGTCATCTTGGTAAGGCTCCGGTTATCAGGAGTGTAGTCTGGTAGCCCCCCTGCTCCGGGGTGGATTAAAGTTAATACAGATGGTGCTGCTTTGGGTTCGCCTAGTGTGGGGGGTTGTAAGGGTGTTTTTTGGACTCGCAGATCTTTTGTTAATGCCTGTTTTGCGGTCCCCCTTGGTTAGATCTTTACTATTGAGGTTGAGGTCCTCGCAGCTTCTTTAGTAATCAATTACGCATGGAAGTTGGGTTGGCATAGGATCTGGCTCGAGAGTGACTCTTCTTATGTTGTTCAGCTTCTTTTTGATAGGTCTGATCAATTTACCTGGCGTGTTTGTCAAGCTTGGCAGGATTGCATTTATCAGATCTCGCATATGGAGTTCTAGGTCTCTTATATTTTCAGGGAAGGTAATCAGGTGGCGGATGCTCTCTCTAAGCATGTTTTGGGTATTCCTTCTGATTTGTGGTGGTCTTCCACTCCTTCATTCTGTTCTTTGTTAGTTCGTAATGATTGAATAGGTAGAGAATCTTTCAGGTTTTCCTAGCTTTGTTTTTCTTGTTTGACCTGCGTGCGTTTGAGTTTTTTGGGGCTGTGTCCTCTGTTTTATGATGTTTTGTGGATTCTTTTATTCCTTTTTTTATATATTCATGGATACTGTCTAGGGCGTTTTCAGTATATGATTGCTTATGATGTTTTTCCCTATTAGGTCAGTCCAATTTCATCAAAAAAAAAAAAAAAAAAAAAAAACTAAGCATAAATATATTGAGTATAAATATAAAATTTAAAAACTAAAACATAAAATTAAATAATAACATTTAAAGGAAAAAGATACCTTTGAACTTTGGTGGAGAGATTAGAGAATAATAGTAAATTAGTAATATAGTATTAGAACAGTAGATTAGTAGTGTAGAGAAGAGAGAGAGAGTGAGAGTAGAGAGAGAGAGAGAGAGAGTAAGAATGAAATTATGAAAATATGAAATGGTGTAGAGAATAGAGATTAGAGAGAGTAATGGAGAGTTGGAGAATGGAGAGAATGAGAGATTGAGAGAAAGTGTATGGAAATTGGAATGAGTGGGGGTATTTATAGAAAAATTTGAAATGTGGATAAAAATATAAAATAGAAGAGATGAGGGGACAAATTGTAATTTTTGGCCCATTTTTAAAATTTTAACCGTTTGCTGACGTCAGCAACGATTAAAAAATTCAAAAAATAAAATAAAATAAAACGAAATGTGTCTAAAACTCTAACGGTAAAAAATTGAGAACTCAAAAGTGACCGGAATAATTTTGACATTCTTTTGATTGTTTTGTGACTAACAAAGAAAAGAAAGTATTTGTTTGGTCCATTCACAGGTTTGCAATTCAAAGGAAAGGGAGACCACGCTCCTAGGTGATCCACGTTCGTGCTCGGATTGAAGGTCTTGCGGATTACCATCGACGTAAGTCAATCGGATCACGCGACAAGAGGTAATTTACTTTTGTTGATATATATGCATGTTTATTGATTAAAAGGGTTTAAGGTTCATAAAGGAAAATTTTTAAAAGTCACTAAATCTTATTTTTTAGTATCGCTTCCGCTGCGTGTAACACTTTTATTTATTATTTTTTCCCAACAATTGGTATCAGAGCCTAGGTTGAACCCTTTTAATTAATTAACGTATATATACGTGGATCTATTTCTTTTTATTGTGATTATGCATGTTTAGAAAGAGATGGCACTCTAGGTATTCAAATATATAATTACATGTGATGTATGGATTTATATATATTTTATGTGGTTTGTTATTGCTCGATTTTGGCCCTAGATTTTCAATGTAATTTTTGTTTCGGAGTTGTAACAGGAAGGGTGGTCTATTATCGCCATAATTCCTTCTTGGTAGATTGCTAGGTTTTATTTTTTTTTATATGTGCAGTATTTTTTTTAGGGTTACTGCAGTTTTTTTTTATTTATTTTTAGTATGTGCAGTTTTTTGTTTGTAAAAATACTGCAGTGATTAAAAAAAAATAATAAAATTAATGCTGCAGTATTTATTATATATATACTGCTGTAATATGTTTAGGTCTTGAAGATTCGAAGACACGAAGCAAAACGAAGCAACCGGAACCATGAACGAGCACCGTGCGCACCCTAGGAGTGGATTGGGCTGCGCATGGCAAGCCCAAGCTTGGTGGGCTGCGCACGGCAGCCCTGGAGTCCTCATGGGCTGCGCACGGCAGCCCCTTAGTGGGGTTGTGAGTTGTGCTCGCCCGTGGGTTGGGCCGAAGGATGAGCGTATGGTTGATGGGCCACCTGAAGATCTTGTATTCCTTACAAATTGTAATTTACTTGTTTTTCTAGGATGGGCCAAAGTTGTTGCTATTTAATTTATGCTTAAATATTACAATATTTGTTATTGTATAATAACATGACATATAGAATAGGAGTGCCACGCATATATCTCTTTTGGTATGAACATGCATTGAATGATTTAGGTATCTAAATTGGCATCTAGATAACTCGGTAAATCATTCTATGGGATTTAATCACACGCCTTAAATAATTGAGTGGGAGAAGGTGTTTTTGTAACACCTATGGCCTCCAAGGTTAGTTGAGCTTTATTATTTATTGGTAATCCCCCCAAGGGGCGTCCATGAATGGAATTTAGCAACATACTTCCTTACAAGGATAGACTAGACAATGGACTCAAACGAGATCTACTCCCCAAGGAGGGATTTTCGTGAGAGAAAATTGAGGGTCGATATCTTGGTAACACACTCAATGTAATTTTATTGATATCCTCCCAAGAGTTCTTGTCAGTAAAATTGCAAGGCTAAAATTGAAAACGCTGGTTGTTATGTTAACAATTAGGTGGGACCTAGTCTAACTAGTAAATGGTGCGAACTCCCAAAGGAGGCGTAACATTTATGGGTGTTAGATCACCGTTGAATTTTATGATTGAGTTATTTATTTAATTCAAGATAAATATTTAAAAGTGCTTTATCATGATTATTTACTTATATATGTTTTGTTTTAATTCAGAAATCATGACCCCATCACTTATGAACATCCTGAAAGATAACACTTTAACTGGAGATAATTATGTCACATGGAAAAGGAAAATTGGGTTGTTGCTGCAAAGTGAAAAACATAAGTTTGTTCTAACTACTCCTAAACCACCTGCTCCTAATAATGAATCTAGCATAATGTGTAGAGATGAGTATGAGCAGTGGAAGACTTCAGATGATATGGCAAAATGTTACATTATGGCCACTATCTCCGACGTGTTGCAACAGCAGCATGAAGGAATGGAGTCCGCTGCTGATATAATGATGTCTCTAGAGGAGATGTTTGCTATGAAGTCTAGGACGACTAAGAGAGAGGCAGTGACTGCTTTTATGAATCTTAGGATGAAACCTGGACAGGCTGTGAAAGATCACATGATGAAAGTCATAGCACATCTCAACATTGCTGAACTGCATGGCGCTGAGATAGATGGTGAGACAAAGATTGATATGGTTGTCAATTCATTGTCAGATTCCTTTGATCAGTTCAAATTGGACTACACTTTGAACAAAAAGGAATACACCTTACAAGGCCTGATGCAAGATGTTCAAAGTGCTGAAAAGATCCTTGTGAAAGGCAAAGGTCAAGAGATTCATATGGTTGGTAAAGTTGCTACTGTTAAGGCCCGTCAAAAGGTCAAGAAACAACAGAAGAAAAAGCAACTTGGGCCTATCAAGAAGGAGACCAAGAAAGTAACCAAGATCAAAGGGAAATGCTTCCTTTGTGGTGAAAAGGGACATTGGAAGAGAAATTGCCCAAAGTCCCAGAACAAGAAGGAAGAAGGTAATTTGAATTATCTAGAAACATGTTTTTTGGCTGACTCTACAGATTCTTGGATCATAGACTCAGGAGCCACTAATCATGTTTGTTATTCCTTGCAGGGGTTTCAAGAAAGGAGAAAGTTGAGTAAGAATGAAATCAATTTGCGCTTGGGCAACGGAACGTTAGTGTCTGCAAGTGCAGTGGGAGATATTAGAGTTTATTTGGATTCTAGAAGGCATTTAGATTTAATAGACGTTTATTATGTACCTCAATTCAAGAGGAATTTAATTTCAGTTTCTTGTTTGAATAAATTTGGATATTCGGTTACTTTTAATAAAGTTTTTATTATTAGTAAGAATGACAAAATTATTTGCCAAGGTACATTGGAAAACGGTCTATACTTTTTGCATAGAAATATCTCTCACTCGTTAGACACAGAAATAACGGAACCTAATCATAAAAGAGTAAAATTATCAACAGATGAAACCTACCTTTGGCATTTACGCTTAGGTCATATTAACCTTAATAGGATTAAAAGATTGGTATGTGACGGACCTTTGAGTGACTTAAAGGTTGATGATCTACCAACTTGTGAATCTTGTTTGGAAGGTAAAATGACCAAAAGGACGTTCTCTGCCAAAGGTGCAAGAGCCACTGAATGTTTAGGATTGATACACACTGATGTATGTGGACCTATGAGCATTCAAGCTAGAGGTGGATATGAGTACTTCATCACCTTCACGGATGATTACTCGAGATTTGGTTATGTGTATCTCATGAGACATAAGTCGGATGCTTTTGACATGTTCAAAGCTGAAGTGGAAAATCAGCTTGAGAAACACATAAAAATCTTGAGATCTGATCGTGGTGGAGAATATCTATCTGGTGAGTTTCAGCAATATCTTATTGATAATGGGATAGTTTCTCAGTTTTCTGCACCAGGTACACCTCAACAGAATGGGGTAGCAGAAAGGAGAAATAGAACTCTTTTGGATATGGTTAGGTCTATGTTGAGTTATTCAACGCTTCCTATTTCTTTTTGGGGATATGCTTTACAAACTGCTATATACATTCTAAACGATGTACCATCTAAGTCTGTTCCTAAAACACCGCATGAGTTGTGGACTGGGCGCAAGCCTAGTTTACAACACTTAAGGATATTTGGTTGTCCTGCGCATGTGTTAAAAGGAAAGACAGAAAAGATGGAGTCCCGTTCAGAAACATGTATATTTGTAGGGTATCCAAAAGAAACTAAAGGATATTATTTCTATAGTCCTTCAGATCTTAAAGTATTTGTTTCGACAAATGCTAAATTTCTGGAAAAGGACTATATGAATGACTTTGTGCCTAGAAGTAGAATTGTCCTGAATGAGATGTCAGGAGATACAATTCCACGAGAGGTTACACAACCTAACCCAATTGTAAGTTCCGATCCAACACAAGATCAACAACCTACCATTCCTCGTCGTAGTGGGAGGGTTAGAACACAACCCGAAAGATACATCGGTCTGGGAGAATCAGTGGAGAATCTCCCGGACGACGATGATCCCTATACGTACAAGGAAGCTATGGAGGATGTTGATAGTCGCCATTGGCAAAAGGCAATGCAATCCGAGATTGAATCTATGTTCGATAACAAAGTTTGGTCCCTTGTAGACTTGCCTAAAGGGATAAAACCCATTGGGTGCAAGTGGGTATACAAGAGGAAAAGGGGTATGGATGGAAAGGTGGAAACCTTTAAAGCTAGATTGGTAGCTAAAGGGTATACACAGAAAGAAGGTATCGATTACGAGGAAACCTTATCTCCTGTGGCCATGCTTAAATCCATTAGGAAACTCTTATCCATTGCAGCATCTTTAGATCTAGAGATTTGGCAAATGGACGTCAAGACAGCTTTCCTAAATGGAAGTCTTGACGAAAGCATCTACATGATGCAACCAGAGGGATTCATTGAAAAGGGCCAGGTGGATAAGGTATGCAAGTTGCAGAAATCCATATATGGATTAAAGCAAGCATCCAGATCCTGGAACATAAGGTTTGATCAAGCTGTCAAAGGTTTTGGATTTATTCAAAATCCTGACGAACCTTGTGTATACAAAAGGATTAAAGGCGACAAGTTGGTTTTCCTGATTCTTTATGTTGATGATATACTACTCATTGGAAACGATGTAGGTGTATTGACATCAGTAAAAGAATGGTTAGCAAAACAATTTGATATGAAGGACTTAGGAGAAGCAAGTTTTATTCTAGGTATCCAAGTAATAAGGGATAGAAAGAATAGAACGATTGCATTATCCCAAGCTTCATACATAGACAAAATCTTGTCTAGGTTTTCCATGCAGGATTCCAAGAAAGGTATGTTACCTTTCAGACATGGAATCAAGCTTTCTAAGGAACAAGTTCCTAAGAATGAGCATGAAGAGCAATTCATGAGTAGAGTTCCATATGCCTCGGCAGTTGGAAGTCTCATGTATGCAATGCTCTGTACTAGACCAGATATTTGTTTTGTTGTTGGCATAGTTAGCAGGTTTCAATCGAAACCTGGACCTGATCATTGGACGGCAGTCAAGCATATTTTCAAGTATCTTAAGAGAACGAGAGATAATATGCTTGTATACTCTGGAGGGGATTTGGTTCCCGTTGGGTATACAGATTCTGATTTCCAATCAGATTCTGACTCCAGAAAATCCACATCAGGGGCTGTGTTTACTATTGGAGGAGGAGCAGTTATATGGAGGAGTATCAAGCAATCTTGTATTGCTGATTCCACCATGGAAGCTGAGTATGTTGCTGCATGCGAAGCTGCCAAAGAGGCTGTTTGGCTCCGCCAATTCTTGATTGACTTAGAAGTGGTTCCTAGTGCGAATAAGCAGATCACTATCTACTGTGACAACAGTGGAGCAGTGGCTAATTCGAAAGAACCAAGAAGTCACAAGAGAGGTAAACACATTGAAAGAAAGTATCATCTTTTAAGGGAGATTGTTCAAAGAGGTGACGTGACGATTACCAAAATCGCGTCAGCAGAAAATCTAGCGGATCCCTTCACAAAGGCTCTACCTCAGAAGAGTTTTGATGGGCATCTAGAGAATATGGGCTTGAGAGATATGACACATTTGCTATAGCGCAAGTGGGAGATTGTTAGGATTATGCTCAATAGCAAGAGTGTAATGTTGTAATTAACAATCTTTTTCATATTAATAAAGTGATTTCTGGTTTAACAAATCGTATAGCATTTATAGTTGTTAAAGTAAATAATCATAAGGTCTAAAGACTATGGGAAAAGAAGAATTGTTCGTACATCTGGATATGTATGTGGTAGACACAATTCTTTAGTTAGTCTTGAATATTGTTCACAACTTAAGTTAAAGGTTGGGCACCTTTATCTTGTTAAAGTTGTAGAATTCTTTTGCTAGCATTTGAGTGGGATCAAATGAGATATGATGAGTCTAAAATCATCGGAGTGTCTTCGAGCAAAAGGATCTAGTGCACTGGGTGCATTGAACTGGATCACAATGAAAAGCTTTATCTAAAACCGTCAATAGATAATAGTTTTTTCATTATCAGGACAATCGGAGAGTCTATCTTAATCCTGAGATAAATGATGGACTTATGGTTGCAAGTGATATCATTTGAGTTATCAATGAGTACGATTATATCGCATAGTCTATCCTCGATAATTTGGTGATATTCATTTGTCAATCGATAGAGGACTTCATTTATAGATATGGACATCGTGGCTCCATTTAATTAAATGAGAGTATAATATCATCATATGGATGTTTTGAGGTAATTGGATATTAAATCTCAACGTTGAGTTTTCAATAGTGTCTATTGAAAACATGGCTTCTGGACAAGTCAAAATATCCAAGTTCAAAACGTGGTCATATGAGTAAATATGGTAACTTGGAGAGTTATAGGCGGTCTATGAACTCTTGGCGATTACTGATATTAATCACGAGGATACACTATCTCCAATATGATTGTCTAGGGTATGAATGAGGAGCATCTTCCTTTTCTATCTTTATTTAAGAGTTCAGTTTTAGCTCTTTAGTGGAATGAGTTAAAATTAATGGATCGGACCTAAGTGAATCATTTGTTGATTGTGATTAGGTTATGTCTATTGAAGCTTAAATTTAGATGGCCCGCCAAGATCCCCAATCCACACGGACTTGCATGGATCACTTGATATATTCTACCGGACCAATTTAAGGGTCCATCTAGAATTGCATTTAATATATTAAGAATATAATTTGCACATTATTTAAGTAATGGGCTGCTCAATTATATTAATATATTAATGAAAGACATGTGGGCTTGTTTCTTTTAGTAAGAATGGGTCTGGTTCACATGTGGGCTTTTTATTTAAAGTCCAATGGATTAAATGAAATAAGAAAATAATGTTAGGCCCAACCTTATACAAGTGGGGCGGCAAGGTTAAAACTTTAACCTAAAATATTATTTTGTTTCATTTGTTTTTAATTAAATAAGAATTAATTAATTTATTGATTAATTGTTTAATTAAAGAAATAAATCTTTCCTAAAAGAAAAAGACTTGTTTGACAAGGAAATAAATAAATTAGTTTTATTTATTTAATCAAATAAGGAGTCTTTTTATTTAGTCAAAATAAAAGAATAAAATCAAGGAGTTGGATTAGGGTTTGAAGTCTATAAAGTTAAAAAGAATTAGGGTTGAATTTTAGTCACCCTATATAAGTGACATGATAAAATTCGGCCAACCCTAATCTTAGACTACATAGAATTCGGCAACCCTAAAGGAAAAAGAAGAAAAAATTCGGCCAACCTATATATATGTTCTTATAGGGTTCGGCCACATAAATCATTGGTGCTTGAGTTTTTATTTTCTTTTTTCTTCTTCTTAATTCTAAGAGAGTTTTTATTCTAGAGAGACAAAAAGGAGTGAAAAATTATTCTTTGATAGTATACAATTGCTTAAACATCAATAAGCTTGTGTATACGATATCGATCTAGGTTCACGCGAGTTTCGATCATAAGATTGAGAACTCAAAAGTGACCGGAATAATTTTGACATTCTTTTGATTGTTTTGTGACTAACAAAGAAAAGAAAGTATTTGTTTGGTCCATTCACAGGTTTGCAATTCAAAGGAAAGGGAGACCACGCTCCTAGGTGATCCACGTTCGTGCTCGGATTGAAGGTCTTGTGGATTACCATCGACGTAAGTCAATCGGATCACGCGACAAGAGGTAATTTACTTTTGTTGATATATATGCATGTTTATTGATTAAAAGGGTTTAAGGTTCATAAAGGAAAATTTTTAAAAGTCACTAAATCTTATTTTTAGTATCGCTTCCGCTGCGTGTAACACTTTTATTTATTATTTTTTCCCAACAATTGGTATCAGAGCCTAGGTTGAACCCTTTTAATTAATTAACGTATATATACGTGGATCTATTTCTTTTTATTGTGATTATGCATGTTTAGAAAGAGATGGCACTCTAGGTATTCAAATATATAATTACATGTGATGTATGGATTTATATATATTTTATGTGGTTTGTTATTGCTCGATTTTGGCCCTAGATTTTCAATGTAATTTTTGTTTCGGAGTTGTAACAGGAAGGGTGGTCTATTATCGCCATAATTCCTTCTTGGTAGATTGCTAGGTTTTATTTTTTTTTATATGTGCAGTATTTTTTTTAGGGTTACTGCAGTTTTTTTTATTTATTTTTAGTATGTGCAGTTTTTTGTTTGTAAAAATACTGCAGTGATTAAAAAAAAATAATAAAATTAATGCTGCAGTATTTATTATATATATACTGCTGTAATATGTTTAGGTCTTGAAGATTCGAAGACACGAAGCAAAACGAAGCAACCGGAACCATGAACGAGCACCGTGCGCACCCTAGGAGTGGATTGGGCTGCGCATGGCAAGCCCAAGCTTGGTGGGCTGCGCACGGCAGCCCTGGAGTCCTCATGGGCTGCGCACGGCAGCCCCTTAGTGGGGTTGTGAGTTGTGCTCGCCCGTGGGTTGGGCCGAAGGATGAGCGTATGGTTGATGGGCCACCTGAAGATCTTGTATTCCTTACAAATTGTAATTTACTTGTTTTTCTAGGATGGGCCAAAGTTGTTGCTATTTAATTTATGCTTAAATATTACAATATTTGTTATTGTATAATAACATGACATATAGAATAGGAGTGCCACGCATATATCTCTTTTGGTATGAACATGCATTGAATGATTTAGGTATCTAAATTGGCATCTAGATAACTCGGTAAATCATTCTATGGGATTTAATCACACGCCTTAAATAATTGAGTGGGAGAAGGTGTTTTTGTAACACCTATGGCCTCCAAGGTTAGTTGAGCTTTATTATTTATTGGTAATCCCCCCAAGGGGCGTCCATGAATGGAATTTAGCAACATACTTCCTTACAAGGATAGACTAGACAATGGACTCAAACGAGATCTACTCCCCAAGGAGGGATTTTCGTGAGAGAAAATTGAGGGTCGATATCTTGGTAACACACTCAATGTAATTTTATTGATATCCTCCCAAGAGTTCTTGTCAGTAAAATTGCAAGGCTAAAATTGAAAACGCTGGTTGTTATGTTAACAATTAGGTGGGACCTAGTCTAACTAGTAAATGGTGCGAACTCCCAAAGGAGGCGTAACATTTATGGGTGTTAGATCACCGTTGAATTTTATGATTGAGTTATTTATTTAATTCAAGATAAATATTTAAAAGTGCTTTATCATGATTATTTACTTATATATGTTTTGTTTTAATTCAGAAATCATGACCCCATCACTTATGAACATCCTGAAAGATAACACTTTAACTGGAGATAATTATGTCACATGGAAAAGGAAAATTGGGTTGTTGCTGCAAAGTGAAAAACATAAGTTTGTTCTAACTACTCCTAAACCACCTGCTCCTAATAATGAATCTAGCATAATGTGTAGAGATGAGTATGAGCAGTGGAAGACTTCAGATGATATGGCAAAATGTTACATTATGGCCACTATCTCCGACGTGTTGCAACAGCAGCATGAAGGAATGGAGTCCGCTGCTGATATAATGATGTCTCTAGAGGAGATGTTTGCTATGAAGTCTAGGACGACTAAGAGAGAGGCAGTGACTGCTTTTATGAATCTTAGGATGAAACCTGGACAGGCTGTGAAAGATCACATGATGAAAGTCATAGCACATCTCAACATTGCTGAACTGCATGGCGCTGAGATAGATGGTGAGACAAAGATTGATATGGTTGTCAATTCATTGTCAGATTCCTTTGATCAGTTCAAATTGGACTACACTTTGAACAAAAAGGAATACACCTTACAAGGCCTGATGCAAGATGTTCAAAGTGCTGAAAAGATCCTTGTGAAAGGCAAAGGTCAAGAGATTCATATGGTTGGTAAAGTTGCTACTGTTAAGGCCCGTCAAAAGGTCAAGAAACAACAGAAGAAAAAGCAACTTGGGCCTATCAAGAAGGAGACCAAGAAAGTAACCAAGATCAAAGGGAAATGCTTCCTTTGTGGTGAAAAGGGACATTGGAAGAGAAATTGCCCAAAGTCCCAGAACAAGAAGGAAGAAGGTAATTTGAATTATCTAGAAACATGTTTTTTGGCTGACTCTACAGATTCTTGGATCATAGACTCAGGAGCCACTAATCATGTTTGTTATTCCTTGCAGGGGTTTCAAGAAAGGAGAAAGTTGAGTAAGAATGAAATCAATTTGCGCTTGGGCAACGGAACGTTAGTGTCTGCAAGTGCAGTGGGAGATATTAGAGTTTATTTGGATTCTAGAAGGCATTTAGATTTAATAGACGTTTATTATGTACCTCAATTCAAGAGGAATTTAATTTCAGTTTCTTGTTTGAATAAATTTGGATATTCGGTTACTTTTAATAAAGTTTTTATTATTAGTAAGAATGACAAAATTATTTGCCAAGGTACATTGGAAAACGGTCTATACTTTTTGCATAGAAATATCTCTCACTCGTTAGACACAGAAATAACGGAACCTAATCATAAAAGAGTAAAATTATCAACAGATGAAACCTACCTTTGGCATTTACGCTTAGGTCATATTAACCTTAATAGGATTAAAAGATTGGTATGTGACGGACCTTTGAGTGACTTAAAGGTTGATGATCTACCAACTTGTGAATCTTGTTTGGAAGGTAAAATGACCAAAAGGACGTTCTCTGCCAAAGGTGCAAGAGCCACTGAATGTTTAGGATTGATACACACTGATGTATGTGGACCTATGAGCATTCAAGCTAGAGGTGGATATGAGTACTTCATCACCTTCACGGATGATTACTCGAGATTTGGTTATGTGTATCTCATGAGACATAAGTCGGATGCTTTTGACATGTTCAAAGCTGAAGTGGAAAATCAGCTTGAGAAACACATAAAAATCTTGAGATCTGATCGTGGTGGAGAATATCTATCTGGTGAGTTTCAGCAATATCTTATTGATAATGGGATAGTTTCTCAGTTTTCTGCACCAGGTACACCTCAACAGAATGGGGTAGCAGAAAGGAGAAATAGAACTCTTTTGGATATGGTTAGGTCTATGTTGAGTTATTCAACGCTTCCTATTTCTTTTTGGGGATATGCTTTACAAACTGCTATATACATTCTAAACGATGTACCATCTAAGTCTGTTCCTAAAACACCGCATGAGTTGTGGACTGGGCGCAAGCCTAGTTTACAACACTTAAGGATATTTGGTTGTCCTGCGCATGTGTTAAAAGGAAAGACAGAAAAGATGGAGTCCCGTTCAGAAACATGTATATTTGTAGGGTATCCAAAAGAAACTAAAGGATATTATTTCTATAGTCCTTCAGATCTTAAAGTATTTGTTTCGACAAATGCTAAATTTCTGGAAAAGGACTATATGAATGACTTTGTGCCTAGAAGTAGAATTGTCCTGAATGAGATGTCAGGAGATACAATTCCACGAGAGGTTACACAACCTAACCCAATTGTAAGTTCCGATCCAACACAAGATCAACAACCTACCATTCCTCGTCGTAGTGGGAGGGTTAGAACACAACCCGAAAGATACATCGGTCTGGGAGAATCAGTGGAGAATCTCCCGGACGACGATGATCCCTATACGTACAAGGAAGCTATGGAGGATGTTGATAGTCGCCATTGGCAAAAGGCAATGCAATCCGAGATTGAATCTATGTTCGATAACAAAGTTTGGTCCCTTGTAGACTTGCCTAAAGGGATAAAACCCATTGGGTGCAAGTGGGTATACAAGAGGAAAAGGGGTATGGATGGAAAGGTGGAAACCTTTAAAGCTAGATTGGTAGCTAAAGGGTATACACAGAAAGAAGGTATCGATTACGAGGAAACCTTATCTCCTGTGGCCATGCTTAAATCCATTAGGATACTCTTATCCATTGCAGCATCTTTAGATCTAGAGATTTGGCAAATGGACGTCAAGACAGCTTTCCTAAATGGAAGTCTTGACGAAAGCATCTACATGATGCAACCAGAGGGATTCATTGAAAAGGGCCAGGTGGATAAGGTATGCAAGTTGCAGAAATCCATATATGGATTAAAGCAAGCATCCAGATCCTGGAACATAAGGTTTGATCAAGCTGTCAAAGGTTTTGGATTTATTCAAAATCCTGACGAACCTTGTGTATACAAAAGGATTAAAGGCGACAAGTTGGTTTTCCTGATTCTTTATGTTGATGATATACTACTCATTGGAAACGATGTAGGTGTATTGACATCAGTAAAAGAATGGTTAGCAAAACAATTTGATATGAAGGACTTAGGAGAAGCAAGTTTTATTCTAGGTATCCAAGTAATAAGGGATAGAAAGAATAGAACGATTGCATTATCCCAAGCTTCATACATAGACAAAATCTTGTCTAGGTTTTCCATGCAGGATTCCAAGAAAGGTATGTTACCTTTCAGACATGGAATCAAGCTTTCTAAGGAACAAGTTCCTAAGAATGAGCATGAAGAGCAATTCATGAGTAGAGTTCCATATGCCTCGGCAGTTGGAAGTCTCATGTATGCAATGCTCTGTACTAGACCAGATATTTGTTTTGTTGTTGGCATAGTTAGCAGGTTTCAATCGAAACCTGGACCTGATCATTGGACGGCAGTCAAGCATATTTTCAAGTATCTTAAGAGAACGAGAGATAATATGCTTGTATACTCTGGAGGGGATTTGGTTCCCGTTGGGTATACAGATTCTGATTTCCAATCAGATTCTGACTCCAGAAAATCCACATCAGGGGCTGTGTTTACTATTGGAGGAGGAGCAGTTATATGGAGGAGTATCAAGCAATCTTGTATTGCTGATTCCACCATGGAAGCTGAGTATGTTGCTGCATGCGAAGCTGCCAAAGAGGCTGTTTGGCTCCGCCAATTCTTGATTGACTTAGAAGTGGTTCCTAGTGCGAATAAGCAGATCACTATCTACTGTGACAACAGTGGAGCAGTGGCTAATTCGAAAGAACCAAGAAGTCACAAGAGAGGTAAACACATTGAAAGAAAGTATCATCTTTTAAGGGAGATTGTTCAAAGAGGTGACGTGACGATTACCAAAATCGCGTCAGCAGAAAATCTAGCGGATCCCTTCACAAAGGCTCTACCTCAGAAGAGTTTTGATGGGCATCTAGAGAATATGGGCTTGAGAGATATGACACATTTGCTATAGCGCAAGTGGGAGATTGTTAGGATTATGCTCAATAGCAAGAGTGTAATGTTGTAATTAACAATCTTTTTCATATTAATAAAGTGATTTCTGGTTTAACAAATCGTATAGCATTTATAGTTGTTAAAGTAAATAATCATAAGGTCTAAAGACTATGGGAAAAGAAGAATTGTTCGTACATCTGGATATGTATGTGGTAGACACAATTCTTTAGTTAGTCTTGAATATTGTTCACAACTTAAGTTAAAGGTTGGGCACCTTTATCTTGTTAAAGTTGTAGAATTCTTTTGCTAGCATTTGAGTGGGATCAAATGAGATATGATGAGTCTAAAATCATCGGAGTGTCTTCGAGCAAAAGGATCTAGTGCACTGGGTGCATTGAACTGGATCACAATGAAAAGCTTTATCTAAAACCGTCAATAGATAATAGTTTTTTCATTATCAGGACAATCGGAGAGTCTATCTTAATCCTGAGATAAATGATGGACTTATGGTTGCAAGTGATATCATTTGAGTTATCAATGAGTACGATTATATCGCATAGTCTATCCTCGATAATTTGGTGATATTCATTTGTCAATCGATAGAGGACTTCATTTATAGATATGGACATCGTGGCTCCATTTAATTAAATGAGAGTATAATATCATCATATGGATGTTTTGAGGTAATTGGATATTAAATCTCAACGTTGAGTTTTCAATAGTGTCTATTGAAAACATGGCTTCTGGACAAGTCAAAATATCCAAGTTCAAAACGTGGTCATATGAGTAAATATGGTAACTTGGAGAGTTATAGGCGGTCTATGAACTCTTGGCGATTACTGATATTAATCACGAGGATACACTATCTCCAATATGATTGTCTAGGGTATGAATGAGGAGCATCTTCCTTTTCTATCTTTATTTAAGAGTTCAGTTTTAGCTCTTTAGTGGAATGAGTTAAAATTAATGGATCGGACCTAAGTGAATCATTTGTTGATTGTGATTAGGTTATGTCTATTGAAGCTTAAATTTAGATGGCCCGCCAAGATCCCCAATCCACACGGACTTGCATGGATCACTTGATATATTCTACCGGACCAATTTAAGGGTCCATCTAGAATTGCATTTAATATATTAAGAATATAATTTGCACATTATTTAAGTAATGGGCTGCTCAATTATATTAATATATTAATGAAAGACATGTGGGCTTGTTTCTTTTAGTAAGAATGGGTCTGGTTCACATGTGGGCTTTTTATTTAAAGTCCAATGGATTAAATGAAATAAGAAAATAATGTTAGGCCCAACCTTATACAAGTGGGGCGGCAAGGTTAAAACTTTAACCTAAAATATTATTTTGTTTCATTTGTTTTTAATTAAATAAGAATTAATTAATTTATTGATTAATTGTTTAATTAAAGAAATAAATCTTTCCTAAAAGAAAAAGACTTGTTTGACAAGGAAATAAATAAATTAGTTTTATTTATTTAATCAAATAAGGAGTCTTTTTATTTAGTCAAAATAAAAGAATAAAATCAAGGAGTTGGATTAGGGTTTGAAGTCTATAAAGTTAAAAAGAATTAGGGTTGAATTTTAGTCACCCTATATAAGTGACATGATAAAATTCGGCCAACCCTAATCTTAGACTACATAGAATTCGGCAACCCTAAAGGAAAAAGAAGAAAAAATTCGGCCAACCTATATATATGTTCTTATAGGGTTCGGCCACATAAATCATTGGTGCTTGAGTTTTTATTTTCTTTTTTCTTCTTCTTAATTCTAAGAGAGTTTTTATTCTAGAGAGACAAAAAGGAGTGAAAAATTATTCTTTGATAGTATACAATTGCTTAAACATCAATAAGCTTGTGTATACGATATCGATCTAGGTTCACGCGAGTTTCGATCATAAGATTGAGAACTCAAAAGTGACCGGAATAATTTTGACATTCTTTTGATTGTTTTGTGACTAACAAAGAAAAGAAAGTATTTGTTTGGTCCATTCACAGGTTTGCAATTCAAAGGAAAGGGAGACCACGCTCCTAGGTGATCCACGTTCGTGCTCGGATTGAAGGTCTTGTGGATTACCATCGACGTAAGTCAATCGGATCACGCGACAAGAGGTAATTTACTTTTGTTGATATATATGCATGTTTATTGATTAAAAGGGTTTAAGGTTCATAAAGGAAAAATTTTAAAAGTCACTAAATCTTATTTTTTAGTATCGCTTCCGCTGCGTGTAACACTTTTATTTATTATTTTTTCCCAACAGTTAGGGCACACACACACAATTCATACATGTGTGTCCCTGCACCGTGGTTCAAACATTTGGTATAACACATTCACACACTTCATAGTATGCTCATGCATTGATCTTGTATTGACAAACATTGTAGAATTGCATGCTTTGTGACTATCTCTTTGATATGACATGTTTGTGTGAATATGTGTTTATTTGTTTATGTATTTTGTGTTTAGGATTTGAACATGTTCTTATTTAATGCCTTATTGAGTTCCGGTTGTTTCGGTTACTCATTCATAAGGTTTCGAGTCCAAACAATGTGACTATGCTACTTTTCGTTCTCATTCGTTGAGTTGACTTCATCATCATTTTCCGAGATGATTTCTCAACCATTTTTCAAAGTTTTATAGTCATAGTCGTGCGTGAGGGAGTCAGGATTCGTAATCCAAAAATAGATTCGAAATCGGAGTTCGGATGCCCAAGATATGGCTGAAGAACCGAAGAGTGCGCGAGAGAGGTGTGGGAGGCCGTGAGCCACCTTGCCCACGCCGTGAGGGAGGCCGTGAGGCTCACTGCCAGAGGGGCTCTCTGCCCCCATGAGCCTCATGCGCCCCCCATGGGAGGGTGATGTGGCTCATGGTGATTGGCCCCTAAAATCCTTCTCTCTCCTCTTTTTAAACCCCTCTCCTTCCCTCCACACTAGTTGAAGAACTTGAAGTGATTTTCACGAAATTCTGCACATTTTCTTCAATTTTTCATTTTCTTATTTTGATCATATCTCTCTCATACGAACTCGAAATCAATCAATTCAAAAACCAAAATTGTTGGTCTTGAAGAGAGCTACAAACCTCAAGCATTTCTAGAGGCAGATGACTTCGCCAATTTTCCCTGTTGATCAATTTTCAGTCCGAGGTCAAGGTTGTTTGTTTAACTTCTTCTTTTTCAATTTCATCTTTGATCTTCTTTTGATTCTTACTATTTGATTGATGAAATTTGTTGAGAAGCATGTTAGATCATATGCTAGGGGTGTTTGATCATTTGTTAATTGAGATTTAGCTTTGTGATTTGTTTTGAACATATATGTGCTAAACTTGATTTTGTGTGAAATTGATTCTAGAAAATGAATATATGATGTGTCTCATATTATTTTCTAGGTTTTATTTCATGATCTAAGAACGAGGTTTTTAGTGTGATATATTGAATAATCATACCTTGTTCTTATTGATTTGCATGTCTTGATTTCTAGATAATTTTGTGTTTGTGTAATGAAAGCATATTCTAGTTTATCATTGAACATGTACATTTTGATTGACTGATCATCTAGCTTAATTTGATTGTGTTTGCATCACTTGCATCACTTAGATCATAGCCTTGCATTAGGTTGAAGTCTCTAGCAAAGTGAGTGAAACTTTGTAGATAGAGCAAGGAAGTCTTGATTAGAGTCGGGAGGACTCGGATAATCAAGCAAGGGAGTCTTGTCTAGGGTCGGGAGGATCCAGATAGGCAAGCAAGAAATCTTCCTAGAGACGTGAGCGTCTTGGATAGAAAGTTGCTTTCTAGAGGTGTAGGATACATCTCGGATAGGAAGTAGGCTTGGTGATTCATTAGCCCGAGGGTAGATTAGGAGTTGATAGCTTGAGTGTGTAAGTTCTTTTTCACATAGTGGATTGCTTTGCCGGTGGTTGTGGTATCAACCCGTGGATGTTTCCTCTTTGAGGTTTTACCACGTTAAAACACTTGTGTTCATTTTTGTTTTTACTTTTCTTTATCTTCCATATCTTTCATTGATTGCATATCTTGTGAATTGATTAACTCTTGTATAAGTGAAATCAATTAATTTGTCAAATATAATCAAGTGTGTATTTTCATTGATATATTTCGCATTATTTTTAAATTGGAAGAATTTGGAACCTATACCTATTCACCCCCACTCTAGGTATATTTCACTACTACTTAAGGGAAATTTCAACCGGATTTTTAGAGATGTTAATGGCACTCAGGTTATCACAATAAAATGTCATTTTTCCTTGTTCTATCTCATAATCCTTAAGGATTTGTTTCATCCAAAGTAATTGTGTGCATACTTCCACCCGCAATGTATTCGGCTTCGGAAGAAGAAAGGGAAACCGAATTTTATTTCTTACTAGACCAAGAAACCAAGTTATTCCCAACATAAAATCAACCACCCGATGTGCTTTTACAGTCATCTATGTTTCTAGCCCAATCTGCATCACAATAGCCTACAAGGCTACAAGGATATCATTGGTATCAAACGAATAGAATAGACCAAGACTATGAGTTCCTTTGATTTACCTAATGATCCTCTTAACGGCTTTTAAGTGAGATTCATTGGGATTGGCTTGAAATCTAGCACACAAGCCTACACTAAAGCAAATGTCGGGTCTACTAGCCGTTAGGTAAAGTAGACTACTTATCATGCTTCTATAAAGGTTTTGGTCAACATTTTTCCCTTTTTCATCTTTGTCAAGTTTTAAAGTGGTGCTCATGGGAGTTTCAAAATCTTTTCCATTTTCTAGGTCAAATCTCTTAACAAGATTTTTAGCATATTTAGATTGGTTTAACCTTATGCCCATGCTAGTTTGCTTTACTTGCATTCCTAGAAAGTAATTCAACTCACCCATCATACTCATTTCAAATTCACTTGACATAACACTTACAAATTCATCAACCTTGGTTTTATTAGTAGACTCAAAAACAATATCATCAACATATATTTGTGCAACAAAAATATCATGATTATGATGTTTGATAAACAAAGTTCTATCAATGCCACCTCTCCTATATTGGTTGTCAATAAGGTATTGAGTCAACCTATCATACCAAGCTCTTGGAGCTTGTTTAAGGCCATAGAGAGTCTTTTTCAATTTAAACACATGATTACGAGAGTGTGGGTCTACAAAACCTTTAGGTTGTTCAATATACACTTCTTCTTGGAGGTATCCATTGAGAAAAGCACTTTTGACATCCATTTGAAATAATTTGAACTTTTTAATGTATGCAATGGACAACAAAAGTCTAATAGACTCGAGATGAGCAACTGGTGCAAACGTCTTATCAAAGTCTACACCCTCAACTTGAGTGTAACCTTGAGCCATTAGTCTAGCTTTGTTCCTTACAATCATGCCACTTTCATCGGTCTTATTCCTAAACACCCATTTAGTACCAATTACATTTATGTCTTTAGGTCTAGGAACTAAGGACCAAACTTCATTTCTCTCAAATTGATTAAGTTCTTCTTGCATTCATTAATATTCTTGGGTTCAATTTAAGAAGTATAGCAAGCATACGAAATTTGGTTAGCAATTTGATTTCTAGTTCTAACCCCTTCATTCAAATCACCTATGATGTCTTCTTAATAGTGTAAGTTTCTAAGTCTTAAGTGAGAATGTTCAACAACTTGGTCATTTTGTTGATTATCATTTAAAGCATTTTCCAACCCTTGACTTACAACTTCAACATGACTATCATTATCATCATCTTCACTAGAAACACTACTAGCCACATCAATAGGTATTTTAGTGTCATTCAAAAATTTTTCTTTAGGTTCATTAACACCATTGTCATCATACAAATTTAGCATGCTAAGATCGTCTATCTTCACATTGATAGACTCCATAATAGTCTTAGTAGTCAAGTTAAAGACTCTATATGCACAATTATTAGTAGCATAACCAAGAAAGAGACCAACATCACTTTTAGCATCAAACTTTCCTAAGTGATCTCTATCATTCAAAATATAACATTTACTCCTAAAAGTGTGGAAGTAACTCACATTGGGCTTCTTGCCCTTCCATGGCTTATAGGACGTTTGTTTTGTGCCGGGCCTTTTAAAAACACGATTAGACACATAACAAGCGGTATTGACCACTTCGGCCCATAGGTTTCTAGGAACTTTCTTCCTATTAAGCATGACCCTAGCCATCTCTTGCAAAACACGATTTTTCCTCTCAATAACACCATTTTGTTGAGGAGTTCTAGGTGCGGACAACTCATGAGAAATCTCTATACCATCACAAAACTCACTAAATTCATCATTTTCAAATTCCGTCCTATGATCACTTCTAATGAAACATATTTTCTTGATATCAAGACCTTTTTCATTTTGAACTTGATTACAAATTTTTTTGAAGTAATCAAAAGCTTCGATCTTGTTTCTAAGAAAATAAACCCAAGTAAACCTAGAGAAATCATCAACACATACAAAAATGTACTTTTTGCCATTGATGCTCTCGGTTTGAATTGGCCCCTTTAGGTCCATGTGCACAAGTTCTAAAGGTCTCTTGGTAGCTATGTAAGAATTCTTCTTATGAGACACTTTGGTTTGCTTACCTAATTGGCAAGGTTCACAAACCACCTCAAGCTTTTTACTAAGATTAGGAAAACCTCTAACAATGCCATGTTTTTCAAGCTTTTTCAAGTATCTAAAATTCATGTGACCTAAACGTTGATGCCACAAATCAAGCTTGTTGCACTCATGTGCCATGTTGCAAGTTAGAGGATCTATCTCAAGACAATAGCAATTGTCTATAGACATTTTGACTCTTAGGACAACATTGCCCTTTTTATTAATTATAGTGCACACATCTTTGTTAAAGCTAACTTCTTTAAAAATTTCACACAAGTGAGTAATGCTTATCAAGTTAGCGTGTAACCCATCAATATACAAAGTATCGCGAAGTTTAGGCAATCCAGGGATACAAATTGTTCCCTTGCCAAGAACTTGCTTTTTGGTACCATCACCAAAAGTGACCCAACCTACATCCTTTAAAACAAGATTCTTAAAGAACTCTTTGTTCCCGGTCATGTTCCTAGAGCAACTGTTATCTAAGTACCAAGAATAGGAGGAGTTGGCCCTTAAAGCATATTGTGCAACATGACATTTAGAAATGTCTTTTCTAACCCACACACTCTTCACAATACGCTTCTCACTCTTACCATTTTCATGCTTTGACTCAATGTTAGGCTTTTTAACATGTACCTTGACCTCATTGGTCACATTTTCAAAGATATCAAACAAAGCATTATCAATTTTCTTATGCATAGTAGAATGAGGCACAACACAAGATTTAGCAAGCAAGTCATCAACAATTTTATTCACAACATGCTTTTCCAAGGTCTTCCTAGGTCTATTACTATAACCATACATGGATGATTGCCTAGGTCCATTCAAAGACATATCATGAAAAGCATTATCAAGTTTGCATTTCCAAATAAATTCAAAACACCTAGGTCGAATATGTCCTATCATATTACAATGATAACAAATAAGAATAAATTTGAGAGATTTACCATTTGCATTTGCTTCCATAGCTTTTGGCCTTCTCACAATTTTTCCTCTTTGAAGTACAACCCTTGATGCTTCACCTCTTGCATTTGAGGTTGTTGCTCCTTGACGTTGATCTTGTTGTGATCTTCCATTTGAGTTCCTTGTTGAAGTAGAGACATCTCCGGTAGCTTTCATTGCTTTACCTTGAGAGAGAGTACCTATATTTGATTCAACATTTGCTTTGACAAAAGTAGATTTGTTAGATGAATGAGTCTCCTTCTCATTGATATAACCCAAACCTCTTTTGTCACATGGATGCTTTCCACTTTTAATGAGAGTTTCAACTTTGTTAGAACTAGATTACATCTTCTGAATCATCCTATTAGCCTCATCAAGTTTATCACTAAGCATCCTATTTTTAATGGCATATTTCTCCAAGATATCATCACTTTTCCTAACATCTTCACATGATTTATTTAACCATTGTTCATACTTTTTCTCTTGATTTAAGTTTTCATTAAGTTTGGCTTTAAGCATATTTTCAAGCTTCTTAGCACTAACAAGAGAACTATCCCTTTGCTCAATTTCTTGCTTCAAGATGCTAAGTCTATCATTGCTATCTTTTAGATTCAATTCTAGACTTAGGATATTATCTTTAAGTTCATTGAATTCCTTTGAGCCAAGACCATGATTCTCTAGCTTCTTATTGAGGGACATATTGACTTTAGACAAGTGTTCATTTTCAAGAATAAGATCATTGATCTTTTTCTCATCTAAGTCAATAGATTCAACAAAAGAAGCCACATAGGAACACACTTCCTTAATCATGATTGTCACAAACAAAATACAAACACTACAAAGAAATGATCTATCTAAGTGCGTCTAGACACCCGTTCTGATACCAAATGAAATTCCCTTAAGCAATAGTGTAGAATATACCTAGGAAGGGTGGGTGGGGGGGGGGGGGGGGGGGGGGGGGGTGAATAGGTATAGGCCCAAATATTTCAATATTCAAAATAATGCAAAAAATAACAAAGAAAATGCACACTTGAAAAGATTCAACAAATGAAGTGAACTAACAAAATCAAGAGAAAATCAATTTGCAAGAGATGCAATCAAAGTAAAACAAGAAAGATAAAGAAATATAAAGCGAAAATGAACACAAGGATTTTTACGTGGTAAAACCTCAAAGAGGAAACATCCATGGGTTGATACCACAACCATCGGTAAAGCAATTCACTATGAAAGAAAGAGATACACACTCAATGCAATCACTCCTAGTCTACCACAAGACCTAGTGAACTACTACCCTACTTCCTATCCAAGATGAGTCCTTCACCTCTAGGAATCAACTTCCTATCCAAGGCTCTCAAGCCTCTAGGAAGATTCCCTTCCTTAGCTATCTAGATCCAATGATCCTAGTCAAGCTTTTCTAGCTCAACCATCCGGAGTGTAAAAACTCCTAGTTAAGACTTTTGCTTAGTTATCTGGATCCTTTTCACCCTAACTAAGTCTTCTTGCTTGGCTATCCAGAATCCTTTTCTAGCCAAGTCTTCTTGATCAAGATAAAGCTTCACTCAGTTCAATCAAGAGACTTCAAACTCTTCACAAGGCAATGATCTAAGTGATACGAATGATGCAAAACACAATCAAATAAAGCATGATGATCAATCAAACTCTATGAACATGTTTAGAGATATTCTAGGATATGCTTTCAACAAACAATCACAAATGAACCTAGAAATCAATGCATGTAATATCAATAAGAACAAGTCAAGAATATTCAATATATCACTTTATAAAACCTTGTTCTTAGAAAATGAAATTAAACCTAGAACATGTCATGAGGCACATCACATATAATATTTCTAGAATCAATTCCAAGATTAATCAAGTTTAGCAAATACGTTCAAGTGAGAATCACAAGGCTAAAAACTCAACAAACAATCAATCATACAAACCTAGCATATGATCTAACATCCTTCTTAACATATTTCATCAATCAAATAAGAAGATTAAAAGAGATGATCAAAAGATAAAATGAAAAGAAGAAGTTTCACATACAACAATGAACCTCGTACTGAAATCAGACCACTAGGAAAAATGATGAAGTCAACTAGCTCTGAAAATGCTTTGGGTTTGCATCTCTCATCAAGACCAACATTTTTGGTATTTGGATCAATCAATTTCGAGTTCATATGAGAAAGTTATAATCGAAATAAGAAAAACGAAAATCATGAAGAATTCTGGAGAATTTTCTCTTGAAAAGTTTCTGAAAGTTGTGTTTGGAGGGAAGGAAAATCATATTTAAAAATTCAAGGAGGAAAAAAAATGACCAAATCAGAGGCTGCCACCTTACAAACCTCGTGTGGGGTGCGTGTGGCACACGGGACCAGAGGGGTGCTCTGGCCGTGTGGCACACGGCCTCCACACGTGGTGGCCAAGGCATGGCCTTTGGCCATGCTAGTCCCTCGTGCACTCCTCTCACGTTCTTTAGCCGTATTCGGGCATCCGAACTTTGATTTTGAATTCGTTTTTGGATTATGAACCATGACTCCCTCACGCACAATAACAACTATACAACTTTAACAAATGGTTGAGAAATCATCTTGGAAAATGATGACGAAGTCAACTCAACGAATGAGAATGCAAAGTAGCGTAGCTACATCATTTGGACTCGAAACCTTATGAATGAGTAACCAAAACGACTGGAACTCAATAAGGAATCATATAAGTTCATGTTCAAGTCCAAAATACAAGAAACACAAACAAATAAACACAAAGTCACACAAGTATGCCATATCTAAGAGACAATTATAAAACATGCAATTCTACAATGTTTGTCTATATGAGACCAATGCATGTGTATACTTAAATGAGTGTGAATGTGTTATACCAAATGTTTGCAAAACAATGCAGGGAAACACATGAATGAATTGTGTGTGTATGCGCTTACGCCTTGCAAGAGGAAGTGCGCTTACGCCTTGCAAGAGGAAGAAGAATCTAGATACCTTAGCATCCAAGTACGCGACGTTCCTCTTGAAGACGATATTTGCAAGATCCGTTGCTTTGAACCTTTGAACCTTCTTCTCTCCAAGAAACACCTAAGAAACTAATCAATACAAATAAATATAGTTTTATAATGGAATCAAGCCAACAAGGATTTTACAACCGGGATCCCTTGCACATGAATGCATGGTACTTTGGTTCACCTAATGAAGACATGGTACCTAAATGGCATAGCTACATACCAGGATCACAGTTCGCTGTAAGGACCGGGATCCCTTGCATAAGAATTCCTGGTACCTTGGTTCGCCTAATGAAGACCTGGTACCTAAATGGCATAGTTGCCTACCAAGATCACAATGTTCGCCATAGGGATCGAGATTCCTTGTACTGGATTGCTTGGTACCTTGGTTCACCTAATGAAGACCTGGTACCTGAATGGCATAGTTGCCAGCCAGGACAATTCGCTTAAGGATCGAGATTCCTTGAACACGAAAGCCAGGTACCCTAACATGCCTTGTAAAAATCCTAAAGTAATCTCAATTACTTACCGGGATCCGTTCAAGACTCAAATCCCTTATGCAAGAGGATTAGTTTAGCCTCGGTACATGTCACTTGTAAATTTCACTTAGTTTTACAAAGGGACTACCTTCTAGGATACTTCTGAGAATTATCAAGGTTAGGTATCATCCTGAATAAAGTGAAAACTCAACCAATGTCAACACTTCAAATATGTTTTATAAAGGTTAGGGGACAAGTATCTGGGTACCAAATTCTACCATTCCACGTAAGTTTTATCTGGATTATAGGCAAGCATGCAAGCATAGAATTACTACCAGGATCCAACATGAGTAAGCAAGACAGTTGTTAACCCAAAATTGTCACTGGGGTGCAATTTAGAATTAACGGTATGTGAAGGACCTGGATCTAATTGGATCTGGGCTAGCGGGATACTCTATACCCTGATACCTCGCTAGTTCTTTGGAATCTGTTAAGCATGATAGGTTTTGCAGGTGACAGATTCGGATTGGGATCCAATAAGGGCCAACGAGATACTTAGTGGTCTGGTATCCCGCTGGGTACCTCGATCTCGATATTATGGTGGATGTGAGTAGTAAGATGGATGATTTCTTATATGATGGATGATTTCTTATATGATGGATGCACAAAACAAAACGCTCTTTATATATATATATATATATATATATATATATGGATCTCGATCTCGGCAGGATCTTTACAACTTGGTATTTGAACTAACAGTATTTCAGTAAGGAAAAAGTAAAGCATATGGGGGAACAATGGAGATGGAGCTTTTCGTGCCTGTCGATAAGTAGTAATGGTCGCCTCCCCTTTTGAGGTGAATGTATGATTAATATATAGGCCCCTTTCTTGCTCAACACTCCGAGAACCTTGGTCTAGGGTTTCTGTGATACACGGGTCTTCCTTTGGAGTCCGACAGATTCGTCGAGAAATTGATCCCAAAATATCAGGTGATTCCTTCTTTTCCCGGTTCCAAATGAGTTGACTCCTATTCAAAATAGGATACTAAATTGTTGGGAATGAACACCGCGTTGTAGCTTGAGTTTTTATCTTGAACGGTGACGTTTAGTGTCTGTTTTTATATGTAGTCTATTCTTCGGGGTGTCCGCCTCCTGCTTCAGCGGGGTCGGCGTAAGGGGACCCTAGTGTTCATCTCGCTATGTGTATGTCACGAGCTTTGCTGGTCGGGGTACCCCAGGTATCCTGCGTCCCTCCTGCTCCTCTTAGAGCGATGTTTGCAGACATCGGGATGCTAAGTGTCGGGGTACCGAGATATTCGGATATCAGGGTACTTGAGGTAGTCGGGTATCAGGATCTTGAGAAAGTTGTCTCCAGAGCCTTTCTATTTTCGACTTCTTAGTGCTTTCTTGGTCCCAGAGATTTTGGACCTGGCCGGGGTGGGTAGAGGCTCTTACTCTGGCCCGTCTGCTAGAATGCGGGGTATCCGGACATATTTTCCGCTACTACTTTGCATCCCGGCTTTCTTCTCAACACTAGTGGAAAATTCTTTTTTGTCCCTGCCATTTTTGGCGGGTAACAGAAGTCCCCCCTGACTTGAACACCGGTATCTTGCTGGGGTTGGAGTTAGGATTCTCTGGTCCGTTCGAAGGATTTTCCATCTTGTCTGCTTGTCTAATCTCGTCCGGCTGGTTTTTTTAATCAATGAGAGGATCTTTCTTGGATTTGGTAGCATTTAATGCTCGACCCACACGCGGGATAACGTCTATTTTCAGATTTAAAACGGGCCGCCTTTGGCGCGATTCCCTTGAAACCGTTATGATTCATCTCCGACTTCGTTTCTCCCTCTACCTCGATAACTGTCTAGATTTGCCTATAAATGTACCATTTCTCCTTCTCACACGCCCACGCTTATTTGAAACTATCAGAGCTTCTACTTCTTCTTATTCTTCTTCTTCAAGCTTTCCTTCTCTAAGAATCTTCTTTGTCTTCCTTCTATTACTCGAATGGCCTCACCATCTCAAAACCTATCTTTTACGTCGGTCCTTCCAGAAGATGGCCCGGCGGTTTTGGCTACCCCTCAACCTACTTCTCTGAATCCTCCTGACAGCATTGACGAGATGCTTGACACGGGGCGAACGGGGTTGGGAGACGACTCCCCGACGTCTATTGGAGTAAAGCGGAGTCGGGGCGAGGGTGGTGCCACTGACGATGATATTCCGCTCAAACGCCATCGCTCTACCGAGGCTCATGGAACCAGGTCGGGTTCTGGCGTTAGACCCGAAGACCCAGCTCAGATTGTCGATGACGAAGACAACGACGTCGACGTCGAAACGGAGGGGGATATCTCGGTTATCAACCTTGCAGGGGTTCACACGGGCCCATTTTCTTTCTTCCACGAAGGCCGGATTATCCCAGATTCCGTCTGTACCTCCGACACTCTCATCCGATTGAAGAAGACCTTCAAGATTTTGAACCATATTTCTTTATCTCTTCCTCATCGGGGTTACAATGTGTACACCCCTTCTGCAGGCCGCCTGCTGATCCACGTGGCTGCCTTCGAGTGCGGGGTCCAGCTCCCATTTCAACCTTTACTCCGTAGATTACTGGTGGCTTTGGAGTTGGCCCCACTCTAGATATCCCCTAGATTCTGGAAGAACTTGATGGGGTTCTTGGTGCTCTTGAAGGAGCAATGCGAGAGGGATAATTTGCATAGGGAGGCGGGCTTCGATGAAATCCGCTATATTTACCAAGTGGCCAACCTTTCTCCTCGGGGTCAGTTTTATTTGAGACCTAGCAACAAAATGAAGTTCGCCGTGCCCGGGGCAAACGTGAAGTATAATCCACCATGGAAGGACAAGTGGATTGTAGTTGAAGGGGATTGGGGTCACTCGGTTCATATCGGGGGGACCAAGTATCCAGTTCCTACCTAGTTTTCCCCCAAAGAAAGATGGAATTTGGGGGAACTGTCTTCCGAATCCAAGGAGATCCTGACGAGGATTCAGGAATGGGGTTACATGAACATGCAATACCCTTCCTGTGACCCCTTTAAAGGGGCTCGATTGGAGAGGTATCTGAGGATATCCGTTGCTGAACCCGGTAAGTGACTGTGCTTGATTAACACCCCTCCTTCAACGTTGTTGGTTTTTTTTTTTTTTTTTTTTTTTTTTTTTAACATCTCTTTTCTCTTGTAGTTTCAGTAGTTCCTCCCCCGGCATCCCCTCCTGCTATCTCTAGGGCTTCCTGCATGCGTCGCTCTCCCATTCCTTCTCCCCCCGATACTAGGTTTGTATCAGAGTCACACCCTCCGGCATCCTGTCCTCCTCTTGCTTTGGCTGGGTTGTCACTCCGTTTTCTGGATCCTTCCCTTACGAAGATCACCGCACGTCCCTCACTCGGTGAAATGTTGGCGAAAGCGGCCAAAGTCAAAACCTCTCCAGTCCCCAAACGAAGCCACCTGCTAAGGCTGCTGAAGTTTCAGTTGCAGCTGCCCCTTCTCCTTCTCAAATTTCCTCTGCCAAACGTCCCTCCAAGGTGGAGAAGGCTAAACCTGCCCGGGTGGACAAAGAAAAAGATGCCACCTCTAGGGCTCCCCCTACTAGTCTTCCATCCGGGTCAGGGTCGTAGGATAGCAGCCAAGACGAAATTGTCTCCAAGTTTATCGCGGCGTGTCCTGGTAGGGGGCTGCAGTCGATGTCCTCTCTGCCTACTGAGATCCTGGCTACCAAAGGGGCTTCTCTGCTCGCTGAGATATGATCTTACTTCTTTTGAGTTGGTATACATATATGTACATTCCGGTATCTCATTAACTGTTCATTATTTTTCAGGGTTTCAAGTTTTCCTTAGCTATCGGGCAACAGGTGGCAACTTTGAAGGAGGCCAATATGGCGCTTCAGGCTAGATTGGAGGAGGCCCATGCCAATCTAGCCTGGTCTGAAGAAAGCGTCTCTACTCTGGTCCAGGCTGCTACTGAGTCAGAATCCGGGAGGCAGGCTGCTTTGGTGGAGCTGGAGATGATGCAGCGTGCCTATGACACGGAGACGATCATTTCCACCCAGTGTAAAGCTAAAAGGGATTATGTCAAGGCGGAGATGGCGGTCCTCTTAGACGAGAACAGGTTACTGCGAGGTTCCGTGAAGGTCTTAGAGTCCCGGGAGGACTATTCCTTCACGGATGGATATTTCACTGCTTCTTATAAGGTTGCCAAGGCCTTTCCTCCTCCTTTCGACCTGATGACTCTTCTTGGCTGGGATCGAGAACACATCATGACTAAGGCTGCCGCTCTTTCAGATGCTGATCCTAATCAAGGAGATCCTGCACAGGAGGCCATCATCCCGGATCCACCTTCTAAATTGCTTGGTTCTGATAGCTCAACCGGGTTTGATGCTCAGGAACCCCCTCCTGCTCCAGTCGACCTAGGGCGAGCTTCTGTCCAACGCACATGGGAGGAAGGTTCTCCAGTAGCAGCCAGCACTCTTGAGGTACATCAGGCGGGAGGAGAACAGATGGAGGGACCCCGGTTGGAAACGCATGGAGGAGAAGGGGGCGACACATGATTTTATCTTTAAATGCCTTGTAATTATTTGTAGCCTAGTAACGGGGAGTTGGGCACCCCTTTTTGTTCAATGAATTCCATTCCTTTTCGCAATCATTTCCTTTCTTCATACGCCTGTTTGTAGACTTATGCTTTGTTCAAGGATGGTACTTGTGTGTTTGACCGTGATCCGAGTAAGGATTACCCCGAATCCTGTATAGTTTAGCTTCCTCCTTAACTTGTTGGTAGACGGTAGGTTTTTTCAACTTGTCTTGAATACAATCCTTAGTTAGTAATCTCTCTTAGTAGAAATCAGCTATTAGATATCAAAATCTGACCATTGCTCATTTAACCTTGTCGAATTTTTTGCTGGGAATCCTGGTGATGGGTTCACCTTAGTCACCTATCAAGGTGAAGTGTCTGGCCCCCAGGAGTAATGGCCTAGTTCCTTGATGCTTTGTCCTGAGCGGTTACTAAAGCCATTTCAACTCGGAAGTTTAGATGCAATTAGGAGAAGTGGTAGCACAATGTAGAGAGATATCGGGTATCCAGATGGAATGCCTTGGCTTCTTGGAGAACTGTCCTAGTAAGCAGATAAGACTACTTTGACACCAGGTTCATCCTGGAGGGGGGTATTCCCCGTCCGAGGCTTTAGGAGGTCCATATAGGTTCTCCTGGTCTTGATGAGATAGATCCTGGCGAGTGACTACACTCCTTGTGCATTTTAAGCACCAGGTCCTTCCTAGAGGAGGGTATACCTCGACCAAGGCAACAGGAACGCCATATGGCTTTTCCTGGTCTTGAGGTGAAAAGGAGTGATGAAGTCTTGCTAGGCGAAATTAGGAACACTAAAACTGACTTTATTGATTTTCTTAAAAGCGAATACAAAGCAGAAAAGGTCGGGGTATATACATCAGGAATATACCAACCGAGACAACATTCTTTTTCAAATCTTGAGACTAAGTCCCCCTATAGCGACCCTTCTTCCTAAGGTGACATGCCGGGTATTCAACTTCATTTTCAAACCGTTCTGCGGGATACTTCTCAAACCATTTCCAATCTTCTTATGTTGTGCTCTCTAACTATGTCTCCTCGAGATCCGGTTTATGGATAACGTGGGCATATTGTCTCGCTAATGCAGCAGGGCTGGCCGACACTACGTAACATGTGCGAGCTGCTTACTGGTCTCCCCTGACTTCTCCTACCTTGGTCCCAACCGGGAACTTCAGGACATTATGATAAATGGACAAGACTCCCCTAATACCTGACAGGAATGGTCTTCCCAATATTGCATTATAAGCGGATGGGGTGTCTACCACGATGAACTCTGTCATGAGTACTACAAGTCAACAATGCAACCTCTTGATCAAAACTACGATCAGGTACATTGATATCACTCACAAATCCACAAGGATTTAACAAGAAAACAACAGGATCACTTCAAGAATACACAAGCGAGAGGGGTAGAGATATTTGACCAGAGAAGATCTATAAAACCCTAGATTGACAACAAACGAATCTGATTACACACTCTCTCTCCATCCTTTCATTTATATATTCTTATCATCCAGCTGTAAGTGTAATCTGCCAAGACCAATGAGAGCAAGCCACCTCAGATTTCAATCCATGACTCAAACTCTCATCCTTGATATTTTCTGATGACATCCAAATATCCAATACGCACCGTATTGATCTGTTGACTTTGTTTGACTGCAGCAATTGATCTACTCTTTTGGGCTTTATTCGGGCTTCAATATGGTTGAATGTTGGCTTATAGATTGGGCTGCACTTTGGGCCTCTGCTGAACTAAAGATGGACTAACGTATCGTATAAATCAAATTTGAACATGCAAGAGACGAAACAAGAGAAGAAAATTGAAATAAAAATCTGTAAATATCATGCTATTATATATCAAAAATCAACCTTGAAATATAAAAGGAGAAAAAAAAATTAACCTTAAATCCATCAATAATCAATAAAAAAACAGAGAATCTTGAATACAAAATTCTGAACAAGAGAAGACAACTAAAACATAAATTTTTAACAATAAAAAGATATCATATTGTCTATTAAACAAAACAAAATATTGAAATCAAAAGTACAATTTTTAAAATAAACATGTAAGGCAAATAATGTGGATCTAAACAAAGGAAGAGGTGAGTAATAACATAGATCTTAACAAAAGAAGATGCACATAACAACATGGATCTGAATAAACAGAAGAGAACACCATTTAGTAAGAAATTTGGGAAGTCTAGCATTACTCAATATAATTATAATAGCTTATGTTCATACTTCTGATGTGGGACTATGGGAGCTATACGTGGCAATCGTAAATGTTATTGTACTTGATTTTTTATTATTATTTAATAATAAATAAAAAAATTAATAGACAAATCTTAGTAAGAACTCCAAGTTCAATTGCATCATTAGGAGTACTAACAATTTTTTATTTTAAATATGTTGTAAATAAGTTTGTATTCGTTTATAAAAATATATATATACATATATATTATATTAAAGGTTTAATACTACAAATTTGGCACGTGCATTGCACGTGCCTTTCCCACTAGTATTTCCAAATGCCAGAAACTAATTTAAAACAACAATTCCCGATAAAATTAAACAAAACAAGAACAGAAGTTGCAAAAGATCATTAACTTAGGATTAGGGATGGCAATGGATCGGATTAGGTATGGATACCCCAATATCCATTCCCGTATCCGTTTGAGATATATATCTCCATCCTTGCATCCATTTCCATTTCTAAGTGAACGGGGCGGATTCAGGTAATCCATTAATTAAGATAGAGATATCTATCCCCGCTCCGTTTATATCCGTATCCGATAAAAATACTTTAAATTTTTGTAGTTTACAAGAGAAAAATGTAACTAACATATGTAACTGTACATTTTATCTTATTTTAAGAGAAACAAATACATCCAATGAAATTCAAATATAAAAATTAGTAATAACTTATATAATTAAAATTAATAATCACATAATAAATTTTTATATTTTTAAAATGTTAAAATCTATAATGGATCTGGATGAGGATGGATATCCATAGACATGTACGATATCCATCCTCATCCCCGAAAATAAAATGGATATTAGGATAACATCCATTCCCAAAATAATAGTATCGATCCCCATTTTAAATGGAACGGATTCTTACGGATATTCGTATCCATGGATAATTTTGCCATCCTTCCTTAGGATGGGTAACTGACTCTGGTTCAAAAAGTTCTAAATCTTGTCTGCTTTTGTTTAAAGTCGTGTTCGAGACTCCAATTTCAGAACTAACTTTAAACTCTTGCCTCTTGTTAACTTGGGCACTTTTACTACTTTAATGTGCTCATCCTTTGCTGGTGTAATCTTTACACACTTTCCATGGAACCATTTTTCGCACACATCACAGCAGATCCAGAATTCATCAGCGCCATAGTTATCCCCGCATGCCCTACAAGTCTGTTCATCATCCTCTTCTTCATCTTCCCAGCTATCATCATCTTCCTTGGGTGGTGGAGACATCTTCACCGCTTTTGGCTGAGGTACGGTTCAGATGGACGAGACTGCTTTAAAGGAAACATGCATAGCAGACAGGTAAGAGATAGAATCTAATATATATAGAAATTCACCAAAAAGAATTTAATGTGTAAATTAAATTTTACAAAATGTGCATCAGTGCATGGCTTTATTGGATGATGAATTTGCACTAAGATGGTAAGAGACAGCAAATAAGCAATTACAAAATGTGCACGAAGATGGTATTGACTGAATTCACAACATTCATAATCAACATCAATTAAACTAATAAGCTAATAAAGAAACAACATTAAACCAGGAGATGTGCATCAGTGCATGGCTTATCATGGTTTAATTAAAAGGCTAATTGGCACTGATGGGCCTGAACTATGGCCGAATTTGCACATTTACCCCCTATACTTTTTTTTCGCCATTAAACCCCCTGAACTCTCGTAATTTGGCAATCGCTGAAGGAATATCAGGCGGCAAATTCCTTCAGCGATTGCCAAATTACGAGAGTTCAGGGGGTTTAGTGCCAAAAAAAAAAATATAGGGGGCACAGTGTAAATTTTTGAAGAGTTTAGGGGTCATATGTGCCAATTAGCCTAATTAAAAAGAATGAAAAAAAAAAAAAACAAAACAAAACAAAACAAAAAAAACAAAAAAAAGTACCTATCTTATTGGTATTAAAGATGAATAAAAAAAATGGTACTATATAGTACAGTTAGCTAGATCAAGGATATTATGCTGGTTAGCAACACTAACTCATTAAATAACTTTTTATTTGTAATTACACATATTTATCAGCCTATCTATAATACAAACTGAGAAGACAATTAGAGCTAATACTGAAGTCTAAATATTATGGTACTATTTAGGAAGCTTCAAAGATGACATTTAACTGTACAGTGTTCAATTGCTTACTATATACTATATTTCCCGAAACTGGAGCCTACAACCTTAGCGTTCAAAAAATTGTGGAATACTAATAAATATCAAGTTTCAACACAACTATTATAAACGGCAATACAAAGTTATTTCCCTTGTTAATTAGAGCAAACAAATGAACTTCATCCAAACTCTGCATAATGCATATGCAGCAAGAAGCTTATCAGATACCTAAAGCAGAGGAGGAACTAGGAAAACACAAGCTGTAGCAATTCAGAAATCGATGTTCAAGATACATGAAAAAACATTTAATATAATTTTGTTTTTGCTATCAGAAACAATTGATTCAACAAGTAGCTAATTCATAAATTGACAGAGAAATCAGTAATCGTACCTTTCATTCTTACCAAACCCCGCGTGCACCAAAATAAAATGCAACAGCAAGCAACCATGAATCACTGTGAACTGCAACCAGTGATAACCGGTCTTTCTCCTGCATTCCATCCCTAGCAAAGTTTATACCTAACGCTGGCTTAGGGAGCTTTGGAGGCACCTCCTCAATTGGCAGATTAACTTTCCATGTCTCACTCGGAAGCCCATACAGACACAAGTTCTCCTTTTCTGTATCCACAAAATTAGTATCTTCAATAACAATACACATTTATGTCTGGAACTCCTGACACAATCAGATTGCATTCTTCAATGCAAAAGTTTGAATTTCATAACAAATTCAGAATACACAAGCAGAATCTAAAACGGAAAAGATACGTTTTTACTGACGTTTCCAGCATCATTTGTATATGAACAACGAAAAGGTAAGAGGTCAGCAATGACATTTAATTATGAACATACAGTAAAGCAACCAAACATACTTAATGATAATCCGAAATACCCTCAACTCCTTAATTCTTTAGGCAAATGAGATAAATACGTAAATGGAACAACTTAATCTTCGATTATAGAGAATTGGAAACCAAAGAGTAGAAGTTAAAACAACTGCCAAGAGAGAGCAATAAAAGAATCCGACCATCAAGATCAAATAGAGATAAGAAACACTTGATAATTTCAATTAATAATAACTGTGCATTGCGTAATAAGCTAGTCCAACCATAAATTGGCAGATTAGCCAACAACCCTCCACACCCATGAGCTTGCTTAATAACTGTGCATTGCATAATAAGCTTACGGTGAATAAACTCTACTCGAGAATCATCTTCTAATAGGTGTAAAAGCATGAGCTTACACAACCATGCATGTATTAAATTTAAGGAAAAAGCATTTCAACCATAATTTGAAGCATCACCGATCTCCTTGATTTTTAGTACAAAATCACTAACCAATCTAGAACCTTTTTTAACATTTTGAAGCTGATGCCTGAGTGCCATAACTTTGGCCATTCGTTGCTGTGAGTAGAGATTTTCCAGCCTTGACCCGAAACCAAGAGAAGATTTGCAGAGAGATGTCCAATCACTTTCTCACCTATCGTAGAGAGTAGCAAGGATAGAAGCCATTGATCGGACTTCTTCCAAGATGAGAAAGCTGCATTGATTAGTTGTTCAACAACATCTTCTCCAGCAGAGTTAACAACATGAACCTCAACAAACTTGTTTGGAGGTATCTTTGAGGAGTCGATAAAATCTTCAAGATCCAAGGCGGATATAGCTGGAAGAACTTAAGTTTTCCGGTGAATATAGTTGCTCCTATCAAGCTTGATAGGACTAAAGTTCAAAGTCTTTGCAAGAGTCGTGAATGTTATAAATATTCATTTATTGTTTAATAAAAAGTTTACTTATATTTATATTTAGTTAATTTATTAATTATTTCAAATTTTATAACGGGTTGTTTTGAAGAGATACAACTCTTCAGTATTTCTCTTTTATTTAACAATTGTTCTGAAGAGATACAACTCCTCACTATTTCTCTATAAAAAAAAAAAATTAAAAAAAATTTGTTTGTCAGAAGAAAGACAATTTGTTTTTAGACAGTTTGTTTTTTGAGAAACATCAGAACATTCTTCCTTTCTTTCTCTGTAAAACCAAAATTCTCAATTCTCTCAAAACTTCTCTTCAATATATCAATCAATTGAAAGAGTGAACAAAGTGGTTCGAGGGCCAATCTTCCTACAATAGAAGAAACATTTGGTGGTCGTTGTATCTTGGAAGGGAATCGCCAGAATTAATACTGTGCAGAGGCGGCAAATTTCCTTTACGGAAAGCGTTATTTAACGTGCTTTAACCAAGTACATTTTCTCTAATCTCTATTTGATATTTATACATTGTTGTTATTGATCGAAAATCTGAAATTGAGGGTATTTTGATAAATCTGAATTTTTCGCGTTTATACTGTTTATATATTCTCCTGTATATCTAACAGTCGTAAAGGAAATTCCGTTAATAATTTTTTTATAGTATAAACGGATTTATCAAATTCAGTCAGAATTGATATTTTTTTATTTTATAAAACTATACGTGAAAGTGTTAATACTGGTTTGGTTTTTAAAAAAAAAGGTTGCATAGTCAGATTTAAAAATAAAAAATAAAAAAATACTGCTCTGTTATAGAAATTTAAGAGCCTTTGAATTTTAGTAATTATTGTTTCTTGAAGATATTGTAACAGTTCTGGTATAATATGTTTCTGCAAGTTTGTTCTAAAATATTACTGCATGTGTTGAGTGTTAAATCTGCTTGGTATAATTATTTATTTAAATTGTTTATTTGTTATAGTACAATGGATTTGAATATGAAAAGTGTAGAATCCAACAATAATTGTGCCCCTAAAAGGTTTAGTGGCCAAAACTTCAAACGGTGGCAAGCACGTATGAAATTTTGGTTAACTACGTTGGGGTTATTTTCTGTTATTGATGCTCCCTCTATTCCTGATTCTGAAGAGGAACCTGGTCGCACTCATGCTCTTAAAGTACCAAAGAAGCAAGACTATCTTTGCCATGGTAAAATATGTAGTCGATTGGAGGATAATTTATTTGATATCTATTATCAAATTCCTTCTGCTCATGACATATGGTATGCTTTAGAGAAGAAGTACAGCACAGAAGATGCTGGACTTGAGAAATACCATGTCGATAAGTACTTGGATTTTTAAATGATTGAGGGAAAATCTATTATTGACCAAACCCATGAACTTCAACACTTAGTCCTTGAACTTAATCAAGCTGGTATTCCTATACATGAGATATTCGTTGTGGCTACAATTGTTGAAAATCTTCCTAATTCCTGGAAAAAATTTGGCATGTACCTTAAACACAAGAGAGAAACAATTTCCCTTGATGACCTTCTTGTCTCACTTCAAATAGAAGAGAAAGCTCGTGAGAGACATTATTTTAGAACCATCATCCTCTGTTTTTCAGGCTAAGACTAATGTCGTGGTAGGACAAAAGCCAAAGTTCAAGAAGAAAAATTTTCAGAAAATATCAAACAACCTTGTACCTAACTAAAAAATTAAGAAAGATAAGAGCAAAGTTGAGTGCTATGTGTGCCATAAAAATGGACATTATGCAAGAGAGTGCTACCAAAGAAAGGGAAAGAAGGGGAAATCAATTGAGGGACAAGTCCATGTGACGATAGGCGGAGATTCCACCGCTTTAGGAGGAGGGTATGTATCTTACTTTCCTGAAGTGAATATGGTCTATCAATCAAATGAGTGGTGGATAGACTCTGGTGCTAATGTGCATGTTTGTGCTAATCGCTCTGCATTTGTGTCTTATCAGGAATCCGATGGCAGAGTAACTAAGGGAGATGCCTCTGTTGCACAAGTGTGTGGGCAAGTATGAGTGGACTTGAAATTGACTTTGGGCAAGGTCATCTCTCTACATGGCGTGCTACATGTACCAAAGTTCAGGAAGAATTTAATTAGTGGATACTGTCTAGTCCAAGACGGATATAAAATTGTATTGGAATCTAATAAAGTTGTAATATCTAAATATGGTTCTTTTGTTGGATTATGATACACTTGTGATGGCTTATTTAAATTATATGTATTGAATGATTTATTATCTTTTAAAGATGTTAATTCTGTTGTTGCTTTAAATGTTGAATCTTCTAATATTTGGCATGCTAGATTAGAACATGTGAATGTTGGTACAATAAAACGTATGATGAATGCTGATCTTATACCTTCATCTAATATAAATGTTAATTCTAAATGTCAAATTTGTGTAAATTCTAAACAACCTAGGAAACCTTTCCATTCAGTTGAATGTGATTCTATTTTATTAGAATTAATTCATAGTGACTTGTGTGAATTTAATGGTGTACTTACATCAGGAGG
Source organism: Acer saccharum (assembly GCA_030490815.1). NCBI lineage: Eukaryota > Viridiplantae > Streptophyta > Magnoliopsida > Sapindales > Sapindaceae > Acer > Acer saccharum. The sequence goes on along the minus strand of CM059874.1, from coordinate 2,035,901 downwards.
TAAAAGATATTTTATATCATTTATTGACGACTTCTCAAAATATTGCTATGTGATTCCTAGTCAAAAACATAAGGTCTATAAATTGGTTAAATCTCTGTATGGACTTAAACAAGCTCCAAAACAGTGGCATGAAAAGTTTGATAATATTTTACTTTTTGATGGTTTTACCATTAACGATTCTGATAAATGTGTTTATAAATAAAGTGAAGGATGGTAATATTATTATTCTTTGTCTTTTATGTAGATGATATTTTATTGTTTAGCAATTGTTTAGATGTCATTTTAAGTACTAAAACTTTTGTATCTAGTCATTTTAAAATGACTGATCTTGGTAGAGCTAGTGTTGTTTTGGGTCTGAAATTAGAAAAGACTCTAAATGGATATTCTCTTTCTCAGTCTCATTATGTTGAGAAAATTCTTGATGTAGGACAATTGGCTTTGGAGTTTGAAGAAGAGATGGATAGAAAATTGGCTAAAAGAGCTACTCCGAAGAAACGGGCATAACTTTTAGATCGGTTGTCAGATTCCTATTATAATATGTTTTCAGAACGGGTTTTGGGAGCTCCATACCATCTTAACCTGGGTTCCTCGATTGAGGTCGTTTTCATCCTCAAATTCGTTGTTTTAGGCAGGCTATCAGGTGATTGAAGTTTTATTTTATTTTTTATTTCTTTTTACTTAAATTAGAGTTTCCAGAGACTATTTAAGGTTCTTGGTTATTTTTTTCAAGCATCAATAAAAATTATTATTTTGGTTCACGATTGGTTTTCCTGGTGGATTCCAGTTTGTGTGTTTTTAGGGCTTACGTTGGTAAACCCTTAAACTTCCGTTCTACGTCAAGTGGTATCAAAGCATAAGGATTTGCCTTGTTCGATGGTCAACAATGAAGCCGGAAGAGTTAACCCTGGCGATGCTGGTTGTAGGGATGCTGATTTATGGGCAACAATTGACGAGTAGCGACAGTCGATGGAGAGGTTGGAGGCCATGTTACAGCAACTGTTGGATCGGCAGCCTAATCCCAACACCCCTACTGGCAACGCTCTTGCCCTTGCCTACAGAGATGGAGTCGAGGGAGTTGCCCTTGGCCACCTTGGTGGTGGACACCCGCCTAGAGTGGCGAGACACATGTAGTTTGAAGATTTCAGTGATGAAGACTCTGATGAGGACTTTATGGGTTACCAAGGGAATTGTCAACAAAACTGAAATCAACCTAACTATAGAATACACGCAGACATACCGCTGTTCTATGGTAAACTGCAGATTGAAGAGTTCTTGGACTGGATTTCTGAGGTTGAGAGGTTCTTCAAGTTTACTGAAGTTACGAAGGAATGACAAGTCAAATTGGTAGCGTATAAGTTGAGGAGTGGGGCTGCTGTTTGGTGGGAGAAGTTGCAGATGGATAGACGACGACAAGGCAAGGCTCCTATACGATCTTGGAGGCGAATGAAACAACTTATGATGAGTATATTTCTACCTCCAGATTATGAAAAATTTATCTTCCAGAGTTATCATAATTGTGTGCAAGGTAACAAAACTGTTGCGGATTATATTGAGGAGTGGTCTAGGCTGTCAGTTCGTAACAACCTAAAAGAGACTGAGGGACAGCAGGTTTCCAGATATTTAGAGGGATTAAAGTTTACCATTCAAGACAAGATTAGACTGCAAGTCATTTGGACAATGGATGAGGCCTATAACATGGCCTTGAAAGCCAAATTAATGGAGAAAACACCCAACCAATTTTCCTACTATAAGAAGGACATGGTTAAGATGTCCAATGCAGCTACGAACAGGAGCAGATTTTCACCAGGCGATGGATAGAATCGGTCTAGAAATGCTACAGATCAGACCCAAAGGAGTTTGGTTCCTAGTAATAACCCTGTAGGGACACATCTGACAGTAGCCGCTATGAAGGAAGCCCCACGGGCGCCAAACCCGTATACTAAATCAATCAGTTTGAAGTGCTACAGGTGTGGCCAACCAAGCCATCGTTTGAATGAGTGTTCGGCCAAGAGACCGGTGAATTTTATGGATGCTGGAGAAAATGACGAAGACGATCAGAATGTTGAAGAAGGAGAAGACATAGACGAACTCTTGGATGGTGCAAAAATTACGGAGGAACATGGAGAACATGTAAGCTTTGTGATTCGGTGAGTCATGTATTTAACAAAGCTAGAGGATTTCTCGTAAAGAAACAATATTTTTAAGGCTTGCTGCTGTGTTCAGGGGTAGGTCTGTGATTTAATTGTTGATAGTGGGAGTTGTGAGAATTTTGTTTCAAAAAAACAGGTGGAACACCTGAGACTGAGAGCAGAAAAACATTCAAAACCCTATGTGATTGGGTGGATTCAGAAATGGCCTAAGGTAAACGTGACTGATGTGTGCAAAGTTCTTATTTCAATTGGACAGCACTACTGAGATGAGGTGGTCTGCGATGTAGTCAACATGGATGCTAGTCATGTGTTATTGGGACGCCCATGGCAGTTTGATGTGGATGTCACCTATAGGGGGCGTGATAATGTTTATGTTTTCAATTGGGAAGACAAGAAGATCGCAATGGTCTCGAAACGGAGTTTGTAAGGATTCCCTTTTGTTGATTGGCTTATTTCGTGGTCAAACCACAAGTTGGGGTTTGGTTGTAAGGGTAGTCTAGGTGATTAGTTGAAGATCAAAGACCCTTTCCAAGACCTCAAGAGGACAAGCACCAAAGGTATATATCTAGTGCTTACATTGTCTTGAAGAGATATAGTTGCACACACACACAACATGCATAACTCTTATTCTTGAATGTTGTGTTTATATTTTGTGTGCATTGTGCTTTATTGATTTATTTAATATCTCTTCTTGCATTTATTTGATTGCATCTTGTTCATTGAAATGCCATGACATGTTTAGGCATTAGGATGCATTCACTTCCCACACTTGCACTTCATGATTAGTCTTAAGTGTGGTGTAATTCGTTTCCGTTTATGTGATCGGAAACGTCCGCGCTTACACGATGGTGTGCATGTCTTAGCGCGATGATTGACCACTTGAGAAGGTCTTATTCTTCTCTTGGATAAGTGTTAGATTTGGTTGGATTGTTTGGAGTAAAATGTCTAGTTTCAAAAGATTGGATTTCAATGTTTAAATGATTTTCAAAACTGACCTTTGCATGGTCTTGTGACCATAACTTTTTACACAAAGCTTCAAAATGAGTTTTGAAAATTTCTGTACAAACTAGACACCCATACCTTTCCAACGGTATATTATTCGTAATATTTCATGACCGTTTGGATTGGTTTTAAAATCTCCAAAGTTACAACCAAAACAGGGCAACTCTGTTGTTGTCCGTTTCTGACCTTTGGTCACTCAATTGACCATAACTTTTTCTACAGACATCGAAATGTCATTCTATAAAAACGAGTAGAAAGTAGACTTCCATACCTTTCCAACGATATATCATACGAAAGGTTTCGATGTCGTTTGGTCATGTTTCGAAGCTCTCGAATCTTGAGTCGCTGCACTGACGCGAGTACCGCGAAAATGCCCATATTTTTTCCATTTCTTCCAAAACGACATAGTTTCACTTGGGCATTATAAATACATATCTTTCTCATCATTTTAAGGGCTGTGCCACAAAATCAAACCCTAGAGAGAGAGGCTCCATATTCTTGAGAGAGAAAGAGAGATTTGAGAGAAAATCAAATCAAGAACTCACCTTTAACCACTCAAATCAAACCACTTTTGCATCAAATTTCATATTTGATCTTCTATGCCTCCATAGAATTGATCCATGCATGGTTTTGAATCATCACATCTTATTTGGTATGTTCTTCACTAATTTCATATCTCTTTAGTGTTTTCCATATTAATACATCTCTTTAATTACTTGTATGCTTTTGATTATATACTAGATACAAGTTAGAGATTATTTGTGATGAAAATGATTGGGTGTTGTATTGTGATAGTTAATTAGGTTTTTAATTAATCTTGATTAGCTAAGCTATTTGACATGTCATCTAGCCATTTATATCTAGGATTGTTTTAATTGCAAATTCATTATCCTAGATAAGCATATAGAGTAACCTAGCTCTAATTTGCATTTTGAATATTCATACATATTCACTTAGGTTGTTTCTCTTCATTGAGAAGTAAGTCTTGGGGCTAAGAGTGCTTAGGCCTCAAGCAAATTGGAATAGGGTTGCTAATAAAGGCCCGCTGGGTAGAAGTGAGGGGTTACAGACTGGAGTGTCAGACGAGGTCTACATAGGTTGTAAACTTCATTTCAATTAGTGATTTCGAGTTCCGAGTGTGGCGCACTATACAGCCCGTGGTTTTTCCCAGTGGTTGGGTTTCCACGTATATATCTTGTGTTATTTAAATTCCGCACATATTACACTTGATATATTATTTTGACTAGTTAGGGGCATTTTCGTCAAATTGACTTGCATGCGAAAATTGGGTAATATTTGATAAAATCTATTCACCCCCCCTCTAGCTTTATATTAGTACACACCGCGTATTAGTTTCAATTGGTATCAGAGCGGGTTCCTAGACATACATAGGTGATCCTAGCTCATTTTTTTGGCGTGTTTTGCATTTGTGTGATTCTTTGATCATTCATACATTTTGCATTCATTTCATCCATTCATTATACACTATGAGTGGAATCGGTGGTTCAAATGAGGGTGCTTCGAGCGTAAGGCCACCCCTCCTCACCGGCATAAATTACTCCCAATGGAAAGGGAAGATGGAGGCATATGTGTGTCAAATCCATGATAGGGCATGGATGGCCATTGAAGAAGGATATTCGCCTCCCATGATGACTCCCACGGGTGGAGGAGAAGAAGTGCTCAAGCCTAAGGCACAGTGGACACAACCCGAGTTTGAGTTGTCCAAGTGGAATCAAAAGGCGTGGCACGCCCTTATATGTGCAGTGGACGAAAATCAGTACAAACTGATTCAGAACACTAAGATAGCCAAGGAGGCATGGGACATCTTAGAGGTTGCACACGAGGGAACCGAAGTAGTGAAGGACTCCAAACTTCAAGTCCTCCAAACTCAATTTGAGACACTTAGGATGGAGGAGAATGAGTGCTTCAACGACTTCGAGATTAGGTTGATGGACATTGTCAACCAAAGTCATCAACTTGGTGACCCCTACTCGGATAGAAGGATCAAGCAAAAGATAATGAGATCGCTTCCCGAGAGATTTGAGTCCAAGGTGACGGCTTTAGAGGAGAATAGTGACTTTAAGAACATGAAGCCGAGCGAGGTAATTGGAAGACTCCTCGCCTATGAGTCTAGGAAGGCTCCTAGCTCTTCACCTCCTAAAAAGCAAAAAGGGATTGCTTTGAGAGCTTCCAAGGTTGAGAAGGAGGACAAGGATGACTCGGATGAAGACATGGCACTTTTAATGAGAAAATTCAAGAAGTTTGTAAAATTCGAGAAGAAGGGTCATGCATCCAAAGGGCAAGAATTGAAGAAAAGGGTTCCTTTCAAGAAGTTTGAGCATAGGCAAGAGAATAGCAAAAGGAAAGGGATCCAATGCTATGAGTGTGGTGGCATAGGTCATATCTCACTAGATTGTGGGAATTTGAAGAACAAGAGAGAAAAAATGATGGCCGCCATTTGGAGTGAAAGTGATGACTCCGGAGAGGGAGATAAGTCATCAAGTGATGATGAGCTTATCAATAATTTCAAGGCATTGGGTGCCACTTGTGAAGAAAATGAAGTTGTTGGTAAGATTTCCGTTGCTAGTGATCCTATAGAAGAGAAAGTAGAAGAAGTAGCACTAGAGGAGATAGTTGTTGCTTCACATTGGGATATGGCACTTATTGACTCAAGAGACCAAGGTGAAGGTCTTGATGAGGATATTAGATCCATAGGAGAGGAGGAGAGTCTAGAAGATGACACTAGTGGAGATGACTCCTTTTCTAACTCTACAAATGGAAATGTAGAGAATATGGATGTGCATGACTTCATAGTCAATGTTGAAAGCTCCATGAAGAAGAAAGATAGATTTCTAAGGATGTTAGAGGAAGAAAATCTAGAGCTTTCAACATACAATGACCACTTAAGGAAGCAAGTGGAGAAGATGGATCTTAAGGACAACTTTGAAAGTTTTGAAAGCTCTAAGTTAAAGAATGAAAAAGAGATTCAAAGGTTAAAGGAAGAACTACTTAGGCTTTCAACCCAAGTTGACGAATTGAATGATGAAGTGATAAGATCCATGTTGGAAGAAGACAAGCTAAAAGATGAGCTAGCTTTGTCTAAGAGGAATGAAGAGGGTTTGAAGAGAGAGCTTGTTGAAGCCAAAGAGTCATTGACTAGAATGACCACAAGCACCAAGAAGCTTGACAACATACTTGGTGTAGGAAAAAACCCTTGTGACAAAAGAGGTCTTGGATTCGAAGTGAGCAAGGATTGCTCTATTCCTAAGAAGACCGTCTTTGTGAAGAGTTTGGGGAAGATAGAAGTGTCACCGGTGCAAACTCCTAGGAAGAAGTTGGAACTAGGACAATGTTCGAAAAGTGCACAAGTGAAGGTTGTGAAAACAAGACAACCCCAAGCTCAACGGATTAGAGCCTCTCGAGTCAACTCTCCTCAACAAATGACTCACTATGTGAAGAGGCAAAACATGCTACCTCATCCAAGGAGGCAACCCATTCCGGTTCAACCAATTAGAAGACATGAACCGACTCAACACCAAAGGAGATATCAAATGCATGATGAGTCTCCAATGACTTCACGAGGACATGGTATGAATTCTTACTTTGTACCAACTTGTCATTATTGTGGTGTTTATGGGCATACTAGGCCTAAGTGCTTTAAGTACATTAAGCATTGTAGGATTAATAGCATGATAGAGAAAAAGAGGCTAAGAAAAGCCCATTTGCATGAGCCTAGGAAATCCCTTGTCAATAATCCTAGGTCAGTGAATGACATGCAACCATTAACCACTGAGAAGAAGAAAAATGTCATATCTATGTGGATAAGAAAAAATGAACCCGCTTGCTACGAGACTAACAAGTCTCAAATAGGTTCATCCAAGTCAAATGGACTTGGGAGGTCTATAAGACCTCATGACCTTCATTGATGAAGGTTGATGATAACCCCATATGGGGAACTCAAGCAAAGAGAGCTATTGCATACTTGTTGCATGCAAATATTTGAAAAATCTTATGCTTCTTTGTTGATTGCTTGAGTAAGCTTGGTTGCACATATGTATATATGTTTTCAATTCAATAAGTGGAACCTTGCTTGTCTACAATCCATGTCATATTTATGTTCAAACATGCATTTTTGGACTAGGAGATTTACTTAGGAAATATGATTTGAATGACCTATAATTATCTCCATGACATGATGATTCTTAATGACATGCTAATGAATATTGAAAAGCATGAAATTCATATGACATGCTCAAATGAAAAAACATGAATTGATGATTGCAATTTTTTTAAATGCAAAACTTGTGTGAAAAAGCTTATGAGACTCAAAATGAATAAAGGATCTTGTATCCGTTCAAAGGATTTAAAATCCAAATGTCTCTCCTTCCTTATTTGTTGAACATGTCTACTATCATACGGGTTTCATTCCCGGAAAAATCAAATAGAGTGCAAAGTTGCTCATGACATGTTTGACCTATAAAGTTGGATATAGTTGCTCATAAATTAAAATCAATGAAAACTCTATATCCTTGCTTTTCTCATGACAATGGTGAAATTGGTTTGAATTCTTATTAGAAACCTTTGTCATTTGCTTTTCCAAATACCATTGTATTTTGGACTTGAATGCTACATGTCTTGTATGCAAAGCATTTTTGATTCACACATTTTATCAAAATAAATCTCCTTGTTTCTCTCCATTTGATAGAGTTGCATAAAGTGCATTTAATGATTATGCAAATGACTTGAATGCTATCATCTCTCTTTGCTAAGTGACCCGGTTGGGGACTACTCCTTTGCCTATATCAGGACAAAAAGGGGGAGTAGAATGGTGGTAAGGGGAGTTGGGGAGACAATACATTGAGGGGGAGTAACCCTTTGAGGGGGAGCATTGCATTCATCAAACATTGCATGATGTTGTTTGTTGTACTTAAATTTCTTAGAATGCAAATGCTTGTTTTTATTCTCACTTGATTCATCTCACTTTTTACTTGAATTGGAAAGTATAGAAACCTTGCTTTCAGGGATTGATTGATCTACTTGAGATTGAAGACTTCAAGATTATTTTTATTATCTCTTTGTATTGTAGAAAATCATTATAGACCCGTAGTTTCTATTTTGTTGTGAGGAATCATTGTGAGTGGTGGTTTTGTCACGAAATAGCCAAAGGGGGAGATTGTAAGGATTCCCTTTTGTTGATTGGCTTATTTCGTGGTCAAACCACAAGTTGGGGTTTGGTTGTAAGGGTAGTCTAGGTGATTAGTTGAAGATCAAAGACCCTTTCCAAGACCTCAAGAGGACAAGCACCAAAGGTATATATCTAGTGCTTACATTGTCTTGAAGAGATATAGTTGCACACACACACAACATGCATAACTCTTATTCTTGAATGTTGTGTTTATATTTTGTGTGCATTGTGCTTTATTGATTTATTTAATATCTCTTCTTGCATTTATTTGATTGCATCTTGTTCATTGAAATGCCATGACATGTTTAGGCATTAGGATGCAAAGCCATGAATTCTATTCATGCATGTTTAAGTGATTGCATCTTGTTCATTGAAATGCCATGACATGTTTAGGCATTAGGATGCATTCACTTCCCACACTTGCACTTCATGATTAGTCTTAAGTGTGGTGTAATTCGTTTCCGTTTATGTGATCGGAAACGTCCGCGCTTACACGATGGTGTGCATGTCTTAGCGCGATGATTGACCACTTGAGAAGGTCTTATTCTTCTCTTGGATAAGTGTTAGATTTGGTTGGATTGTTTGGAGTAAAATGTCTAGTTTCAAAAGATTGGATTTCAATGTTTAAATGATTTTCAAAACTGACCTTTGCATGGTCTTGTGACCATAACTTTTTACACAAAGCTTCAAAATGAGTTTTGAAAATTTCTGTACAAACTAGACACCCATACCTTTCCAACGGTATATTATTCGTAATATTTCATGACCGTTTGGATTGGTTTTAAAATCTCCAAAGTTACAACCAAAACAGGGCAACTCTGTTGTTGTCCGTTTCTGACCTTTGGTCACTCAATTGACCATAACTTTTTCTACAGACATCGAAATGTCATTCTATAAAAACGAGTAGAAAGTAGACTTCCATACCTTTCCAACGATATATCATACGAAAGGTTTCGATGTCGTTTGGTCATGTTTCGAAGCTCTCGAATCTTGAGTCGCTGCACTGACGCGAGTACCGCGAAAATGCCCATATTTTTTCCATTTCTTCCAAAACGACATAGTTTCACTTGGGCATTATAAATACATATCTTTCTCATCATTTTAAGGGCTGTGCCACAAAATCAAACCCTAGAGAGAGAGGCTCCATATTCTTGAGAGAGAAAGAGAGATTTGAGAGAAAATCAAATCAAGAACTCACCTTTAACCACTCAAATCAAACCACTTTTGCATCAAATTTCATATTTGATCTTCTATGCCTCCATAGAATTGATCCATGCATGGTTTTGAATCATCACATCTTATTTGGTATGTTCTTCACTAATTTCATATCTCTTTAGTGTTTTCCATATTAATACATCTCTTTAATTACTTGTATGCTTTTGATTATATACTAGATACAAGTTAGAGATTATTTGTGATGAAAATGATTGGGTGTTGTATTGTGATAGTTAATTAGGTTTTTAATTAATCTTGATTAGCTAAGCTATTTGACATGTCATCTAGCCATTTATATCTAGGATTGTTTTAATTGCAAATTCATTATCCTAGATAAGCATATAGAGTAACCTAGCTCTAATTTGCATTTTGAATATTCATACATATTCACTTAGGTTGTTTCTCTTCATTGAGAAGTAAGTCTTGGGGCTAAGAGTGCTTAGGCCTCAAGCAAATTGGAATAGGGTTGCTAATAAAGGCCCGCTGGGTAGAAGTGAGGGGTTACAGACTGGAGTGTCAGACGAGGTCTACATAGGTTGTAAACTTCATTTCAATTAGTGATTTCGAGTTCCGAGTGTGGCGCACTATACAGCCCGTGGTTTTTCCCAGTGGTTGGGTTTCCACGTATATATCTTGTGTTATTTAAATTCCGCACATATTACACTTGATATATTATTTTGACTAGTTAGGGGCATTTTCGTCAAATTGACTTGCATGCGAAAATTGGGTAATATTTGATAAAATCTATTCACCCCCCCTCTAGCTTTATATTAGTACACACCGCGTATTAGTTTCAATTGGTATCAGAGCGGGTTCCTAGACATACATAGGTGATCCTAGCTCATTTTTTTGGCGTGTTTTGCATTTGTGTGATTCTTTGATCATTCATACATTTTGCATTCATTTCATCCATTCATTATACACTATGAGTGGAATCGGTGGTTCAAATGAGGGTGCTTCGAGCGTAAGGCCACCCCTCCTCACCGGCATAAATTACTCCCAATGGAAAGGGAAGATGGAGGCATATGTGTGTCAAATCCATGATAGGGCATGGATGGCCATTGAAGAAGGATATTCGCCTCCCATGATGACTCCCACGGGTGGAGGAGAAGAAGTGCTCAAGCCTAAGGCACAGTGGACACAACCCGAGTTTGAGTTGTCCAAGTGGAATCAAAAGGCGTGGCACGCCCTTATATGTGCAGTGGACGAAAATCAGTACAAACTGATTCAGAACACTAAGATAGCCAAGGAGGCATGGGACATCTTAGAGGTTGCACACGAGGGAACCGAAGTAGTGAAGGACTCCAAACTTCAAGTCCTCCAAACTCAATTTGAGACACTTAGGATGGAGGAGAATGAGTGCTTCAACGACTTCGAGATTAGGTTGATGGACATTGTCAACCAAAGTCATCAACTTGGTGACCCCTACTCGGATAGAAGGATCAAGCAAAAGATAATGAGATCGCTTCCCGAGAGATTTGAGTCCAAGGTGACGGCTTTAGAGGAGAATAGTGACTTTAAGAACATGAAGCCGAGCGAGGTAATTGGAAGACTCCTCGCCTATGAGTCTAGGAAGGCTCCTAGCTCTTCACCTCCTAAAAAGCAAAAAGGGATTGCTTTGAGAGCTTCCAAGGTTGAGAAGGAGGACAAGGATGACTCGGATGAAGACATGGCACTTTTAATGAGAAAATTCAAGAAGTTTGTAAAATTCGAGAAGAAGGGTCATGCATCCAAAGGGCAAGAATTGAAGAAAAGGGTTCCTTTCAAGAAGTTTGAGCATAGGCAAGAGAATAGCAAAAGGAAAGGGATCCAATGCTATGAGTGTGGTGGCATAGGTCATATCTCACTAGATTGTGGGAATTTGAAGAACAAGAGAGAAAAAATGATGGCCGCCATTTGGAGTGAAAGTGATGACTCCGGAGAGGGAGATAAGTCATCAAGTGATGATGAGCTTATCAATAATTTCAAGGCATTGGGTGCCACTTGTGAAGAAAATGAAGTTGTTGGTAAGATTTCCGTTGCTAGTGATCCTATAGAAGAGAAAGTAGAAGAAGTAGCACTAGAGGAGATAGTTGTTGCTTCACATTGGGATATGGCACTTATTGACTCAAGAGACCAAGGTGAAGGTCTTGATGAGGATATTAGATCCATAGGAGAGGAGGAGAGTCTAGAAGATGACACTAGTGGAGATGACTCCTTTTCTAACTCTACAAATGGAAATGTAGAGAATATGGATGTGCATGACTTCATAGTCAATGTTGAAAGCTCCATGAAGAAGAAAGATAGATTTCTAAGGATGTTAGAGGAAGAAAATCTAGAGCTTTCAACATACAATGACCACTTAAGGAAGCAAGTGGAGAAGATGGATCTTAAGGACAACTTTGAAAGTTTTGAAAGCTCTAAGTTAAAGAATGAAAAAGAGATTCAAAGGTTAAAGGAAGAACTACTTAGGCTTTCAACCCAAGTTGACGAATTGAATGATGAAGTGATAAGATCCATGTTGGAAGAAGACAAGCTAAAAGATGAGCTAGCTTTGTCTAAGAGGAATGAAGAGGGTTTGAAGAGAGAGCTTGTTGAAGCCAAAGAGTCATTGACTAGAATGACCACAAGCACCAAGAAGCTTGACAACATACTTGGTGTAGGAAAAAACCCTTGTGACAAAAGAGGTCTTGGATTCGAAGTGAGCAAGGATTGCTCTATTCCTAAGAAGACCGTCTTTGTGAAGAGTTTGGGGAAGATAGAAGTGTCACCGGTGCAAACTCCTAGGAAGAAGTTGGAACTAGGACAATGTTCGAAAAGTGCACAAGTGAAGGTTGTGAAAACAAGACAACCCCAAGCTCAACGGATTAGAGCCTCTCGAGTCAACTCTCCTCAACAAATGACTCACTATGTGAAGAGGCAAAACATGCTACCTCATCCAAGGAGGCAACCCATTCCGGTTCAACCAATTAGAAGACATGAACCGACTCAACACCAAAGGAGATATCAAATGCATGATGAGTCTCCAATGACTTCACGAGGACATGGTATGAATTCTTACTTTGTACCAACTTGTCATTATTGTGGTGTTTATGGGCATACTAGGCCTAAGTGCTTTAAGTACATTAAGCATTGTAGGATTAATAGCATGATAGAGAAAAAGAGGCTAAGAAAAGCCCATTTGCATGAGCCTAGGAAATCCCTTGTCAATAATCCTAGGTCAGTGAATGACATGCAACCATTAACCACTGAGAAGAAGAAAAATGTCATATCTATGTGGATAAGAAAAAATGAACCCGCTTGCTACGAGACTAACAAGTCTCAAATAGGTTCATCCAAGTCAAATGGACTTGGGAGGTCTATAAGACCTCATGACCTTCATTGATGAAGGTTGATGATAACCCCATATGGGGAACTCAAGCAAAGAGAGCTATTGCATACTTGTTGCATGCAAATATTTGAAAAATCTTATGCTTCTTTGTTGATTGCTTGAGTAAGCTTGGTTGCACATATGTATATATGTTTTCAATTCAATAAGTGGAACCTTGCTTGTCTACAATCCATGTCATATTTATGTTCAAACATGCATTTTTGGACTAGGAGATTTACTTAGGAAATATGATTTGAATGACCTATAATTATCTCCATGACATGATGATTCTTAATGACATGCTAATGAATATTGAAAAGCATGAAATTCATATGACATGCTCAAATGAAAAAACATGAATTGATGATTGCAATTTTTTTAAATGCAAAACTTGTGTGAAAAAGCTTATGAGACTCAAAATGAATAAAGGATCTTGTATCCGTTCAAAGGATTTAAAATCCAAATGTCTCTCCTTCCTTATTTGTTGAACATGTCTACTATCATACGGGTTTCATTCCCGGAAAAATCAAATAGAGTGCAAAGTTGCTCATGACATGTTTGACCTATAAAGTTGGATATAGTTGCTCATAAATTAAAATCAATGAAAACTCTATATCCTTGCTTTTCTCATGACAATGGTGAAATTGGTTTGAATTCTTATTAGAAACCTTTGTCATTTGCTTTTCCAAATACCATTGTATTTTGGACTTGAATGCTACATGTCTTGTATGCAAAGCATTTTTGATTCACACATTTTATCAAAATAAATCTCCTTGTTTCTCTCCATTTGATAGAGTTGCATAAAGTGCATTAATGATTATGCAAATGACTTGAATGCTATCATCTCTCTTTGCTAAGTGACCCGGTTGGGGACTACTCCTTTGCCTATATCAGGACAAAAGGGGGAGTAGAATGGTGGTAAGGGGAGTTGGGGAGACAATACATTGAGGGGGAGTAACCCTTTGAGGGGGAGCATTGCATTCATCAAACATTGCATGATGTTGTTTGTTGTACTTAAATTTCTTAGAATGCAAATGCTTGTTTTTATTCTCACTTGATTCATCTCACTTTTTACTTGAATTGGAAAGTATAGAAACCTTGCTTTCAGGGATTGATTGATCTACTTGAGATTGAAGACTTCAAGATTATTTTTATTATCTCTTTGTATTGTAGAAAATCATTATAGACCCGTAGTTTCTATTTTGTTGTGAGGAATCATTGTGAGTGGTGGTTTTGTCACGAAATAGCCAAAGGGGGAGATTGTAAGGATTCCCTTTTGTTGATTGGCTTATTTCGTGGTCAAACCACAAGTTGGGGTTTGGTTGTAAGGGTAGTCTAGGTGATTAGTTGAAGATCAAAGACCCTTTCCAAGACCTCAAGAGGACAAGCACCAAAGGTATATATCTAGTGCTTACATTGTCTTGAAGAGATATAGTTGCACACACACACAACATGCATAACTCTTATTCTTGAATGTTGTGTTTATATTTTGTGTGCATTGTGCTTTATTGATTTATTTAATATCTCTTCTTGCATTTATTTGATTGCATCTTGTTCATTGAAATGCCATGACATGTTTAGGCATTAGGATGCAAAGCCATGAATTCTATTCATGCATGTTTAAGTGATTGCATCTTGTTCATTGAAATGCCATGACATGTTTAGGCATTAGGATGCATTCACTTCCCACACTTGCACTTCATGATTAGTCTTAAGTGTGGTGTAATTCGTTTCCGTTTATGTGATCGGAAACGTCCGCGCTTACACGATGGTGTGCATGTCTTAGCGCGATGATTGACCACTTGAGAAGGTCTTATTCTTCTCTTGGATAAGTGTTAGATTTGGTTGGATTGTTTGGAGTAAAATGTCTAGTTTCAAAAGATTGGATTTCAATGTTTAAATGATTTTCAAAACTGACCTTTGCATGGTCTTGTGACCATAACTTTTTACACAAAGCTTCAAAATGAGTTTTGAAAATTTCTGTACAAACTAGACACCCATACCTTTCCAACGGTATATTATTCGTAATATTTCATGACCGTTTGGATTGGTTTTAAAATCTCCAAAGTTACAACCAAAACAGGGCAACTCTGTTGTTGTCCGTTTCTGACCTTTGGTCACTCAATTGACCATAACTTTTTCTACAGACATCGAAATGTCATTCTATAAAACGAGTAGAAAGTAGACTTCCATACCTTTCCAACGATATATCATACGAAAGGTTTCGATGTCGTTTGGTCATGTTTCGAAGCTCTCGAATCTTGAGTCGCTGCACTGACGCGAGTACCGCGAAAATGCCCATATTTTTTCCATTTCTTCCAAAACGACATAGTTTCACTTGGGCATTATAAATACATATCTTTCTCATCATTTTAAGGGCTGTGCCACAAAATCAAACCCTAGAGAGAGAGGCTCCATATTCTTGAGAGAGAAAGAGAGATTTGAGAGAAAATCAAATCAAGAACTCACCTTTAACCACTCAAATCAAACCACTTTTGCATCAAATTTCATATTTGATCTTCTATGCCTCCATAGAATTGATCCATGCATGGTTTTGAATCATCACATCTTATTTGGTATGTTCTTCACTAATTTCATATCTCTTTAGTGTTTTCCATATTAATACATCTCTTTAATTACTTGTATGCTTTTGATTATATACTAGATACAAGTTAGAGATTATTTGTGATGAAAATGATTGGGTGTTGTATTGTGATAGTTAATTAGGTTTTTAATTAATCTTGATTAGCTAAGCTATTTGACATGTCATCTAGCCATTTATATCTAGGATTGTTTTAATTGCAAATTCATTATCCTAGATAAGCATATAGAGTAACCTAGCTCTAATTTGCATTTTGAATATTCATACATATTCACTTAGGTTGTTTCTCTTCATTGAGAAGTAAGTCTTGGGGCTAAGAGTGCTTAGGCCTCAAGCAAATTGGAATAGGGTTGCTAATAAAGGCCCGCTGGGTAGAAGTGAGGGGTTACAGACTGGAGTGTCAGACGAGGTCTACATAGGTTGTAAACTTCATTTCAATTAGTGATTTCGAGTTCCGAGTGTGGCGCACTATACAGCCCGTGGTTTTTCCCAGTGGTTGGGTTTCCACGTATATATCTTGTGTTATTTAAATTCCGCACATATTACACTTGATATATTATTTTGACTAGTTAGGGGCATTTTCGTCAAATTGACTTGCATGCGAAAATTGGGTAATATTTGATAAAATCTATTCACCCCCCCTCTAGCTTTATATTAGTACACACCGCGTATTAGTTTCAATTGGTATCAGAGCGGGTTCCTAGACATACATAGGTGATCCTAGCTCATTTTTTTGGCGTGTTTTGCATTTGTGTGATTCTTTGATCATTCATACATTTTGCATTCATTTCATCCATTCATTATACACTATGAGTGGAATCGGTGGTTCAAATGAGGGTGCTTCGAGCGTAAGGCCACCCCTCCTCACCGGCATAAATTACTCCCAATGGAAAGGGAAGATGGAGGCATATGTGTGTCAAATCCATGATAGGGCATGGATGGCCATTGAAGAAGGATATTCGCCTCCCATGATGACTCCCACGGGTGGAGGAGAAGAAGTGCTCAAGCCTAAGGCACAGTGGACACAACCCGAGTTTGAGTTGTCCAAGTGGAATCAAAAGGCGTGGCACGCCCTTATATGTGCAGTGGACGAAAATCAGTACAAACTGATTCAGAACACTAAGATAGCCAAGGAGGCATGGGACATCTTAGAGGTTGCACACGAGGGAACCGAAGTAGTGAAGGACTCCAAACTTCAAGTCCTCCAAACTCAATTTGAGACACTTAGGATGGAGGAGAATGAGTGCTTCAACGACTTCGAGATTAGGTTGATGGACATTGTCAACCAAAGTCATCAACTTGGTGACCCCTACTCGGATAGAAGGATCAAGCAAAAGATAATGAGATCGCTTCCCGAGAGATTTGAGTCCAAGGTGACGGCTTTAGAGGAGAATAGTGACTTTAAGAACATGAAGCCGAGCGAGGTAATTGGAAGACTCCTCGCCTATGAGTCTAGGAAGGCTCCTAGCTCTTCACCTCCTAAAAAGCAAAAAGGGATTGCTTTGAGAGCTTCCAAGGTTGAGAAGGAGGACAAGGATGACTCGGATGAAGACATGGCACTTTTAATGAGAAAATTCAAGAAGTTTGTAAAATTCGAGAAGAAGGGTCATGCATCCAAAGGGCAAGAATTGAAGAAAAGGGTTCCTTTCAAGAAGTTTGAGCATAGGCAAGAGAATAGCAAAAGGAAAGGGATCCAATGCTATGAGTGTGGTGGCATAGGTCATATCTCACTAGATTGTGGGAATTTGAAGAACAAGAGAGAAAAAATGATGGCCGCCATTTGGAGTGAAAGTGATGACTCCGGAGAGGGAGATAAGTCATCAAGTGATGATGAGCTTATCAATAATTTCAAGGCATTGGGTGCCACTTGTGAAGAAAATGAAGTTGTTGGTAAGATTTCCGTTGCTAGTGATCCTATAGAAGAGAAAGTAGAAGAAGTAGCACTAGAGGAGATAGTTGTTGCTTCACATTGGGATATGGCACTTATTGACTCAAGAGACCAAGGTGAAGGTCTTGATGAGGATATTAGATCCATAGGAGAGGAGGAGAGTCTAGAAGATGACACTAGTGGAGATGACTCCTTTTCTAACTCTACAAATGGAAATGTAGAGAATATGGATGTGCATGACTTCATAGTCAATGTTGAAAGCTCCATGAAGAAGAAAGATAGATTTCTAAGGATGTTAGAGGAAGAAAATCTAGAGCTTTCAACATACAATGACCACTTAAGGAAGCAAGTGGAGAAGATGGATCTTAAGGACAACTTTGAAAGTTTTGAAAGCTCTAAGTTAAAGAATGAAAAAGAGATTCAAAGGTTAAAGGAAGAACTACTTAGGCTTTCAACCCAAGTTGACGAATTGAATGATGAAGTGATAAGATCCATGTTGGAAGAAGACAAGCTAAAAGATGAGCTAGCTTTGTCTAAGAGGAATGAAGAGGGTTTGAAGAGAGAGCTTGTTGAAGCCAAAGAGTCATTGACTAGAATGACCACAAGCACCAAGAAGCTTGACAACATACTTGGTGTAGGAAAAAACCCTTGTGACAAAAGAGGTCTTGGATTCGAAGTGAGCAAGGATTGCTCTATTCCTAAGAAGACCGTCTTTGTGAAGAGTTTGGGGAAGATAGAAGTGTCACCGGTGCAAACTCCTAGGAAGAAGTTGGAACTAGGACAATGTTCGAAAAGTGCACAAGTGAAGGTTGTGAAAACAAGACAACCCCAAGCTCAACGGATTAGAGCCTCTCGAGTCAACTCTCCTCAACAAATGACTCACTATGTGAAGAGGCAAAACATGCTACCTCATCCAAGGAGGCAACCCATTCCGGTTCAACCAATTAGAAGACATGAACCGACTCAACACCAAAGGAGATATCAAATGCATGATGAGTCTCCAATGACTTCACGAGGACATGGTATGAATTCTTACTTTGTACCAACTTGTCATTATTGTGGTGTTTATGGGCATACTAGGCCTAAGTGCTTTAAGTACATTAAGCATTGTAGGATTAATAGCATGATAGAGAAAAAGAGGCTAAGAAAAGCCCATTTGCATGAGCCTAGGAAATCCCTTGTCAATAATCCTAGGTCAGTGAATGACATGCAACCATTAACCACTGAGAAGAAGAAAAATGTCATATCTATGTGGATAAGAAAAAATGAACCCGCTTGCTACGAGACTAACAAGTCTCAAATAGGTTCATCCAAGTCAAATGGACTTGGGAGGTCTATAAGACCTCATGACCTTCATTGATGAAGGTTGATGATAACCCCATATGGGGAACTCAAGCAAAGAGAGCTATTGCATACTTGTTGCATGCAAATATTTGAAAAATCTTATGCTTCTTTGTTGATTGCTTGAGTAAGCTTGGTTGCACATATGTATATATGTTTTCAATTCAATAAGTGGAACCTTGCTTGTCTACAATCCATGTCATATTTATGTTCAAACATGCATTTTTGGACTAGGAGATTTACTTAGGAAATATGATTTGAATGACCTATAATTATCTCCATGACATGATGATTCTTAATGACATGCTAATGAATATTGAAAAGCATGAAATTCATATGACATGCTCAAATGAAAAAACATGAATTGATGATTGCAATTTTTTTAAATGCAAAACTTGTGTGAAAAAGCTTATGAGACTCAAAATGAATAAAGGATCTTGTATCCGTTCAAAGGATTTAAAATCCAAATGTCTCTCCTTCCTTATTTGTTGAACATGTCTACTATCATACGGGTTTCATTCCCGGAAAAATCAAATAGAGTGCAAAGTTGCTCATGACATGTTTGACCTATAAAGTTGGATATAGTTGCTCATAAATTAAAATCAATGAAAACTCTATATCCTTGCTTTTCTCATGACAATGGTGAAATTGGTTTGAATTCTTATTAGAAACCTTTGTCATTTGCTTTTCCAAATACCATTGTATTTTGGACTTGAATGCTACATGTCTTGTATGCAAAGCATTTTTGATTCACACATTTTATCAAAATAAATCTCCTTGTTTCTCTCCATTTGATAGAGTTGCATAAAGTGCATTTAATGATTATGCAAATGACTTGAATGCTATCATCTCTCTTTGCTAAGTGACCCGGTTGGGGACTACTCCTTTGCCTATATCAGGACAAAAAGGGGGAGTAGAATGGTGGTAAGGGGAGTTGGGGAGACAATACATTGAGGGGGAGTAACCCTTTGAGGGGGAGCATTGCATTCATCAAACATTGCATGATGTTGTTTGTTGTACTTAAATTTCTTAGAATGCAAATGCTTGTTTTTATTCTCACTTGATTCATCTCACTTTTTACTTGAATTGGAAAGTATAGAAACCTTGCTTTCAGGGATTGATTGATCTACTTGAGATTGAAGACTTCAAGATTATTTTTATTATCTCTTTGTATTGTAGAAAATCATTATAGACCCGTAGTTTCTATTTTGTTGTGAGGAATCATTGTGAGTGGTGGTTTTGTCACGAAATAGCCAAAGGGGGAGATTGTAAGGATTCCCTTTTGTTGATTGGCTTATTTCGTGGTCAAACCACAAGTTGGGGTTTGGTTGTAAGGGTAGTCTAGGTGATTAGTTGAAGATCAAAGACCCTTTCCAAGACCTCAAGAGGACAAGCACCAAAGGTATATATCTAGTGCTTACATTGTCTTGAAGAGATATAGTTGCACACACACACAACATGCATAACTCTTATTCTTGAATGTTGTGTTTATATTTTGTGTGCATTGTGCTTTATTGATTTATTTAATATCTCTTCTTGCATTTATTTGATTGCATCTTGTTCATTGAAATGCCATGACATGTTTAGGCATTAGGATGCAAAGCCATGAATTCTATTCATGCATGTTTAAGTGATTGCATCTTGTTCATTGAAATGCCATGACATGTTTAGGCATTAGGATGCATTCACTTCCCACACTTGCACTTCATGATTAGTCTTAAGTGTGGTGTAATTCGTTTCCGTTTATGTGATCGGAAACGTCCGCGCTTACACGATGGTGTGCATGTCTTAGCGCGATGATTGACCACTTGAGAAGGTCTTATTCTTCTCTTGGATAAGTGTTAGATTTGGTTGGATTGTTTGGAGTAAAATGTCTAGTTTCAAAAGATTGGATTTCAATGTTTAAATGATTTTCAAAACTGACCTTTGCATGGTCTTGTGACCATAACTTTTTACACAAAGCTTCAAAATGAGTTTTGAAAATTTCTGTACAAACTAGACACCCATACCTTTCCAACGGTATATTATTCGTAATATTTCATGACCGTTTGGATTGGTTTTAAAATCTCCAAAGTTACAACCAAAACAGGGCAACTCTGTTGTTGTCCGTTTCTGACCTTTGGTCACTCAATTGACCATAACTTTTTCTACAGACATCGAAATGTCATTCTATAAAAACGAGTAGAAAGTAGACTTCCATACCTTTCCAACGATATATCATACGAAAGGTTTCGATGTCGTTTGGTCATGTTTCGAAGCTCTCGAATCTTGAGTCGCTGCACTGACGCGAGTACCGCGAAAATGCCCATATTTTTTCCATTTCTTCCAAAACGACATAGTTTCACTTGGGCATTATAAATACATATCTTTCTCATCATTTTAAGGGCTGTGCCACAAAATCAAACCCTAGAGAGAGAGGCTCCATATTCTTGAGAGAGAAAGAGAGATTTGAGAGAAAATCAAATCAAGAACTCACCTTTAACCACTCAAATCAAACCACTTTTGCATCAAATTTCATATTTGATCTTCTATGCCTCCATAGAATTGATCCATGCATGGTTTTGAATCATCACATCTTATTTGGTATGTTCTTCACTAATTTCATATCTCTTTAGTGTTTTCCATATTAATACATCTCTTTAATTACTTGTATGCTTTTGATTATATACTAGATACAAGTTAGAGATTATTTGTGATGAAAATGATTGGGTGTTGTATTGTGATAGTTAATTAGGTTTTTAATTAATCTTGATTAGCTAAGCTATTTGACATGTCATCTAGCCATTTATATCTAGGATTGTTTTAATTGCAAATTCATTATCCTAGATAAGCATATAGAGTAACCTAGCTCTAATTTGCATTTTGAATATTCATACATATTCACTTAGGTTGTTTCTCTTCATTGAGAAGTAAGTCTTGGGGCTAAGAGTGCTTAGGCCTCAAGCAAATTGGAATAGGGTTGCTAATAAAGGCCCGCTGGGTAGAAGTGAGGGGTTACAGACTGGAGTGTCAGACGAGGTCTACATAGGTTGTAAACTTCATTTCAATTAGTGATTTCGAGTTCCGAGTGTGGCGCACTATACAGCCCGTGGTTTTTCCCAGTGGTTGGGTTTCCACGTATATATCTTGTGTTATTTAAATTCCGCACATATTACACTTGATATATTATTTTGACTAGTTAGGGGCATTTTCGTCAAATTGACTTGCATGCGAAAATTGGGTAATATTTGATAAAATCTATTCACCCCCCCTCTAGCTTTATATTAGTACACACCGCGTATTAGTTTCAGAGTTCAGGTGGTGGCTCAACTAAGGCAGAATAACAGTCTTTACTTTCTTTAGTCACTTCAGTAACATATTTGGAATTGGAAGTTAAGGAAGCACATAAGGTACATGTTGTGGTTGTACAAGCTCTAGTGATATGAGGGAAAGAAGAGCAGAGAGATGTGTTACCCGAGAAAGTGCAGTCCCTTTTGACCGAGTTCAGTGAGTTAGTGTCTGATGATTTACCAAATGACCTTCCACCGTTAAGAGATATTCAACACCATATAGATTTAGTTCCTGGAGCAAGCTTACCAAATTTACCACACTATCGGATGAGTCCTAAGGAGAATCAGATTTTACAGGATAAAATGGAAGAGTTAATGAAGAAGGGGTTTATTCGAGAGAGCATGAGTCCATGCGCTATTCCCGCATTACCGGTCCCAAAGAAAGATGGCAGTTGGAGGATGTGCGTCGATAGTCGCGCGATTAACAAGATAACTGTCAGATACAGCTTTCCAATTCCGAGATTGAATGACATGCTAGATATGTTGGAGGGTTCGAAGTTGTTCTCAAAACTTGATCTGCGAAGTGGATACCATCAGATTCGGGTCAAACCTGGTGACGAATGGAAAACGGTTTTCAAAACAAAGGATGGACTCTACGAGTGGTTGGTTATGCCTTTCGGACTGTCCAACGCGCCTAGTACTTTTATACGGCTTATGAACCAAGTATTGCGGCCTTTCATTGGGAAATATGTAGTCGTCTATTTTAATGACATACTGATTTACAGTCGGAGTGAGAAAGATCATATGGAGCATCATCGAGCTATGTTAGAAGTGTTGTCCGAAATAAGCTGTTTATTAATTTTAAAAAGTGCAGTTGGCTGACAAGAAGATTGTTATTCCTTGGGTATATGGTCAGTTCGGAGGGTATATTGGTTGATGATGAAAAGGTGAGAGCCATTCGTGATTGGCCTACACCAAAGACGGTAAGAGAGGTGAGGAGTTTCCATGGTTTGGTAACGTTTTATCGTCGATTTATTAGAGATTTCAGCAGTATTGTGGCCCCCATTACAGAGTGTTTAAAGAATGGTAAGTTTCAATGGGGTGAAGCAGTTGACACAGCTTTTGCAGTCATCAAAGAAAAACTGTGCACTACTCCTGTTCTTGCTTTACCCAGTTTTGAGAAATTATTCGAGGTGGAGTGTGATGCTAGTGGAATTAGGATTGGAGCAGTTTTGTCACAAGATAAGAGACCAGTGGCATTTTTTAGTGAGAAGCTTAGTGATGCACGCCGAAAGTGGAGTACCTATGACCAAGAATTTTATGCTATTGTTCGTGCTCTAAAGCATTGGGAGCACTATCTGATTCAGCGAGAATTTATTCTTTACACTGATCACCAAGCTTTGAAGTATCTGAACAGTCATAGGAGTTTAAGTAATATGCATGCTCGGTGGGCAACCTATTTGCAGAAGTTTCCTTTTGTTCTGAAACACAAATCTAGTGTTCTGAATAAGGTGGCAAATGCATTGAGTTGGCGCGTGAGTTTGCTAGTCACTATGCAGCAAGAGATTATTGGGTTTGAGTTCCTGAAAGAGTTGTATTTGGATGATAAAGATTTCACCGAGGTATGGGAAAAGTGTGTTCTTAAACAAACTGAGGGAGAATTTCATATGGTTGATGACTACATGTTCCGTGGTAATCAGTTATGTATTCCTCGGAGCTTTTTGAGGGAGAAGCTGATTCGAGAGTTACATGGTGGAGGTTTGAGTGGTCACTAGGGGTGTGACAAGACTATTAGTGGGGTAGCCAAGCGGTATTATTGGCCTCAGTTGAAACGCAACGTGGGTAACTTTGTTCGCAAGTGTTATGTTTGTCAAACTTCTAAGGGGCAAGCTCAGAATACAGGTCTCTACATGCCTCTACATGTACTGAAGGCCATATGGGAGGATTTATTGATGGATTTTGTTTTGGGTCTTCCACAAACTCAGCATGGAGTAGACTATGTGTTTGTTGTGGTTGACAAGTTCTCCAAGATAGGGCATTTTGTCCCTTGTCGGAAGACATCTGATGCGTCACATGTGGCTCAACTGTTCTTTCGTGAGGTGGTTCATTTACATGGAGTCCCTCAATCTATCACCTCTGATAGGGATTCAAAGTTTCTTAGCCATTTTTGGGTTACATTGTGGCGGCGGATGGATACTACTCTAAAGTTCAGTAGCATTATGCACCCGCAGACTGACAGGCAAACTGAGAATCTGAACTGAACACTAGGAAATTAATTAATTCAGAGTATTTATGGTGATAAGCCTAAACAGTGGGACGTGGCACTGGCACAAACTGAGTTCGGGTATAATAATGCAGTTTACACTGCTACTTGTAAATCTCCTTTTGCTTTAGTGTATCTACAGCCTCCTAAGCATGCGTTAGACTTGGCACGTCTTCCCAAGGTTATTGGAACGAGTGTTGCTGCCAAGAACATGGCTGAGCAGGTTTGCGATGTTCAGGCTGAAGTGAAAGCCTGGTTGGAAGAGAAGAATGTGAAGTATAAAGCCGCAACAAATGTCAAGTGGCGTAAGAAATTGTTTGCTGAGGGTGATCAGGTTATGGTGTTTCTGCATAAGGAAAGGTTCCCAGTTGGTTCCTATAACAAGTTGAAACCAAGGAAGTATAAGCCGTACAAGGTGATCAAGAAGATCAATGACAACGCCTACGTGATCAACTTGCCGGCTGATATGAACATATCTCGTACTTTCAATCACTACAAAAAAAGTGACTTATAGTGACACATTTCTTTGCGACAAATTTTGAATACATCACTATAAGTATTATTTTGTGACAAATTTTATTATTTGTCGTTGTGTTTTTTTCAATTTAGACTTTTTAAAAATAATTGTCACAATTAGTTAAAATTTGATAATTTGTGACAATTAAAATAATTAGTCAGAAAATTACCTTATAAAAAAGGAAAGGTTTTACTTTGTAAATACTTATAATTTTCTTTTCACTTTTTTTTTTTTTTTTCAGATTTCCTAAACCATATCATGAATACATCACTGTAAGTATTATTTTGTTTCAAACACCTAATCATATTTCCTAATTTCATTAAAATTCTCAAGTTTATGGTGATTTGCTCAAGGTATAGTATCTCTGAATTTTGATTTTATTTTTATGGTTTCTAATATATTGGGTTTTTATTTATTTTAGAGATGAAACATAGGAACGTTTAAGAAATATTTAAAATAAAAAAAAACATTTTTTTTATCCTCTCATGCCTCCGTATTATCCCCCTGCACTTCAACAGTGGGATTTCAAACTTCACGTAAATTCTGTCTACAACGATCCTTCAATTGATTTATCTCCACTATATATTGAGGTATATTTCTCTCCTCTCTAATCTCTATTTTTTTCCTCAGACATAATTTCTCCATGATTTCGTTTCAATTGAATTCGTCATCAGTCCCGATGATGAGTACAGCAACAAAGACACAAGCGCTCAACTTGCTCCCATTGTCAAGCTTGAGGTGATCGTCATCCCAACCGATGAAGAGATCGTCAAGCTCAGCAATTACTTCAGTTTCACGATCTTCTCTCATAAGCCATATTTCGGTTTGTTCTCTGATTGTTTGCCTTTTATGTGTTTTTGATTATGTTTTGATGTTTATATATATAAAAAAAAAAAAAAAAAAAGTGCTATTGTCAATTAATTTATTAATTAACCCAGGTATTGTATGAACTTGAAATTGATTTATTCACCAGGCTGAATGCATAGAAACTGTTTGATAAAATGTCACAGAGAAAAAATAAAAAAAACAAAGAATGCACCTGTTTTTTTTTTTTTTTTAACATTACATTTTATAACATATATAGAATTTATATATATATATATATATAAAGCATACATGTTAAACCTTATATACATAAGTACATATCTACGGACCTAGTTATAGAAATGCTTACATTATCAAAGTAATTGTTTATAATTATGAATGCACCATTACAATTTTATGCAAACATTCTTACTAATTCTAATAAAAAGAAAACGTTTTGGGAAATTTTTCACTTGGTGTACTGTCTTGTTTTGTTACAATTAAGTGTCTAGTATAAAAATATCAATGTCATTGCAGTTTAACAATCAAGTTACTTGATTTTCTACATCTACTGCAATCTATTTAGATGTTATAGATTTTTTTTTTTTTTTTTTTTTGAAGGTTAGATGTTATAGAAACCAACCATATTTAGATGTTTGGTGGAATACATAGATTGCTTAGAAAAGAAAATACCACATCATGATTATGTGATTTGCAAATTTTCGATGGCATTCACAACCACAAAGTAGGACCTTGTGCAAAGTAGAAACATTTTTTAAGGATTACGAAGGAAGAAGATGCAGCTAAACAATGCATTGGATGAATTCAGTTTCAAATTATTAGTAAGCATCACATTTGTTTGTTTTTGTTCCTTGTTTGGTACTTGAAGAAAAACAAATTGGGTAAGGAAAGAAAGGAATTAGAGTGTGTAAATTAATATTAAAATTCAATATCAGTAGAAGCAATCACTAACCAGAAATAATTAGCCTGAATTGACTACTTGGTTAAATAGTTTTTAGGGTGTCAGTATATATGGTGGGGTATTTTGTGTGTAAACACATGAGATTTATTCAGTTTCATGAAGATAGTTTATTTCAATATTTGTGACCAACCTTACATGCCTACCTTGTGATTAATTCATCAATGTAAATTGTTGTTTTCTTGACATTAATCTCATTTATTGTTTGCATACTTTGTCAAAATTTAGTACTTTGTAATTGAACATTTCTTAGCTTGATCTTCTGTTACTATATGACTTTCATTGTGTCATCTATTTTGCTGAAATTTTGAGTGAATAACGTGAAATAACTTGTATACAATTCTTCTTGATTTTGTCTATATATACATACAACATATGTATGATGTATGGTAATTTAAAATTTTGATTTATTCTTATTATGATGTACTGCAATGTTTATTCTTGTCATGATTTATTGTTTTTGATTGTGAAGTTTAAGGGTAGAGATTACTAACGTTAATGAAGTTGTAATGAAGTTAATTAATCTAACGTTATTTATTTATCGTTTATTTCTTTCTTATTGTTTACAAAACTTAAACATGTTAATAGGAATGATTATTTTATTACCTTTTTTTTTTTTTCAGAAACAAATGGGTGAGCTTGTTTCTAATATCAGGATTTACGGTCATGTTTCAACAACAAAAGGAGACAAATACATCTGGAGCTTTTTCGTTTATAACTTTTTTTTTGTTCATTTGACAGTTTTAGTCTTTATAGCTTAGGATTTCACTATATTATAACTTTATTGTTCATTTGCTAATTTCACTCATGATTCGGTTGACAATTCTCTATATTGTTTCAAAAAAAAAAAAAAAAAAATCCCTATCTTGTTTCATTGTTCTTTTTTTTTTTTTTTTTATATTACTCAATATATTTGTTTATTTACAGACATATAAAATCACAATTTTCAGAAGTTCCATTGAAGATTGAGAATAGTGACAATTTTCATATGGTTGTTTGTCACTAGATTTGTTTACAGTTACTTAATTTTCAAATGGTTAATTGTCACTAGATTTGCCTACAGTGACATAATTTTCAAACGGTTAATTGTCACTAGATTTGCTTATAGTGACAAAATATTCAAACGGTTAATTGTCACTAAAGTTTATGTACAGTGACAAAATATTCAAATGGTGAATTGTCACTAAATTTATGTACAGTGACAAAATTTATATTTCGTCACTAGTTAGGTTCCAATAAAAATCTGTCACTAAAAGTCATGGTTTGTGACAACTAAAAATAATTGTCACTAATCATAGTGACAATGACATTATAAGTGTCACAAATACTTTTAGTGACGGAGGTATAAGTGACGAATTGTTAGTGACACTTTTTTTGTCACAATTTTGATGTTGTGACAAATTTTCCACTTATTGTGACATATAATTTTTGTCACTATATATCATTTTTCTTGTAGTGAATGTAGCTGACCTTTATGAGTTTTGTGATGATGTTCCGCTTTATCCGGAGTACAACTCGAGGTTGAGTTCTTCACAAGTGGGAAGGGCTGATGTAGGACAATTGGCTTTGGAGTTTGAAGAAGAGATGGACAGAAAATTGGCTAAAAGAGCTGCTCCGAAGAAACAGACATAACTTTTAGCTCGGTTGTCAGATTTCCTACTATAATATATTTTCAGAAATGGTTTTGGGAGTTCCTTAACATTTTAGCTCGAGATCCCCGATTGAGGTCGTTTTCATCCTCAAATTCTTTGTTTTAGGCAGGCTGTCAGGTGATTGAAGTTTTTTTTTTTTTTTTCTTACTTAAATTAGGGTCTCCAGAGACTATTTAAGGCTTTTGGTTATTTGTTTCGAGCATCAATAAAAATTATTATTTTGGTTCACGATTGATTTTCCTAGTTGATTCCAGTTTGTGTGTTCTTAGAGCTTACGTTGGTAAACCCTTAAACTTCCATTCTGCGTCAGTTCTTAAGAAATTTGAGAAATTCTATAGTAAACTTGTACATACTCCTTTTGACAGTGGTGCCAGACTGGTGAAAAATAATGGAGAGGCTGTCTCTCAATTGAAATACTCACAAATTATAGGAAGTTTGATGTATTTGGCAAATTGCTCCAGGCCTGATATTGCATATGCCGTAACTAAATTGAGCACTTTACTAGTTGCCCAGATGCACATCATTGGAATGCATTAGAGAGAGTTCTCAGGTACTTGAGAGGTACTATGAACTTAGGGCTTCATTATAATAGTTATCCAGCTGTATTATAGGGTTTCAGTGATACAAACTGGATATCCGAGTCCGATGAGACAAAGGCCACAAGTGGTTATGTCTTTCTTTTAGAAGGTGCAGCTATATCATGGAAGTTTGTGAAACAGACTTTATTATCTCGATCCACTATGGAATCAGAGTTAATTGCTCTAGACTTGGCTAGAGTTGAAGCAGAGTGGATAAGAAATTTGAGCGAAATGCCTATTCCACTCGTATCTATGCACTGTGACAACCAATCTACAGTTGCATTGGTTAAGAGTGCTATGTATAATGGAAAGAGATGACATATTCAACTAAGACATAATTCCATTAGACATTTAATTACTCATGGAGTGATATCACTAGATTTTGTGAGATCATCAAAGAACCTTTCTGATACTTTTACTAAAGGGCTAGCTAGAAAACAAATTGAAGAAACATCGAGTTGGATGGGATTGAAGCCCATTAAAAACTAGTTATCGTTGGTGGCTACCCAAACCATCTAACTGGAGATCCAAAAAGTAGGTTCAATGTGGAAACGAGCTAATTGAGTAACTTACATGAGCACTAATTTTGATTACATTAAATTCCTCCCTATGGTGTTGTGCTTATCGGCTTTTTGTATTAGGAAGAGTTAAATTCTCTAATGGCGTGTTTACTAATCAGTAATCAAACTCAGGAAAGGGAATTAAGTTACTGATTTATGAATTCCAGTGTTTACTAAATTTTTAGGGAATTAAGTTACGTGGACCCCACTCTCAAATCAGTAATTAAGTTACTGATGGAAAGGGAATTTGATTCCCCCCACCCACCCTAAGAATCAAGTTCCCTTTCCTGAATGAAAAAAGGAATTCATGTATTTTTACTAAAATATCCTCACCTGTAATAATTATAAATATATTAAAAAAAAAAAAAAAAAAAACTTTCTTTCATATCCTCACTTATAATATTCACGTTTTTTTTTTTCTTTTTACGTATTACATATTCATATATATATACACACACTGTTTTGTTTAAGTAAAACAGTTTTTTTTTTTTTTCTTTTTCCATAAAGCATGTACTGCATATATATATATATATATACATACTATAGTGACTTTAATTTTATATATACTGTTTTTTTTTTTTTTTTTTTTTTTTTTTTTTTTTTTTTTTCTGTAAAGCATGTATTGTATATATATATACACACACACACACACTAACTTCAGTGACTTTAATTATTTTTTTTTCATTTATACAGTTAATAATTAATTAAGTATTGTGTGAGCTAATGGTTGTATATGTTGAGTTATTTTATGTTTTAATTTTTGAGAGAAGAAAAAAGGCACCTAAATGTGAGAAATTAATTCGACATCAAATTAATTATGCTTTCAAATCTGAATTACTCCTCAATTTTTAATTATTATTGACTATTTAGTTGAAAGTTTACAATATAAATATGTTAATTATTAGCTATAGTGTTATGAGCGGTATAAAAAATAGTTTTTCATAATAAAAAATATATTTCAACATATTATATACACAAGGGTAATTTTGTAATCACCTATATATCATTCTGATTCCTTAGTTGAAGTAAACACTAGAAATGGAATAAATTTGATTCCATTTCTGATTCCTAAATTGTTAGTAAACACTGGAATGAAATTTAGTAACTTAATTCCGATTCCCCTCTATTCCTTTTCCAGTGGAACTTGATTCCGATTCCCTCCATTCTCAATTAGTAAACACGCCATAAATGAATTCAAGGACTACATGTTGGGGTATTGCCTATAGTATACCCTTGGAGAATTCACCTATGCGAGTATGGTAGTGGGACCGCTACCTATGGGATAAGGGCTTAATTTCTAGAGTACTCATGAAAACAGGATACTGCGCATGGCCAAAAGTGCAAACCCATTAGAACTTACTTGTAGTAGCTCGTACAATGCGTGGATTTAATTAATGTGTACACATTAAGGGTTCAAGTTCAATACCTAGTTCACCTTGAACCTGTGTATGCAAAGCTTAAATTCTCTAGGTAAAGGTTCAAGTCTGCAAGACACCTATTACTGAAAACATAGTATAAGATTGATTTGAGATATCTAATGTTTTAAGTTTTCGATTACTTGTAAACCTTTTTATTAAAGTGGGGGATTGTTATAAATATTCATTTATTGTTTAATAAAAAGTTTACTTATAAACTGTTTGTCAGAAAAAGACAATTTGTTTTTTGAGAAACATTAGAACGGTCTACCTTTCTTTCGCTGTAAAACCAAAATTCTCAATTCTCTCAAAACTTCTCTTCGATATATCAATCAATTGAAAGAGTGAACAAAGTGGTTCGAGGGCCAATCGTCCTGCAATAGAAGAAACACCTGGTGGTCGTATCTTGGAAGGGAATCGCCAGAATTAATACTGTGCAGTAGACTTGACGCAGTTTCGGTTCGGTTCGGTTTCGGTTCCGGTTCCAGAGGAACCTGTGATTCTGAACCTTTTTTTTTTCTAGTCACATGATCATCAAATCATCATCTTCTCCAACACTCCACCACCAGAGTACCAGTCTACCAGACCAGACCTGCAGACTATCACCATTGTTGGTTCTTCCACTTCAATTCACAATCCCCAATTGAAAACCTAAATTGAAAATCCCTAACTTCAAATTGCCCCCAATTCAATCCCAAAACCAACCCCCTAATCCATCACTTTCCTTAATCTTCGACTTCAACTCACAATCCCTAGTTGAAAACCTAAATTGAAAATCCCTAACTTCCAATTGCCACCATTTCGATCCCAAAACCAACCCCCTAATCCATCACTTCCCTCAACTTTCTTAGCAAACAAACACCCAAAAACAAAAAAAAAAACAAAAAGCATAGAGAATCAGAGATCATGAACACGTGAAGAAGAAGAAGAAGAAGAAGAAGAAGAAGAAGAAGAAGAGGGCGACCGTCTAGCGTCGATCGATCTTCGGCGATGGGATGAAGAAGCGGTCGCCAATCGAGTCTTCGAAGGAGAGAGAATTTGAGATGAGACTGATAAGAGAGAGAGAGGTGACTGAACACTGAAGTAGTGAAGACGTGAAGTCTGGACTCTGAAGATAGTGAGAGACATAACATAGGTCATAGGTTTTAAAAAAAATAATTAATAAATAAAAAACAGGAACTGCCGGTTCGAATCAGAATCAGAACCGCAGTTTAGAACTAGGCAGTTCCGTGAAATGTGGAACCGGAACCGGCCTCCCCCAATTTCGGTTCCGGTTCCGGTTTCGGTTTTGATTCCTAAACCGAAATTCAAAAACCGGTTCCGATTCCAATCCAGTTCCACGGTTTGAACTGGAACCGTGTCAAGTCTACTGTGCAAAAGCGGCGAATTTCCTTTATAGAAAGCGTTATTTAACGCGCTTCGACCAAGTATATTTTCTCTAATCTCTATTTGATATTTATACATTGTTGTTATTGAAAATCTGAAATTGTGTGTATTTTGATAAATCTGAATTTTTCGAGTTTGTACTGTTTATATATTCTCCTGTATATCTAACAGCGAAATCCATTGTATTGGTGATTGCTATGTTAGATTGATCTTCAGCAGGAAACAAAGGCATGATCGGAGAGGAACCGCCGTCAGAAGAAGCAGAAGTAGCCATTGATGTCAGTTAGTCTTTGGCTCTGATACCAAGAAAAATTGCAAAGATTGATGAATGTAGAAAGGTGTTTGTTAAAAGGTCAAAGAAAGCTTTATTAAAGAAAGTTCAAGAGAATAGAATGCTCTGTTTTCATTTATGTTGAATATGTATTTTACAAAACTGAGCTAACTATTTGTACAACATTTTACAATAAGGTCAACAACGAATTCAAGAATAATTTAGGGTTAGTTTGGTATTGCTTTTGAAAAGTTAAAATCAGATTATTTTATAATTTTGACATAAAATAATGTTTGGTAGAACTTCCAAAAGTGATTAATTGATAATCTGTCAAGTTTTAACAGTGATTTTAAGAAGTAGATGGGGGTTACTTTTTGAAAGTGATTATGGAATCATCTATTTCAGCATTTAATAAATCTTTTAAAATATCATTATTATCCTTATGAAATAAAGTTAAAATCATTTATATACCTTATTTCATCTCAAAATTAAATATTATAGTTAAATATTGATTTGATTTATAAAATTTTTTAAAAATATTTTATTATTCTTATGGAATTTTTTTTCCTAATTTAAATATTGTACTTAAATATTTATTTAATGTATATAATTAATGAAAAAAAATGAAATAGGATTATAAAATCATATATATTTTAGTCATTGTAACTAATCTCAGCACTTTTGCAATAAAATTACCAAACGTATGTATACTGCTTTTGAGCTATACAGTAGTTTTAAAAATACAATTAACCAAATATCTACTGATTAACTTTACAGCTGATTATTCATTCAGCACAACTAACAGTGATTATTATAAAAATTACAGCAATATCAAACTGATCCTTAATATGCATTTCCTAATTAATTGTGACCTCAGCTGACTAACTTGTAACTAATTCTATCCTCAGCTGCCACATCAGCAAACTAACTAACTTCACACAAAAACCACCTCTATTACGACCGTTGATAGAAACTCTGAGATGTTGATCTTGATGGTCATGATTGTGGTCTTGAGTGTTGCTACAGTAAGCACACTGTATAGTAGCTGAGCTAGACAGCTGACAGTGTTGAGATTTGTTCCTCTGCTCATGAACAATCTTTTTGTTGTGCACACAAGTAGGTGTCAATGTAGCATATTGTGATTTGTGAGCTCTCCTTATTTAATTCTGTAACTTTCTTGAGAAAATAGCAAAAAGAAAATGAGAGAAAGTTATCTGAGAGAATTCTTAAAAGATTTTTATTCTCTTTTTCTTGTGTACAAAGAATTACAGAGAGGCTCTTTAAATAGAGCTTTTGATTCTCAGATTCTAGATCTTTCCAAGCTGACTTGGCATCAAATGATTGGTTGTAAATAATCTGATGTGGCACATGACAAACGCATGACAATTATGATTGTAACAACTTTTCCCATCATTTCTGATTGTTACAACTTTTCCCGCTCATTCTTGGTTTTGATTCCCTATATGCAGAGCATACGGTGAACCTCCTTTCTCCACACTGTAGATCTTGATTATCATCATACTCTTGACCAACCACAGTGTTAACATTCCCCCTCAAATTCAGAGAGGTGTTAGCCTCTTTGAGTTTGTTAATTTGCTCACAAACATTGACATGCTTTATTGCATCAGAGTCCTGCTGAATTGACCCCCTCAAACTCAGAGGCGTACCCACCAATCTGAGTTTGTTTCGCAAATATAGAAAGCGCGGAGTAGGCAGGGGTTTAGTAAAGATATCTGCAGTTTGGTCCAATGTGGGTACATGATTAATAAGAAGCTGCTTTTGCAAGACTTTATCCCGAACAAAGTAAAGATCCAACTCAATATGTTTAGTGCGAACATGCAGTACTGGATTGTTTGACATGGCAATGGTGCTGAGGTTATCGCACCAGGCGACTGGTACTCGAGATTGAGACACTCTTAGTTCACGAAGGAGAGACTGAACCCATGAGATCTCTGCTACCAAAGCTGCCAAACTCCTATACTCAGCTTCCGTTGAGGACCTAGATATAGTATGTTGTTTCTTGGCACTCCAAGTCACAATGTTTGGACCAAGAAAGAGGCAAAAACCAGTAGTTGACTTCCTATCATCAGGATTCGATGCCCAATCAGCATCAGAAAATCCAACCAGATCAAAGGATGATGACAAGGATGAGGCTTTGGTAAAATGCAGACCATAAGTGGGAGTTCCTTTTAAATACCTGAGAATCCTCTTAACAGCCTTAAAATGCTCATCTAATGGTGCTTGCAAGAACTGGCAAACCTTGTTAACTGCAAAGGAAATATCAGGCCTTGTAATTGTGAGATATTGCAAGGCACCAACAATACTCCTGTAGTGTGTAACATCATCAATTGGATTCCCTTTGTAGGCAGACAAGTGGCTACCTGTACTAGACACCATTGGTGAAGAAAATGGTTTGGCAGTGAGCATTCCAGCCCTCTTTAACAAGTCAAGAACATATTTATGCTGAGATAAATGAAGACCTTGGGATGTTTTCTGAACTTCTATTCCCAGAAAATAGTGAAGGTCTCCCAAATCTTTCAAGGCAAAGGTGTCATTGAGCTGACAAACCAACTTATTAACCTCCTTATCATTATTGCTAGTGATGATTATATCATCAACATACACCAAAATATACATTGTGGTTGTGCTGGTGAACAAGCAAAACAAGGAACTGTCAGCCTTTGACTCAATGAATCCAAGCTGTAGCAGAGCAAATCTGAATTTGTCAAACCATGCTCTTGGGGCCTGTTTTAAGCCATAAAGAGCCTTATGTAACTTGCAAACCAGATAAGGATTAGTTGAGATAAAACCTGGTGGTTGACTCATGTACACATCTTCTTCAATCTTTCCATTTAGGAAAGCATTGTTCACATCTAATTGCCTCAATTTCCATCCATTATTTACAGCAAGGGAGACAATAATTCGCACTGTAGTAGGCTTGACAACAGGGCTGAAAGTCTCTGTGAAGTCGAAACCAGGTATTTGGTGAAATCCCTTTGCTACCAACCTTGCTTTATACTTCAAAAGAGAACCATCAGGATTCCTTTTAATCTTAAAAATCCATTTGCACCCAATAACTTTCCTATCTTTTGGTGGTTGAACTAGACTCCAGGTTTGGTTTTTCAGCAAAGCTTGGTATTCTTCTTTCATGGCTGCTAGCCATTGTGGATTATCAATAGCTGCTTGTACAGAAGTAGGCTCACTTTCATTATGGTCAGCTAACCAAACCTTTGGTTTGTAAATCCTTTGCTCGAGTCCTCATAGGATGAGCATTTATAGCTGATTCAGCAACTGCAGGTGATTCCTGTGAATGGGATATAGAATCAATAGGTGATAATTGGGGTTCACGTGGGATCTGAATTTCAGCAGTGTCATTCTGTTGTGTAGTGGTAGGGGATGAATGCTGGTGCTGTTGTGATGTTAATGAGTGTGTTGCAGTAGAATGCACTGTCTCATTTTGTTGAGTTTGTATCACAGGTGGAAGAAGGGATGGATGTTGCTGCTGTTGAGATGTTGATAGTTGATGTGCAGTAGAAACTTCAGAAAAAGGAAATTTAAACTCATCAAACACCACATGTCTAGTGATGTAAACTCTTCCTTTTTTATCCAAGCATTTATATCCTTTATGATGAGAGCTGTAGCCCATAAAGGTACAAGGAGAACTCCTGTATTGAAGCTTGTGATGATTGTATGGCCTCAAATATGGGTAGCATAAACAACCAAACACCTTGAGAGCCTTATAATCTGGTTTAGCATGGAATAGCATTTCATATGGAGACTTGTGATGCAAAACTGATGAAGGCATTCTATTAATCAAAAATACAGCAGTTAGAAATGCCTCATCCCAAAACTTCATTGGCATGGAGGCATGGGCAAGCAAACTAAGACCTGTCTCTACCACATGTCTGTGTTTCCGTTCAACTAACCCATTCTGCTCATGCACATAAGGACAGCTTTGCCTAAAGATTATTCCAGATTGTTGAAGGAAAGATTTGAGTACCATAAATTCTCCTCCACAGTCAGTCTGTAAAGTCTTTATTTTCCTATTGAATTGAAGTTCAACTTGCTTCTTGAAATTAATAAATGCAGAATAAACATCACTCTTAGCTTTTAACAGACATATCCATGTGTTCCTAGAAAATGAGTCAACAAAACTGACATAATACCTATAACCTCTAGATGATAACACATGAGAAGGACCCCAGACATCTGCCACAATCAGTTCTAAAGGAGATTTATACACAGTTTGAGAGGACTGAAAAGGCAATTTGTGTGACTTGCTCACTTGGCATGCATGACAGAGCAATTTATTATGAAAATCAAACGAAATTTGACATTGATTCATCACACTTTTTACAATTTGTGAGGAGGGATGACCCAACCTCTTGTGCCACATATGCAAAACTGAAGTAGTGTCTTCAGTTGCAGTATTTACAAGAGAATTGACACATTTATTTGATTTAAAGGAATGTACAGAAGACAAACAAGAGTAATTTCCATGAGTAGACTGATCATTTGTAGGCCTTGAGCCATTTGTGGTCTTGAGTGGTAAACCAAACTCATATAATCCCTTTTTAAGGGCACCTTGAAGAAGAACCTTCTTCGAGGATCGATCCTTCACAAGACAAACATTTGGATGGAATTCAATAAGAACATTATTATCTTTAACAAATTTAGACACACTTAAGAGGTTCTTTGTAATTCTAGGAATATGTAATATGTTTTTAAGAACTAGAGTGTGTTTATTTGCATAAAACGAATTAGAACCAGTGGAGGATATAGACAAACCTGCTCCATTGCCTACATAGATCTTGTCCTTTCCTTGATAGTTCATTTTGTTGAGAAGATGATTTTCATCAGGTGTGCAGTGATCTGTGGCTCCACTATCAGGATACCAGACCTGATCTGCTGAAGCATCTGGTGAAGCAACCATAGCAGACATATGACCACTTGCCATTCCTCCAGATATGTTGCCTACATTCTGCATGTTAGGTTGTTGAACCTGAAAGGATTGATCATATCGATAATAACATCTCTGAGCAGCATGTCCCATTTTGTGACATATTTGACACTGAACTCTGTTGTTGTTATTGCTATTCCACTTGCCTCAGCCACGGCCTCTTCTTCCTCCACTGTAATTATTTCCTTGTCCTTGATTTCCAAATCTACCTCCATTATTCATGCCTTGAGTATTTCCTCTGCCATATCCAGTATGATAACCTGTCTGATTACCTCCAATAGACTTCTTATTCACAGCCATATTAACATTCACTTCTTCAACACTCGCATGTTGATCAATTCTTGCTTCGTGAGTAAGAAGGAGTGCAGTGATTTCTGGTAAACTATAACTATTTGGCATAGAAGTGATACTTAGGGCCTAGACCACTTAACACATACATGATCTTATCTTCATCTGAAATTCCATAACCTGTATGAGATAAAGCATCAAAGACACACTTTTTCTTCATTATATACTCACTCATAGTTGATCCTCCCTTTTTTAAAGTCTGAAGTTGAAGTTTGAGTTGCATAACATTTGCTTTTGACTGTGAAGTGAATCTTTTCTCAATAGTTTTCCAGGCCTCACACGAAGTAGAACATCCTACTAATTCTGGTAATATTTCTTGACTTATAGATGATAGAATCCAACAAAGTAGAATTTGATCTTGTTGTTCCCAGTCAAGAAACCTCTCATTAACAGATCCATCTACATTCAACTTATTTGGTGGTGTTACAGTTGAATCTATATAGCAAGAGAGTCTATTACCTTTGATTCCAGCCAATACTTGTTGTCGCCATAGCAGATAATTGTTGTGACTCAGTTTCACGGTGAGCTCCAGCTTCAATGGCGTTAAGAGCTTCGTGCTGTTCAAGGAGGCCTGTGATACGTTCATCGCCGCAATTGGTGAAGCAGAAGTCGCAGCTTCTTGCTCTGATACCATATTTAATTCTGTAACTTTCTTGAGAAAATAGCAAAAAGAAAATGAGAGAAAGTTATCTGAGAGAATTCTTAAAAGATTTTTATTCTCTTTTTCTTGTGTACAAAGAATTACAGAGAGGCTCTTTAAATAGAGCTTTTGATTCTCAAATTCTAGATCTTTCCAAGCTGACTTGGCATCAAATGATTGGTTGTAAATAATCTGATGTGGCACATGACAAACGCATGACAATTATGATTGTAACAACTTTTCCCATCATTTCTGATTGTTACAACTTTTCCCGCTCATTCTTGGTTTTGATTCCCTGTATGCAGAGCATACGGTGAACCTCCTTTCTCCACACTGTAGATCTTGATTATCATCATACTCTTGACCAACCACAGTGTTAACACTCCTGAGTATTATCCTTCACACTAACTACCTCTAACTGATGAGTAAATGAAGTATTTGATGACAGAGATAAGGTGTTTGTTAAAAGGTCTCACAGAACACCATTAATGAGAGCTTGAGAAAACAAAGATAGTGAAGCAGAGCATTCTCTGATTTCATTTCTGTTGGACGTAAATCTGAGTACAGACTCAGCTATGCTATTTATACAAAGCTTTGTATTAAAAAGTCAAAACCGAATTCCTGAAAATCAGGAATAAGTTAGAAACGTTTCTAACTAAGTCTGACCTCAGCTACCACCTCTGCTGACTAACTACCTCTAACCCAGTCTTCATTACAGCAGTTGATTGACAATCTATGATGTTGATCATGATAGCAATCCATAGTCTTGCTATGATAAGCACACTTGACATTTGTTGATCTTGGAAGCTGAGTATGTGTGGATTTATTCCTCTGTTTTTTGTGGTCATCAGTAGATGTAGCATTTGCATATTGGGAGCTCTTCTGAGCACTATCCTTCACAGGGAGTTCATTTATCATCTGGAAAAGTTTCCTTATTTCATTTAATCCTAAATTTTGGATTGTGTTTGTTTTGCTCAAGGGGACTTGCAATCGGGACAAACCACAAAGTGGAATAGATCTTTAAGTGGCAGAGACCGTTTGGGATTGATCTTTCAATATTATTATACTGAACTTGGAAGGAAGCCATTTAGGGGATTATATAATAAAGACAATACTCTTAAATTGTTGTAATTTGTGAAAGAGGTAAGGAAGTACCGACAAAATTTATTAATTACATTCAAAGTCGAATCTATCGATTATTGACTTCATTCATGCAAGTACCGACAAAAATAACTAGTGACTGTGAAATTAAAGAATAACAATATTAATGTTACTAAAATCTTTATTACATAATGCAGTCCTAGTTCCATAGTGAATGCTTAAAAAAAATGAAAACCATTATTGATCAAAGATTTTAAGAGTCAACCATGTTTAATAAAATTGGGATTCAATGGAATTGACTATCGAGTCGTGTCTCGATCCCAAAAACCCAAATTTAATTATAATAATTAAAAAAAATTGATTAATATTTAGAAATGAGTGATTTAATCACGTTATTAAAGTCTTTTATGATTGAATTTATATTGATGAACTTACCATGTTATATGTACAATCTATTCAATAAAACGCACTCCTTGTAAGACTTAATATATTTTTTTAAATAAACACATTCATTCTTCTTTT
Source organism: Acer saccharum (assembly GCA_030490815.1). Classification (NCBI taxonomy): domain Eukaryota; kingdom Viridiplantae; phylum Streptophyta; class Magnoliopsida; order Sapindales; family Sapindaceae; genus Acer; species Acer saccharum. Next base: position 1,995,904 of record CM059874.1, on the reverse strand, counting down.
TATTTTAAAGTTGTTTATTTTAAAGTACAAATTTAAGATTTGGGGGAGGATGATATAACTTGAACTCATGATCTCAACCTATAAATGTGAGGAGCTTACTACTAACAGTGTTCGAAAATGCGGCCGCCTAGGCCGATTAATCAGAGCAATACAGCTAGGCGGCTGAAAAACACCTTGAAAAAGTGAAAATTGGACCAGTTAGGCGGCCGCTGCGTAATTGGGCTGGTCGGCGACTAATCGGCTAGGCGGTCAAAGGTGTTGACCCCGCCTAGTCGGTTTTTTTTTTTTTTTTTTTTTTTTTTTAAATTTTAAAAAAGGGGCCAAAAACGCCACCGTTTCAACAGATTTCAACATTTCCCTTCATTCTTCCATCCTCTTCTTCGACCAAATCAAATACCAAACCTCATCAGATATTGAAAATACCAAATCGAAGCTTCAATCGCCCACCTTCAGTCGCCGACTCGTCGAAAGCTGCCGTCTTCGTTGCCGCCGTCGCCACTCACCAGTCGCTGCCGTTCGCTGGTCGGTCACTGCTGTCAGCATGATGATTGGTGAGAGAGATGCAACTCGAAGACGATGACGCCATCGGTGGTGGCGATAGAGAAAGAAAAAGTAAAAGAAGAAGAATTGAAGCTGTGAGTAGAGTGAGACCACTCATGATGGTTCGAAGGAACAAACACAAACAAGCACCGTCTGATGCCTTTCATCTTCACCATCGATATTAAAGACCAATCAGATCACAAGACTAGGATTGCCAACTCAGCAAGTCAGCAACCAATCAGATTATAAGACTAGAATTGCCAACTCAGCAAAGTGTGTTTGTTTGCAAAGTGTGTTAGTTTAGGCGCCAAACGTTTATTAGCTTTGTTAACTTTTGTATATAAACTGACTCAATATAAATTAATCTGTGCGTGAATAAAATCATAAACACTTTTTTGTTTTTTCTGATTTTTCAAATCCTCTGTGTTTGCTTGAAAGCATTTATTTATATAAAATTTTGATTGGTTTATTATTGGATTTTGATTGGTAATTTGGCATTTATGAATTTGGAAACAATTTAGTTTGGATTTAATCATTGGAATTGGTTTGTGATTGGATTTTTATACAAGAAAATAAAAAAATAGGTCTAAATTCGCCGGCCGATTAATCGCCGACTAATCGCCTAGGCGTTAGGCGGTGGGTCTCCGTCCGACTAGTGCCTAGCGCCTACTATAACACTGCTACTAAGTCATCTCAACTTTTGTCATTTTTTTTCTCCTTTTGTTAATTTGAAAATTTTTGAATTAATTTTTAAATGATAGAAATGCATCATAAAAATCTTTAAAATGTGAATAAAATTTTGTACAAATACATATAAATTGAAGTATTGTAGAGTTTGTTAATCATTTGAAGTTCATAAGAGGAGAGTTTTGATGAAATTGAGTGGAAGGGCAAGATGGTAAAAGCGCAAAAGAGATTCCTCATGAAATGTATGGTGTTAAGTAGTGCTCCCCCGGTGGGACTCACTCTGCAATTTGGCTCTATCCATCAACTACAAATTTCCATATCGAGTAATGCTATTGGACCCAAAAAAGTAATCCAAATTTTGAACCAAAACCTATGTGGCAACATCACACACAACATGGGCCCACGTCACTCTTCCCAAAGATCCCATGTGATATTGCCACATAGGTTTTGGTTCAAAATTTGGGTTACTTTTTTGCTCTCTATCAGGTTTGTCATTGTCATGCTTGGACTCCAATTCGCAATTTAAATACTTCGTTATTTTGGATAAATCAAGCACACCAATATGACAATATTAATAAGAAGTTAGATTTTTTTAATTTTTTTTTAATAATTTTGTTTGATAAAACTTACTAAAGTAACTGTCTTCAAATAGTTGTCCCAAAAGCTATTTTAGCTAGCAACTTACTATAACCATCCTCTTTATTATAGCTAGTCATTAATATTTTAATAGTTTTTGAATTTAAAGTATAAATAAATTTATTTTGTTTTAAATTGTAAAAATAAGAGAAATAATATCAATCAACTTAAAAAAAAGAGAGAGAGAAGATAGGGAGCTTGAAATGGCTCCCTACATTTGGAGAGTCTCTTGGTGGTCTCTAAAATAGGGAGTCATTTAAAGAGTCCCTTGAAGTGCTCTAAAACCATCTCCACTAACTACTTTAGCTAAGGAGTGGGTTTAGAGAGCCCCTTGGAGATGCTCTAACATAGAGTGTGAGTGAGTGAGACTCCTAGAACATTGCCATGGCCAGGGGCCGAACCCTGTAGGTCAGGGGGCCATGGACTGCTCTTGGCCAACATAATTTTTTTTTTTTAATATTTAAAATAAAAATGATATATTTTCCAATTTACACCCTTCAGTTTTAATTTTTTGTAATTTGGCCACCACTACAAGAAATTTAATTTTTTACAACATTGACTTTACGGCATTTAATAAAAATGCTGCAATTGATGTCAATTACAATATATTTAGGGGGGGTGTATTCAATTAGGATTAATTAGGATTCTTGAAGACATTTAAAGACATTTTTAAAGTGACAGATTTTCATGGATTTCTATAGACTTTTATAAATCCACATGGACTTTCATTGATTTGTTTAGATATTCTTTTCAGACTTTTATGGATTTGTTTAAACGTCTATCTCAGACTTTTATGGAATTTGTTTAGACATTTAAGGATTTTCATGGATTTATTATCTCTGATTTATCAATAGTAAGCTAATTATAGCTAATTATAAAAAAAAAACCTTTGAAGTTGGAATAAGCAAAATTTGATACACTAGTCAATCTATATTTGCGTATATATATAGTCTGAGGTTGTAGCGATTGAATTGAACCAAAAATTGCAAATATTGACTAGATCACACACCTACCGCAACAAATATTGACAAGGTGGTTGTTATTATGTACGATGCATATAAAAATTCTCATAAACATATACATTTCTAGTAACATCCATTAATTTGCGGCGTCATGCATCTCAAAATTTTAAAACAAATTCGAAGAAGTTAAAATATTTTTACTTTCAAAACATTATTAATTTATTATCATTTTATTCTTTGGAAACTGAAAATCTTATCTCTCAAAGGATTTAACCTAGTAAGGTTTGGATCGATTGTATTATAGTGTGATAGTACTCATACGTGGACCCAATATTGCGTAAAACATCCATGTACTTTCTAGATATATTTGATGTTCTAGGTCAGGTTAACTGGGATCACAAGTAAATTCTGAATGGTTGTGGACACAGCCTACCTCTGCATATCATTTTTTTTTTGGTAGATTAGGTTTGGTTAATTTTGAGTAAGAACTTGAGTCTACATTCTAATTTCTAATGCTGCAACATTATTGACAATTAATAAGCTACAAGCTATAATCAAGAACAAATAATCAATAAATAATCATTTTGAAGCAACGCTACCTAATCTAATTGAGTAAATGCTTCCATCTGCGAGCTCTCGTTGAAAGGAATGCTGCCGGAATTGTTTTCTCGATTCGGAGAACTGCAGTGTTACAGACAACTTGCTCCTCTGAGTTGAAATGTCATTTTTGCTTTACAGATAATCTCTTGATTAATTCGTAAGTAACACTACAGTTCTATATAAATCATTAAAAACATTTCAATATTAATTTTCATAACATATATATAACATAATTTCAATGGCCGTGATCCATGTGCATAGTCGTCTAGAATCTCTCATCAGTAACATTGTATCAATCCTGCTTTCACCTAAAAAAAAAAAAAAAGTTTTGTCTATGCAACTATAGATTCTTCGGTGATAAGATGGGAATAGAGAAAAAGAAAATTGATTTTTGAGGAAGTATGTATTGTACAATACACGGTATATTGTGCAAAATCCACCAAAATCTTTGGGGAGAAGGCTAGACATGTTATGACATTTGATATTTATATCTCTCACTATCAAGTCCACCAAAATCCATCAAAATCCATGAACTAAGAAAATCCTTTAAAATCTAGTCCTAATTGAATACACCTTGATTCTTGTAGACATTTTTAAAGTCTCAATTTAATACACCTGGATTTAGAAGGATTCTTTAAAAGTCCATAGAAATCCTAATTGAATACCACTGGATTCATATAGACTCTTTTAAAGTCTTTAAATGTCCAAATTGAATACACCAGGATTTATAATGTCTTTAAATATCCTCAAGAATCCTAATTGAATACACCCCCCTTAAATAAAAAATGCCGCAAAAGATGTTTAGACAAAAAATTTTACAACATTTAAGAAAGGGGGAATTTCACAAACACCCCCGAGGTTTGATAAAATTGCACTAATATGGCAGTTTTGACTATATACACACAAACTTCCCTCAACATTTGAAAATTATTACACAAATATCCCCTACCGTTAGATAGATCCGTTAGTCAAAGGTCAGACGTGTAAAAAGTCTAAAATACCCTATATTTTATTTTAAATAAAATAAAATTTAAAACATAAGATAAAAATTATTACAAAATCTTTTAGAAAATATGAAAGCTAGAAAAAAAAAATTCATCTTTAAAAACAAATAAAAAAAAATTAGTTTGTGAAATTACCCCTTGAGTTTAAATAAATTTAAAATTTAAAATTTATTTATTATTAAATTTTTTAATTTTTTTTATTATTTGTAAAGATGATTTTTTTTTCTTGGTTTAAGATTTAAGATACATGATCTAAAATAATTTTTTTTTCATATTTTTTATCTTATTTTTAAATTTTTTTAGTTTATTTAAAATAAAAATAAAGAATATTTTAGACTGTTTACTTTTTTAACCATTGATTAACGGATCCATTTAATGACAGCGGATTTTTATGCAACAATTTTCAAATGTTGAGGGAAGTTTGTGTATATATGGCCAAAACTGCCATATCTGTACAATTTTATCAAATCTGGAGAGATGTTTGTGCAATTCCCCCTTTTAGAAAGGCTGCTTTTCATATTCCTTTACAAGATTTTTTTTTTTTTTTTTTTTTTGACAATTCCTTTACAAGAATTTTAAAATGCTGTAATGGTAAAATCGTAAAATAAATAGGCAGGTTTTATTTATCATTCCCATGTTAATACTTTTCTAACCTTTTTTCCCCAAAGTTACCCTAATCTTTGATTCTCAATTTCTGTCTATGCAATTGTCTCTATAATTTATCACTAGTAGTAACCATCTCCGGTTTGCTTGACCGGATCTCCGATCTTCGCCGTCGATTTCTTCAAGCATTTCACTCTCGACGAAACTTTGACAGCTATTAGAAACAGAGGAAGGCTGAAGAGCTTTGTGTCTGTTGGGGATAATCCTCTAGAACGATGAACGCGGAACCGTCATGCCTAATATACGCCCATAACTCATAGCAAATAATAACGTCAATAAGTAGAAAAATAGATGAGAGAGAATAAACAATCACAACACAAGATATATGTGGAAAACCTAAATCGGGTAAAAAACCACGGGCCGTCAGGACATCAGAGAAAGTTCCACTATATGGTAAATTGTTACAACCATATACTTCAGGATTCTCTCTCACACCTAACCCCAAACCACTCTCACAAGATCCTCACCAAGAACCCCACAATATCCCCTAGGTCTCCCCTAAATATCACCCACGGATCTTATACTTGATCCACCGATATTCCTTTAGATCCCTCTTCCGATATTCCCTTTAGGTCTCCCCGGATCTCATTCACACTCTCTGATGTTACATGGTGTTCAACTCACACATTCAACCTAATTACAAGGTTCTATTTATACTAGTTATAGGGAGTTTAAGATAAAAGTAAATCCTACTCCTAAACGTACAAAGCTTACTTGTTCCACATAAATACTATTTCCTTTTATGACAAGTCTTCTAGTCAAGAGTAAATCATTTTCCTTCAAGCACAAGAACTTCCAGAAGAATACCTTTTCCCATTCTACGCAACATTCCTGATTCAGCAATACATCGTCTCCGTCGTATTGGTCACGGTGTGCACCCCGCTTCCAACACCTGCAAAACATTTTGGTTTGACCACTCCGGGTACCGCCCTGGGTACCGCAGTCTATGCCTTGCCTTCGCCACGATCCTGCGCTGCGTCTGTTCACCTAGGCATTTACCGCTCCACATGCTGCAGCCCAAGCACTTGCTTACGCCGCGGTCCTGTGCTGCGCCTGATCCTCTGGACTTTATCGCTCCATGTGTCGCGGCCCAAACACTTGCCTATGCCACGGTCCTACGCTGCGATACCTGCCAGATTACGCTTCTTTAGTTCTTCTTCAATCTTCAACCTCCCTTAAACACCACCATTCAACTTCCAAACGTATCCCACGTCTCCAGGAAGTAACACATCAGTTTAGTCTTGTTTGGTTCACATTTGGTTCGCTTAGGAATACAAGTCAAAACCTAACAGTGTCTTCAGCGAACAGATCTGCGATGGTGAGCCGAAGAGGTAGTAAGCTGATGTGTGAGGAGATTGAACAGAGAATCAGAGAAGATTGGGTTGTGGAAAGATGTTATGATGGCCATGTTTGGTGGTTGAGCTTCGTTCATGGAGAAGTACTTTTCTCTAATTTCTCTCAACCAAGACTCTGTCACTGTCATCACCGTCTAGCCATCACCGTTAAGCTCAGATGATTTCATGACGGCGCACGCCTTCACCACTTTTATTTCGGTACACGTCGTCTTCTCCCTAAGCGACTTCTCTTAGGTACACATCGATCTTTTGTTGGTCTAATTGTTATTTTATTTCTTGTGCTTGATAATGGGATTAGTGGATTGTGGATTGTAGGTTCAATTATGAAATCAAAATTGAAATGTTGGATTTCAAAAACTCCAGGTAATTTAAAATATAAAAAGCAAATCATCATTTCTGGTGCATAAACAGTCAGTTTTACATTTCATCCCCAACTCTGCTGGTTTATCACTAAGAAGACAACAAGAAGTCACTCTATGAATCCATTTGTAAACGTAAATGATTCATTTGCTTAACCCCTGTTGCACTCCACATTTGATTTATGGTCTTGTGAATTATTCAGTTGCTTTGCCATTGCACTTGCAAATGTGGTTGTGTTTGATGATTTTATTTAACACGATGCCTCGGTGTTGTTTCCTTTTTTTTTTTTTTTAATGTTAATTTATTTCTACTTCTTGTAATCGTGATCCAGATTGTCATTGATTCTTGTTGTTGTGCAACATTTGCAGAATATCAGAAAAGGGGAAAGGATTTTTGGTCGGAGTTTGAGTTGTATCTTGCTGATCTTTTAGTCGGTATGGTTGTCGACGTTGCTTTGGTTGATATGTTAGCACCCTATCCTCGTATTTGGCAGTCAACTGTGTCAAGTGGTTTATTTTGACGCATACAAAATGCTTGTGCATATCTTCCCAATAGGTACAAGCTTTTGGTTATTCTAGTGATTTGTTGTTCTAGTGACCTATTGTGTACTGTTATGCATCTTCTTGATGCTGGCCAGATGCTTATGTTGTTTGTGCTAAATAGGTACCATAATGGATTAGCAGATGCTTAGACATAGAAAGACCAGTAAATCATCTTAGTTTTGTTTGGTTGGATGAACTCAAGGCCTTGGTGATTGTTTATTTGATCTAAGGTTAGACAATTTTTGTACTGTTTGAATTAAAAAACAAAATAGTAATATGAATTTTGTCAGTTAAATTTATTGCATATGCTGATTGCTTAAAACTTTATATCATACATACACTAAATTTTTAATAGGTGCACCATCTATCTTCGCTCCCAATTTTGACTAGCCTATACGTATTGAAACTATCAGTAGTAATTATTTTGCCTAAACCATTGTATAATAAATCAACTTCTCTTGTCCTGCCCACATGTTTTTATGGTTAATGATGATACCAGAATAACTTTGTGAAATTGTAAACATACAAGAGTCACTTTACCCTTTTTAGCAGGGCAAAGGGATACATTGAGAGAATTTCATTAATATTACATTTTATTTTCTCTCTGTCAGGATTCTCTAAACTTCCACCATTCCTCTTGCCTGAAGCTTTATATGCTCATATAGAGTATATACTTACTTAGGTCAATTGTTCCTCCTATGCAGTGTTTTTGAAGCTGAGAGGCCAGGATGTAAATTCTCTGTAAAACAGTGGGTTGCTACATTCTTCTATATGGTACAACATGTTACTAGGCATATTCTTTTTTTCTTTTTTTTTGGAAAGAACTATGCCAAGTCAATTAAAGGTTTCTAGTTATATGCCTTCTAGACTGAAGACCAACGAGGCAACAGATTTCCACTAAATTTTCAGTTCATACTGCAAATTCTGATATTTTGCTTCAATTATTTAGAATGAGGTTTGTATACTATTTTCTTAAACCATCTTTATCCTTTGATTGCTCAAATCTGGCTTGTGGTAGTAGTATATCATCACATTTTCTTTTTCAAACTGATTGATTAACACTTTATGGATCCATGGTGGGTTGTATGGTTCAGTGGGGTTTGGATGTGGTCTCATTGGCCAAGGCATAGCAAATATGGTCATGACTGCCAAACGGTTTGAATAATTTCTAAATTTATTGTTACTTTTCTCATTTTGCAGAGCTTATCAAATGTTTGCAACTTTTAAGTTGCAGTTATGACTGTTATTATGTGTCTTGTAGGCTGACAATATGATGTTACATTTACTAATAAATACTTCAATAAAAATGATATAAGAAAATCCTAATTTCTTATACTATCATTATCCTAGAGCCAGTGAACTTCCTTTTGCTAATTTGTTATTACTGTGCACATTATTTGCAGACTTTTTTTTCTTCCTTGCTGCTTTGTATCTTTTATTATAAGTCTTACATGCTGAGATCTTTGTCTCATTGAAAATTTCCATAATTTATACTTTTACTTTATTTTTAAGGTAAGTAATTGCTTACCACGTTAATTTTTCTGTATCTCAGAAGCATAACAAATTATGAAGAGGACATTCTTGTGCCACATTATTTTATTGTTGACTCTCTCTATCTCTCATTCGCACGTACACAACTCAAATTTGTTATGGTGGTGGTGTTTGTTCTTTAGGAAAATACCAGTGGCGAAGGAATGTGCTACTTTACATGATGAATGATTTCTTTGTGGTGAAGAAAAATACCACATGAAGGCTCTACTTTGTGCGGTTAAAGTTATGTTATTTTAGATTAGGTCTATATATTCTGTGTAGTGGTAAGCTATGTAAAATTATATTTGGTAGTAGCCTTTGTAAAATGATATTTTTGGTTGTATTATATTATCTTCAATGCAATAACATGTTTTCTTTGGCTTCTCCATTTTTGTTCGATTTAATTATCTTTTCATATGGATTAGTTTCTATATTTGTGGTTTTTTTTTTTTTCCTCAGAACTCCATTATATACGGTATTTTTTGTACTCAAAACTCCTTTTTATATGGCATTTATTGTTGCCTCAAAATAAATTTTTTTAGGGCATTTTTGGATTGCCCTAACCACCTTCACTGTCCAAGTTCCGCCTCTGGCCATGGCTGTGTCTCAATCCCACCACCTTTTTTTTTTTTTTTGAAAGGCAACTTTATTCAAAGGCCAAAAGCCAAGCACAACAAACAAAACAGAGAACAGAGGCAACACCCAGCAGCATCAATGGCCTGCGACAGAGGCAACAACAGACACACCAGAGCCCCTGTCGCAGAGCATTGACAGGGCAGCCAAAAAAGACAAAAACAACCAACCCCCTTCAAGACAAACACCACTCCACCATCTCACCACCACACCCCCGCCTCCCCCCGCGCCACGCGCGCCCCCCACCCCTCTTTTCGCCAAAGCATCCGCAAAAGCATTAGAATCTCTAAAATCGAATTCGACAGAAGCCTGCCCCAAAGTCTCACCTTTGTACCTCTTCTTCTTCTCTGTCAGGTTCATCTCTGATGCAGCAGCAGTAGATCAATTGGCATTAGATTTCATGGAGGGGTGGGATAAGAGAAAAACCAAGGAAAAGAGCCATTTCAATCCTACTAGTCCGGGCGACGGAGTCAAAATGTTTTGAAATTTTGACAGTTGATGCGGATCGGCGAGACCTTTCAAAATCACGAGCTTTGCTCGTGAGGCATACCCAAATTTAGCCGAATTCCATCGTTTAGGCCTCGAAAAGGCCGTTTTTTGCCGTTTTAGGAAAGTTTCGTTTTTGCAATAAATCGAGTTTCCCAAGTCCGAATCGACTTCCGTCAATTCCGGGGTGCTTAGGATTCTTAGTAGAATTAGTTTTTGCTTTAATCTCGTTTTTTTCCATTTTTGGTAATTTTTCCTTTTTGGGCTCGTTTTCTTGTTTTTCAAGGAATACGACTAGGGTTAGGTTTTATTTGCTTTAAATAAGGATGTAAGCCAAAAGGCTAATCAGTTTTTGATTTATAAAATTTAGAGTTTCTCTAATATCTCCCAATTTCGGTATTCTTTGTGAATCAACGAATTTGAAGCCTAATCTTCCGGTATTCGTGCGCGAATCAACGGAACTTTAGTAGGTTGATTTCGATTTGTTTCTTGCAGGTTTTTCTCGATAGAGCTTCCGCTACATCAATCTCTCTCTCTCTCTCTCTCTCTCTCTCTCTCTCTCTCTCTCTCTCTCTCTCTCTCTCTCTCTCTCTCTCTCTCTCTCTCCTTTAATATTTTTTTGGGTTCTTGAATTTGTTTTGGATTGTGTATGACATAGTTCAATTTTTACTTCGTTCATTTGAGATACATGTTTTTTTTTTTTTTTCGTTTTTTTTTTTTTTTTTTATAATTTGACAGATTTAAAAAAAGGGTCGGTAATTTCTAAAGCCAATGATTTGGTGAGATAGTCCCTAAATGGCCATTAATTTATCAAAATGTCTCAAATTAGCCATTTTATAGAAAGAAAGTATCAATTGTTGCCACTTTGGCCATTAATTGTTTGAAGTCCGTTTGCTTATGTCATAACTTGCTTATATGACTTTTAATTCAAAAATACTTCTTTTATTTTCTTTTCTTCAACAAAGCAACATGATCCCTTGTTTCATCTGTTATTCTTGTATTTCTCTTTCTCTTTCTCTTTCCTGTATCTTAAAGTCTCTTCCTTTTTTGTTCTCTTTAACTCCATTTTTTTTCTCTTTTCTATTTCACGGCTGCAATTGTTTTATGGATAGCACCTAGATGTGTTGATTATTATAATAAACCTACTGTACTTCAACAGCTTTTTAGTGAATAATAAGAAAATAGTTTGTTGTAATCCATGATTTATATGAGTGTTTTGTGTGAGCCTTGTCAAGTAAGTGTAAATGATATCTCCATTCAAATGTTTTATAGAGCATCATGATCTTGTATGTGCATCATGAGCAAGCTTGTATGCACACTTTGGAACATCATCTACCAGAAATATGAAATTTTATTTGATTGCTTAAAAAAATGATTAAATAATAAATTAATCAGGAAATAAGTTTGATGTCACCCTAAATTAATCAAGAAATTAATCAGGAAATATTAATAAGTTTGATGTTACCCATAAACATGAAATATTGCCCATAAAAATAATAAATTAATCAAATCATTAATTTTATATAATTAAATAATCAAAATACATAAAATATTGCCCATAAAATTCTTTATAGGTGTCATGTCACAGATAACGGCAGCTTTCTGTTAGATTTTGATAAAACGGCTGCCAATGAATGATGTTGTGTCAAAATGGTGATTTTGGAACAATTTAAATAATGAATGGCTTTTTTGGGACTCCACCTACCAATTAATGGTGTCTAGTGCTATTTAATCTTAAAAATATATATATTTAACAACTAGGTACAAACCGGGTACCTGTCCCGGCCCAGCCGGGTACAATTGCCATCTTTAGGACTCATGCAATCAATTTAATTTCCAAATCACATGAGACAAAGAAAAATGTGTGAACATGCATGCGCATAATAGTTTCTATGTAAATTTGTTACAAATCAAATTGACAGAAAAAATGTATATGCCATATCAACGTTACTTTAAGAAAGCTTGAATTCAACTTCCAATACCATGTAAATGTAATACTCAAAAGTCTCTATTCTTAGGCTTTCACTCTTGTGTTTCCCTACGGTATTTTCCATTATGAGAAGTAGTAGATAGTTTGAGAACCGAAAAACTTAATGCATGTACCTAAATAAACTATCTTCTCACACAGAATAGTGTTTGATTGAACATGTTAAATGAACGATCTTTGTGATCTCATTCTAAAGAATCTGATACGAGCACGAATTGATAACCAAAAATAAAACGTTGGTTTGTTTCGAGGGAAACCAGAACCTCCCAAAATGTTAGAAATGCTAACACATATTTGATAGATTTTAACTCATACATTCATTCATTGATAGCAAGTTAGTGTAGCGGAAGCTCTACGAGAAAAACCTTCAAGAAACAATTAGAAACAACCTACTAATAATCTGTTGATCCGCGCACAGATGCCAGAATATTAGGCTTCAAATACGACAATCTTCACGCACGAAGGATGTGTAATTGGACAATTGAGAAATAATTCTCTGAAATTTTATTAATCATCAAAAACTAAGAAATAAAATGGCTTACAGGTCTATTTAAAGTAAACAAACCCTAACCCTAATCCAGAACCTTATTGAGCAAGGAAACGGCCTAAAAACCCTAAATAACGAAAATTACCAAAAAAGGCAAATTTGAGTTAAATGCGGAAACAAATAAAGCTAAAAATCCTAAGCAAGCCAGAATTGACGGAAGTCGATTCGGATTTGGAAAACAAAAGTATTACGAAAACGAAACTTTCCTAAAACGGTAAAAACGGCCTTTTCAAGGCTTAAACGATGGAATTCGGCTAAAAAGGGCATGCCACAATAGCAAAGTTGTTGATTATTGACAATCTCGCCGAAACACATCAACTGTGAAAGTTTCACATCATTCCGACTCCGTCGCCCGGACTAGTAGGAATGATTTGCCCTTTTTCCTTGGTCTTTTTGACTTTTTCCGATCCAACCCCTCCATGTAATCCAATGCCAAGGCTATTGCATCACAAGTCCTGTTTATAGGACAGATATATGAAATTCAAATAATAACAGTAGAGATTAAATAGGATAAGAATCCTATCAGTTAACAACTTATTCAAATTTAAACTAAAAACAAACTATTTTTATTTTCTAAGAAACGTGACCGTAACAGAATCTAAACCATAGAAAAAAAAATGTTTAAATTAAAACCGTAATCAATTCACTGTATCGTAATGTTTTGTTTTCCGAACTATATTTAGCATTTCATCTTTATGCTGGCAGTTCAATAACCCCTTGAATCTATCTTCTAAATATTATTAACGACAGAGATTTATTCATGAACTGATGCAGCGGAATAATCACCAAACAATAATCGATAAATGAAAGGATAAACGATTCGGATCCGTTGATTCGAGCACGAATACCGGAAGCGAACCGTACTATTATGCTGTTGATCCGCACACAGATACCAGAATAATAGGCCTCATATACCAACTGAGGTAGCGGAAAATTCAACACAAACAACACTCTATAAAAGAAAGGATAAACGATTTGGATCCGTTGATTTGCGCACAAATATCAGAAGCAAATCCTACTATTAATCTGTTGATCCGTGCAGGGATACCAGAATAATAGGCTTCAAATTCATTGATCCACACAAGATACCGAAATTGGATAAAAAGAGATGCTCTCTCTACAATTTCATTAATCTTCAAAAACTCTCTTCAAACCCTAATACAATCTACTTAAATAGAATTGCAAAACTTGACTAACAAGAAAATCCTCAAAAGTGAAATTTCCCAAATAAACTAAAAGACTAAAAAGGAAAAATAGGAAAACATAACATAGTTTCCCGAGTAAACTCAAAGACTAAAAAAAAACGCTAAAAATATTCAAATACTAAAAACCCAAATAAGACCCTATTGCTATCAGCTCACGCAAGTCATCCTCCCTTTTGGGTCAACTCCACCCTTTGTCTTTGAGTCGATCCCTTCGCTCCATGAAATCCAAACCTTTGCTTGCCGTATCATCTTTGCTTGCCGCATCATTCTCTTCAGGTTGGAGAAAATTCATCCTCGAATTTTGACTACCTTCATCCTAGAAACCTGCATAAAAGAATGAAACCTGCATAAAAGAATTCAACCTCGAATTCAGCAGCTCATCATCCTAATACAAACTCGCCATTTTAATTTATTTATTTTTTGCTTTTTTTTTTTTTTTGCTCTTTTTTTTTTTTTTGGGAAATATGGATGGTGAATTTTTGGCATTGAGGAAGATGGTTGTGGTCGTGGATGCTGAGCCTAGCACAACGGTAGACTCAGTAGCACAACGATAGACTCAGTGGCTCTAATACCAAACTGATGCAGTGGAATAATCACCAATCAACAATCGATAAATGAAAGGATAAACGATTGGGATCTACTGATTCGCGCACGAATACCGGAAGTGAACCCTACTATTATGCTGTTGATCTGTGCACAAATACCAGAATAATAGGCCTCAAATAGCAACTAAGGTAGCAGAAATTCAACACAAACAACACTCGATAAAAGAAAGGATAAACGATTCGGATCCGTTGATTCGCGCACGAATATCGGAAGCGAATCCTACTATTAATCTGTTGATCCGTGCAGGAATACCAGAATAATAGGCTTCAAATTCGTTGATCCACGCAGGATACCGAAATTGGATAAAAAGAGATTCTCTCTCTACAATTTTATTAATCTTCAAAAACTATCTTCAAACCCTAATACAATCTACTTGAATAGAATTGCAAAACTTGACAAACAAGAAAATCCTCAAAAGGGAAATTTCCCAAATAAACTAAAAGACTAAAAAGGAAAATAGGAAAACATAACATAGTTTCCTGAGTAAACTCAAAGACTAAAAAAAGGCTAAAAATATCCAAATACTAAAAACACAAATAAGACCCTATTGCCATCAGCTCACGCAAGTCATCCTCCCTTTTGGGTCAACTCCACCCTTTGTCTTTGAGTCGATCCCTCCGCTCCATGAAATCCAAACTTTTGCTTGCCGTATCATCTTTGCTTGCCGCATCATGAACCCAGAGCATTTGTATACAAATCAAATATCAACTAGTCCAGTTATACTACTATCCGAACAACAACGCTATCAGAAATAGCAACAAATCATACCGCCAAATACAAGTCACAACTTCCTATAAGTAAAGCTTCATAACCCGCAAAAAGTAACACACCAACTTTTATAGACTTTCTATCACTACTTCATCTTCAATCTGGAACAATAGAACAAATTTGTTGCGTTTTCGTAAAATCAGAAAGAACTCTTGTTTTTAGCATCTTTTTTTAGCTTGGAAATTATCAATCAAAACAATAAGAATTATCCAAACACATACATAACCTAAGTATAACTGTTTGACAACAAATTTGCACTCCATAAATCACTGATTTCACATGTTTCGGTTAAACTCCAACTAAAAAAAATATATAATGAACATTTTAGGCTACAAAATTTACCTTTTCTTACTCAGGTAGAAGACGAAAACACGAAACAAGTAGTTACTCCAATTAATCCATATGATCTAGCAACTTTGTATCTCAATTTCCTATTGTGATTTTCATGTACACTAAAACATTGAATCATAAAAACTAGGGGGGTTTGCATTAATCCACTACTATGTTTGAAAGAGCAAAAATGTTCCCTTCTTGATAAACTTACAAAACTATCTTTTATTGAAGTTCACTTTGCATGTAATGTCCCCTGATAGACTAAATTACCCTTCCCACTTAAATGAACCGTAATGACAAAACTACCCACCAACAATTGTGTTTCCCGTAACTACCCTTCCATCCTTCAACGATTTCAACTCCTTCAACATATTCATTTACACAGTCATCTCTTCATATCTTCAACTTTCATCTCCATAAACTTTCTTCTCTCCATCTTCAATACTTCGATTCTATCTCCCTTTTCAATACTCTGATTCCATCACCATTTACAAACTCTAAAATCAGAGAGAGAGAGAGAGAGGCGAGATATAACGACAGGGACGAAGGGTTTCTCTCTGTAGTCTTCAGAAGCATGTGTTGAAGCTTGATTTTCAGTCCTAATTCACAACTCCACCATCTCTGATCGGTGAGTTAATTTTAGCTGAACTTGTTACCCAAATTGTGTTTGATTTGATTATCATATATACCATTACGTGTGATTCTCATATGTTGCGTGTGGTTTGATTTGAACATGTTACCCAAATTGGCTTAGGGTCAATATTCCTAAATCAATCCATATTGTTAGTAATTGACCACTTGCATTTGTGGTGTGAAGGAAATAATGTTCATGTTTTATTCCAACTAACTGTCAGGGAATATTGTTTTGCTCACAATATCTTGCTCACAACCGATGAAGCCCACACACTTGGTGGGGTTGTAGGAAGTACAATTCCATGGCCTAAAAGTTGTATTAGGTTATTGTAGTTAGCATGAGTTGGATATGATATGCAAACGAAGTTGGAATATTGGAATATAGTATTGTCAAAAGTTTGTTATTTGTAATTTTGTCTAAAATTGAAAATATTGTATTGCAATTTGGTTATTTCAAAAAATATTGATTTTAGGATTTTTGTCTATAATCATCATTCAAATATGAATTCATAAAGGTAGTCTTGTACAACTTTCAATGCAAGTCGTTTGAAACTTGTAACAACAAGCATCCTAAGTTGTAGAGCTATATGTTTTTAACCTGGACCATAATAAGTTGTAGAACTATATGTTTTTAAAATGTGCCATTAGTTGTAGAACAATCTTAATTAACAACTTCTTAATCGACAACTTGCACATATATGGAGTTTTTACGGTATGCATTACATGTTGTAAAAGACCATTTTTTTTGTTTTAGTGGCTGATGATCAAGAATACCAGAAGAGTTGTGTAATTTTTGTTATATCATAATAAGTAGTGTTGAATAAGTGTGAATCCCTCATGATGGCATTGGTGAAGAATATCTACCGAAACTTGGACTGTGTGACACAAGCTCTTCGTCCTTCAAGGCTTATATGCTTCGAATTTGAATGGTAAGATCCTTTGAGATTTTTTGAACTTTATAATATACTCTTAGAAGATTTGATGAGCAATATATTCTTAGCAGATTTAATGGCCTTGATATTATTTTCCACAAAGTTTCTTAGTCATCCAATAAATTAAATGAGAGAAACTAGTAATAATTGAAAAATCTCTGCTAATAATTTTGTGAAGATGACGCATTTACTAGAAAACTTGGTAAAGGATTATATCATAATATAATATGACGTAGCGGAAGCTAGATAATCTCGAATCCACGAGAGAGTTCTCGAATCCACGAGAAGAATTGTGTTCAAAAGAACGATTTTATTGATTATGAAAAAGTTACAAAACCTTTCCTGACTCTTTGCTTAAATAGAAAAAACCTGAATCCTAAATGGACTAAAAAAAGGAAAATAAAATAGAATCCTAAACAGACTAAAAAGCTAATATCAAAACAAGTTTGATTTATTTCCAACTCTAATTCCTAAAACTTGCAAAACAAGAAAACTAAAATTGATACTTAGACCAACTTGAAACACTAGATTCACCTGTATGAAATTAGGCAAGTTAGACAACTACACTAGATTCACCTGTATGAAACTAGGCAAGTTAGGCAACTACACTAGTTTCATACGGCTGAAACCAGTGTTTTAGAGCTAGGCCTTTTCATGTCCTACATCAGTCTCCTCCTCTTGGAAACAAACTCATCCCGAGTCATCTGAATACAAAGGCACGTCTTCATGGTACTCGGATAGATCAGCAACATTGAATGTGTTGGAAATATTCCAATCATCTGGCAGCTGTAAAATGTAGGCGTTATCATTAATCTTCTTGGCAACTCTGAAAGGCCCGTATTTACGTTTCTGCAGCTTTGTTCGATTGCCACTGCTAGAAAGTTTTCTCCTTCAGCTTGGTGCAACTCGGTCTTCAACGTTGGTGGTTTTAGAATGATTTGCCTTCCCTTCCACCAAAATTCATAAGTATTGCTCTTGCCTTTGAACCCTATATCAATGTCATACTGCCATGGTCTTCCTAATAAAATTTGGCAAGCATCCATCATAACCACATCACACACTACCACATCCTTGTAATTCTTTCCAATTGCTATTGGTACTCTGCACACTTCACTAACAGTATCGGCTGCTCTTTCCACCTTTCGGATCCATCGCAGGCCATACGGTTGTGGATGTTTTTCGGTTGGTAGCTTCAGCTTCTTTACCAAATCCTTGGATACCAGATTTTCGAAACTCCCTGTGTCAATCACAACTTTGGCTGTTACTTCATTAACAAGGGCATTGGTTCGGAATACCTGATGTCGAGTGGATAACTCTGGTCCTCTCTTTGGTGTCAAGAAAACTCGTTGAACGATGCAGCTTAGTCTCTTTTCTCGACTGTCTTCAATTCCTGGAGGTTGATTCCCTGTCATCGTATTCCAATTCGTGTCCTCTGTTTTCTCTGCTTGCAAACTGCAGGGTTGACGAGCTATCATTCCGACGAAATCGTCATCTCCATCTTCTTCAATGCCGTCTACAACTTCTATCTCTTGATCATCCTCTTCATCTTCTGCGTAATTTCCTTCAACAAAGTTCACAGCAGGTCTTCTAGGGCATTGATTGGAACGGTGTCCAGGTTGATGGCATCTGTAACATACTGTAGTCATTGGTTTAGCATAAGGATTTGTTGTTTGTGGGGGTGGCGGGCTTCTCCTTGGTCGATTCTCAGCATTCGAATTCTCTGTTGTTAGCTCCGCTGATGCAGTTATCTTACTTGGTCCAGGTTGAAATTGCTGGTTGGTGAATCTGGTTTGCACAGGTGGTGTTTGATCGGACTATTTTATACCTATTTGAGGTCCCCCATTTCCGATCGTTTGTCTCATTTTCGAGCGTATTTTTGTATATAATGTTTTGTTTGAGCCTTGTGTAGGTACATATTCCTTATAATAAGGTTTTGAGCTTAAAGATTAGTTTGGGAGGCAAAATGGAGCAAAAAGAGCTGAAATTATATATATGCGTGCAGAATGTACAACTTGCGGAGATCATATCTTCCTCCTCAGATAGAACCACATGGATATCTTTATATATTCGGAAAGCCCCGGAAGTCTAGTTTCCAGAACATTTTACGGATTGCAATTCCGAGCTTTCTACAGGAAGTTATGGCCATTTCCGTAACGGTGCGCGATGCTGAAAACGCTGAAACGTTGTCAGGTCTAAACGGCTACTTCAAACGGCGGCCAGACCGCCGATCCAAACCGCCGAATCACTCCAGAAAGTCGTTTTTTGGGCGAATTTCAGGGACAGTTTCGTCCATTCACCCCAACCTTCAGCCCTAACCTCCCAACACTATATAAACCCCTTATTCTCTTCTCTCCCACCAGAACACACTCCCTACACACTTCCTCTTCATCTTCTTCTTCATTTTCTTCACCAAATAAGAGAGAGAGGAGCTTTCAAGAGCATCCATGGAGGTTTTTCCTCCATGGATGCTCCCCATCTCACCTTCTACACATCCTCCACCACATTTAGGAGTAGATTGCATAGAGATAGGAGTGGGCTTTGGCCAATTTCGAGCTAGCAAGGGAAGGAGCTCTTGGAGGAGGTTTTCTTCAAGGGTTGTATCTATTTCTCACTCTCTATGTATTTCTTGTTTTCTTGAATGTGTAATCCCCACTTGGGAATATTTGTGAACCTATTTTGTGCTCAATATATATATGGTTGTTTTTATATCCAATTTGTGTTTTGATTCATTCTTGATTGTTGTTGAATATATCTCTTATCTTGAAATGCATGTTTATTGATGATTGGAAATTGATATGTGTTCATGGATGGGATTAGGAGTAGATTAACTTAATTGTAGGAGTAGTTGTAATCAAATATCCCATTTGTGTGTGTATGTCTTTGGAAGGTCTAAATTGCATGTCATGAATAGGTTTGGGTGACTTAGAGTTAGGATTGTGCCTTTGGAGGGGCTCTCCGGGCATAGTTTTGGCTAATTAGCTAGGAAGAGTGGGTGAACCTATAAATTGCCACATTAGAAGGGTTTGGTTCATTGTTCTTGTTAACAATTGGATTTTAGCTATTTCTCACTCTAGGGGCTCTAGGTGAGTCATGGTTAGAGTTACAATTATTGATTTTTGGCTATTTCTCACGCTAGGGGCTCTAAGTGAGTTATGGTTGGAGATACAATCACTCTTTCCACATTCATTAGACTTTCACGTTGCTATTTTACATTACAAAGCTATTATTGGGGCTCAATGTAGTTTTGTTTGTAGAATCGGTTCACATATGTTGGTTGCGGTTTCGTGTTTGAGAGGTTCTCAACACACTCTTCAACCGGTAGCTCTATGAATGGGTATAAATCGGATTGAGGCAAGAACGAACCCTTAACTAAAATTGGATGTCCTTAATGTCTAACAACCAACTATTTGTGCATTTATGTATGGTGAACTTGTTGAACCTTGTGTGACCATTTTCATGCATCTCTCCTATCCACCATTTTATTTATCACTTTAAACACCATTCTCACCCTTCCATATTCTCTTTGTTTTTATTTATTTTCATTTTCATTCTCTCTACACACACACATGCCGCATTGTACATACATTTCACACACACCATTCTCACCTTTCCGCATTCTATTTACATGCTTACAATAAAATCTAGAACTTGAAATGGTTGACGAATAACACCTCCCTGCAGAACGATACCCTCGCTTGCCGCTTTACTAGTCTTTTGCTAGTTTAGAGCACATTGCGTAGGAAACCCCTTTTTTAAATGAAATTATCTTTTGATCCTTGCGATTTCTTAACGACGGAAAAAGTTAGTATCAAAAATGGCGCCGCTGCCGGGGAGGCGTATTCGTTGATTGTTTCATGTTTTAGTTTAGGTTCTGTGAATTTTTAGATTTATTTGCTTTGCGGATATATATGTATGTGTTTAGGATTTTTCTTTTTCTTATTTTCATTTTTTTTATAGCATATGCGCTTAATGTTGTTTGAGTTGTGCTTGTGCAAGGAAAGGAAATTTCAACTTGGATGGACCGCACAACTCAAGAGAACCATACGGTGTGCTTGTCGCACCAAGACAACTCCCCAAGTGAAACGGCAGCGCCACAATGGCCTAGTTGGTTGCAGCCACAAGAGGTATCCTCTGAATTTTGAGTTTAAATGGAGCACCTGTGGATGTAGTTGTTGATTATGTGCTTAATGTTAAAATGCTATGCTTGTAGTGTTTGTAAATCTCATTTTTGTTTAGATCTAAGAGTGGATTTGTATTGTGCTTAGATCTTAGGATTTGTTGTGTATTGTTGTTAGCTTTTTATTTTTGTTCTCATCTCTGAATTTTGCTAAACGTTGTCCATATTTTATGATTTGAGCAACATTGAGGACAATGTTGAGTTTAGGTTTGGGGGTGTGGACACCTTCGTTGTTTATTTTTTTTATTTTTTTTTGTTACGTTTAGAAAATTTTCAAATCTCTGTACAAAACGATCAATTTTAAATTTTTATGGAAATGAGTCCATTTTGTTGAGTTGTTTTTCTTCGTGTGCCGGTAGAGACACATGTATGCTTTTAGCTCCGTGTGTCACTTAAATTTGCTTGTACAGTGCCAATCTTTTGATGTTGAGGTGGATGAGACTTCTATGCTTGTTTAGCCTAAGAAAATTGTGGAGACTACCCGTGAGCTACACTGTGCCTAAATAACGAAAGTTTGTGGGTTTTGTTTCTACTCTTATACACTCTTTGATTTTTTTTTTCTTCATTGTGATCTCATTGTACATCAATTTTGCATTGATTGCCATAGAACTTTATCATGTGGACTGCTTGTTGAGACTTGTATTCCCTTGGTAGATGGACTTTTAGAAATGATTTTGAGCTTGAGTGTGTGCATAACCACTAAAATAGCCTAAACACTCCCATACCCCTATATTCATTGCAAATTAAGGCCAAACACATTCCATTCCCTAGTTATTGATCATGTTGAGGTGTATAGCTTAGGAGAAGCTAGCTCTAAATTTTGTAAAAGCGTGTACTTAGGCAAATCTATGTAAATTGTGCTAGGCAAAGGTTTACAAAAAGAAAAGAAAAAAAAAAAAAAAGGAGAAAAAAGGAAAAGAAAAGAAAAAAATAGAATAAGTGTTGAAATATAAAACACTTAAGCCTCCTGGTTCTTCAATGGTAAAGTTACTCACTAACAAGGGTACAATTGTAGCACAATAGTTCAATGTAAATTTTATAGCCTAGACGCTTGTATTGTAAATATGTAATAGAGCTAATTTTGTTATAAAATGTAATGTGTAAACACACCTTAGCATGGTTAATAAGTTTATCCTTCCCGCTCCTACCATCTCTTACATTCCAAACACTACCACAAATCACCTTGGCCCCAATAAAAGTGAGGGAAAGCCCATTTGATCTCTTAGGAAGTCTATCTTGGGAATGCGAGTTAATGCATGTCTTTCCACGTTCGTGGCATTTCAATTCCTTCCATGAGATCCATTTTCAGAAAATGTGCGTCATTGGAAAATACTCATATGTGATTATATTTGATTTCATAGACCTAAACTCCAAATCACATATGTTTGCTAAAGAGTGCGCCTAAGTTCTGAGTGAAAATATGACTGAAATCCAGTGAGGATTAGAGTCGAGGCGAATTTTATCTTGGGCATACGAGCGTGGTTGTTTTGTAAACCAAAAACATCCTAAGTATTGGCATACTTGCATTGTGTGATGCATTGTTATTAATTGGTATATTTGAGATTCAAGCATGCATGTGTAGTCTTTGCTTGGTATGTGTGGATTGCATCTCAACTTTTTATTGCAGAGTATACGTTTGTGGGTGTCGTAGCTGTAAACCCTCAGGAGACTATAACTCCTCCTCTAGGGATCGCCTAGTGGTTTAAAGGCTTGTGGCACATGCTAAGTGCCACCGTGTTTCCTACGGAAGTGGACTAGCTTAATTTTTAGTTTTTTATTTATAAGTTTTTATTTGTTGCATATATTTTTGTTCTCTTTGTTTTGCTCGAGGACGAGCAAATGATAGGTTTGGGGGTATTTGATCGGACTATTTTATACCTATTTGAGGTCCCCCATTTCCGATCGTTTGTCTCATTTTCGAGCGTATTTTTGTATATAATGTTTTGTTTGAGCCTTGTGTAGGTACATATTCCTTATAATAAGGTTTTGAGCTTAAAGATTAGTTTGGGAGGCAAAATGGAGCAAAAAGAGCTGAAATTATATATATGCGTGCAGAATGTACAACTTGCGGAGATCATATCTTCCTCCTCAGATAGAACCACATGGATATCTTTATATATTCGGAAAGCCCCGGAAGTCTAGTTTCCAGAACATTTTACGGATTGCAATTCCGAGCTTTCTACAGGAAGTTATGGCCATTTCCGTAACGGTGCGCGATGCTGAAAACGCTGAAACGTTGTCAGGTCTAAACGGCTACTTCAAACGGCGGCCAGACCGCCGATCCAAACCGCCGAATCACTCCAGAAAGTCGTTTTTTGGGCGAATTTCAGGGACAGTTTCGTCCATTCACCCCAACCTTCAGCCCTAACCTCCCAACACTATATAAACCCCTTATTCTCTTCTCTCCCACCAGAACACACTCCCTACACACTTCCTCTTCATCTTCTTCTTCATTTTCTTCACCAAATAAGAGAGAGAGGAGCTTTCAAGAGCATCCATGGAGGTTTTTCCTCCATGGATGCTCCCCATCTCACCTTCTACACATCCTCCACCACATTTAGGAGTAGATTGCATAGAGATAGGAGTGGGCTTTGGCCAATTTCGAGCTAGCAAGGGAAGGAGCTCTTGGAGGAGGTTTTCTTCAAGGGTTGTATCTATTTCTCACTCTCTATGTATTTCTTGTTTTCTTGAATGTGTAATCCCCACTTGGGAATATTTGTGAACCTATTTTGTGCTCAATATATATATATGGTTGTTTTTATATCCAATTTGTGTTTTGATTCATTCTTGATTGTTGTTGAATATATCTCTTATCTTGAAATGCATGTTTATTGATGATTGGAAATTGATATGTGTTCATGGATGGGATTAGGAGTAGATTAACTTAATTGTAGGAGTAGTTGTAATCAAATATCCCATTTGTGTGTGTATGTCTTTGGAAGGTCTAAATTGCATGTCATGAATAGGTTTGGGTGACTTAGAGTTAGGATTGTGCCTTTGGAGGGGCTCTCCGGGCATAGTTTTGGCTAATTAGCTAGGAAGAGTGGGTGAACCTATAAATTGCCACATTAGAAGGGTTTGGTTCATTGTTCTTGTTAACAATTGGATTTTAGCTATTTCTCACTCTAGGGGCTCTAGGTGAGTCATGGTTAGAGTTACAATTATTGATTTTTGGCTATTTCTCACGCTAGGGGCTCTAAGTGAGTTATGGTTGGAGATACAATCACTCTTTCCACATTCATTAGACTTTCACGTTGCTATTTTACATTACAAAGCTATTATTGGGGCTCAATGTAGTTTTGTTTGTAGAATCGGTTCACATATGTTGGTTGCGGTTTCGTGTTTGAGAGGTTCTCAACACACTCTTCAACCGGTAGCTCTATGAATGGGTATAAATCGGATTGAGGCAAGAACGAACCCTTAACTAAAATTGGATGTCCTTAATGTCTAACAACCAACTATTTGTGCATTTATGTATGGTGAACTTGTTGAACCTTGTGTGACCATTTTCATGCATCTCTCCTATCCACCATTTTATTTATCACTTTAAACACCATTCTCACCCTTCCATATTCTCTTTGTTTTTATTTATTTTCATTTTCATTCTCTCTACACACACACATGCCGCATTGTACATACATTTCACACACACCATTCTCACCTTTCCGCATTCTATTTACATGCTTACAATAAAATCTAGAACTTGAAATGGTTGACGAATAACACCTCCCTGCAGAACGATACCCTCGCTTGCCGCTTTACTAGTCTTTTGCTAGTTTAGAGCACATTGCGTAGGAAACCCCTTTTTTAAATGAAATTATCTTTTGATCCTTGCGATTTCTTAACGACGGAAAAAGTGAGTATCAGTGTTCTTGTTGGTTCCTCTGCCTTTCTTGCTAAATCGAAAGCTTGTCCGAGTGTGAAAGTATTAAGCATCTTCATCTGGTCTTGAATTTCTCGTTTCAAACCTCCTCTGAAACGTGCAATTTGCATATTTTCATTATCTGGTAACAAGTTCCGAGAGTTTAAACGAATAAATTCGTCGATGTATTCCTCCACGGTCCGATTTCCTTGCTTGCAATTCTGCAATTGTACATACAAACGTTGTTCATAGTCTGGAGGTAGAAATTTGGACATAAACTTGCTCTTCATCTTTTCCCATGTTGCTATAGGTGGTTTTCCATCCAGGACTCGTTTATTCTTCAAGTATTTCCAATAAGCTGCAGCCGACCCCTTCAACTTGTTGGCAACCACTTTCAGCTTTCGATCCTCAGAACAGTCCATCACTCCAAATCCTGTTTCAACTTCGTCCACCCATGAAAAGAATTCGTCTACATTCTGAGTTCCTTTGAAAACTTGCATCTCTACATTGAGTTTGTAGTCTCGGTCTCCTTGGGTTCTTCTTGGGGTTCTGTCCTCTGAATCAGCTACCTGTGTATTCTGGGTTGAACTAGCAGGTAAAGGTTGAAGATTTCGGATTTGTGGTGTGTTATCAGGATTATGAGTCAAAGTCGTCGGGTCATGAGTGATCTCATCTACCCCTCCACGCCGCTGACCATTTACCCTGTTGCCGTTTGGTTACAGCGCCTCTAACCTTTGGAGGATCTCCTCAAGCCGTGTTTGAATGATTGGAACCCTGTCAAGTATTGGACGGATGTCATTGATGGCAGCCGTAACAACTCCGGTTGCTATGGCTCTTATTCGCTGATCTTCGTCAGTCGAACGATTACCCCCAATATCGTCACGCGCCATCAGAAAACTTTGCTGAAAGCTCAGGCTCTGATACCACTTGACGTAGCGGAAGCTAGATAATCTCGAATCCACGAGAGAGTTCTCGAATCCACGAGAAGAATTGTGTTCAAAAGAACGATTTTATTGATTATGAAAAAGTTACAAAACCTTTCCTGACTCTTTACTTAAATAGAAAAAACCTGAATCCTAAATGGACTAAAAAAAGGAAAATAAAATAGAATCCTAAACAGACTAAAAAGCTAATATCAAAACAAGTTTGATTTATTTCCAACTCTAATTCCTAAAACTTGCAAAACAAGAAAACTAAAACTGATACTTAGACCAACTTGAAACACTAGATTCACCTGTATGAAATTAGGCAAGTTAGACAACTACACTAGATTCACCTGTATGAAACTAGGCAAGTTAGGCAACTACACTAGTTTCATACGGCTGAAACCAGTGTTTTAGAGCTAGGCCTTTTCATGTCCTACATCATAATATCATGATTGCAAACAATTTAACATAAACATGAACGACCAGGGGAAATTAAGGGGTCGTTTGGTAACATTTTCGTTTTTCAGTTTTTGTTTTCTTGTAATCTTAAGTTTTTGAAAAACTGATTTTTGGATTTTTTGAATTCGAAAACGCGTTTGTTAGCAATGGTTGAAAACGATATTCGGAGAATCAAAACATAAAAAACGTGTTTAGTATAATATTTTTAAAATCATTTTTAAAAGATTAATATTATAAATAATGAAAAAGTGATATTAAAATAATTAAACATTAAAACTAAAAAAAAATTAAAATTAAATAATAAATAAATTTAATTTTCATCATCAAACCTATCGAAATCATCATCATCTTTTTGATATAGATCCATGAAGATCCAAAAGATGGATTTGGTTTGAGTACATTTTATTGCTAAAAAAAAGTTTTCAAGAATACTGAAAACAACAAATTGTTGTTCTCAGAGTTCTCAATTTTTTGTTCATTAAAACTGAAAACTGTTCTCAGTGTTTTATAAAACAGTTTTTTAAAATCATCTACCAAACGGGTTTTTCCTATTTTTGTGACTCATAAAACAAAAAACAGTTTCTGAAAACGTTAACAAACGCGCCCTAAGTGTCAAGGATCAAAACTAAAGAAAACAATACACCACTTCTAACAAACACAATTACTATCTTACATCATGGCCTTCGAGTACTGGCCATAAATGTTGCTCTGATCATTATGAGTCTACTTACTACATTTCTTATGTTGATCCTATTCTCGGGTAAATTTGTGGTACAATCCATGGCTAAACTTAAGATAGATGATACACATTGTTCCCTTGCTGAAAAATAGCCATCCTCCCTTTGTAGTAAATCGTTATCTGCAACATCCACGATCGAATGATTTAATGAGTCACCAACCCAATGTCTCAAGCTCATTTCTCCGATAAAAGTTTCATATGTCGGCCTCTTCCTTGTAAATGTCTCGATTAGCATAATACCGTAGCTATAAACATCACCTTTTTGAGATACCCTTCCTTCACTTCCATACTCTATGAATTGACTTAATCGATTTCAATATTGGAAATAATTAAATGATGCAGCAGCAGTAGATCAGTTGGCATTAGATTACATGGAGGGGTGGGATAAGAGAAAAACCAAGGAAAAGAGCCATTTCAATCCTACTAGTTCGGGCGATGGAGTCAGAATGTTTTGAAATTTTGACAGTTGATGCGGATCGGCGAGACCTTTCAAAGTCACCAGCTTTGCTTGTGAGGCATACCCAAATTTAGCCGAATTCCATCGTTTAGGCCTCGAAAAGGTCATTTTTGCCGTTTTTTGCCGTTTTTACCGTTTTAGGAAAGTTTCGTTTTTACAATAAATCAAGTTTCCCAAGTCCAAATCGACTTCCGTCAATTCCGGGGTGCTTAGGATTCTTAGTAGAATTAGTTTTTGCTTTAATCTCGCTTTTTTTCCATTTTTGGTAATTTTTCCTATTTGGGCTTGTTTTCTTGTTTTTCAAGGAATACGACTAGGGTTAGGTTTTATTTGCTTTAAATAAGGATGTAAGCCGAAAGGCTAATCAGTTTTTGATTTATAAAATTTAGAGTTTCTCTAATATCTCCCAATTTTGGTATTCTTTGTGAATCAACGAATTTGAAGCCTAATCTTCCGGTATTCGTGCGCGAATCAACGGAACTTTAGTAAGTTAATTTCGATTTGTTTCTTGCAGGTTTTTCTCGACAAAGCTTCCGCTACATCAGTTTGGTATCAGAGCTTGGTTCGTTCGGGACGACATCATCATGCCGCTGAGAAGACGTCCACATGTTACCGTAGAAGAAGCCATCGAACGTGACCGCGTGTTACAGTTGGAACAACAGGTTGAGCAATTGACGGCGCAGCTTGCGACGATGAGGGCCAACCAAAACCAAAACCAAAACCAAAACCCTTTTCAGAACCTAAATATCCTGAAATGGGAGGTGACAGTGAGGCAGAGGAAGAGAGCGATGGAGAGGAAGGGATCCCACAGCGCCGACGAAGGGTGCCAGAAGCTAATGACAGCAGGCGCTGGGAATCAGGGATGCGGACAGAGGTGCCAGAATTCCAAGGCAGTCTGCAGCCAGAGGAGTTCCTTGAATGGATCGGAATCGTTGAGGAAATTCTCGAATTCAAGAGAGTCCCAGAGAGAAAGAAAGCGGCGTTGGTGTCCACCAGACTTCGGGGAAGAGCAGCGGCATGGTAGCAACAACTCAAACTCATTAGGAATCGTTCGGGGAAACCTAAGATTTTTGAATGGGAGAAGATGAAGGGAAAGTTGCGAGCTGAGTTTTTACCCCACAACTTTCAGAGGCTGATGTATCAGAGATTGCAGAATTTGCGACAGGGTATGAGATCCGTTAATGAGTATACCATAGAGTTCTATCAATTATTAGTGCGGAACGACGTTCAAGAGACACAAGATCAGCTGGTGTCGCGCTACTGTGGTGGGTTACAAACATAAATTCTTGATATGATTAACCTCTTTAATCCGGTGACAGTGACAGTGACAGTGATAGTGACAGTGACAGAGGCACATCAGAGAGCGTTGCAGTTGGAGAAGAGTTTGTCTCGAAAATCTAATACTGGACCGTTTTCGAATTTTGGAGGAGGACCTAACAGTCGAAGCGGAATGACAAGTGGGAACGGCAGTGGTGATAATAACATAGGGAACCGTTGGGGAGCTAGTAGCAGCAGCTCAAATTCCGTGCAACGAAACGCCCCAATTACAACTCAGCCTCCCAAGACAAGGGGTGGTTTTCGATGTTTCGGTTGTGGCGAGACGGTTCATAGATTATCAGAATGCAAGAGACTGGCTAAAAAGGTTTTATTTATTGATCCTGCAGAATTCAATGAAGAGGATACGGAAATAGATGTTGATCCGTAAATAGAAGAGGAGGACGTGGTGGACGAAGACCTGATAAACGGTGACACTGGAACCTTGTTAATGGTGCGTCGTACATGTTTGGCACCAAGAACTGACGAGGAAAATTGGCTTCGAAATAATATATTTCAGTCTACGTGTACCATTCTGGGAAAGGTGTGTAGATTCGTCATAGATGGAGGAAGTTGTGAGAACATCGTGTCAGCTGAAGCGGTGCGAAAATTAGGGGTGAAAACAGAGAAACATTCAAGACCTACCGGTTAGCATGGCTGCAAAAAGGCAGAGAGGTAACGATGTCCTAGAGGGCACTAATTTCGTTTTCAATTGGTTCTAACTACAAGGATGAAATATGGTGTGATGTAGTGAATACAGATGCATGTCATCTTTTATTAGGGAGACTGTGGCAACATGATAGAAAGGTGCATCATGATGGACTCAAAAATACTCATTCTTTCATTTTTGAGGGCACTAAGATCGTACTACTACCAAGCAAGCTGACTGAACATTCGAAGTCACCTGGAGATAATGCTAATTTACTGACTTATGCAAAATTCGAGTTAGTAATGGAGGAATCGGAAACAGTGTTTGTGTTGATTGGAAAAGAAACAAGTGCTGAAGTAGAGGTTCCTGCAGCTGCAGCTCCTCTGATTACAGAATTTACTGATGTATTTCCAAATGAGTTACCCGAAGGACTTCCACCCCTACGGGATATACAACATCATATTGACCTGGAGCCTGGAGCAATGTTACCAAACCGGCCACATTATCGCATGAGTCCGACTGAACATGAAGAATTAAGGAGACAAGTGGAAGAGTTGCATTCAAAGGGGCATATTCGTGAGAGTCTTAGCCCGTGTGTTGTACCCGCCCTTTTAATACCAAAAAAAGATGGGACGTGGAGGATGTGTGTTGATAGCCGTGCAATTAACAAGATCACTGTGAGGTATCGTTTCCCAATTCCGAGACTAGATGATTTATTAGACCAGCTTAGTGGGGCAATTGTGTTCACCAAGCTTGACCTGAAGAGTGGATATCATCAAATTCGTATTCGACCTGGGGATGAATGGAAGACAGCGTTTAAAACGCGAGAGGGCTTATATGAGTGGCTAGTCATACCTTTTGGGTTGTCAAACGCACCTAGCACCTTCATGAGAGTAATGAATCAAGCACTTCAACCCTTCATCGGTAAGTTTGTCATTGTATATTTTGATGACATCTTGATTTACAGTGCAAACCCCGAGCTGCACATTCAGCACATTCGGGAAGTATTGTGTGTTCTACGCAGGGAGAAATTTGTGGCGACAGCAAAAAAATGTGTTTTTATGACGCCAAGGGTGCTGTTTTTGGGTTATATAATTTCTGGAAAGGGACTACAAGTAGATGAGTCTAAGATTGAGGCAGTGAGGTAGTGGCCCCGACCAAAAACAATTACAGAGGTTCGCAGTTTTCATGGGTTGGCGTCATTCTATCGCCGATTCATTCCACACTTCAGTAGCATTATGGCTCCTGTCACAGAATGCATGAAGGGAGTCAAGTTTCAATGGACACTCGAAGCAGAAGAAGGGTTTCAGAAAATAAATGAGCATCTGACAACAGCCCCTATCCTAGTCCTACCTGATTTTTCTCAACCTTTTGAGTTGCACAGTGACGCATCCAAAGTAGGCATCGGAGCTGTTTTGAGTCAAGCTAGGAAGTCGGTGGCATATTTTAGTGAGAAACTGACAGGGTCTCGAGTGTGTTACAGTACGTACGACATGGAATTCTATGTTGTGGTCCAAGCTGTGAAACATTGGCGACATTATTTATTCCATTGTGAATTTATTTTGTACACTGATCATGATTCATTGCGGCACCTTCATAGCCAAGATAAGATTTCTGCCCGGCATGCTTCGTGGTCCGCCTACCTACAGCAGTTCACATTTGTTCTCAAGCACAAGACAGGTGTTACAAACTGAGTGGCCGATGCTCTGAGTCGAAGAATCAGTTTATTTTCTACAATGACTGTCCAGGTACCAGGTTTTACCTCTTTTCATGAATTATTTGATTCGGATCCAAACTTTTTAGAGATAATGGCTGCTGTTCGAGAGGAAAAAAAATCAGAATTTGTACTGGTAGATGGGTTCTTATTTCGGGGAAATCAACTTTGTGTTCCTGAGTGTAGTTTGCATCTGCAAATTATTAAGGAAATACATGGGGAGGGTCACGTGGGCAGAGATCGCACTCTTCAGTTAGTCAAGGCATCGTACTTTTGGCCAATAATTCAGAAGGAGGTAGAGAGATATATGGAACGGTGTCGGATTTGTCAGGTGTCCAAAGGGAAAGCGACTAATGCCGATTTGTACATGCCACTACCGATTCCGACTCAACCATGGACGGATTTGAGCATGGATTTTGTTTTGGGACTGCCAAGAACCCAACGAGGATGTGATTCCATCTATGTAGTGGTTGATCGATTTTCCAAGATGGTTCATTTTATCCCATGCAAAAAAACTACTGATGCTGTCAAGGTCGCCCAATTGTTCTTTCGAGAAATTTATTGCCTTCATGGATTACCTTCGTCAATTGTTTCTAACCGGGACACTCGATTCTTTAGTCAATTCTGGCGGAGCCTTTGGAGGATGGTCAATACAAGGTTGGATTTTAGCAGTGCATATCACCCACAAACGGATGGGCAGACGGAGGTTGTGAACCGAGCGCTTGGAGATTTGCTGAGATGTCTGGTAGGAGAAAGTGTTCGGTCATGGGATCTGAAGTTGAGTCAAGCCGAATTTGCCCACAACCATGCTGTCAATAGGAGTACCGGCTTCAGTCCTTTTCAGGTCGTGTACTCAATGGTTCCTCGAAGCCCTATTGACTTGATTCCTCTGCCTAGCAAGACCAGAGTTCATGGGACAGTTGAAGATTTCATTCAAGGGTTACAGGAAGTTCATAAGCAGGTGCAAGAAAATTTGTTACAGTCAGTAGAGAAATACAAGCTGGCCGCAGACAAAAAGAGGCGTCATTTGGAGTTTGATGTGGGCGATTTTGTGTGGATAGTCCTCACAAAGGACAGGTTTGCTATGGGGGAGTATAATAAACTTGCTGCTAAAAAGATAGGACCGCTTGAAATTGTAGGGAAGATCAACCCGAATGCTTATCGCCTTAAACTTCCTAGCCACATTCGTACTCATGATGTATTCAATATCAAGCATCTGATTCCTTTCCATGGTGACTCTTCTGATGATGATACTGTAGGAAATTCGAGGAAGAATTTTCTCCAACCTGGGGAGAATGATGCAGCAGCAGTAGATCAATTAGCATTAGATTACATGGAGGGGTGGGATAAGAGAAAAACCAAGGAAAAGAGCCATTTCAATCCTACTGGTCCGGGCGACGAAGTCAGAATGTTTTGAAATTTTGACAGTTGATGTGGATTGGCGAGACCTTTCAAAGTCATGAGCTTTGCTCATGAGGCATATCCAAATTTAGCCGAATTCCATCGTTTAGGCCTTGAAAAGGCCGTTTTTGCCGTTTTAGGAAAGTTTCGTTTTTACAATAAATCGAGTTTCCCAAGTCCGAATCGACTTCCGTCAATTTCAGGGTGCTTAGGATTCTTAGTAGAATTAGTTTTTGCTTTAATCTCGTTTTTTTTCCATTTTTGGTAATTTTTCCTTTTTGGGGCTCGTTTTCTTGTTTTTCAAGGAATACGACTAGGATTAGGTTTTATTTGCTTTAAATAAGGATGTAAGCCGAAAGGCTAATCAGTTTTTGATTTATAAAATTTAGAGTTTCTCTAATATCTCCCAATTTCGGTATTCTTTGTGAATCAACGAATTTGAAGCCTAATCTTCCAGTATTCGTGCGCGAATCAACGGAACTTTAGTAGGTTGATTTCGATTTGTTTCTTGCAGGTTTTTCTCGACAGAGCTTCCGCTACATCATTAAATCAAAAATAAAGAAACTATAAAATGAATAACAAAATCTAATGGAATTTTACCTGGTGCCATATAACCAATTGTCGCAAGGGTTTGTGTTTGTGTCATGGAATCTTCTTCACCTAATAGCTTTGTAATGCCAAAATCACTCAAGTGTCCAACTATGCTTTGGTCCAGCAGTACGTTGCTCAGCTTGATGTCACAATGAACTACAGGGATTGAATAACCAAAGTGAAGATACTCCAAAGCTGATGCCACATCTATCGATATATTCAACCTCTGTAATATGTCCAAAAAGTATTCATCAGAATATAAGCACTTTTCAAGGCTCCCGTTAGGCATGTACTCTAGCACCAACGCTTTAAGATCGTCATTTGTACAACTGCTGATAATCTTGACAAGGTTTCGATGACGAATACCACTAAGCACTTCACATTCAACATTGAAACTCCTAAGTGCTCTTTCTGTTTGCACGTGGAACACCTTTACTGCAATTTCCATCCCATCTAAAAGTCTCCCTTTGAAAATCGAACCAAAGCTCCCTTTACCAAGTAGATTGCTGTCACTAAATCCATTTGTTGCTTGAACAAGTTCTGGATGAGAAATTCTTCTCCATATTGCTCGTTGTGGCACATCAACATCATTATTATTTGCTAGTTGTGAGCTCCTCCTCGTTCGATATACTCTCATCACAATGTTCAAAGTCAAGCAGATAATAAGTGTTAGCGGCAAAGTAATGGCTAAGACAACCGTGATCCTAGATTTTGGATGAATGGTTGTTTTGCGGGAGGGGACTTGCAATCGTGGCAAACCACAAAGTGCATGGTTCATCATAAAAGATTTAGCGGAGAAATTTGCAAAAGGTCCTTTTGTTGGAATTTTTCCCTCTAATTGGTTGAAAGACAAGTTGAGATATTTGAGGTATGATAGTGCCTCCAAAAATTCAGGAATAACTCCAAAAAGATTATTATTGGACAAATCCGAAGACTCCAAGCTTGTTAATCCCCCAAATGATTCAAGAATTTTGCCTTGTAAGCTATTATATTCTAAAGAGAGAAGTTGTAGATTTTGTAGGCTTCCAATTGTGGTTGGGATGCCGCCAGTTAAATGATTTTGTGACAAATCTACACTTATGACAACCTTCAAATTTCCAAAGTCTAATGGAAGAGTTCCAATTAGAGAGTTTGTCGACAAGTTAATTTGCAAGATGTCTTTAAGTTTCCAAAGAGACGAGGGTATAACAGAAGTTAACTCATTGGAGCCTAACGAGAGGTGTCTTAGATTAGTTAGATTACTAAAACATGCAGGTATGGCTCCAGAAAGCTTATTACCTTCCATTTACAAATCAACCAGGTTATTTAATTGGCAAAGATCATTTGGGATGGATCCTTCTAGATTGTTATATGAAATGTACAATCCTTGAAGTTTCTGCAAGTTTCCAAGTGTAATAGAAATTGATCCTGTCAATTCATTTCGGCTCAAGTATAAAGCCATCAAGTTTTTTAGACCACTAATTCCTTGGGGAATGTTTCCAATGATGTTGCAATCTTCCGTTTCAATATCTTCCAAAGAAATAGAAAGGTTTCCTATAGAAGATGGAAGGAAGCCATTTAGGGGATTACCTGATAAAGACAACGTTCCTAAATTCTTGCAATTTGTCAAAGAGGTAATGAAGCTCAAATCTAGAATAGAAGATGTGAAGGAATTCATTTCTAAGCCGAGCCACTCAAGACTTGTTAAACTATTTCCTATTGTGCTTGGAATAAAGCCTGAGAATGAGTTATATCCAATCTCTAGAAGTTGGAGCTTCGAAGCATTGGTGATGAAGCTAGGAAATCTCCCACTTAAATTATTAAAACCAATATCAAACACCTCAACATTTGGAAGCCCAAAGCCAATAATTGATGGAAGGCTTCCTGAGAATTTGTTGTTGCTGAGAGCAAGAATTTTCAATGTTGAAATGTTGAAGAGTGTGATTGGAATGTGGCCAACTAGGTTGTTGTTTTCAAGCCCCAAGCCCTCTCGAATAGGAAGATTACCAATTTCAAAAGGTATCTCACTTACATGTGAATTGTGAAGCATATTTTATTGAATCTACAGCAAAAAATAAAATTCTACTGAATATTGTTGATTGATTCAATAAGGTACCTACCAATTATGTTGTTACCGCCTAGAGCTAGTGCTTCTAACTTGGTCAAGTTTCCGATATTCCTAGGTATGCGTCCTCTGAACTGATTATAGGATAGAGAAACACTGGTAAGCTCTTTGCATTGCCACAAATTGTATCGGATTGTACCCTTGATTTGATTGTCAGCCAACAACAGTTTTTTAAGGACAGCTGCTTGACGATGATGTGAACACATGTTGTGAGGGAGGTCACCTGTCAAACTATTATTTCTAAAATTAATTTGCCACAAAGAAGAAATGTTGAAAAGAAGTGAAGGAATATGCCCTGTTAATAGGACATTATGTCGTAGTGATAGTATCTCCAATTCTACAAGATTCCCCAGCTCCTTTGGAATTTCTCCTACAAAAAACCCTCTCATCAAATCCTCTTATTCATTCACTGAAAAGCAACAATTAATATTAGTCTAGAATTACCTTCAAGTTTGTTGTTACCAATTGATAGAGTCTTCAACTTAGTCAAGTTGCCGATTTCTTTTGGTATGCCTCCTCTGAAGTTGTTAGAGGACAAGTTCAAAAATCGCAGCTGCTTGCACTTTGATATAAAGGATGGTATTTCTCCCTCCAACAAGTTTTTAGACAAATCAAGTGACTTCAAATTAGGTCCACTATCAGACACATTGACCATTGATGAGAGCCGATTGTGTTTGAGTCTAAGCTCTTACAATGAAGATATGTTGAAGATGGAGGAGGGTACATTACCCAAAAGCTGGTTATAATTGAAATTAATGTATTTCAATCGACGTAAATGAGCCAACTCATAAGGAAGAGAGCCATAAAAGTTGTTGTCATTGATGGCTAGCAATGCAAGGAAAGAAAGATTTCCTAGTTGAGGTGGAATGGTCCCTGTAAGACCAAGATAAGAAATATTCAAGGCCGTGACTCTATGGTGATGAACACCACAAGTGACACCAATCCAATTACAGATGAAGGTACTCGCGGACCAATTTTTGGCCAACAAAGTATCTGGATCATGTGTTATATGAGCTTTCAAAGCAAGAAGAACATCTCTATCCGTGATAATGTTTTTGGTTGATAATGATGAGCTAGAAGTAAGGGAATGAAGTAAGAAGCAAACTATGAAAAAACGGAGAGTTTGATTTGTTTCCATGAGAGATGAATTCTCCAAGTATAATTAATTTGATGACCAATGCTATGACAAACAAGTAGATATGTATAGGTATAAATAATAATGCAAATTAAAGCAGTGACTTCACTTTCCATTTCACATATGAATTCTCACTTTCACTTTACAATTCCAAGTCCACAACAAACGTACACAATTCCAAGTCTTGGGTTGGATTTTGAGTAAACGGTAAGATAATTATGAAACAAATAATTGAAGACTGGTGTTGACTGTTGACTCAAATGAATTTGTTAGCTTTAAAAAGTGAAATCACTTTGCTACTTTTTGGTTTTTAGAAATTTGAAAGCAGGAATATTGACTAAAAAATATGCCATATTGACTGGAACAATTATGATCAGTCAATACAAAAGTAAATTAAAAATATAAATAATTAAAACAATGTTTGACTTTCGGACGCGGTCTGGACACGGCACGGATACGACTGGGACGCGTATAGAGCAATTGTGTAATTATTTTGGGGTTAAAATCGAATTTTAAAAAAAAAAAAAAAACCATCTCTGAATACTATTCTAGGGTTTCTAGTCTCACTCTCTGATTTCTCTCATCGCTGCCGCCTGGTAAAGAAAAGAAAAACGAGAAAGAAGAGAAGAGGAAGAAGAAGAAAGAGAAGGAAAGAGAAAATCACAATAGGAAGAAGAGGAATTTCGAAGCCCGTACATCTCTCTTGTTCTTGTTTGTTTCTAGATAAGAGAATATGTTGCAAAAGCCTTTCTGTTGTAGCTTAACAAGTCTGTACAGGTTCAAAAGTCAAAACAAGTTTAGGGCTTTGTTTGGTTGCTATTTGCTAATAAGTTTTATTTTCATTTTAATTTTTATTCCGATAAATAACACCAATACACCAATGAGATCAATACAAATTTAAAATAACACCTATACACTCCACTAAATTATTTCAAACAAAACCCACGAATGATATGTAGCTTGGTGCTATACACCAATCATTTTATGTGACTGTCTATGTAAATATGTTATAACTTTTATAATAAATTATGTTTTCAATTTTTAATATATATATTATTTTAATTATCGTGTCTGTATCTTAGTTTTTGGAGATTTACCGTATTCCCGTATTGTATCCTATCATGTCCTGGTGTCTGTGTTTTTATATGTGCTTCTCTGCTAAACACCGTAACCTACCAAAAGTTGAATGAAAAAATGGGATACAAGAAAACTGGGGGTCAAACACTCAAACTGTCATTTCTTAATAAAATAATGCTATGATGTATAAATCTGGTGTATAAATGATGTGGTAATAATCTAATTCATTCATTTAAATTATATTAAATTTGCATGATTTAAATGAATGGATTAAAATGTTGTCATATCATTTAGGCACCAGATTTGGACAAAGTAGCATTACTCTTCTTAATAAAACAAGAAACCACATTTAATTGCAATGATGAAATCACTTTGCTGCTTTTTGGATTTTAGAAATTTGAAAGCATCAGTATTGACTAAGAAATTAGTCTGCCGTATTGACCGGAACAATTAGTCAGCCACTCTGCTGTATTCGAAGCTCATACTTCATGGTTGCTATTTGCTAATAATTTTTATTTTTATTTTGATAAATAACACCTATACACCAATAAGTTCAATACAAATTTAAAAAACTATACACCAATAAGAAAAGAAAGATTTCCAAGTTGAGGTGGAATGGTACCTGTAAGACCAAGATTAGAAATATTCAAGGCTGTGATTCTATGGTGACGAACACCGCATGTGACACCATTCCAATTACAGACGGAGGTACTCGTGGACCAATTTTTGGCCAACAAAGTATCTGGATAATGAGTTATACAAGCTTTCAAAGCATGAAGAGAATTTTCATCTGTGGCAATGCTTTTGGTTGATAATGATGAGCTAGAAGTAAGGGAATGACGTAAAAAGAAAACTATGAACAAAAGGAGAGTTTGATATGTTTCCATGAGGGATGAATTCTCCTAATCAAGTCCACAACAAACTCCACGCCAAGTCTTGGGTTGGATTTTGAGTATACGATAAGATAATTATGAAACAAATAATTGAAGATTGTGTTGACTCACAAATAAATTTGTTAGCTTTAAAATGTGAAATCACTTTGCTACTTTTTGGTTTTTAGAAATTTGAAAGCAGAAATCTGCCTTATTGACTGGAACAATTATTTGATCAGTCAATACAAAAGCAAATTAAAAGTAGCTATAATTAACCACCCACCCCATAATTGTCTGTTATGAGTTTGCGTTGAACACTATATATATATATATATATATATAATCCAGGTTTTGGTAATCAGTAACCAAAATGGATGGTAAGCTTAAGCTATAGAATTAAATTTTTATTAAAAAAAAATTATCCTTTTAAGAAAGAGGGATATATAAGAGAAAATTAAGACTCCAAAACTGGAAGAAATTATCTTTTTAATTGGCTTACGTACGTAGAAATCATTAGCTTACAACGACGGCACACACGGTTGGGACACGTTTAGGGCAATTGTGTAATTATTTTGGGGTCAAAATCGAATTTTAAAAAAACGTCTCTGAATACTATTCTAGGGTTTCTAGTCTCATTC
This sequence comes from Acer saccharum, assembly GCA_030490815.1. Taxonomy (NCBI): domain Eukaryota; kingdom Viridiplantae; phylum Streptophyta; class Magnoliopsida; order Sapindales; family Sapindaceae; genus Acer; species Acer saccharum. The sequence goes on along the minus strand of CM059874.1, from coordinate 1,956,780 downwards.
TCCGATTTCTCTCATCGCTGCCGCCTGGTAAAGAAGAGAAAAATGAGAAAGAAGAGACGAGGAAGAAGAAGAAAGAGAAGGAAAGAGAAGATCAGAAGAGGAAGAAGAGTAATTTCGAAGCTCGTACCTCGTAACCGCTATTTGCTAATAATTTTTATTTTTATTCTGATAAATAACACCTATGCGCCAAAGAGTTCAATACAAATTTAAAATAACACCTATACACTCCACTAAATTATTTAAAGCAAAACCCACGAATGAAAGGTGGCTAGGTGCTATACACCAATCAATTTATGTGACTGACACGCTAAATCTATTAATAAGGTGTAGACCGAGGTTTCCTATTTGTTATACTCCATAACATCCAATAGACAGTCAGAACCAATAAATTGGCTATGGGTGTGTCACGTAATTGGGGAGGACAGGCGGATGGGTACCTGGACAAAGTCTGGGATCCTCGATACCAAATATATATATATATATATGTTATAACTTTTATAATGAATTATGTTTTCAATTTTTAATATATATATATTATTTTAATTATTGTATCCTACCGTGTCCGTATCCTATTTTTTGGAGATTTACCGTATCCCAGTATCGTACCGTGTCGTGTCCCATACCCGTTCTTCTTAGCTTAACACCGTAACCTACCAAAAGTTGAATGAAAAAATGGATTGTACACCGTTGACTCGGTGAGTGGTTGACGGGGGAAGGAAGCAAAGTTATTATCAAGATGACCTTAATCACACATATTGGACTGAATATAATATTCTTGGTTACTGCTTTCTTTGGTGGGTTCAAAAAAGTTGAATGAAAAAATGGATAGACCGTTGTGAGTGGGTGACGGGGGGAGGAAGCAAACTTATTATCAAGATGACCTTAATCACACATATTGGACTGAATATAATATTTTTGGTTACTGCTTTCTTTGGTGGGTTGTTTGAACCCAGCAGGAATCTTGGGGTAAAACTGTCATTTCTCAATAAAAACAAGAAACCACCTGTAATTACAATGGTGAACTCGACCTCCAATGCCTTAGTGTAGGCTTCACCTCAGCTTCTTTAATATATATATATATATATATATATATTACAATAATTCCGAGTTTGGGGGAGGGGACAGAACTCAAACACATAACATGGTGTGGGTGGGGCATACATTGAGAAAACTTGATAATCTTGTCTCCACTTTACGGTTGTTCGGAGAGTGGTTTTCGTCAGCAAGAGTAAAGAGCCTCTTATAATGGTGACCACCCTTTTTCCAAAGCCAAAACAAAGTCTTTGATGAAATAACCCCATGGAATTAAGGGCAAAGAACAATAAATTTTAATTTAAATCAATAATCTTAAAGTATACTCACAAATATAAAGCTTACAGACTTACAACCAGAAATCCAGGATAATTAAATTCACAAGCCTGCAAAAGATAAATTTTAAATCCATAAACGAAAATTAAGCACCATTTTGAATTTTCCAATCATTCATTTTAAGTAATTTAAAAGAAAGAATAAAAAGAAAATAAGAAAAAAACAATATTTAGTATAGGTTCCGAAATGCTACATCTATTCCCTAGAACAAAGCATACCATGAATAAGTGACTCTCATCTCTAGTAATAACCGTAACTCCACATAATTGTCCTTTGTCTATAGAGCAACTTTCTAGCACGGTATTTCCAATGTGGGATTTTCCATACGAGATCGTCGATTGCTACCGGTAGTTATTGGATTGCTACCGGTACTTACTGGATCACCACCGGATGTAATCTAATAACTACCGGTAACAATCGGCCATTCCGTACGGCTATTCATGCACTTGAAAATTTTCGTTCTCTGCATATAATATAGACAATTGGCACCTATCAATAAAGAAACGTACTGACTCATAATAAAATTATGGAATTCTACGAACTTCTAATAGACATGTATAATATATTCCTTCCTTAAAATTATATTTATTTATATTTCAATCAAGTCACTTTACAAAAAAATCATAATCAAATCCATTACAAAAAATATCAAAGAAATCAAACAACCCAAATCAAAAGTGAAACGAAATTCTAATCTCATTTTAAAAACTACAAAGAAGTTATAAATGGTTAAGACCCCCACAACAGAGACAAAGATGATGCATGTAATAAACATTGAAATCAAAATGACGCATAAGTCTCTACTCTTGTGTCAAAACTACAATTTGTTTCAAAGAAACACATCTCATTCGGTTCAAAAGTGCCATATTTGAAATGCTTTTAAAAGGAAACATGCATAGCAGACGAGACTGCTTTTAAAGGAAACATGCATAGATAGAATCTAAAATATATAGAAATTCACCAAAATGAATTTAATTTGTAAATTAAATTTTAGTTTCTTACCACTTTCCCACTAGATTTGCTTTTGCCACTAGCGGATTGGTCTTTTGGTTGCTTAATAGTTCCTGTCATAACTTCGAAGATAGTTGGGAGTGAAAAACTGATGAGTAAATGAAGTATTTGATGACAGAGATAAGGTGTTTGTTAAAAGGTCCCAGAGAACACCATTAATGAGAGCTTAAGAAAACAAAGATAGTGAAGCAGAGCATTCTCTGATTTCATTTTTGTATTAAAAAGTCAAAACCGAATTCCTGAAAATCAGGAATAAGTTAAAAAACATTTCTATGATGTTGATCACGATGATCATGATTGCAATCCAGTAGGTGATCTTGCTATGATAAACACACTTCACATTAGTTGATCTTGGCAGCTGAGGATGTGTGGATTTATTCCTCTGCTCACAAACCTCTGTTTCGTCACCAGTAGATGTAGCATTTGCATATTGATAGCTCTTCTGAGCACTATCCTTCACAGGGAGTTCATTTATCATCTTGAAAAGTTTCCTTATTACATTTAAAACTCTTGCCTTGATGAATCCTAAATTTTGGATGAGTGTTTGTTTGCACAAGGGGACTTGCAATCGGGGCAAACCACGAAGTGCATGGCTAATCATAAAAGATTTAGCAGAGATATTTGCAAAAGGTTCTTTTGTTGGAATTTTTCCCTCTAATCAATTGGAAGACAATTTAGGGATATTTGAAGTATGATTGTGCCTCCAAAGATTTGGGAATAACTCCAAAACGATTATTATTGGACAAATCCAAAATTGCAAAGCTTGTAAGCTATTATATCTTAAAGAGAGAAACTCCAAGTTTTGCAGGCTTCCAATGTGGCTGGGAGGCCTCCAGTTAACAGATTCCGTGACAAACCTCCACTAAAGAGTTATGACAACCTTCAAATTTCCAAAGTCTAATGGAAGAGTTCCAATTAGAGAGTTTAATTTGCTAACAAGTTAATTTCCAAGATGTCTTTAAGGTTTCAAAGAGATAACTCATTGGAACCTAAAGTGAGATTGTTTAAATTGGAGAGATAACAAAAAGTCTCAAACAAAGACTTTTAACATTGTATTCGAGCCTTTTCAACAGTTCTCCGAGACTTTTTATACACTGTCCGTGACTTTGTAAATAATCTCCGAGCCTTTTCTGAGCCTTTTTAACCATCAGATTTTTTTTGTTAATTTTGTATCTCCGAGACTTTGTAAATAGTCTCCGAGCCTTTTCAATTAGATTCAAAATTCACACAACCAGCTTAAGGTTTATAAAAGACTCGGAGAACAATCATTTCTAGAACCCAGTTTGGGTTTTAAATTGAAAAAAAAAAACTAAACCCCCGAATGCATTTGCGTAACGCCACTAAACTAATTATCCAATGATGTTCAACCTCCATTGGAGGTCTGTTAAACAGACCTCTATGAAGAAGATGAAAGAATAAAAAAAAAAAACTTCGAAGTAAGAGAATGTGTGTAAAGTAAGGGCATTATTATACGTTCACCATAATAGGTGCCTTTTAAACTTAAGTTATTAAAGTGGTGACTTTCTTACAAAACCACTTTAAAAAGGTGACATTTCCCACCATTTCCACATATAATTAATGTATTTTGCTTTAAATATTGTAGTATGTATTGGTATTACTCATATTTAACTCCACTTAACTGCTTTTACTCGGCTCATTTTGAGATATTGACCGGTAAAACCCTGTTTTTCAGTTGGGTATTGAGGTTGTTATTTCAGCACGGGTTGATCCAACACCACCATATGATGCTCACCCGGCCCTCAAACCATGGAAATATGAACCTGCCGCCCGGAGATCATTTTGCAGGACTGTATTTATCCAGAGTTTGAATATTGATATTCATGTGCATGGTCCAAAGCAACCATGCAAGACTTGGTGGCAGCCCTCTTTTTCTGTTGCACGATGTAAGTGGATTAGTTATTATCACCACTTACTTAGTTGCCTTTGTTTTCTGATTAGTGCCTATTTTGTTGGCACCAATAAATGTGTAGCTTGGGTTGTAAAAGGCTTATAAATAGCCGGGAAATAATGAAATGAACATCAAGTTATGCAAAATATATATTATCTTCCAATATCTTCCTCACTTTTTCTCTGATTCTTTTCTTCTTCCCTCTGCCTCTTCTAAATTCTGAACACAACATCCATCACGTACATTTAGAAATGGAAATTCCTAAAGGTCATTTATCCTTTTTTAACACTAGCAGAATGTCATCGAATGCAGTAACTAGATCAACCGGTCTATAATTTCTATTAAGTGCTCCTACCTACAGCGGTTTGGAAGTTTTGTATTATGAACATGACTATTTAGTTGAATATGATGACATGTCGTTGCAATGTCAATCAAAAGATGAACAATTAAGCTCGACCTCGCTAGCGCGCGAGTCACAGAGACTAGCACAACGGCAAGTGAGGGTATCTTTCCGCAAGGAGGTGGGATCCGCCAACCATCACCGGTTCTAGCTATTATTACAACACGCCGAGAGAACTCGTGTGTTGCAGGTGCGGAAAAGTGTAAATAATACTATAAATATACAAATTAAATAAAGTAATATTTACATGATAGGGTGGAATGGAGAGATGCATCAAATGTGGTTACACTAGGGAAACGATTCAACCGTAACAATCCTCATAATTAAGTGCTAGACTCACTTAGTCCCTCAAATGTGCAAGTATATCATAGGCTTGTGTCCCCTTTATTGATCTCTAATCTCTCTCGAGTCTTAGAAATCACATCCACACAATGCATGGATTCATTAAGTACTTTGGGACACATACACGGGCTCTGTACGCCAGCCTAGTGATCTCTCAACTTTCTGGTAATAGTGGTTATTCTGTTGGGCATGTAATATGCAACCGCGTGGGCCATACTACAACCAATAATTCATTCACAATGGCTAACCAAATACGGGATGGCAATCAAGTAAAAGCATTAAAAATACGAGATACCCATACAACATGTATGTTATATGCTCGTGTCCCCTAAATTAATCTCTAATCTCTCTCGATGTCTTAGAGATTACATCCATGCATAAATGCTTGGATTCATTAAGGACCCTAGGACACACACACACGAGCTCTATGATCGGAACGATTTATACACCTTTGGAGACCCCCATTTCCTATCATTTGTTTTCGTTTTCGAGCATTTTGTGAATATAATATGTTTTGTGAGCCTTATGCAGGTTCATTTTGTTTTGGAAAGTCATTGTGTGCAAACGGGGTGTTTCCGAGCCAAAACGCAGTGTGAATGAACGAAATAAATTTTTGTTGAAATTTTCCAAATTTCGTTAAAGCGTACCGTGTAAGGCAAAATGGTGTACCACGTTGTACCGCGAAATCCAAGAAGACCTGATACACTGCCAACTTTCGTGGTTAGACGTTAGAGTGAACTACATCAGGCCAATTTGCATACCGCGAGATTCTACAGTGTGTCCAAATGAGTTTCGTCAGACAGTTTCATTAAAGCGTACTGCGAGATGACAGCCACCGCTTGCTTTTTATTTTTTTTTGGGACCCACTTTGACCTACCTATATATATCCCTTTTCTAGATATTTCAACAAGGTTGCCTCAAATCAAAAATCCCTAAAATCACACACTTCTTCTAATCTCTCTTCTCTCTCTCACGCCCAACTTCATTTTCTTCCATTTTCTTCATCTTCTTCACATAATAAGGAGACCCAAGCTCCCATGGAGGTTTTTCCTCCATGGGAGCCCACAATACACCTCCACAACCCCTAAATACACTCCTCCATCCATCTTAGAGCAAATTGCAAGGAATTAGGAACCAATTTCAAGCTAGGAAGGCTATGAGCATCTTTTGAGGACTTGTCTTCAAGGGTTTGCTCTTATATACTCTTTTCTTTGTAATTTTCATTTCTTTGATGTGTAACCCCAATTTGGGGAATATTGTAAACCCTCACATATGCTATATATATGTATTTTGTTCATAAATTCGCTTGGGTTTTGTTTTGCTCTTTGATTTATGTATGTTTAATCTCTTATTGTGAAATTCATGTTTTTGGAGGTTAGTAATTGACATATATGCTTGAATGGGATTAGGAGTAAAGTAATTAATGTAGGAGTAGAGAAATTTAGCTTCCCGTAATTGTTTGTATGTTAATGGATGACCAAAATACCATTTATTGAATGATTTGAGCGTTAGGGATTTTATCCCCAAAGAGTAGAAAATGCTAGTTTATGCATTTAGTTGCTAAATTGGCTTTGGTTCACATCCTTGTACTTAATGGGTCTTTTTAAGACACATTTGCCCATCCTTGGCCGAAAAGGGTGATGAATTGATTTAGGAAAAATTCCCAAGTCAAGAGGAGAACCCTTAATTCATTTGAATGTTCTTAATGTTTAACAATTTGCATTGATGCACATTAGTGTTAGGTAAACTTGTTTCCCATTTTTTGCCATCCTAGGGAGATTGATAACCGAATCTGTATCTAGAGTAGACAAATTGAATTCCTCTTGTGCTCGTGTAGTTATAGAGGTATTTCATTACTTAATGCTTTAACTCGGTTAGCCACATTGTGAATGATATTTAAGCTGTGTGTTATATATCGCGTGGTGTCGCATTGACATGCTCAACGTGATATCCTTTGCATTTGACCAGAAAGATGAGATATCACTAGGCTAGTGTGTAGAGCTCGTGTGTGTGTCCGACATTCCTTAATGAATCCAAACATTTCTGCATGGATGTAATCTCTATGTCGCTCGAGAGAGGGTAGAGATTAATTAAGGGGACACAAGCATATAACATTCATGTTACATGGGTATCTCGTATTCTTAATGCTTTCACTTGATTGCCATCCTGTATTTGGTTAGCCTTGTGGATGAATTATTGGCTGTAGTATGGCCCATGCGGTTGCGCATTACATGCCCAACAAAATAACAAATGTATTTGACCGGAAAGTTAAGAGATGACTAAGCCGGCATACATGGCTCTTATTTGTGTCCCACGGTACTCAATGAATCCATACATATGTGTGGATGTGATTTCTAAGACTCGAGAGAGATTAGAGATCAGAGATCAGAGATCAGTTAAGGGGACACGAGTCTATTATATACTAGCACATTGAGGGACTAAGTGAGTCTAGAGCTTAATTATGAGGATTGTTTTGGTTGAGTCATTACCTTAGTGTAAAAACATTTTATGCCATCTCTCCATTCCATTCTATCATTGTAAATATTAGTTTATGTAATTTAGATATTTATAGTATTATTTACATTTCTCTATAAACACAACACACGAGTTCTTTCGGTGTGTTGTAATAATAACTAAAACCGATAATGGTCGATGGATTCCACCTCCCTACGGAACGATACCTTCACTTGCCGCTGTGCTAGTCTCTATGACTCGAGCGCTAGCGAGGTTGAACTTAATTGTTCATCTTTTGATCGACACTGCAACGACATGTCGTCACTCTACACACCAACCTAATGATCTCTCAACTTACTAGTCAAATGTAGAGGATATCATGCTGGGCATATTAATACGAACCCCGCGATATATAACACACAACCTAAATATCATTCACAATGTGGCTAACCGAGTGAAAACATTTAGCAATGAAATACCCCTATAACTACATGAGCACAAGAGGAATTCAGTTTGTCTTTACTCTAGGTATGGATTCGGTTTTATCAATCTCCCTAGGATGACTAGACATGGGAAACAAGTTTACCTAACACTAATGTGTGAATAGTTGATTGTTTATCATTAATGACATTCAATTTAGGTTAAGGGTTCATTCTCTTGATTTGGGAATTTTTCCTAAATCAATGTATTACTCAATTCGGTCAAGGATGGATAATTGTGTCTTGATAACAAGACCCATTAAGCACAAGAATTAGAACCTAGGCCAATTTAGCATATTCAATGCCTGAACTGAAACATTTCCTACTCTTTGGAGCTAAATTCTCTAACACTCAAATTACTCTAAACATGGTATTTTGATTATTCATCAATCAATCAACAATCATGGGATGCTAAATTACACTACTCCTACTTAAATTACTCTACTTCTAATCCAATTCATGGACACATATCAATTTCGGACCTCCACACACATGGATATTACAATTAGAGTTTAAATCATGTAATTAGCAAAGAATAAAACAAAACCCAAATGAATTTAAACTCAAACATACATAAATTGCACATGTGAAGGTTTACAATATTCCCTAAAATCAGGGTTACACATCAAAGAAGCAAGAAATACAAAGAAATGAGTAAAAAAGAGACAACTTTTGAAGACAAACCCTCCAAAGAAGCTCCTAGCCTTCTTAGCTCGAATTTGACTCCTACTTCCTTGCAATCTACTCTAAGATGGATGGAAGAAGTGTATAAGGGGGCTGTAGAGATGTGTGGTGAGCTCCCGTGGAGGAAAAACCTCCATGGGAGCTTGATTCTCTCACTTATTTGGTGAAGAAGATGGAAGAAATGAAGAAAATGGAGAAGAACTGGTTATCGGTTGAAAGAGGGAGAGGAAACCTTTGTGTGCTCAAGAGAGGAGAGCAAATGGGGATATTTATAGTGTAGGAAAGTTTAGGGCAGACATGGGGCTGAAAGGACGAGATTGCCCCTCAAAAGTGGTTAATTTTTGGCCTTCATAGGTGGGTTCTCAACAACGTGTACCGTTACGAAAACGATCATAACTTTCTCAAAAAATATCAGACTCGCGTTCTGTAAAAACAGTTGGAAAGAAGACATCTGGGGCTTTCCATCAAGTGGTAGCATGAAACCTAGTTCGATCCGAGGAGAGAGATATGGCCCCTAAAAGTTGAGTGTTCTGCACGAAGATTTATAATTTTAGCACCCTTGAATTTGGCACCCTAGGGTGCCAAATTGCAAAATGTTGAAGCTCTGCCAAGAATTTGGTGCCTTAAACGGCAGTCGTAAACGGCCAAAATAGGAAGCTGAATTCATCTTTGAAAAATTACACTTTTGCCCCAATATATCTACATTTATGCACTCTAGTCCCTAAGATGGAAAATAACCTGAAACACTTATTTAAACATATTAAATACCTGGTTTTACCTAGGAAACAAGCATAAAAAATATAAATAAGGGGGCTACACTTTGTGTAGAAATAGGAGTTATTAGAATACAGTGTTTAATTGAGAAATATATGTTAGAATTGTGAAACCTAAAATCATCCCAGGAAGAGAAATCCGGAGAGGACCAAGGTATGAACCGTACAAAATTACAGAGGTTTCATCATGTCGTAGACCGCGGCCAACAACAGCGGTGTTCTGAGCGGTACTTCACAGAGGTTTACTACGGTTTAGGGTGTGGATTGCAGACAGCGGTGACGACGAAATCCACGTGTGTCATTGAATCTTGCACAAGAAGAAAAGGCTTTCCTTGTGGGTTTTGGCCTAGCCTAGTCCTCTGATACAAATACTAACGAAACCTTATGTTATTGGGTAACCTGGAGAAGTGTAGAAAATAGAAAGAGAGTCTGAGAGCAATTGTTTGAGAGATTGAAAGAGAGAGGCCAGGATATTGTAATCAAACTCTGATAGTGGATTGAGGGCCAATTTGGTATTACTTTTGAAAAGTTAAAATCAACTTATTTTATAATTTTAAAATAAAATGATGTTTTGTAAGATTTCCAAAAGTGATTAATTGATAATGTGACAAGTTTTGATAGTGATTTTGAGAAGTAGGTGGAGTGTCACTTTTTGAAAGTGATTACGGAATAATCTGTTTTAGCATTTAATAATGTTAGGTTTTTGGTTTGTCTTGGCATATATTCCATATCAAAGTGATTTTTTTCTTGTATCAATTAGTGGTCTTAGGATTGATGATTTGAAACTTCAAAGAAAGGCTCGGCTACATTTCATGCAAGTTGGTGCTGTTCAAAGAGGAATGTGCTTCATTGCACAATAAAGGTAAAATAGACCTCATTCCTCTTACAAGGCTAGGCACACACACACACATGGCATTCATATGTGTCCCTGCATAGTTATATAACATTTATATAACACATTCACACACTTAGTAATGTATGCACATGCATTAGTTTTAATTTGATAAACATTGTTAATTGCATGTTCTAGGACTATGTCTAGGAATGGGCATACATGTGTGATTTGATGTTTATTTATTTCCATTTTATTGATTTTGGACTTGAACATGATCTCTTATGATTCCTTATTGAGTCCTGGTCATTTCGGTTACTCATCCATTAGGTTTCGAGTCCAAACTAGGAAGCTACGTACTTTTCATTCTCATTCGTTGAGTTGTCTTTGTTGTCGTGTACTGAGTCGAATTCTTAATCTTTTGTCAAAGTTTCATAGTCGTCATTGTGCGTAAGGGAGTCACGATTCGTAATCCAAAGACGGATTTAAAATCAGAGTTCGAAGGCCCAGATACGGCTAAAGAACTCGAGTGGAGCGTAAGAGGAGCAAGCTTGGCCAACGGCCAAGCCTTGGAGGGCGCGTGAGCTAGTCGTGAGGCTCACGGCCAGGCAAGCCTTCTGGCCGTGAGCCTCACGAGCCCCTCACAGCGTGGTGACATGACAACTTGCTATTGGTCCGTCTTTTCCTCTCTCCAATTCATTTAAATCTCCTCCATTTGCCTCCCATTCATTTCAAAAAGAAAATTTAGAATCTCTCTAGACCAGAATTTTCTCTCAACTTTTTCTTGCCTTCAAAACATCATAACTTTCTCATACGAAGTCAGAATTGGTTGATTCAAGTTGGAGATTATTTGTATTCAAGTCTTCTACCTTTTCCAAGTGGTCTTGCAACTGTTTGATTGATTTTTCTAGTGGTTTCACCATCAAAACCGAACCAGCTTGTGATTGCAAGGTAGTTGTCATATCTTTGAGATTTCTTATTTTATAACCTTCAATTACCTTGGGGTTTCTTCTTCTGTATGTATGTATATGTATGGTGAATGCTATTAAGAAAGATAGCTTCATAATCAAATCTAATCAAAAGTCTAATTAGAGACATATGTGAACTAGTTTCTTGGATTCTAGGTTTTTCACATGTTTGAGTGTTGTATTGTGATTAGTTTGATATCTAGGATTATTTGTGGATTAATTGATGTATTTTATAATCAATAACCTTAACATGTGCTTAGATCCTCTTATTGAACAAATCTAGGATTAACACTTGTGTTTATGTTTTTAGAGATTAATAGGATTTAATTGATTTTTCATTATATCCTTACTCTAAATCTTTGGCTAGAATATTCATTGAATACATTTTGTGATTCTAGCATTTTTGTGTATGTTTATGACATCTTAAATATGTGCTTCATGATTATGATCTATTCAAGTGTTATATGTGTGAATGAAACTATAAGCTATTTGTGTTAGGTGTTTTTCACATGCTCTAGGTTTAATTCAAGTTTTGCATATAGACATTTATATCTTGTGTTCTCACATGTTTAGGTCTAGTTGTTCTATGAAATGTATTGATCACATGTTCTATGTTGAATTGATTGTTTACATCATTTGCATTCACATGATCACGCTAGGAAGTTCTTGTAAAAGGCATGAAGTCTTGACTAGGACGAGATGTCTGGATAGTCAAGCAAGGAAGTCTTGGTTAGGACGTGAGATTCGGATAACCAAGCAAGAAGTCTTAACTAGAGTCGGGAGGACTTGGATAGTCAAGCAAGAAGTCATGGCTAGGATTTGGAATATCCGGATAACTATGCATGGGAGGCTCTTTAGAGGCATGAGTGCCTTGGATAGGAAGTTGGCTACAATATTGGTAGGCTCTGGTGTTTGGTTAGACATAGACTCCAATAGAGGGTGGTACATGGGATGTGTATACACGCTTGAGAAATTTCTAATCTTTCAACGATGTTGGTATGATATGATCTCCAATATATGGTGGCTCCGCATCATTGAGGGATTTTGTATCTTCCAAAAAAGATTGGGTAGACATAGACTCCAATAGGAAGTAGATCAAGATTGGTCACTTTTGAGGAATTTCTAATCTATCATCCAATATATATAGTACCCAATGGTTGTAGTTCAACCCATGGATGTTTCCTCCTTGGAGGTTTTACCACGTTAAAAAATCTCTTGTGTCAATTCTTTCTATCTCTCTTTTATATTTGTGTATGTGTATGTTTTAATCTTGTGGTACAATATTCACTTGTGATGTATTGGGAAACAAGATTATGTAAAGTGAGATTTGTAATCAATATTCATTTTGATCATATTTGTATATATATAACTCATTTGTGTAAATACAATTCTTTTATTCTTTGATTCCTTTGTATAATTGTATTTAGATTGATACTTGTAAATACATTGAATATTAATATTAATACAAGTATTGTTTGTTGATATATTTTGGTGGTATCCATCTTCTTGGTACTTGGCATTATATAGACAATGACTAAAACGATCACATGCTTATCTTGTCTATATGTTTGTTTGTTTTATGTGTTGTATGTAAAGCTATCTTGAGGGACAAACGTAAGTTTGTTTCAAGAGATTGAAAAAGGCGTAAAAACCTATTCAAACACCGCCCTCCCGGTATGCTTTAAGCAATTTAACTACGTTTGTATACTTTCAAAATAACCTTTATAAATCAAGTTAAAATTATTTATATACCTTATTTCATCTCAAAATTAAATATTCTACTTAAATATGATTTGATTTATAAAATATTTTTATAGTTCGGATTTTTTTTTAAATTTAAATATTCTACTTAAATATTGATTTAATATATATAATTAATGGGAAAAAAATGAAGTAGAGTACTAAAATCATGTATATTTTAGTCATTGTAACTGATTTCAACACTTTTACAATAAAATTACCAAACATATCATACAGTAGTTTTAAAAATACAATTAATCAGTATCACATGTGATTATTCTTTCAGTATAGCTAACAGTGATTACTATAAAAGTTACAATAATACCAAACTAGCCTTGAGTGCAGGCCCGGCCCTAAGGGGAGCCTGATGAGGCAACCACCTAGGGCCTCCGATTATAAAGGGCCCCAAAATCGTAGTTACAAAAAATTGATTTTAAAATAGAGTAACGATATTTGTACCCACGAAAAACTGTATGTGCACCCCTTTTTGTATGTAAAACCCATTAAAAAAATTTAAAATATGAAATCTTATAAGCACACCCCACACATTACCAAATATGCCCTTTCTTTTAATTTTTATTAAAGTCCAAGAGTTGACATTATTGGCTATTTTTTTTTCTTATTTTACATAAAACAAAATAAAAATGGAAAATGAAAAAACGCAAATATATATATATATATATATATATCTAATTGGGTCATCATCTTTCTCCTTCTTTCTTATTTCCTGTCACTTTAATCGTTAATAATTTTTTTGAGTAGCTTTTATTGTTAATTATTGTTTCCTTTGTTAGGAAGGAAAGAGATACTTTTATGTTTTTTCGTATTATTTTTTCTTTTAGTTTCTGTGTTGCAGAGGAGTCTTCCATCTTTTCTAAGCAGTCTCCTCCAATTTTTTCTTGAGAGAATGGAATGGTACTCAGTTTTCCATTTTTTATTTGAGTTTTTGTTTTTCTTTATTATTATTAATTTGATTTAGTTAGTTATTTTTTTTATAAAAATGATTTAGTTAGTAAAAATTCGAAAAAGTAAATAGTTACAAGAAATTATCATATTTTGAATTAAAATATTAATAATTTAATTTAAGGATGATACTGGAATTTTAAAAATATATAAGTTTGGAGTGTACATACAGATTTAGAAGGGTATAAATATCGTCACTCTTTAAAATATTGTCCATATAAAATTTTAAACAAAACAGACCTATAAATGACTTTAAAAATGGCTCACTATATACATATCAATTGTTTTTTTTTTTTTTTAAGGTGTACCAATAGAAATCCAACCCATAAATAACTTTAAAAATGACCCACTATACATATATAATTTTTTTTAAACGACCCACCAATGGAAACCCATTTATAATTCTTACAACAACAATATTTAATCGCAACAATTGTGTTGTCACAAATAATCTTCTTTTATATCTCAGGAGAGGAAAAAAAAAAAAAAAAAAAAAAACCTCAATACTCTCTTGATACAAAAATTCAGAAGTCCTTGTTTTGAAGGTAATTAAATCAATATACTTCTTCTTTTCCTCTTTTTCAAAAACCTTTTTTTTTTTTATAAAAGCTTAATTGGTACTTTTGCTGCTAAAGATGTGACACAAGTAAGGTTAAATGATATATTCGTTGATGCAATTATAAAAAATTTATTTTGGTAACCTTTTTTTGCTATTTTGTTGTACACGTTAAAGTCTTGAGTTTGAGTTATTATATTGATTTTTACAAATATTTAATAGTGAAAAAAAAAAAAAAAATCAAGTAAACATACATAGAGTATCGAGGGCCTCATTTCTATAGTTCACCTCGGGCCCAAAAAATCTCAGGACCAGCCCTGCCTGAGTGCAAGTAAAATTTCTGGTGTCTTCTTTTTCTTCTTATTGCTTTCTTATTATCTGCATGTGGTTGTGATTTACGTAATTGTGTGCGATTTTTCTACACCAATTGATATCAGAGCGGTGTTAGTTTGACAACAATAGATACTCAAAATCAACTTGTTTTATATGAACTAGTAGCATATATTTTGTGCAGTTGTAAAGCAAAGACCATTGGAAACAGGCCAAGTTACCGATTACAACAAAAAGAACAGATAACATGATTCAATGAATCAGTATCATGTAAATATACCAATTATCATAGTAAAAAATACGGTCAATGCCTATTTTTGTGACTTGCGACTACTCTTCTCCTTGACACCTCAGTTAGAGAACTTCTAGGACCTCTGCCATTTTTGAGTGTCAGCAAAACAATAGCATGATAATTGATATAGCACATCAGCCATCTCTGAGGCAGTACGTGATTTATCCTCATTCTCCTCCTGTGTTCAGCATAACCCACCAGCCACTTCCCTGCAAGGTAAAAAAGTTGAACAAAAATTGATTTTTTTTAATATAACTAAAACTTGTTTCACGTTCTTCAATTCTTTTGTAGAGATTTTCATGTTTTTAGGTTTAGTTTTTTAGATGTTTCACATTAGATTTTCATATGTATAAGTTATATAATTGTTATTATCAAATTTAGAGGCTTAATAAAAACATGAGCAAGATGAAAGCCCAAATGTTTTAAGCCCAACTTCCAATTTTAAAAGCCCACCACACCAGAGTACTTCTAATAAAATAAAATGTTCGAGCAAATTTTTTTATTTTTTTTACTTTTTCTTACAACGATGAATATTTAAAATTCCTCCTGTCTCTCTACTGTCTGATTTCTAATTTCTCCACTTTCTGCATCGATGGAAATTCCTCCACTGTGAGTTCTATCAATTGAAAGGCAGTTATTTGACTAATTCCTCTTCACATCTATCGCATTCTCGCAACAATAAAAAGTACAAACAATTCGCAAAAGCGCTTCCTGAGAAATTTCCAGAAGCGGCAACAAAGCCCCTCTCTCTCTCTCTGTAAGGTATAATCGCCGAACCCTAGCTTTCGTTTAGAGCAGGAAAATTTCGAGATTTGAAGTCGCTTTACCACTTTAGAATTACTAGATCTGTGACTTTTTTCGCTCTAGGTCTCTTGTATTGATTGCAGATTGTAGGTTCACTGATTATATTTGGCTTCTTTTTTTTTTTGAAACGGCGAATTTTATTAAGAAGAAAGAACGGAAATTAAGGATCCTGGACAAAACAAAAGAGAAGCAAACAGAAACACCAGGAGCAACCCAAAGCAAAAACCGCAGCAACCAAAAGCATCCCACCCGCCAACAAAGACACCCGCCAGAGCAACAAGAAGACAGACAGGCCAACGCCAAAGCAGCACCATCAGACCTCTACAAACACACCAGATCGACAGAACCCCACGAGCAGCAAAACACCCCCCACCAACCAAGCCAAAACGCAGACAAACCAGAGGAAAGAAACACACCTGCCAACCAGCCCAGACCCAGCAGACAAACCACACCAGAATCAAGCGCAACCCCATTGAATCACATCCCTTGACATGCTCGACCCTTTTTTTGCCAAATCGTCGGCGTAAGCATTAGAGGTTCTGGAACAAAAATGAACAGAAATTTTCCCATGCCTGCATAACATTACCCTGATATCATAGACAATACTAATATGATCCAAGCTCCCAAACTCCTCTGAATTGATCCAATTTACTGCCACCAATTTGGCTTCTTAACTGTGAATTTTTTTTGCTTTTATTATCGCTTCCTATTTATAGATTTAGTTGTTAAATTGATTATTGATTATTGATTTAGTTGTTTCTAAATCAAAGTTGATAAGCATTTCAAGCATTTCGGCTTCTTCTACATCCTAATTTAATGTATTAAACTGAACAATTTCTCAATTATATTGTCACTTTGCACTAACCTTTTTATTCAAATGATTTTCTTCATGCACAAAGTATAAGGACATTCTCTATGTGAATGTCACTAATAGGAAGTAGTTTACAATTGTTATTGTTTGCTCACGTTTTGCATGTGACAGGTACAAGATGTTTCTAAATCTATAAATACGAAGTGATAATAAAAGTTCTTTCTATTGATTCCTATAAATTGATTTAATTGTTTCTAAATCAAAGTTCTTTCTATTGATAAATTGATTTTCTCTCTTATTTGGTTGATTGTGAATAATTCTTATTATCTTGCACATGCTTTCTTGGCTATGTATATATATATATATATATTCTTACTTAGATCATTGCTTTGATTGGTTTTTGCCTTTTGCGAAGGTTATATGTGATTAATATGTTGTCAATTCATTTTTTTATGTCAACAATTGATGAAACAGGGATATGCAGATTGTCTTGTAGGCTTTTGTTTATGTTATTCTGTTCAGTTGGGGTGATTATTTTCCTTTGTTTCTTGTTTGTTGTATAAGATTTTCGTATGCAATTGTTGATTGTAGTGCTTAAGTGTTCGCAGTTGGATGTTGTAATTCGTTCTTGTAGGTTGTTTCTAGAGCAGGAATTTAGTGTTCTCCTGTAGAGCGTTGGGAGAAAAAACGTGTGAATTCTTTAGGGAGAGATTATCAGCAGCTGAGCTCTGACGATGACAATGTACATGAGGAGCCGCTTTGGTTAAGTCTCGTCATTTAAGCTATCTGATATTGCAGTTGTTCATGGACTTATTCATAATTTCAAACTCTATCTATCATAATCATAGTTTGTGGAATGGTGTAAAATTTGGATGAAATTGTTTATATATATTACCATTGTTTCATCTTCGTTTTCGGGGGCTTGAAATTTGTATTTACATTTCTAGTTGAGAATGAGCAGAGTCAGTTGAAGTACCTAGAATGGCCAAGCTTTCAAAGCACGGTAAGTGTTATCGTTAATTTAATGTTCTTGTCATTGTTTTAAACCTATGATTTCTATGGATTTGAGACGATTGCTGCAAACAAATTTTAAATATATATATCCAAAACAAAATATGCATACACGATATATCTTAATGTTTTGTACAGCAAGTTTGAGTTATCTATGTATATGTATGAGGTGCCATTTCTAGTTGAAGTTTGGGTTAAATTATGAGGTGACTGCTATTTTGAGATAGTAATTCTAGGTGTTCCTTGTTTCTATTGTGCAGCTGAAGACTGCTACTCCCACTCTTGTTCTTGTAGCACTGCTCATTGTTGCACCATCATCAAGTTTATCTGTGATGGATGACACTTGTTATGACCGTAATGTTTTCATAAATACTCACTCTGTCTATCGTAAGTTTTGAAGGTATTTATGTGAGTACAGTAGCATATAGTGTTTTGGTTACCTCTTTTATGTGATTCTTACTTAGATCATCAGTTTATTGTAGTGCTCTTGATTTTTTCTTAGTTGGATTCATTTTATTCAATTTGGTATTTCTAGCACCCAAGTCAATTTGTTATTGATTTGATATTAAAATCTTGAAATCGAACTCTGTCACTCTTTTTTGCTTCCGCCTTTCAGTTTCCTACTACTTTTCTTTGACTTGAACTTGGTATGCCTCTCCCTCTCTCTAATTCATTGTTTTTCTCCTCTGTTTGCCAGCCTCTGTTTTGTTGGGTTGCTGTACAGTTTTCTTATATATATTTTTTGTGATTCTTGTACAGGGTCATTTTAGTACCACCAACCAAGGAAGCTCGCACTCTTGGTGGGGTTGTAGGAAGTATAATTGAATGGCCTAAAAGTTTTATTATGTTATTGTACTTCTTAATAGACAACTTGCACATGTATGTTGTTGAGAGTTTCCATAATGTGCATTATATGTTGTGAAAGAACCTTTTTGTTGCAGTGGCTGATGATCAAGAATATCATAGGAGTTGTGTACTTTTTGTTATATCATAATCAGTAGTGTTGAATAAGTGTGAATCCCTACATGATGGCATTGGTGAAGAATATCTGTCGAAACTAGACTACGTATAACACAAGCTCTTCGTCCTTCACTGGCTAGGATTGTATGCTTCGAATTTGAATGGTAAGATCCTCTGAGAGTTTTTGAACTTTATAATATATTCTTAGCAGATTTGATGAGCAATATATTATTTTCCACCAAGTTTCTTAGTCATCCAATAAATTAAATGAGAGAAACTAATAATAATTGAAAAATGTTTACCAATAATATTATTGTGAAGATGACGCATTTACCAAAAGCTTGGCAAAGGATTATATCATAATATAATATAATGATTGCAAACAATTCAATATAAACATGAACGACTCATGGAAATTAAGTATCAAGGATCAAAACTAAAGAAAACGAGACTCCACTACCAACAAACACAATCACTATCTTACATCATGGCTTACGAGTACCGGCCAGAAATGTTGCTCTGATTTTTATGAGTTTACTTACTACATTTCTAATGCTGATCCTATTCTCGGGTAAATTTGTGGTACAATCCATGGCTAAACTTAAGATAGATGATACACATTGTTCCCTTGCTGAAAAATAGCCATCATCTCTTTGCAGTAGATCGTTATCTGCAACATCCACAATCGAACGATTTAACGACTCACCAACCCAATGTCTCAAGCTCTTTTCTCCGATAAAAGTTTCATCTGTCGGCTTCTTCCTTGTAAATGTCTCCATCAGCATAATACCGTACCTATAAACATCACCTTTTCGAGATACCCTTCCTTCACTTCCATACTCTGGAATTGACTAAAACGATTTCAATATTGGAAATATTTATATCAAAAATAAAGAAACTATAAAATGAATAACAAAATATAATGGAATTTTACCTGGTGCCATATAACCAATTGTTGCAAGGGTTTGTGTTTGTGTTTGTGTTTGTGTCATAGAATCTTCTTCACCTAACAGCTTTGTAATGCCAAAATCACTCAAGTGTCCAACCATGCTTTGGTCCAGCAGTACGTTGCTCGGCTTGATGTCACAATGAACTACAGGGACTGAATAACCAAAGTGAAGATACTCCAAAGCTGATGCCACATCTATCAATATATTCAACCTCTGTAATATGTCCAAAAAGTATTCATCAGAATATAAGCACTTTTCAAGGCTCCCATTAGGCATGTACTCTAGCACTAACGCTTTAAGATCATCATTTGTGCAACAGCTGATAATCTTTACAAGGTTTCGATGACGAATACCACTAAGCACTTCACATTCAACATTGAAACTCCTAAGTGCTCTTTCCGTTTGCACATGGAACACCTTTACTGCAATTTCCATCCCATCTAAAAGTCTCCCTTTGAAAACCGAACCAAAGCTCCCTCAGCCAAGTAGATTGCTGTCACTAAATCCATTTGTTGCTTGAACAAGCTCTGGATAAGAAATTCTTCTCCATATTGCTCGTTGTGGCACATTAACATCATTATTATTAACTAGTTGTGAGCTCCTCCTCGTTCGATAAACTCTCATCACAATGATCAAAGTCAAGCAGACAATAATTGTTAGCGGCAAAGTAATGGCTAAAACAACAATGATCCTAGATTTTGGATGAGTGGTTTTTTTGCAAGAGGGGACTTGCAGTCTTGGCAAACCACAAAGTGCATGGTTCATCATAAAAGATTTAGTAGAGAAATTTGCAAAAGGTCCTTTTGTTGGAATTTTTCCCTCTAATCGATTGAAAGACAAGTTGAGATATTTGAGGTATGATAGTGCCTCCAAAGATTCAGGAATAACTCCAGAAAGATTATTATTGGACAAATCCAAAAACTCCAAGCTTATTAAGCCCCCAAATGATTCAGGAATTGCCCCTTGTAAGCTATTATATTCTAAAGAGAGAAGTTGTAGATTTTGTAGGCTTCCAATTGTGGTTGCAAACTTCCATAAAAAAAAATTCCAACGAAATAGAAAGATTTCCTATAGAAGTTGGAAGGAAGCCATTTAGAGGATTGCCTGAAAAAGTCAAATCTCTTAAATGTTTGCAATTTGTCAAAGAGGTAAGGAAGCTCAAATCTGGAGTAGAAGATGTGAAGGAATTACCCAATAAATTGAGAACCTCAAGACTTGTTAAACTATTGCCTATTGTGCTTGGAATAAAGCCTGAGAATGAGTTATGTCCCATATCTAGAATTTGGAGCTTCGAAGCATTGGTGATGAAGCTGGGAAATTTCCCAGTTAAATTATTAAATCCAAGAAGTAACAGCTCAACATTTGGAAGCCCAAAGCCAATAATTGATGGAAGGCTTCCCGAGAGTGTGTTGTTCTGAAGCGTAAGCCTTTTCAATGTTGAAATGTTGAAAACTGTAGCTGGAATGTGGCCAACTAGGTTGCTGTTTTCAAGCCCCAAGATCTCTAGATTAGGAAGATTACCAATTTCATAAGGTATCTCACCTGCATATGAATTGTGAAGCATATTTTATTGAATTACAGCAAAAACTAAAATTCTACTAAATAATATTGTTGATTGATTCAATAAGGTACCTACCAATTATGTTGTTACCGCCTAGAGCTAGTGCTTCTAACTTGGTCAAGTTTCCGATATTCCTTGGTATGCGTCCTCTGAACTGATTATAGGATAGAGAAACAATGATAAGCTCTCTGCATCGCCACAAATTGTATGGAATTGTACCCGTGATTTGATTAAAAGGCAACTGCAGATTGTTAAGGACAGTTGCTTGACGATGATGTGAACACATGTTGTGAGGGAGGTCACCTGTCAAACTATTATTTGCAAAATTAATTTGCAGCAAAGAAGAAATGTTGAAAAGAAGTGAGGGAATCTGCCCTGTTAACAGGACATTGTCTTGTAGTAATAGTCTCTCCAATTCTACAAGATTCCCTAGCTCCTTTGGAATTTCTCCTATAAAAAACACTCTCATCAAATCCTCTTATTAATTCACTGAAAAGCAACAATTAATATTAGTATAATTACCTTCAACTTTGGTGTCACGAATTGATAGAATCTTCAACTTAGTCAAGTTGCCGATTTCTTTTGGTATGCCTCCTCTGAAGTTGTTAGAGGATAAGTTCAAAAATCGCAACTGCTTGCACTCTGATATAAAGGATGGTATTTCTCCCTCCAACGAGTTTTCAAACAAATCAAGTGACATCAAATTAGATCCACCGCAAGACACATTGACCATTGACGAGAGCCGATTGTGTTTGAGTCTAAGCTCTTGCAATGAAGACATGTTGAAGATAGAGGAGGGTACATTACCCGAAAGCTGGTTATAATTGAAATTAATGTATTTCAATCGATGTAAATGAGCCAACTCGTAAGGAAGAGAGCTGTAAAAATTGTTGTCGTTGATGGATAGCAATGCAAGAAAAGAAAGATTTCCAAGTTGAGGTGGAATGGTACCTGTAAGACCTAGATTAGAAATATTCAAGGCTGTGATTCTATGGTGACGAACACCGCATGTGACACCATTCCAATTACAGACGGAGGTACTCGTGGACCAATTTTTGGCCAACAAAGTATCTGGATAATGGGTTATACAAGCTTTCAAAGCATGAAGAGAATTTTCATCTGTGGTAATGCTTTTGGTTGATAATGATGAGCTCGAAGTAAGGGAATGAAGTAAAAAAGAAAACTATGAACAAAAGGAGAGTTTGATATGTTTCCATGAGGGATGAATTCTCCTAATCAATTTGATGACAAATGCTATGACAAACAAGTAGATATGTATAGGTATAAATAATAATGCAAATTAAAGTAGGTGACTTCACTTTCCATTTCACACACGAATTCTCACATTCACTTTCCATGTTCACATTACAATTACAAGTCCACAACAAACTCCACGCCAAGTCTTGGGTTGGATTTTGAGTATACGATAAGATAATTATGAAACAAATAATTGAAGATTGTGTTGACTCACAAATAAATTTGTTAGCTTTAAAATGTGAAATCACTTTGCTGCTTTTTGGTTTTTAGAAATTTGAAAGCAGAAATCTGCCTTATTGACTGGAACAATTATTTGATCAGTCAATACAAAAGCAAATTAAAAGTAGCCATAATTAACCACCCACCCCATAATTAAAAGTAGACGAGGAAGAAGAAGAAAGAGAAGGAAAGAGAAGATCAGAAGAGGAAGAAGAGTAATTTCGAAGCTCGTACCTCGTAACCGCTATTTGCTAATAATTTTTATTTTTATTCTGATAAATAACACCTATGCGCCAAAGAGTTCAATAAAAATTTAAAATAACACCTATACACTCCACTAAATTATTTAAAGTAAAACCCACGAATGATAGGTGGCTAGGTGCTATACACCAATCATTTTATGTGACCGTGTAATATGTTAGAACTTTTGTAATGAATTATGTTTTCAATTTATAATATATATATTATTTTAATTGATGTGTCCTACTTTGTCCGTATCTTATTTTTGGAGATTTACCATATCGCTGTATCTCATCACTAGCAATAACCGTAACTCCACATAATTGTCCTTTATCTATAGAGTAACTTTCTAGCACGGTATTTCCAGTGTTGGATTTCCCGTACGGGATCGTCGATTGCTACCGATAGTTATTGGATCACTACCGGTACTTATTGGATTACCACCGGGTGTAATCTAATAACTACCAGTAACAATCGACGATTCCGTACCGCTATTCCTACACTTGAAAATTTATCTATGTATAAATAAAGGAGAAAATTGCCAAATCTAAACCAAATAGATTGTGGGAAAATTGTTTTTAGTCTTATTTCATATTTTAATTGTTTATAACCATTTTGCAATAAATTCTTTCAATCCCTAGCCAAAATTTTAAAAATACCCCATCCAATTAATTTTTTAATTTTTAATTTCCCTTTACTCTTCTTCTCTTCCACGACCTCACTTCTTTCTTCTTTCCTGCTCTTTTTTTTCTTCTTTCCGGTCTTCGACTTCTTCTTTTTTATCTCATCTTCTTCATCTCTTCATCTCTTCTTCTTATTAAATTAAAAAATGAATTAAAAACTAATATTAAAAATTTTAAAAAAAAACACACACACACACCGATATCATGCATAATAAAATTATGGAATTCTACGAGCTTCTAATAGACATGTATAATATATTCCATCATTAAAATTATATTTATTTTTATTTCAATCAAGTCTCGTTACAAAGCCCCGGGGAGCGTAGCTTAGCTGGTTGATGGACAATCTTAAGACTTGGACAAATAACTCTCAAGTCGGCAACTATCTAAATAAGTAGATAGGTAAATACTGTCGAAAAAAAAATCAAGTCTCTTTACAAAAAAAAAAACCATAATCAAATCACATAAAAGCGCAGATTGCTTTCTTTAATCATGAATTCATATTACCAAGCCCCCAAATATAATCATGAATTCTATTACCAAACTCCCAAAAAAAAAAAATTATGAGAACCTTAATTTTATATTACAAAAACGTAATTTTATTTTTACATGACCAATAGTTGTAGACAGTTTTAGATCTATTTTTCTTATTCTTTTTTGAAATACCACCTGTTGCGGTGGTGCATAGACTTTTGGGGTCTTAAAAATAAGTACAAAAAGCATTTCTTAAGGGTAGTTTATGGAGACGAGATGAGATTAGTCTAATGTTATACCCTTCACACTTATATCACAACATCGTGGGTTCAAGTCCTCCCCCTTCCTGAAGAATCCCTAAATTTATGTAATATTTCAATAAAAATAAAAAATAAAAAATAAAAAGATAGTTCATGGAATTTGTGGAATAGTAATCTTACAGTATGTTTATGAACGCTTTTGATTAATTCAAGAAGAACTTATCTTTGTTTAGTAATTATTATTTTTTGTGTGTAGATAAATTGATTTTGAGTGTCATTCTTTGGTAAAGAAAAGAGCTGCTTGGAAAGTTCATATTGGGAGAATCTAAAAACAACATTCCATTTCCCAGAACGAAGCATCAAACCCAGATTATAATGAAATTTATCATATAAAAATGATTGATAAACACATTGTTTTACTAACAAAAAAAGAAGTTAAAAAGGAAAAAAGAAAAAGACAATAGACATGTTCACTAATGCAACTATATATAATTGGGATCATGTATGATAGCAAAATCATATTCGTCGAATCAAATACAAGCCAGTTTCAAAGACCTTCTATAATGAACTTGAATCAAAAGCTGAGCCTAAGTGGGGAATTTAGATGTTTAAAAATCTGTCAGTGATGCATAAATAACAAAGCATGCATTTTTTTTTTTTTAGATCAAACCAGAAAAACTGCACCAACATTTATATTTCTAAATGCCAGAAACTAATTTAAAACAACAATTCCCGATAAAATTAAACAAAACAGGAACCAGAAGTTGCAAAAGATCATTAACTTAGGATGGGTAACTGACTCTGGTTTAATCTCAAACTGTAATCAAAAAGTTCTAAATCTTGTCTGCTTTTGTTTAAAGTTGTGTTCGAGACTCCCAACTCCAATTTCAGAATTAACTTTAAACTCTAGCCCTCTTGTTACTGCAACTGGGGCACTTGTACTGCTTAATGTGCTCAGCCTTTGCTGGTGTAATCTTTACACATTTTCCATGGAACCATTTTTCACACACATCACAGCAAATCCAGAATTCATCAGCACCATAGTTATCTCCGCATGCCCCACAAGTCGCACCCTGTTCATCATCCTCTTCTTCTTCTTCCCCGCTATCATCATCTTCCTTGGGTGGTGGAGACATCTTCACCGCTTTGGGCTGAGGTTCAGATGGACGAGACTGCTTTTAAAGGAAACATGCATAGCAGACAGGTAAGAGATAGAATCTAATATATATATATATATAGAGAGAGAGAGAGAGAGATTCACCATAAAGAATTTAATGAGTAAATTAAATTTCAGTCTCTTACCACTTTCCCACTAGATTTGCTTTTGCCACTAGCAGATTGGTCTTTTGGTTGCTTAACAGTTCCTGTCACAACTTCGAAGATAGTTGGGAGTTCATTTATCATCTGGAAAAGCTTCTTCCTGTAAAAAATTCCAAGCAAATAAATACCACAACCTTATTACATTTATAACTCTTGCCTTCATGAATCCTATATATCATCTACAGCTTGAACAACATTTAAAAAAATATGACATTCAAACTTTCCTATACTTTCCATTACTCTACAAAACTTAGTTAATCCAATTAGATTTATTTAATTGCGACCAGCTAATCCAACTAGAATGCACAATTTGGGTATATTACCATTAAGCGGATTAACACTATTTGAAAGACAACGAGATGGGTATATTACCATTAAGCAGATCTCAATAGAACAAATTGGTCTCGAAAACATAAAAGTATAAAACAATCCCTCTCTCTACAGTCGAATGATGATAAACAGCAAATAAGAAAATTACAAAATGAGCACGAAGATGGTATTACTTGATTCACAACATTCATAATCAACATTAAGCTAATAAAGAAACAACATTAAACC
The DNA here is from genome assembly GCA_030490815.1 of Acer saccharum. Classification (NCBI taxonomy): domain Eukaryota; kingdom Viridiplantae; phylum Streptophyta; class Magnoliopsida; order Sapindales; family Sapindaceae; genus Acer; species Acer saccharum. The sequence continues at coordinate 1,930,571 of CM059874.1, read as the reverse complement.
AGGAAATGCACATCAGTGCATGGCTTATCATGGTCTAATAATAAAGGGAAAAAAAATACCTATCTTATTGATATTAAAGATGAATAAGAAAAAAAAAATGGTAGTATACAGTTAGCTAGATCAAGGATATTATGCTGGTTAGCCACACTAACTAACTCCTTAAATAACTTTTTATTTGTAATTATACATATTTATCAGCCTATCTCTAATACAAACAGAGAAGACACGCAGAGCTATTACGGAAGAACAAATCAAAAGAGAATTGAAAGAACTAAGAGATTCATAGATGACCATATCTTTAATTAAGGAGTGAGGAAGCTTCAAAGATGAAGAAGCAACATTGTTCAAAGCTCAAGAAAGACCAAAGATGTATAAGTTTTAGTGTGTAAGCATGTATACATTGTGTTTTGATGGATATCTATCTAAGGTAGCCCAACTGATACTGACCCTACAACCTTAGTATCATGTTTCAACACAACTATTATAAATGGCAATACAAAGTTATTTCCCTTCTTCATCCAAACTCTGCATAATGCATATGCAGCAAGAAGCTTATCAGCTACCTAAAGCAGAGGAACTAGGAAAAAACACAAAGCTGTAGCAATTCAGAAATCAATGTTAAGATACATGAAAAAACATATAATTTAATCTTGTTTTAACTATCACAGACAATTGGTTTAAACAAGTTCAACAAGTAGCTAATTCATAGATTGACAGAGAAAGCAGTAATCGTACCTTTCATTCTTACCAAACCCAAAGCGTGCACCAAAATAAAATGCAACAGCAAGCAACCATGAATCACTGTGAACTGCAACCAGTGATAACCAGTCTTTCTCCTGCATTCCATCCCTAGCAAAGTTTATACCTAATGCTGGCTCAGGGAGCTCCGGAGGCACCTCCTCAACAGGCAGATTAACTTCCCAGGTCTCATTCGGAAGTCCATACAGACACAAGTTCTCCTTTTCTGTATCCACAAAATTAGTATCTTCAATAACAATATACATTTATGTCCGGAACTCCAGACACAATCAGATAGCATTCTTCAATTCTAATTTATTAAAATAAAGTCTGAATTTCATAACAAATTCAGAAAACACAAGCAGATCTAAAACGGAAAAGATACTTTCTTACGTCACGTTGATCTTCCAGCATCATTTGGATATGAACAGCAAAAAGGTAAGAGGTCAGCAATGACATTTAATTATGAACATAGAGTAAAGCAACCAAACATACTTGATGATAATCCGAAATACCCTTAACTCCTTACTTCTTTTATTTACAAGTCAAAAGGCAAATGAGATAAATACGTAAATGGAACAACTTAATCATCGATTATAGAGAATTGGAAACCAAATAAAGCGAGTAGAAGTTAAAACAACTACTAAGAGAAAGCAATAAAAGAATTCGACCATCAAGACCAAATAGAGATAAGAAACAATTGCTTAATAAGCTAGTTCAACAAAAATTAGCAGATTAGCCAACAACCCTCCACCCATGTATGCTTACAGTGAATAAACTCTACTCAAGAATCATCTTCTTATAGGTGTAAAAGCATGAGCTTGCACAACCATGCATATATTAAATTTAAGGAAAAAGCATTTCAACCATAATTTTCATTTAATTCCTATAAAACTTGTGATAAATAAAATGCTAGCAAATGCTCATACATTGATAAATGGTACAGCCAAAACCACACATTTAACATGCACATACATGCAGCACCCACATACTCCCTCTCTCCTACTTGACTATACCCACTGCAAAAAATATCAAAGAAGTCAAACAACCCAAATCAAAAGTGAAACGAAATTCTAATCTCATTTTAAAAACTACAAAGAAGTTATAAATGGTTAAGACCCCAACAGCAGAGACAAAGATGATGCCTGTACTATACATTGAAATCAAAATGATGCATAAGCCTCTACTCGTGTCAAAACTACAAAGACATCCTTCATTGTTTGGTACAATTTGTTTTCAGAGAAACCCATCTCATTCGGTTCAAAAGTGCCTTATTTGCAAAACGGGACAACTTTTCTTGTGTATCTATTTTTCTATTTGCCTGCAATGACGTAATGCTGAATAACATGTCAATTGTCACTCACCATAATAACAAAACAAACTAATTTCTGGAGCTTCGCAATCCGGTTGATGTATGTTCACAGAAACAATATTGTGAAGATGACACATTAACTAGAAAACTTGGCAAAGGATTATATCATAACATAATATCATGATTGCAAACAATTCAATGTAAGCATGAAGCGGCTGTAGGGAAATCAAGTGCCAAGGATCAAAAATAAAGAAAACAGTCCACTTCCAACAAACATAAAAGATTGGGAATTTTCTACAATCAGGCAGCCACATGAATCGTTTAAAAAACCAATCGAGTGAAAGAATAAATCACAACGTCTAGACGGCAACTTGGTCAACAACAAAAGTCCATAAAACTGAAGGCCAAAACTGTCAATTTGAAATAATGATCTGCCCTCCCAGGCAGCCAACAAATATGAAATCCAAAGCCACGTCAGCTATAGTTATGCATGTGTTTCCTGGGGTAGAATAGATATATATCTTCTACAATTTCATTTTTGTTTTCAATCCCACAATAAATAAATGCTTGTTTATTACAAAAAAATGTAAATGTATCACAGAATAACCATACAAGTACCGACTTAATAACACTTAACAAAGAAGGAAACAGGAAGAATACAGAGTAAAAGCAATAAACACAATGGATAATGAACTACATAAAATCGTCAAAAAAACACTGAAACCACTATACACACCCACAAACACAGTAATTTATAGCAAAGTCATAATTCACATAAATAATTCTAAACTAAGGAAAACAATTTATTTTCTTTGTAAGACAAATCTACCTGTATATGAAAACAACAAACACGTCCATCAACAATATAGAATCAAAAAACATCATACAAATATAACCAATTGAACTTCACATTTTATTTCGATAGTCAACACAGTATAAACAACATTCAAATATAGAACCAACATCTAAATTTGAAATTAAAAAAAAAAAAAAAAAAAAAAAAAAAAAAAAAAACCAACAACAAAAACAAAAGAAATACCCACCAGGGTCGCACTGCTGGTAAAACTTCTCAACATCTGCGACAACCACACAAAATGAAATTAAAAATTAAAATTAAAATATACATAAATGGAAAAAAGAAAAAGAAAAAGAAAAAAAAAACCATTGATTATACACAAAAACAAACCCATTAATAATTTTTAAAAAAAAAAATTGAAGAAGAAGTCGAACCAGTACTGAGAGCCTTGATCAAACCAGCGCGTCTTCCCTTGAAGTCGCTAAAGACCTCCTCCACAGTTCTCGGTATTGGGTGCGGTATTCCTTCCATAGCAATCTCTCCCTCTCTAGCTCTTCTATTTATATAAATATAAGAAATTGTGGGTTCTGGGTTTCTGAAGACGAAGAAGAGTAAAAAATTTCAGGAGGCAATTAGACCAAAAAGAGAACTTTAATTAGGGTTTTGGTTTGTGTAATTGAATAAGAGGTGGGTGTGGTTTCGGATTCGGTAATCGTTAACTTTTCATTGTCCTTGTGTTTCTAGGGTTCTTATCTGTCTAAAAAGGGATTTCAATTGAATTGAAATTATAATAAAATTAGACGAAACAAACAGACACAGAAGAGGAAGAGAAGAGAAACCAAGCAAGAAAGAAAAAAAACACAAATTGGTTTTGGATTTGTAAAATAATAAGATTGAGAGAAACGACCCAAATTTATAATAATAAGGGTTTTTTTTCATGTGAATTTGTCTGTGGTCCTGTTTTTGGAGGGGGGGTAATTTAGGTAAATACGATCAAATATGGTGGGTTATTTTTGGGGGAAAAGTTTTGGATTTGTGTTGAATTTTTGTATTTTGTTTTGGTTAGTAAATGATAAAAAATAAACCATCTCCAATCACAACCAAAACCAATTAAAGCAAAGCTTTTGCTTCGAATCTATTAAATTGGGTAGCTGTTTGACTTGCTGTGTGATCTTTTCTTATGGACAATCTTGCCCTTGAAAGGTCAAAACATTGCAATTCTTTTTTATAGACCACTTGGCAGTTGGCACCTGCAAAACATTACACAATTCTTTTTGATGTTCCACCTTCAAAATATTGCAATTTGTAACTTACCAAAACAGGGCTAATTATAATGATAATTGATGTGAATTAACATAATGACTAAAAAAGGAAAGATTTATTTTCAAAGGAAATGTATGGAAATTGAAATGTTTTAATGTTTAATTGGTATCAAACAATTATTTAATTCAAATGTCAAACAAAAAGAGAAATTAATTATATAAAATTTAATTAAAATGTTAAAAAATAAATATAATATATCTATTTTTTATTTATAATTCACGTTACCAACATGTGAATTAGCAAAATGTACAAAGTACTAGATTTTCTATTAATTGTAGTGTTTTTTTGTAGTTTTAGATCTACCTCTGTTTATGTATTTTTAGAGTATGTAAAAATAATAGTCTACTAATTATTATCAAAATATAATAGTAAATATTAACAATATATTTATATGAAATAAAGGTTGGGATGAAATTAACAAATATAATTTGGTCTTTTAAAATATTCATTAAATCTCACATCTTAGAGCAGATTATTCTATAATCACTTTTCAAAAGTAATCCGTCACCTGCTTCTCAAAATCGCTGCCTCCATATTCCCAAAAATGTATTACTCTAAAAGATATCATTAATCATTCTCAACTAACAATTAAAACATGTAGAATCCAAGCCACTAAAAGATCTTTATGGGATTGGCTTGGATATGATTAGACTATCTTTATGGGATTCGATTGGATCGATTGGATAGAATTTAATTAGACTAAATTAGTACTATGATGTATAGGGATGGCAAAATAACCCATGGGTACGAGACCCCACGAGGATCCGCGTTTATGGGATAGAGATGGGTTTCAATTTGGTGGAAATGGGGCGGAGATGAAGATATATAGTAAAACCCGCAAATGGTATAGGGCAGGGATGGGTTTTATAATCCCTGCCTCACATCACCCCGTTTAAAATAAAATCTTTATTTATTTTTTATTATATAGTTTTTTTCTTTTAATGTTATGTTTAAAAATTATTTAATTTATTTTTTTAGTTATGAGATTTATGTTTATTTTTAATGTTTTTGAGATGATTTTCAATAATTTTTAGAATTACTTTATATATTATATCATATTCATTAGGTTATATATTTATTATTTTAATATATAATTTTGATAAATGGTTAAATGGGGCAAATGAGGTAAATGGATGGGGATGGGTAAAACATACCTCGCCCCGCTCCATATATTGTGGGGTTTTATGTGGGGATGGGGTTTCAAAAAATAAATGGGGCATGGTGACAATGGGGTGAGGTGCAAGAAGGGCCACCCCGCCCCAAACCCACCCCATGCCATCCCTAGTGATGTGTTTGGTGCAGTACGAATTGGACTAAAATAATATTGTCTCTTACTTGGTATAACATGAGATTGGATAAAAAAAAAAATTAATTGAAAATAATTGTCTTTTGTGAGATGTTAGTATAAAATTATATTAAATTAATTGTCAAATAAATAAAATAATTTTAAATCAATTCAAAGAAAAAAAATTTTTAAATCAAAATTGGTTAACAATTATTTTTTGAATAAAATAAATTATTTTAATAAATAAATAAAATTATTTTCAATTAATTTGAAATAAAATAACATTTATTTTTTAATTGATATTAAAAAAATATATTTTTTACAATATTTTAATATTAAGAGAATAAATATATTAAATTAATTTTTAAAATAAATTAAATAAATTTAATATTTTATATATAAATAATTTCATTAAAATAAGAAGGAAAAAAAAAAAACGCATAACAAAAGCTAGGACAAATATTGTCCCAACCTTTGTGGCGGGACTAAATAGTCCTGCCACAGTGGGACTATTTGTCTACAATCCCATGTAAACCATAAATATTGGATTGGACTCGGTCCAATCTCACGCAACAAACATTCTCATATTGTTCAAAATACATCACTTTAATCTCTTTGACCAAACTGCAAACGGTCAACTATGAATTAAAAGGTTAAAAACAATTAAAATAAAGGGATATTATCATTTGAGCCCCTAAGTTTTTTTGAATTATCTATTTTTTACTCACTTATTCATTTTTCACTGAATTGATCCCTATATTTTCAAAAACCACTCAATTTGATCCCTCTAACCATACTTTTAACTATCAACGGTCACAGAAAACACCGAATAACTATTTTACCCCTATACATTTATTTTATTTTTAAAAATAAAATAAAAGAAAATTTACAAAAAACAAATGTCCACCATCTATTTCAGATGATGGACGGTGGGGATCTTGATCATAACCAAATCCAAAAAAAAAAAAAAAAAAAAAATTGAAAAGAAAAATACATCCCAATTCATCATCATCATTCTGAATCTCAAACAACAAAATCATTGAATCTCAAACATCATCAATCTAAATCTCAAACACAAATCTTATTCATAGCAAACAAAATCTATCAAAATCTGAATCTCAAACATCATCGATCTGAATCTCAAACACCAAAAGTTCATCCCAGTTAATCATCATCATCATCTGAAAACATCATGAATATGAATCTCAAACAACAACACCAATCTTAAACCATACCAGAAAACCAAACACCAATCTTATTAATAGCAAACAAAATCTATCAAAATCAAAATGAAACCCATGCAAAATTGAACAAAATCACACCAGAAAAAAAAAAATCGAAAATCAAAATCAAACCCATTCAAAATCGAACAAAATCACACCAGAAAACAAAATCGAAAATCGAAAATCAAACCTAGACAAAATCGAACAAAATTACACCAGAAAACAAACTCTAACAAAATCAAAATCAAACCCAGACACCCCAGTGTCAACTAACACCACCATATGATTCATAGCAAACCTAGATTTTCTCTATCACAAACCCAAATTTTCTCTATGTTTCTTTGTTGCCAATCACCTAACAAAAAAACATAGATTTTCTTCAAACACCATCAATTACAAACGACATTTCGGAGAAAAATACAAAGCAATCGTGACAAGTAGAGCAGATGGTGGGTTTTCATAGAGGTTAGAGAGAGATCGAGAAAGGAGAGAGAGTGATCGAGAAAGAAGATAGAGAGGTTCATTTAGAGAGAGAGAGAGAGAGAGATGAATTTTGTTGATTGGGATTCGAGAAAGAGAGAGAGATTATTGAATCTGGTGTGATTGGGTTTAGGTTTTGATTGTGGCTGTTTTTGTTGGAGATCATCCATGAAGAATTGATTCCCAGCCACCACCACTCCAATGAATCTGGTATTTTAATTTTTTTTAATTTTTTTTTAAATTTTTAATTATTCTTTTGTTTACATATTAATTTAATTTTTATTATTTATTTATTTATTTATTTGTGTATTGACACGTGGCATATCATTGTTTAAAGACATAAATACCCTTGGAACCGTTTAATTTGACTAACGGTTGATTCACAGAAGGACTAAATTGAATGGTTTTTGAAAACATAAGGACCAATCCAATGAAAAATGAACAAGTGAGTAAAAAATAGATAATTCAAAAAAACATAGGGACTCAAATGACAATATCCCTAAAATAAATAACTTTTTAAGACAAAAAACATTTAAAAAGAAGAAGATTCATCGGTGGATCTCCATTGTTTCAACAATGGAGGTATGAAATGATGGAGTTCCAGACTCCATTGTTGAAACGATGGACTTGGTTACGAAGATCCACGAATCTCCATCGCCCGAGCGATGGAGAATCAGATGACGAATCTCCATTGATTAGTGATGGAGATCCTTCTTTTGATCTCCATCATTAGTGGAGATCCATAGCTGAATCTCCACCGCTGATTGATATTTTTTAATTTAATTACCATATATTATTATGCAAATGACTAAAATAACCATAGTTCCGTTAAGTTCAACTAACATTTGACTAGCAGAGGGACTAAAGTGATGTATTTTAGAAAAACTAGGGACTAAAGATGTTAATATTACCAAGTATTTACAAATATGGCATTTCTAAAAATCATAAGGACTTTGGTTAAATTTCACCTATGTAAAAATTCTCCTCCCAAAAAAAGTATGACATATTTTGGGTGCAACAAATTTTTTTTTTTTTTTTCAATATCAGCTGCGAGTATGACAACTCAAACTTGGAATATCACCAAGCTGAATGAGCGCTCTTTACCACCAAGCCACATTGGAGGGACCAGATCTGTTTAGAGCGGGTTTGAAGCATTTAAAATAAGGCTTAGGTCAGATATGGGTCAAACATCGTTGACCCAATTTGTAAACAGGTCGGGTATGGGTCAAAGCACTATGCCTTGCCTCGCCCCAATTGACCCGATATTTATATAATTATTTTTTAAAATATTAAAAAGAAAAAGAAAAAAAAAAAACAACTCTCTAATCTTTTATCCTTTTGTCTAATTGTATTTTATGTTTGAATTTAAGCTTTATATAATTTAGATGTTATATTATATTATATTTAAGTTTTAATATGGATTTTAAGTGTATGATAAACTTTGAATTTTTTATTATTTATTATTAGTTTATGTTAAAATTTAAATGCATGTCCTAAAATTCCATTGTATGGTAAATTTTGAATATTTAATGGTGTCAACATTTTCTTTTAATGAAACGGGCTAGTTCGGGTTGGGGTATGGATCACCCTGCCCCAAACGAGTTCGGGTATGGAACAAAAATCGAAAACCCATTCAGGGCACGGGGTCCAGTATGAGGCACCTTACCCCAACCGGGTTTCGGGTATGAGACATGCCTATCCGACCCGTTGTCATCCTTAGGTGGGTCATGGGTGTAACAAAATTCAAAACCGATATATATTTTTTATTTATAATTTTTATTTTTTTAGTTTCTTAAATTTATGTGAAAATTATCAAAAATGACCACATAAATTATATGATTTTTTTTTTTTTTTTTTTTTTTTACCAAATATGAAGTTTTAATTGTTAATAAATACATTGTAAAATTTCTTTTCAATCTATAACCACAAATTAATAAAATACCCTTGTAATATCTTTTCTATTTTTTGCACAAAAACCACGAAATCTTGAAAAAAAAAAAAAAAAAAAAACCGTGCATCTTGGAGAAAAGATGTAACTTTGGCAAAAAAAAATTAAAAATTAAAAGTTACTGAAACAACACCTCTAAAATCATATTTCTAATTTTTTGTATAAGAAATTTACCAAAACACTTCGATTCTCTTTCTTCCACAAACAAACAGCGCTTTCGGGAAGGGTCATCCCTTATAGTGTTGTTGCCGCACCTCGGCTAACATTGCATAGGCAGTGCACTGTCAGCGCTGTCTCTAGCAAAGGTGGGATCGTGGGAGATGTGTGTGTGTGTGAGAGAGAGAGAGAGAGAGATGAGAGAGGAGAGAGAGTTTGAGAGGGTTTTTATCTGAGGATATTTGGGTAATTTCTAATAAATGTGGCTATTAAAAATTAAACGTTCATATATAGTTAAAACAAAAGTCTAAGTTTTTGATGGGCTATTTTTGATTTTCTCCCTAAATTTATTCTATTATAAGAAATCACACATGCATTAAAAGATACAATTTTTTATATGAAAAAAAAAACTACAAAAATATTAAATAAATTGTTTGGTTGAATTGTTTAAAAAAAACTCATGTTAAAAAAAGAAAAAAAAGAAAAAAAAGAGCAAATTGCACTAAACCTCCCTGAGGTTTGCCCTCTTGCACCCAGAAACAACTTTATCATTTATTGACACATAACCCAACCCCACCCCCCCAACCCCCCCCCCCCCCCCCCCCCCCCCCCCCCCCCCCCCCCCCCCCCCCCCCAATGTTAGTCAACGGACGTTAGATTTAACGTTTGACCGTGTGATAACAGTAAAAAGTCTAAAATACCCTGACATCACTCTTGACAATGTTTGTTTACTTTTATAACCCTAGTAAAAGACGATCTTGTCTTAAAAAAATAAAATAATAAAATAAAATAAAATAATAAAAATAAAAACCTTTTTCACTAAACCTCTCCATTTTCTTAAAAAAAATTCAGATTCAACATCATCTTTAAAAATAACCTAGATTCATCTCCCTGAACCTCTCTCCAACTGTCTTGATTTTTTATTATTATTATTATTATTCAAAGATATCTTGCTTTTTTAACTTGGGTTTGTTCAATAATTCCAACTTGTGTTTTAATGCATTCAGGGCACGTTAGTTTGTCTGTATTGTATTGGATAACAGACAAATTTTGTATTAAATAATCCAGTATATATGTTTGACAGAGGTTTGGGTATGTATTAGCTGATACATAATAATTGAGCTACTACACCAGCGTATGTATTACACAATACATAAGGTGGAGGTGTGTTTAGCTTGTATTAAGCTACCACCCAACTTTTTCATTCAATTTGAAAAACAAATGTAAGAACAAAAAAAAACTAAAATACAAAACAGCGAAGATCCAACCACAAAATGCAAAAAAGTATAAAAAAATTCCGTGATTGAACAAGATTAGGAAAAAAAAATCTTGAATTTGTTTTGAACAAAACCATAAAAACTAGATCTGGAAATTCTGCGATTGAACAAGATTGGGAAAAAAATTTGGGATTTTTTTTTAACAAAACCATAAAAACCAGATATGGAAATTTTTTTTGGAACAAAATTAGATTTGGAAATTTTCTTAAAAACCATCAACCGCCATTAGAAACTAGAGAGAAACGAGAGATAGAAGAGAGATGTGGGAGACGAGAGTGCTGGTCTCCTCTCAGCGGAGGAGATCGGCTCACCTTTGCTGGCAGCGACGAGAGGGGAGAGAGAGAGGTGGGAGGGGGAGAAAACAGAGAGAAAGGATGAAAGGATGAGAGGATGAGAGGAGGTGATTGACAGTGATTGGGTTTTTTGTTTTGTTTTCTAGTATTCTTATTCGAGTGAGTTTTTTTTTTTTTTTTACTCAAACAACAGATGAAGAGTATTATCCAGAAAATTTGGTTTAAAAAAATCGGTCACATCTAAAAATTTAGTTTTCTTTTGTTATTTAATTTTTTGAATGACTTTAAAAACAAGTTCTATGACACTTGGCCATTTTTTATTGGATAATCAAAATAAGTAAAGTTGTTAAATTGTAAAAGGTTGGAGGGTAAAATCGTAATTATATAGGGTTATAAAAGTAAATAAACATTGTCAAATAATGTCAGGGGTATTTTAGACTTTTACTATTATCACACGGTCAAACGTTAAATCTAACGTCTGTTGACTAACGTGAGGGGGGTTGATGTTAATAAATGATAAAGTTGTTTCTAAGTGCAATAGGGCAAACCTCAGGGAGTTTAGTGCAATTTGCTCTAATATATATATAGAGAGAAAACCAAAAGTAACCATCCAAAACATTAAACTTTTGTTTATAACAACTTTTGAAATTATAATTGTTAATAACCACTTTTTTGAGAAATTACCTCAATACCCACATATATATAAACCGTAAAAATAAAAAACAATAGCAGTGGAGATTAAAAGAGAAATATTGGAACATTCCAAAAAGAGAGAAAAGGAGAAAAGAGAGAAAAGAGAGAAAGAGACATTGTCGCCGAGAGAGGAAAGAGAAAGAAGTGGTGTTGCAGGGAGAGAAGAGGGCATCGTCGTCATCGCCAAAGCAGCCGGAAGAGAAGAGGTCGCCGTCACAGCCTGGAGACAAACCCACCATTCTCTTCTCACTTTACGTTTTTATTGTGATTTCATGTTAAGAATATGTTTAGGGAATAATAAATGTTGAAATGTATCAATTTTGGGGGTTGATTGAGTTGAGATATGGTATTTTGGATGATTTGAGACTGGATGTTGGAGTTTGGTTTGAAAAAAAAAACTTGAAAGCGTGAAATCTTCGACAAACTTGAAATGTTTTGTGAAAACTTGAAATCATGCTTTAAATCTCTAACATAAAACTTGAAATCTTCTAAAAAACTTGACCTTCGAACCAGTGAAACTTGAAATCTTCTGAAAAAAACTTGATTGAAGTCTTACTCAGAAACTTGAAATCTTACCCAGAAACTTGTCAACATTTCAAGTTTTTACATAAGATTTCAAGTTTTCGAACCAGTGAACTTGAAATCTTCTAGAAAAACTTGAAACTTTATTTAATTCAATTCTTCACAAAAACACACAAAAGTGATGCAATAACGCTAAACTCATGTTAAGGTCACTATTTGCAACTCGATTAATAAACAAATGAAAGATATTTACACACCAAATACTGATTTAGAGCAAATCGAAATTTTTGTTTCCAGTTTTCACTTCTTTAAATCTTCAACGCGATTCTGAAATCAAACCATCCTCTAGTTAGTCGATTTGCAGGAATAACAATGGTTCAGCCATATTTGTGTTCGATTTGCAGAAAGAGGAACAATGATCGGAAATCGTTGATGAAGAATGAACAAAGAAGAGGAAAAAAAAGGTCAAAAAATAAGAAAAGAAAAGACAGGGTAAAAAATAAGAAAATTAAATAGAAATATTAATTTGGGGGCATCTTGGTAATTTATGGACACCCACTGAATTTTTTTTCAAAACATGGTTATTAACAATTAATGTTTCGTATGTGGTTAAAAACGAATTTCCTATGTTTAGAGTGGTTATTTTTGGCAATTTCCAATATATATATATATATATTAGTATAAAAAGTATTAAAAGAAAAATTTATCATTCTTCAAAACTTTATATCACACTCCAATTTATAAAATTAATTTCAGAAAACAATTTCGAAAACCCTTCAGTTTGTCTTTCAACTGATTTTAATTAGCATATCAAACATTAGGAAAAAAAAAAATGAAAAAAAAAAATTGTACTAGACCATTTGTTAAAAAGAAAAGGGATTTTAGCAAAACGTCCCTTTTAGAGGGTTCATATTGCAAAATGCAAATGTACCCTCAGGTTTAAAATTTTTGTTAAAATGACTTAATTGCCCTTAATTTCTCATTCAACATTGTAATATTTAATCGGAGAAAAACCCAATTTTATGCCTTAGAGCATCTCCAATAGTCTCCGTTGAAGACTCTGTTATTGCAAGGGACCATTAACGGAATATGTGCTTCAACAATACTCCCTTAAATGGCCAATTTAATAATTTTTTATTATTATTTAAATGTTAGATATTGTGTTTAAATATTAGATATTGTTTGTCAATTATGAGTTTTAAATATATGGAGTTTTTCAAGAAAATAAAATAATCTTAAATAGTTGGAGCCCATTTTAAGGGGGTCTGAAAACACTGCTTAATTAAGGGAGTAAACTCTATCGAAACACAATTAAGGGAGCTATTGGAGCGGTAAAAGTACACTTGTTCCCTTAATTAAGCTAAGTGATGTCTTCAAGAAAGAATATTGGAGATGCTCTTAAGCCCCTAAAACCCGAAACCCCACCCAACCTCTGAAAGTCGCCGTCGCTGTCGTCGTTCGTTCGTAAACAACCGGAAACCATCGCGCCACACACCTACACCGTGGAGGTTACCCGAAACCAACCTACACCTCCATAGTGATTTCGGTCCTCACTGGTAGCCTGGTAAGCTTCCTCTGCTGCTTTTAGACATTTATAATTTGTATGATAGAGATTGCAATTTCTGTTAACTCCAAAAACTGTGAATCGCAATCCAATAATCAAGTAGTTGAACTTGAATTAATAATGAGATCAAGAAGCAAGTTATCTCAGAATTTTTGCAAAAAATGATGACCAAAAAACATTTATTCGACATTCGTACATGCTCACCATGAGAACTAAAAGATTTTGTAAGGATGATCATTAAATTTCTAACTCTTACTATTCTTTTTTTTTTTTATAACAATTTATGGGATGTGTGCGGTGACCATTTAAATTGATTCAGAGTTTGCTTTCTAGGTGCTATACAGGACCAACCACATGGCTGTTGGGAAAACACACTGGAGTATAGTGATAATATCTGATTCCTAGTTGTGTCAGTGGCATGAAAATTGTGCTTCGGGTTGGGTCACCCCTGACCCGAAGCTCAATTTTTCTTTTTCTTCGGGTCACCCCTACCCGAAACACATTTTTTGTGAATTAAATGAGGGTATTTGGGGAAGTTTGGGGCATTTTTTTTTTTTTTTTTTTAAATTTTTTTTTTAACTTTTTCCATTGAAGGGGTTATTTTTGCAACTTCAACTCATATCGGAGCATTTTTGGTAAAATCCCAAAAGAAAAATCAACAATTCAATATAGTTATAATGACAAAAATGACATCTTTTAAATCTTAGGTCTTCTCCACCGCCAAAAATTGCTCAAATTTAGAAATTTGCAGTTTCTCTCTCTCTCTCTCTCCCTCTCCCTCTCTAATTTTGCATCAATTGTGTTCTCAACTATGCATAAACAACTCTCAACAGACTAACAACATATGCTTCAGACATGGGTTCGGGCTGTTTTGGCCCGAAGGAGTGGTGGTCGGGTCGGTTTCCTCCACAGAAGCATCACTTCTTTGACAAACCAAGTCGATCAACACACACAAAAAACTCTCAAGTTTGCACTTGCTCACCGTTCCCATCTCAGAAGTCCGTTGCCTGGTATGTTTCTGGCTTGCCTCTCTATCTTTTTATTTATTTATTTATTTTATGATTCCATGCTTTATCTATTGTTGATGAATGGTTTTGGATATGGTGTTGGCTTGTTAGGATCATTTTCTGAACTGGGTTCAAGCTTGCATTGTAATTTAGTGGTTGGAGGTGCTAGAAGGTATTGTGTGGTTGTTGAAAATGGGGAGGATTTGGAGGATTCCCATGTTGAGTCTGACTCTGGTGGTTCTGATAAAGACAAGAAAGTTAAGGTTTTGTATGAGAAACCAGTGGATTTCACCAAGGTTGATGTCAACTTGCTTCCGACTGTTTTGATTATTGGGCGTCCTAATGTGGGCAAATCAGCTTTGTATAACAGGTTAGTTTGGATATGGTTCATGGGCTGTTCCTCAAATGTATTTTGTTTGTTATGATTTTATTTATTTATTCATTTGTTTGAATAAAGGTTGATAAGGAGGAGAGAGGCTCTGGTGTACAACACACCGGATGATCATGTTACTCGGGACATAAGAGAGGGAATTGCTAAATTAGGTGATTTGAGGTTTAGGGTGTTTGACTCTGCTGGCTTGGAAACAGAAGCAACTTCTGGTTCTATTCTTGATAGAACTGCAGGCATGACTGCAAATGTGCTTGCAAAGACACAATTTGCAATTTTCTTGATTGATGGGAGGTTAGTTCTATGGATAAGTTTGTGCATATCATATGGAGTTATGGACTATAAATAATTAGTGAGTTCAATTTCAAAGGCACTAGAATGATGTAAACAAATGTATATGAAACAAGTGTAACATTTTAATGATTGAAAATGAAGTAAGTTTTGGTTTTGCATGTAGAATATCGCAGTTTTGTTCTTTAGAGGTGGACATTTATTGCTCACAATTTGGGACAAATTTTAACCTTTTCTATTATTTTTGTACTGTTTGTTTTTTGTTATATCTTGTTCATTTTTCGTGCATAAGTTTGAATTCCTTTCCTTGCTTATCTTGTGGCTAGATTTGGACTCCACCCCTTGGATTTAGAGGTTGGAAAGTGGTTTCGTAGAAATGCACCAGGATTCAATCCTATAGTAGTGTTGAATAAGTGTGAATCC
The DNA here is from genome assembly GCA_030490815.1 of Acer saccharum. Classification (NCBI taxonomy): domain Eukaryota; kingdom Viridiplantae; phylum Streptophyta; class Magnoliopsida; order Sapindales; family Sapindaceae; genus Acer; species Acer saccharum. The sequence continues at coordinate 1,914,852 of CM059874.1, read as the reverse complement.
ATTCATGATGGCACTGGTTCTGTTGCTGGAGCTGCTGCTGAAGCCCTCATGTTAGGATTTGGTGATCCTATTGCTATATCTGCTGAAACTGGACTGGGTATGACAGAACTTTATGAAGCTCTTCGTCCTTCACTTGAGGATTATATGATTCGAGTTTTAAATGGTAAGATCCTTTGAGACTTTTTTTTTTTTTGAATATCTGTTAAAATGCAGGGTTGGGCAATCTTTTAATCCTGTTTCACTTTTTGGAAGCTTTTGAATTTTTTATCACATACTAATATACTATTCTATTTTAAAAAGTTTTGACTTTATAGGCTGTTACCTAGATTTAGCCTTGTCGTTTGAATGGTCAGAAATTGATTTGGCAGCTTGAGCACCATAAATTGCTTTCTATAACCTAGTCAGATGATAGTGAAAAATCTAGCTGTTTCCCAGGAAGAAACAGTTAGATTTTTCATTTTTTACATGAAAATACTAATATTTGTACAAATGATGCAAAGATTGTATATTATTTTGAATAACAAGGGCACATTTTCACATTTATTTACGAGTAAGCATTTCAGCAAGAGTGGTGTGGTTTTGTGGTATTATCTCTACTTGGTTTCTGAGTATGATTAAGGAAGAGGTGATACATATGTGGTAAATCTAGAGAGTATGGCTGTGATGGTTTTCTTTTATTCCCCTTAAGCACTCCAGCATTTTTTGTGATAACGTATTTTCACATATAAATACTTTTGTGGTAATTTAATTCTATAGAAGGGTTTCCATAGTGTGATTATATGCCCTGTAATAAACTTTAAACCTAGCTTAAGTATTTTTGTGTAGTATATTTTCATGTTATTGTGTTTGTGAAGAATCTGACAAAATGAAGTGTTGACTGGGGGTGGGGCAATAAAAGAGTTATTAATAAGATGATGGCAGCGAAGAATGGCACATGAACGAGGCTTTTAAGAATATACTCTAAGCAGATTTGATAAGCAATATACTCTTAGAAGATTTGATGAGCAATATACTCTTAGCAGATTTTTATGGCCTTGATATTATTTTCCACTTAATTAGAATTATTTTATTTTCTACATTTCTTAGTCATCCAATAAATGAGAGAAACTAGTAACAATTGAATATACTACTGACAGCAAAATTTCTGCTGATAACCCTTTCGACCTACACTGTCAGCATAGGCATAAAGCCAAAGCGAAGAAAGAAAGAGTAATGTCTACAGGTTTTTCATCCTTGCACTATCGTATTGTTGGGAGATATGTGGGGAGCAACCTTGTGGAAGTTTGGAACTACTCGAGCTTATTTGAATTTTAGTGTCAGAAGGCTGGTTTATGCAGCCAATTATGATGTGATCCAACAAGTTGGTGATGTGGAGTTTTTCTATATATATATATATATATATATTTATTATGTTTTTCCTTTTTCTTTTTTAATATGTTTGCATTTTTGTGAATGTGATTCATTTGTGTTGTAAAATTTGTCATTGTTTTCTTGTTATAAATTTAATTATTTGGAAAATTTAATCGTGGTATACTAATTTGATAATGAATAATGCTTTACTTAAATTTAATATGCATTTGTTGAGAACTTGATCTTCATACAGTACAGTTATGAGATGGATATGACCATTTATATTTCAACTGCTTTATCATCTTAATAAATTGCATTGTTAACAAAAGAGCATTTTTATTCTCGCTTTACTTTTCTTTGTTGGCTTATTTAGATGATAGTCAAGACAATAGCTCGAGTCAGGACGGTAATGGTGGTGAGGATGATGAGTCTAAATTGCCATTACAATTAGCAATTGTTGGAAAGCCAAATGTTGGGAAGTCAACCTTGCTGAATGCTTTGTTACAAGAAGATCGGGTTCTGGTGGGTCCAGAAGCTGGTTTGACTAGAGATTCAGTGCGAGTCCACTTCCAATATCAAGGGAGAACTGTATATTTGGTAAATATCAGACTTGTATTGCTCTCTATCTAATACTATAATATGGTTTATATTGTTATATTTAATGAAAAATTGAAACATATCAGCCTTCCAGTCCACTTTCAGTATCACGGGACCATTCCGTTGTTTGATGTTATTTTGGATTATTATTCAGGTCGATACTGCAGGTTGGTTGCAAAGAACAGAGAGAGATAAAGGACCATCATCATTGAGCATTATGCAATCAAGAAAGAATCTGATGAGAGCTCATGTGGTTGCTTTGGTCCTTGATGCAGAAGAGGTGTGTCAAAAGTGATATTCTTTCTTCTTTATTGTAAATTATGTGAGCCTATATTAGTAATCACTTTTCTAAATTTTAAAGTTAATTACATCCCCTTGGAGCCTATCCCGACTACTCGACTAGTATAGTGAAGGTTAATGCATGAATCTATTCTAACTAGTACCATGGTGGATGGCTTTTGTAACAAAAAATCAATAGTATATACCAATGTGTAACAATACTAAATTATTGATTGTGAAAATGATAGATGAGAAATAAATGTAATCAAATAACATAAGTTGGCAGAAGTTTGTGTATATATGATACTTCTGCTTACAATGTTCATTATTTGTGATGATCAGATTACGAAAGCTAGACGTAGTATGACACATGCAGAAGTAGTTATAGCTAGACGGGCGGTGGAAGAAGGGCGTGGTTTGGTTGTTGTTGTGAATAAGATGGATCTTCTAAGTGGGAGAAAGAATTCTGAATTATATAAGAAGGTCAAGGAAGCTGTTCCTCAAGAAATTCAGACTGTTATACCTCAGGTTTGTCCATTTAACTTTTATGTTTTATTTTTTATTATGCTTTTTGTTTCCAGTGGCACAATTCTCAGATTGCTAACTGCAAATGTTTAAGAGGGTAGAACCCTATCTAGATCATCTCTCACAGGACTTATTGTGACAAGATCAACACTACATAATAAATCTTAATCCATTTGTTTTGTATTTGTTCACAATTGGATCTAATTATGTACTTGTTGGTCGCATATATTTTTTTAATACCTCTATAAGTAAAAGAGTGTTTGTCACTTGGAGAAGTTTTGATTTGGTTGAAGTAGTTTGTAGCTTGATGAAGTTAGTCGATAGGACTATCAATTTTAAGGTTTTCTCCTTTTAAGCTTTGGTGATTGTTAATAATGGGTGGACATGGTCTGCTATTTTTTCATGAGGTTGTGGAGGGACTACTATGCATGTACACAAGATGTGCATGTGAAGCTTTTAGGTCAGCTTGCTCAAGTTTAGCAAACTAGGAAGAGAAGAACAAAAGTTGGGTACAGATGCCCTACTTGAACTTGTGCAACTAAATAGACAGTGTTTGAGTGATGCTCTGCTATCGACTTCATGAATTTCTCAAAATATTCAACAATATAAAACATATATTTAGTGATTTAGCATTGATGGGGTTTTGGTGCCAGGTGACAGGGATACCAGTTGTATTTGTTTCAGCCTTAGAGGGAAGAGGCTGCACAGCTGTCATGCGTCAGGTCATTGATACATATAAAAAGTGGTGTTTAAGGCTGCCCACAGCTCGTCTTAACCGTTGGTTGCGTAAGGTCAGTATCCTATACCTTCCAATCTCCTCTCTTCCGATACTGAAATTGCATAATCTGCTTACAAGACTCATTTTCTGTTGTCTGTTTGGTAAGGTTATGAGCAGGCATTCTTGGAAAGATCTGTCCGCCCAACCTAAGGTCAAGTATTTTACCCAAGTGAAGGCTCGGCCGCCCACATTTGTTGCCTTCTTGAGCGGGAAGACAGAACTATCCGATACAGATATCCGGTTTTTGACCAAATCTTTGAAGGAAGACTTTGATTTGGGTGGCATACCTATAAGGATAATGCAGCGGACTGTACCAAGAAAATCTGAGAATAGCAATAGCAATAGCAAAAGCAGCCAATTTACCCACAGAATGGTTGAAAGGACCTTTTCCGACAAGAGAACAACCATTTCATAAGTACACATAACTCGACCAGAGGTTATAGTTTTTCAGCATATTCATTATTTTTAGATTTTGCTTTGGAAAAAAAAAAAAGGCTCAGACAAATGCTGAATTGATTTTGATGCTCACAATTATTTAATTGTTGTATTTCTTACATTTGATAGTATTTCTTTGTATTGTATATAGTTGCTAATATTGCTCACCGGCACACAAGTAATAGAGAAAATGTGGCATCAAATTGGTAACTGAGGAACATATGGACATGTATTCTCTATATACATGGTTTTTGGCCTTCCAAATCAAGTGTATTAGTGATGGTTTTATGCCTACATTTATTTGATTGAATCTCCCATGTTTATCATAATTTTCCATGTCAAGCAAAGCGAATGAATGAAATCACATGACTTTTTTTAATTTTTTCTTTTTTTTCTTTTTTGGTGCTATCAAGTTGGATTTTGAAGCATTAGTTGAATCTTTGAAAGGGGGATTCTTGAGGGAGGTCTCATAAATTCTTTTTGTGCACAACTGCACATAAATTGGGTATTATCTTCAGTAGTGGTGGCAATTGGATCTGGATTGTCCGATTCTGGTCCGGTCCCAAATAAACGTATCACATAATATATTTTTTTATTTTTAATATACCATCTGCGGTGGCAGCGAGTTGAATATGGGATATTGTTAATCCTGAATGAACTCCTTGCATCACTAAGCCACGGTGGTGGGATCATATAAATTCATAATACATAAATTTCAAATATGTTTTATCACATTTTTATTATAACCAAAGTTTCGAATAGAGTCATCTATACTTCCCAATGCTCTAAAAAAGTGTGTATATAATACTAATTATTTGAATAAATAAATAAAAATAACAATCAATACTACGTTTCTCTAAATCTTGTTTTGCCACTAATATAGTATATTGAACAATATGATTAGTAAAGCAAAACCATAAGAAAATAAAAAGAGAGTGTTAGCAATCATCACAAAACAAAGAAAGTAATATAACTCAAAATAACATTAGTTTGAGTAATTATAATCTTTTGAAAATATTTCTAAATTAATAATTTTTATAATTAATCCTTGAACATTACAATAAATTCGGGTTTAGAGGAGGGAGTACGACTCTTACCCATAACCTCATGAATATAAAGTAGATAAGGGTATACCATTAGGGTTGCACATTGGGGAAATGGGGATGGAAATAGGTCCCCCCATCCCCATCCCCATCCCCACTTCCTAGACCCTTCCCTATCCCTCCCCATTTCCCCATTTGGGGAAAATGGGGATGGGGATGGGGATGGGGAAGGGGAATTTTGGGGGGAGGTACCTCCATCCCCAACCCCAGTTCTCCATTTTCTCCGTTTTTTCCCATTTCACTGTTTCCCCATTTCCTTGTTTGACTAAAAATTACAAATTAAAAAAAAAAAAAAATTTCATTACAAATACAAAAAAAAATCCATTAGTACATTACAAACATAAAAGAAAATCCATTACAAAATAAAGTATTTCAATAATCCATTAGTTTAAATGAGATTTATATAGTTAGGTTTTCAAATAATAAAAAAATAAAAAATATATATATAATTATATTTATAATGTTTTGGGGAAAATGGGGATGAGGGGACCTCCCCTCATCCCCATCCCCATCCCCATTTCAATATATTAGTGGGGAAAATGGGGAAATGGGGATGGGGGAGGGTCTCCCCATCCCCATCCCCATCCCCATTTCAATTTGAGGATGAAAATCATTCCCATCCCCACCCATTTCCCTATTTCCCCATAAAAAAATTTCCCCAAATAGGGATGGGGATGCGGGGAAATAGGGATCTGGGGGAAAACGTGCAACCCTATATAACATTGAGCCAACTTTGTCCTGTCAACTTGGTGGTGTATTTACCAATGTTGAAAGTTTAAAATTAAACAAAAATAATACTAAGAAAATAAAATTTTATGTGTTTGATCACTAATAGTTTTTTTTTAAAATTTTTTTTAACAACAAATATTTGATCACTAATAGTTGACTATATCGGTCAGTGTTAAAGAAAATGATTAAATGTGTGATAACTATCCCTCTCAACATTGGCTGAGGTCCCAAGTAAAAAATAAAAGTGTATGTGGAAACATTTAGAAATTTTAATTGTGCCTTTTCTTTTCTGTAACTCATTAATTTATTAATTTATAGAGGTTATAAACTTATACTGTAACTTAAATGAGGTGGATTCTCATGTTTAGAGGTCCGCTATTCGCTCTACCTTTCCCCTTTTATAAATAAATAAATAAATAAATAAATAAAGGTTATAAACTTATACCGTAACTCAAATGAATATTACTTGGAGTAATAATAAGGGATAATTACTCCGGTAACCATCGATTTGGGTTACTACTATCAAAATGACCATTAGATGGGGAATTGGTTTCAAAATGACAATTTTTGGTGAATATTGTTACACTAATGGTCATTCCGTTATGACACCATTAACTTTTTCTAAGAACTACTCTAGTGGCCATCAATTTGTTTGCTTGGTATCAAAATAGCCATTATAATCAAATTTTTTTTTTTTTTTCATAATTACTCTAATGGCCATCCATTTGGTCAATTGGTATCAAAATAGCCATTATAGTTATCCCATTTTTTCTAGAACAAGTATATTGGCCATCCATTTGGTTAATTGGTATGAAAACAATCATTATATGTACAACTATATTCTATTAGAAAATAAGAGTAAGCAATCATAAACAATAAAATTTCATTCAATGGAGAAAATGAATTCTTCATTTGATTAAATATAATTTCAATTTCATACACTTCAAATACTACTTGTCAAACTGCACAAGTACATCAAAATCCCCTACACAAGTATACAAACTGTCATTAGTGCAACAGTGTTTGTTCAAAATGACCTTTTTGAAACTAATTCCCCATCTAATGGTCATTTTGATAGTGGTGACCACCGGGGTAATTACCCCTAATAATAATCTAATGAAATTATTTCTAAATTAATAAATTTTATAATATATATATATATATATATATACAGTCTTTCTATTATCAGTTCGAATTGACAAAAGTTATATTAGTTCCTTGTATGTAGGCCACTGGATTTAAATACTTTGACTGACAAGTGCATACAGCCAAGTCAAAGTATTTAAATCCGGTGGCCCATATGTAAGGAACTGATATAACTTTTGTAGTTCGAACTGATAATAGAATTTCTGTATATATATATATATAAAGGTGGCAATTGGGGTCGTGTTGGGCCGAGAGTATCAGGCCCCCGTGCCATGGCCAACGGTCGGCACGCCAAAAATTAATTTTTATTTTTCAAATTCCAACAGTTGGATTATTTATTTATTTTTATTTTTTTTAAAAACTTGACCGTTGGCTTCAGCCACCAACGGTTAGGTGCTCAAATTTAAAAAAAAATATATTACAAACACTACCCTTTATCTCTTCTATTTTATATTTTTACTCACATTTCAAATTTTCCTATAAATACCCTTCCCATTCCAATTTTCATACACTCTCTCATTACTCTCCCTCTAATCTCTATTCTCTACACTATTTCATTCTTTCTCTTTCTCTCTCTACTCTCATCCTCTCTCTATTCTCTACTTTACTAACTACTTACTACTAATACTATCACACTCTCTAATCTCTATTTACTATTCTCTAATCTCTCCACCAAGGCACCAAAGTACAAAGGTAATTTTTTTTTCTTTGAATTTTATTATTTAATTTTATGCTTAGTTCTTAAATTTTATATTTATACTTAATATATTTATGCTTGGTTTTTAATTTTAATTTATAGATTTATCTCTTTATGCTCAATTTTTAAATTTATATTTTTATGTTTCATAAATCATAAAATTATGTATTTTATTTTATTTTATATATTTATGCTCAAAAATAAAAAAATAAAAAAGGTAATTTTTTTTTTTTTTTTATATTTATAGTTAATATTTATCATTTTATGTTTAGTTATTAATTTTAATATTTTTTCTTAGTATATTAGTATATTTATGATTTTATGTTTAGTTATTAATTTTAATATTTTAGCTTAGTTATTAATGCTAATCTTTATACTTAGGTTTTACTTTATATTTAATATTTATACTTAGTATATTTATGATTTTATGTTTAGTTATTAATTTTAATATTTTTGCTTAGTTTTTAATGCTAATATTTATACTTAGGTTTTACTTTATATTTAATTTTTAATGCGTAGTATATTTATGAGTTTATATTTTTATGCTTTGTTATTAATTTTAATATTTATTCTTAGAATCTTAGGTTTAACTTTTATTGTTTTATTTTATATTTAATATTTTTGCTTAGTTATTAATTTTAATATTTTTGTTTAGTATATTTATCATTTTATGTTTAGTTATTAATTTTAATATTTTTACTTAGTATATTAGTATATTTATGATTTTATATTTAGTAATTAATTTTAATATTTTTGCTTAGTTTTAATGCTAATATTTATACTTAGGTTTTACTTTATATTTAATTTTTAATGCTTAGTATATTTATGATTTTATGTTTAGTTATTAATTTTAATATTTATTCTTAGAATCTTAGGTTTTAGTGTTTTACTTTATATTTAATATTTTTGACTAATGAGTTAATATTTATATTGTAGGAAATGGATCATAATCATCTTTTTTTTACTGACAGTCTTAACATGGACAATAATGATTTTGATCTTTACAAACCGACCCAACTGACAGCGGGACCTTTCACCTCCACACTAACATCATGTCTCAAAACCAGAAAGTTGACATATAATGAATAGCAATATTTTGACGAAGAAGAAATATCAAGAGAGAAAACCGAAAATAACCATCTAAAACATTAAACTTTTGTTAATAACCACTTTTGAAATTATAATCGTTAATAACCACTTTTTTGAGAAATTACCTCAATACCCACATATATATAAACCTTAAAAACCAAAATCAACAGCAAAGACTCTTTTTCAGTGAGAGAGAATAGAAACCCACCAGAAAAGAGAGTCGTTTTCAGCGAGAGAGAAGAGAGACCCCACCTGTCGCCAGAAACGACCCCACTTGTCGCCGGAGAAGATTGTTTGTCGATTTGTAGGTATGATTTTCTCTTCGTTTGCTGAAATTGGCTGATAGAGTTTTGATTTCAACATTAAGAACAATATCAACAGTTAGGGCTGGTTTTTTGTACAAATTGAGACTGGATTTTGGAGTTTTGTTTGAATACAAAGTTGAAAACCTAACCAATATGTTGAGTGATTTAACCCTAAACTTGAAATGTTGCTTAATACTTGAAATTTTTCCTTAAATTCACATAAAACTTGTAATGTTATAAACTGAAATCTTTGATTTGAAAATGGCTTACTTTAAATGTTTGATTTAATTTTAAGAGCGTTTGCTCTGTTTGTGTGGCTCGGTTTTTGTGGTTTTATTGGTTGTTTTTGTGCCTTTTGTTGGCTGTGTTGCTGGGTGGTGTTGGGGTTTCTCTGTTGTTTGGGGTGGCTTTTTGGTTGTTTTTTCTGCCTTCTTGGTTTCTTTGTGCTAAAAAAAAAAAAAAAAAAAAAATTGGAACCTTGTATTCACAAAAGTAATGCAAGTGTTGTTTTTTGCTCTCTACTGGTAGATTGACATAAGTTTTATTCGAATTTATGTAGACATCATGAATCAAATAAATATTTATTCTGGGCATTGAATAATCAATCATTTGTAGTGTAGAAGATACTGTATCTAATTATATAATCTAAAATGGGTATATGATTTTCATGTTGACATAATTATTATTATGTTTTTGCACTATTAAAGCCTTGGAAGTTTCCAATTATAAGTGGGGGATCACGTCATATGAATCACATTATTGATTATTGGGAGAGGGAACATGTCTGTTGCTCCTCATGTGGCCTCCTCATTTTTTCCATCTAGACTGGAGGAGCTAGGCATTACAAGTTTTATTTGTGAATAAATTGTTAGTTTTATAGAAGTTTGTCTCTTAAATAATAAAAGAAAAAGAAAAAAAGGTTCTCTAGTGAGTGAGATAGACATAAAACATTATATAAGTTACAATACTTTTAACAGATTGAGTCCTGTAAAGAGGGAGTCATATTAATTAGAACTTAAATGGATAAAATTGGGGGAAATGGGGTGGATCATGTCATATTGAAAATGATATATCAGATGACCAGCTCTTACACAGTATATAGGCACATGTTACCATTGATGTGGTATCAGGAACCTAACAAATACAATCCAATTATTTCACTTTGAAATAAATTTAGATAATTAAAATACTTCTTCTTTACTTATCTTGATTGAGGGGTGTGTATGTATCCTTTTCTGCTGTTGTGAGAGTAGATATGCTGACCATATATATAGTGTTTGATCTTAGTAGGTGATTTGTGTCAAATGAATGTCATTAGTTCATAAGTGTTAGTGTGAGAGGGGATTATTTATGATAATAATGTTATGGGAGTAGATATCTGAACTGCTTATATAGTACTTGATCTCGGTAAGTCTCGATAGATCACAGATGAATTTCACCAAGGGATTAGTGTGAGAAGGGAAGTCTCAACTCTCTATTCTCATCTGAAATGTGGTCCAGCCTGACATGCCCACAAGGCCTAGGTCCAATGTATGGGTCAAATTTCTGATGACCAAGACCAGAAAAATTAAAGGTGGGTGATGAGTAGGTTGATGCGTAGCAAGGCGTGGAAAACTAGAATGATGAGGAGCAACAGATCATGATCAGACGTAGTCAGAGAATTAAGAAGCTAGCAGCAGTGCTTCAACATGAGTAGGAGGTTGAGGATGAGCAAGTTGATGCGCAGCAAGGAGCTGACAACCAGAATGATGAGGAGGAGGACGTGATAAAATGTAGTAAGAGAATTAAGAAGCTAGCAGCAGTGGTTCAAACCCCTTACATTATCCCTAGGTTGGTGAAGGACATGGTTTATGCGAGAAAGAATTCCCGGAGAAGTTAAACTTATTTGAGTAATTTATTCCCGGAGAATTCCCCATGTTGTTGCATATTATATATATTTTGGATGTAAAACTTTATTCCCGGAGAATTCCATATGTTGTTGCATATATATTTTGGATGTTAAACTTTATTCCCGGAGAATTCCCTATGTTGTTCCTAAATTATATTTTTGAAATCGCTAATTCTAGATATATATGATATATAATATTTTGGCAGGTTTTGTTTATGTTCAAATGGCTCTAGTTTGTTAATTGCTAAATTTCATGTTTTGTTTGTTACGTGGGCAGATTTTGTTGATTTCAGTTGTCTAGCATAAAACTTGAAATCATGCTTTAAATCTTCAGCATAAAACTTGAAATCACGCTTTAAATATCTGGCACAAACTTGAAATCACGATTTAAATCTCTGCCACAAACTTGAAATCACACTATAAATCTCCATTAAATCAGATAGATACTCCAAAGTGCCTCTAACTCCCAATGTTTTTTTTATTTTTTTATTTTTTTTATGATTTCAAAATACTATAGCTTGACCTAAAACAAAACTTGTTATTTGAAGACTTGACTTGCAAGTGTTTAATTGATTTTTGTTTGAAAACATGTTATAGATGATTTTGTTTCTTAAGAAAGTGTTCAATTGCCAGCATAAAACTTGAAATCATGCTTTAAATCTGTGGCATAAACTTGAAATCATACTTTAAATCTCTAGCATAAAACTTGAAATTATGCTTTAAATATGTGGTACGACCTTGAAATCATGCTTTCAATCTCTGTCACAACTAGAAATCTTCTCGGAAAACCAACAATTCAGATGTCAAACAATTTAACAACTTCAAATCTTCCCGTAAAACCACAGTAGTCAATACTAAAACATAAACTTACAATAATGAGTTCATACATGATAAGTTCATACTAAAACGAAAACGGGCATGGTCAACAATCAGTGTCACGTTGTAATCGGTACTTTCGTTGACCACTCTCTGTCTTAACCAAACTGGTTATGATTACATCATACAAAGTTCTATCAAAATTGGTGAATTGGTATACCAAGTTCTCTAACTCTAAATATTTTAAATGAATCGACACCACCTCAACAAATGTATCACCACCAACATATCGTAAGTCATCCCACTACCCACCATAGTTGATTATCAGCCTGTAATCCATTTACCTGGAAAAAAAAAAAAAAATTTCTGAAAGAAATTGTAAGATTTCAAGTTTTTCATAAAAGTTCCAGTTTTTGTTAACATTTCACGTTTTATGTGGTATAAAACTTGAAATCATGCTTTAAAACAGATCTCAAGTTTTGTCAACATTCCAAGTTTTTATACTAGATTTCAAGTTTTCGAACCCGTGAAACTTGAAATCTTCTGGAAAAAATTGAAGTTTTATTGAAATCTATTCTTCACCAAAACACACATAAACTCATGCATTAAAGTTAAACCCATGTTAAATTAACTATTTGCAACTTAGTTAATGAACAAATGAATGATACTTACCGATTTAGAGCAAACTAGATTATGAGATGAATGATATTTTCTTCAGGAGACTTCGTGAAATCTTCAAAGTGATTAAGACATCAAATCTTCGTGAAATTTTCTTCAGGCCAACAATGGTGCGACCATTGGTGTTCGATTTGCAGGATGGTGATGAAGAACGAATACAAGGGTGAAGAGAACAGTGAAGAAGACGGTGAGAAGAGAAATAAACAAAACAAAACAAAATAGAAATATTAATTTATATAGGGGCATCTTGGTAATTTATGGATACCCTGAATTATTTTTCAAAACATGGTTATTAACAATTAAAGTTAGGTATGTGGTTAAAAAAGAATTTCCCATAATTAGAGTGGTTATTTTTGACAATTTTCACAAATATCAAACCTAGACGGTACGGTCACAACAAAATCTCACTGTAAGTTTAGTAAAGCCTTGTATACCAGTTCTAAGTCGAGAACCGATCATTTGAAAAGGCATATGGACAAATGCTTGGCTCGACATGGACAGGTTGTAAGGTCCATGTCATTGTTTTTATAACATGAAAATAAGATCTTTAAAAATAATAGAGGAAAAATAATATTATAACAAATAAATTTAATACTTTAAAATTTAAATCTTAAATTTAAAAAAAAAAATTAAAACTTTTTAAAAAATAAATAAATTGAATTTGGGCTAGCTTGTTAAGGCCCCCCGGGTCGGCATGTCATGGCCCGTTGGGGCTGTGCCGACGTGACGTGTTATGCCCCCATTTTCTTTAACGTGAGGTGCCTAGCACAACACAACACCTTAACATGCCGACATGGCATGGCCCGGTTAGGTGATCGGGCCTTAAGGGGCTGTGCCTTAGAGGGCCATGCCGGCACATTTTGACAGCTTTAAATTATATCGTTGAGAAAAAAACCTTGCTAGTGTTGTTACCGATGGTAATTTTTTAAAAGATTAAAAAAATAGGAAATAATATTTCTTTCTCTCTTTTTTATTTTTTTTTTAAAAAAGGAAATAATATTTTTTTAAAAACTAAACCTACCAAAAAACAATGCAGCTTGTGCATAATTTTGAACTTTTTTGCTTTAGATTATAAAACAACATATTGAAAAAGAGAAAAAGTTTTAAGCAGTGTTGTAGCAGGTGCTAAGCACCAGTTGTATGGTAGAATGGCATTTAGCGTCTCAACCGCCTAAGGCGCCATCTAGGCGGTGAAGCCAAATTAACCAAAACAGCGTTTTTTTTAGAAAAAACAAATTATAAAAGAAAAAAAATTGCCGAGCGTTGACTCCGCCTAGTTGGGTGCCTAACCTGTCTAGGAACCTAGCCATCTAGGAAGACTGATTAGGTCTTCCTTGCGGCGGCCGGATCCGCCTAAAGCCTAGATGGCCACCTAGGCCGATTGCTAGAACCATGGTTTTAAGTTTTTTGTTAGTCCAGTTTATTTTTGAATTTTTATAATCAACTTTCATTTCAAATTTTTTATTTTAAAATAGAACAAAAGAAAGTCCACGAGATCATCTTCTTTCCTCTTATTTCATCTGTTGTCTTCAAAATTTTTGTGACTCTTACACTCGCTCAACCTAGCTAATGGGGATTCCCTTGTTTGTCGAGGCTTTTTTTTTTTAAAAAAAAACCTAGCTAATGTATGAACTCATTTTCCATCATTCTTAGATATTGTGAAAACACACTATCGAATTGACAATAAGATCTAAGCAATATTTACTCCATTGGTAACCCAACAATACTTTTGATCAATAAGAATCATAACTTGAAGTTTATGTATGTTAATCTCTTACGAAAATGTATTTATTGTATCCGTAATATGATACATTTCATGAATTCATTATTTTTGATTTATGAATATGCATTGTCGATATTTTCGAAGTTCGTTTGGAATTATGAATCTAGTACGAAACAGTATACTGTGATGGCCTGATGAATCTTTTTTTTTTTTTCTTTTTTCTTTTCAGTGTTACATGTTCAATTATTTTTGGTGAATGGTGATACATATTCAATGGTATTATACCAATGATATTTGTGTACTTTCAATCTCTAACTTAGTTAAAAATAACTAAATTTTCAAAAGTGGCTTAGAAAGTAAAAAAAAAATTAGGGGGCTAATTATGAATTTTTCCCAAAACAAAATACATGAAATAAGTATAAACCGATTTAATCTAACCAATTGAGTTATATATTAGATATAGTTAGTGATATAAAAATAAAAAATTTAAACCTTATGTTCTAATGTATATATGCTATGAACACCTTTTAAAAAAATATATATGCTATGAACAATTATTTTTTTGAACAACACTTTTATTGAAAGGCAGCAGAGGCCAAAGGAAACCACAGCCACAACGCAAGCAAGAAACACAACCAAAGCCAGAAAAGCAACAAGGCGGAGAACAAAAGCACAACCCGCAGCAAAAAAAGAGACAAAAACAAAAAGCAAGCACAGCCAAAAACGAAACAAGAAACAAACTAGCTGAACTCCCAAAATTCTCTATCACCCTTCATAGTCGCCCCTTTTTTAGCTAACTCATCAGCAAAAAAATTGCTATCCCTCTGATTGAAACGAATGCGAATATTACCAAGCACAAGCAAATTATTCCTGATATCGTAAATGGTATTAACATGATTCAGACTACCAACACCTTCCGAATTAATCCAAGAAACCGCCACCTTAGAGTCGCTTACAATGTCAATTTCCTTGCCAATTAAAGACTGGGAGTGAGCACAAACAGAGACAGCTTTATGAATGGCCAAAATTTCAGTAGATAAGGCGTCCTGAATACCCACAAAAATAGAGAAAAGACCGACAACCCTCCCAGAACTGTCTCTTAACACTCCTCCGATCCCTGCGTTACCTGGGTTGCCTCTAGAAGAACCATCAACATTAAATTTGAGGGCCTTATCATTCGGAGGGATCCACTCTTTCTCAATAGATCTCTTCACTGGCTTAGACTGAGTGCAGCTATCCTTTAGATTAAGAAGCATAACAGAAATGGGAAGTTTTGAACCATTACTAAGGTGTTTGAACCACCATGCCACACGGAACTTCACAGAGTCCACAGCCTGCGGGACAGTAGTAACAACATCTTTGAACAACTTCTGATTGCGAGCCTCCCAGATGGACCAAGTCACTGCCCGAAACAGAGTGTTCCAAACCTTTCGATGATGAGCAGAATAGCACAAGCCTTCCCAGCCTAAGAACCAGTCCTTGAGGGACTTGTTAGCACAGCAAACGACGTCCCACACGTCCAAGCAACCCGACCACAGCTTCCAAGACCAAGAACAGCTCAAGAAAAGGTGGTCGATTGATTCCTCATCTGAACCGCACAAAGGGCAAAGAAGAGAAGAAGAAGGATTGAAGCCAAACTTCAACATCACCTGTTTAACCATCAGTCTTCCACGGAGAAGTTGCCACAAAAAAATTTCCACCTTGGGAGGGCTGATCCCTTGCCAAATCTGCTTAAAAATAACCGAATTGACCAAGTTCGAATCTTCCAACTGCCTGCGGCAAGAGCTGACAGAGAACAAACCGTTCGAACTAAAAGACCAAGCCAAAACATCCGGAACCCATCTAAGAACGGTAATGCAGGCCAAGAAACTCCCGAAAACTCTCCACTGATCTTTCTCCCAATCGAAAAGAGGTCTACGAAAGGCACCTCCCAAGACCAAACATTGTCCTGCCATCTTCCAAAGCTGTGAACTGGACCTTTTTTTATAGAGGCAAGAGCAAAAATTCTGGGGCAAGCAGCCTTTAATTGAGTGCTGTTCCCAACTGTAATCTCCCAAAAATTGCATCTCTTGCCGTTACCAATGACTTCCTTCAAACCACTCCTCAAAACACTGCTAATGACAGAACCTTCAGCGAACAGGCTATGCATAGCTTTTACAAAAGGGGAAGCAAAGCCGTGACCATCCTAATCCCATGAAAGATTAGACAAAGGAATATCATACCTGGCACAAACAACTCTTCTCCACAAATAATTCTCATCCTTGCCAAACCTCCAGGCCCATTTTGCTAGAAGACTATTGTTTTTGTCGCGCATCCTGCCAATGCCCAAGCCCCCTAAACACTTGCTCTTGCACAAAGTTCCCCAATCAACAGCGTGAATCTTCCTTTTTTCCACACCATCACCCCAGAAAAAAGCTCTCTGAATTTTCTCCATGGCATTAGCCACTCCGACCGGAAGCTTGAACAAAGATAAATAATACACTGGAATACTAGTTAGGACAGCCTTGATAAGGGTCAGCCTTCCACCTTTGTTGAGGAATTTCTTCTTCCACGGAGAAAGTTTGTTTTCCACACGATTCAAGAGAGGATTCCAAAAGGATTTAGAGTTCGGATTGGCTCCTAAAGGTAAACCAAGGTAAGAAATAGGCAAAACAGCCCTCTTACATTGAAAAACATTTGCCCAAGCTTCCTCAGTGTGGTGTCTTTTACGAATTTGGACCAAACACGATTTATGGAAGTTTATCTTTAGACCTGATGCCAATTCGAAGCATCTCAGGATCCTTTTAGCATTCCGAAGGAACTCCATCCTAGGTTTGAGAAAAAGGATCGTGTCATCGGCAAACTGGAGATGCGAAACATGGACATCATTATCACCAAAAATCGCTCCCCTCACCAGCCCCATGCCGGCAGCCTTGATAAACAAACAATTCAACCCTTCTGCAACTATATTAAAAAGAAAGGGGGACAACGGGTCCCCTTGAAGAAGCCCTTTCTCCACTCCGAACTGGGGGGTGGGACTACTGTTATAGGTAAAAATAGTCGTTATGGACACGTCATCACCATGGAAGGCCAGGTCAGCAGAGGTCAAGATAAGTCAATTTATGGAGCAGAAACCTTCACGATAACTTACTCGGAAAAGAGGATAAGTAGTCCGACCACAAACAAAGACGATCAGCTTGAGCAGCAGATCGGATTCAGGCACGCTCGGGCACACTCGGGCACACTCGGGCATACTCGGGCATACTCACTCGGGAAATAATAAAACAGTCGCCAACACTTGCAATCAACAGCCAGCAGGTCCACAATAAGCAACGATGTGGACCATTAGAGGTTAAAAAGGAAACAAGCAGTTCTCCCGTGAATAAAGGAGAAAGAATCCCATTCAGAATTGGACACAGCCGAAAAAGGGAAACACAATCTAAATAGGACTAGGAAACCGCTTGAGACTTGGGGGCCACAACACTAAACTCTAGCGGTCATCTTAAAACCCTAGAAGCAACATGTATAAATACCCCCTTTATTCATAAACAGGGGTACGCGAGAAGTAGAATAGGAGAGAGAGAGGATCATATTGCAAAGTTCTTGTAATCATTCTTTATCATTCTTCATCTTGTAATCGTGATTCATAGTGGATTTGACTTTGTTGCTAGAGGCAACGATCCCGTGGATGTTTCTCCGATCTTTTGGAGTTTTACCACGTAAATCACCTGTTATTTCTTTACAATCTTTGACCATACTCAAGTATAAACTGCAGTAATTCAAAAACGAATCATTGACTTGGTGATCACCAAAAATCACCGTCAACAATTGGCGCTAGAAGGAGGGGGACCCAAAAATTTGTGACAAC
This sequence comes from Acer saccharum, assembly GCA_030490815.1. Taxonomy (NCBI): domain Eukaryota; kingdom Viridiplantae; phylum Streptophyta; class Magnoliopsida; order Sapindales; family Sapindaceae; genus Acer; species Acer saccharum. The sequence continues at coordinate 1,896,867 of CM059874.1, read as the reverse complement.
AATGGCTGGCGACGGAGATGGTAGCGATTCCAGGTACAGTCAGGGTATGCCAAGTAACGAATTGGAAGATGACACCGCGCTCAATACGGCGGATGCAACTTTGACGACGGCAGACCAGTCAGCTGCCCTGGCTGGTATTCAACGTTTACCTACAGCTAATGAAGAAATCGCGCAACGACTCCGTGCTTCTCTACAACAACTCATATCAGACGCAGCAAGGCAGGGAATTGACCTTTCTGTTACGGAAGGTTTGATGTCACCTCATGAACTGTCCGCCCCAAGCCAGCAGACAGCAAGGCTGCATTCCGCAGTGGTGATACCAACCCCTGATGCACCCCCAAAGGCGAGACAAGATCCTACAGGCAGACCAGAGATGCTATCTGAAAGAGTGGCCAGGAGAAGTAGGGAGAACAGAGAGGGGAATGATTCCGACAAAGAGTACGATCAAGATCGGGTAGCCGGAGATCGAGACCGCCCCAGGAGGCGTGGCCACCGGAGAGACCGGTCATCCTCTGAAGAAAGTGAGCAGAATCATCATCGCAAGCGCCAAAGGGGCACAGTCCGGCTGCATGGCCTAAACCGAGATCATAGAGAGTTGAATCCCGAGGAGAGGGGCCAAAAACTGACCATAAGCCAAAACTTCAATGCGTTAGGAGAGCCTGAAGGGGACAGAGACATACTTATACAGAGCCTCACCCGGGAAGTTCAAAATAATCGTCGGCAAATGGATGCTTTGGTTAGGCGGTATGGGCGTAATGAGCTGTCAGATGATGAATCCGGAAGCCCTTTTACCAATGGGGTTTTGAGAATGCCTTTCCCAGAGAGATTCAGAATGCCCCACATTGAGCTGTTCAAGAAGGATACCGACCCAAAAGAACACGTCCGGAGGTATAGGAGCGCTATGGCGCAATATGTCCATAATGATGCACTACTATGTTTGAATTTTCCCCAAACTCTTGGGGATCTAGGCTCCCGGTGGTTTGGAAGATTGCCAGCAGCAAGCATAAGTAGCTTCGGCGAACTGAGCAAGGCTTTCTCAAGGACAGTTCCTCGGGAATGTACACAGGAAAAAGTCAGTGGCTCATTTATCCCAACTCAAACAGGGAAAAGACGAGTCGCTGAAGAAATATCTGGGGAGGTTCGGTCAGGAAGTGTCCGAGATTGGAAGTGCATACGACTGAAGCAATAATTGCCGCGTTCATTAACAACCTTCAGAACGGCCAATTGTCCTTTGACCTCAGAAGAGCCCGACTAACCAGCTATGCCGATATGATGGACATGGCAGAGGGTTACGCCTTGGCCGAAGAAGAGGAAATTGCCACAGGAGGTTACTTCGTACATGGCGGTCGCCCAGAGGGGTCCAAAACCAAGGACCAGACCAAGATGCCCGATACCAAAGGTGACAAGCAGAAGAATAAAGCACGGGATGGTCGGGATGGTCGGGATGGACGACGAGCATACGACCCAAAAACCGATCAACCACGGCAGAGGTTCCAGGGCCGATACACAAATTATACCCCGTTGAAGAAAGATCAAGAAGAAGTCCTGGCAATCCTAGAAGAGAAGAACATGTCCAAAGAACCACCTAAGCAATCGACATATGCTCGGAGGGACACCACCAAATATTGCCGTTTCCACAAAGAGAATGGGCACGAGACATCCAAGTGTTTCCAGCTAAGGGACCACATCGAGACTCTCATTAGGGAAGGGCATTTGAAGGACATTGTTTTCAAAAAGACGGACAGGGCAGATGGACAGAAAGATAGCCGACAGGACGGACGGGCAAGAAAACTTAGTCCCAAGAAAGCCGAGGATGAAGGGGCAATCAACACCATCTTCGGAGGTCCAGCAACGGGCAAGAGTAACAGGGAAAGGACCCAGGAGATTCGGGAGGCCATGGAGGCACGGAGAGACCTGGACGTCAATTCTATTGAGCCCGACCCGAAAAGAATCAAGGAGGGCTGGGACCCGATCGTGTTCACAGAAGCCGACTCACACGGAGTGGATGTTAGGCCAAATGACGCGCTAGTGATCAGCGCTCGGATCGGCCATAGAGAAGTTCATCGAATTCTGATCGACAATGGGAGTTCGGCAGACATTCTTAGTGCAGAAGTATATGACCAGCTGAGGCTAGACAGGAAAGACCTACAGCCTTTTCCCACACCCCTTAGAGGATTTGGAGGAGTCGAAGTAAGGTCACTTGGCACGGTTAAGCTACCCGTGAAGATCGGGAAAGCCCCTTGCCAGAAAACAGTGCTGCTCGACTTTGTGGTGGTAGATACGGAAAACTGGCCGTATAATGCTTTACTGGGCCGACCATTTTTGAATAAAGCCAAGGCGGTGACAGCAACTTATGCCCTCATGATGAAATTCCCGACCGAATATGGTGTGGGAGTGGTCAAAGGGTCACAAGAGATGGCCCGAAGAGCAAACTTGTCAGTGTATAAAGATAGGGAGGTACGCCAGGTATACATGGTAACGGTCCAACAAAAGGCTAGAGAACCTGAAGAACAGGCAGAAGTGCCGAAAGATTTTGAGTTGGATCCCAGAGAGGGACCGGAGGATAGGGAAGACGAGCCGACTCAAGAGGTGGCACTAGACCCGGAAGATCCGGGTAGGACAGTGAAGGTAGGGGCAAGTTTGAGCGTACATGTCAAAACCGTACTTATTGCGCTGCTAAGAAACTACAAGGACGTTTTCGCTTGGAGTCATGAAGATATGCTGGGGGTAGACCCGAAGGTGATTTCACATCATCTTTCAACTAACCCCGAGTTCCGACCCGTGGTACAGAAAAGAAGATTATTCAATCCAGAAAGAAGCGTCGTAATCAAGAAGGAAGTGGAAAAGCTGCTTTCCGCGGGGTCGATAAGGGAAGTCAAGTATCCTGGAGTGGGTAGCCAATGTGGTGTTGGTCAAGAAAAAGAACAAACAATGGAGGATGTGCGTAGACTTTACAGACTTGAACAAAGCTTGCCCAAAAGATAGTTTCCCACTACCGAGGATCGACCAGTTGGTAGATGCGACAGCAGGACATGAATTGTTGAGTTTCATGGACGCCTACTCGGGATACAATCAGATCCGGATGAATAAGGCAGATGAGGAAAAGACATCGTTTACCACGGACCAGGGCTTATATTGCTACAAAGTGATGCCATTCGGATTGAAAAACGCCGGGGCAACATACCAGAGGCTGGTAAACAGGATGTTTGCTCGGCAGATTGGGAAAAATATGGAGGTTTATGTGGATGATATGTTGACTAAGAGCACCACTGCAGAAAAACACACGGAGGATTTGAAGGAAACCTTTGACGTCCTGAGAAAGTATCAGATGAAGCTCAACCCAAGCAAGTGTGTGTTCGGGGTACCTTCGGGAAGGTTTCTAGGTTTTCAGGTGCACCAGAGGGGAATCGAAGTAAATCCCGAGAAGATCAAAGCATTAGAAGGAATGGCTTCACCCAGGACACTAAAAGATGTGCAGAGGCTAACGGGATGCCTTGCGTCACTCAACCGGTTTATAGCCAAGTCAACAGACAAATGCGCCCCATTCTTTAAAGCAATAAAAAAGGGAAAAGGGCTCGAATGGAGTACAGAGTGTGAAGAAGCCTTTCAAAAATTGAAAGAGTATCTGGGGAGAGCACCCATCCTTTCAAAACCGGTGGTGGGAGAAACATTGTACTTATACCTCTCGGTCACCGAAGTGGCGACGAGTTCGGTGTTGATCCGACTGGAGGAAGGAATACAAAAGCCAGTGTACTATACAAGCAAGGCGTTGTTAGCGGCGGAAACCAGATACTCGCCGGCAGAAAAAATAGCAGTTAGCTCTGATCACATCGGCCAGGAAGTTGAGGCCATATTTCCAAGCACATACAATAGAGGTATATACAGACTGTCCACTGAAACTCATTCTTCAAAAGCCAGAGGTGTCAGGAAGGCTGACCAAATGGGCGGTGGAGCTCAGCGAATATGATATCAGATACACACCAAAAGCGGCCATCAAAGGGCAGGCGGTATCCGACTTTATAGCAGAATTCACCGAGCCAGACGCCGAGGTAAGGAGGGCAATGGAAGATGAACAGACTACTAAATTCCAATGGAAATTGCATGTAGATGGGTCATCGAACACGTATGGCAGCGGGGCAGGAATAGTCATAACGACCCCCGAGGGGGATACTGTAGAATGTGCCATGAGGTTCGATTTCAAGGCAACCAACAATCAAGCAGAGTATGAAGCCTTACTGGCCGGCCTAAGGGTCTGCATAGCATTAGGGGCAGATGAGCTGGAAGTTTACAGTGATTCACAGGTCGTGGTCCATCAGGTACTGGATGAATACCAGGCCAGGGAAGAGCACATGATAGCTTATTTGGACATTGCAAAAAAACTACTTAAAAAGTTCAAAGCGTACAGAATCTCTCAGATCCCTCGGGAAGAGAACGAAAAAGCAGATGCTTTGTCCAAACTAGCCTCAGCCACCACAAGCATCAGATCCAAAGCAATACCAGTGGCACACCTGGCTAAACCAAGTACAGCGGAACCCGAGGAAATCATAATAGCAGAGATCCGACCTAGCCCGGGCGACTGGACTATACCAACTCAGAAAGTACTTGGAGGAAAACATACTACCGGAGGATGCTGTGGAAGCTAAACGCATCAGATACAGGTCAGCCCGGTACACGATTCTGAGAGGAGAATTATATAGGAGAGGATTCTCAAAAGTGCTGCAGAGATGCATTTCCGGTGAAAAGACTGGAGAGATCCTGAGAAGCATCCACAGTGGAGTATGTGGGAACCACACTGGGGGTAAAAGCTTAGCACACAAGATACTCAGGCAAGGATTCTACTGGCCGACTCTGTTCGCGGAAGCGCAGCAATTCGCAGAGAGTTGCGAAACATGCCAAAGAGTAGCAAATGACATTCGGCGACCCCCAGAGTTACTTAGAAGCTTAACCTCGCCTTGGCCCTTTGCCATGTGGGGACTCGACCTGATAGGACCAATGCCCACAGGAACGAAGGGAGGAGCAAAGCATGCTATTGTGGCAGTGGATTATTTTACCAAATGGGCAGAGGCAGAAGCACTTGTACACATCACCGAGGCAAACACCACCAGCTTCGTTAAAAAGAATATAATATATCGATTCGGGATCCCGAGCATCATCATAACAGACAATGGAACTCAATTCGATAATAAGAAGTTCAGAGAAATGTGTGAAGAGTTCAAGATCGTAAACTACTATGCATCGCCTGCTCACCCTCAAACTAATGGCCAAACGGAGGCCGTGAATAAAGTGATCAAGCACACATTGAAAGCAAAACTAGAGGCAAAGAAAGGTGGCTGGGCAGACAAACTGCCTGAGGTGCTATGGGCATACCGAACAACTGTAAGGTCTTCCACAGGGGAAACTCCTTTCGCGCTGGCATTCGGGACAGAAGCTGTTATCCCAGCAGAAACTACTTTTACATCCCCCAGGGTCCAGTTATACAACCCCGAGCACAATATAGACATGCTGCAGCAGAACCTAGACGAGCTGGAAGAGATCAGAGATGCAGCACAAGTAAGAAATTCCGCATACCAGCAAAGGGCTGCTAGGTACTACAACTCTCATGTTCGGGAGCGGAGATTCCAACTCGGGGATCTAGTGCTGAGAAGAGTATCCCCAAATACCAAGGATAAATCATCGGGATCCCTCGCCGATAAATGGGAAGGGCCATATATCATCAAGAGAATCGTAGGGCACGGGGCCTACATGATAGCCCTGACCGAAGGTAGCCTGGTACCCCGACCATGCAACGCACAATATCTGAAGATCTTCTATCCCTAAAAGAATCCGGTTATGGTTCTACAGTTTATTTATTCTGCTTTAGCTCAGTTTTTAGTTTCTGCGTTGAAATTTCAGATTTGTTTATTAATTTCATGTTCATGATCATCTAATAAAGTTCAGTTGCTAATACGGTGTGGCGGAATCAATAAAATCCATGAGCAATATTTCAATGGCGGCCACTCAAGGCGACCGAATAAACGCCGAAAAGAGTCGAGCGCTATAATGCCGCGAAAGAGCGGACGAGTGGTGCTCGAAGGGCGGAAAAGCTGTAGTAGCATGCCCGCCTAGTTAAGGCGATGCAAACGCGTCCCTTAGCAAAAAGGCAAAACCGAGGCACCAGGACAACTGGGAAAATGCTCGGAGCGCCGCTAGAAAGACTAGTGAGATGCGCAGTCGTGTTGGCCGGTACAAATTACCCCAACGATTCGACAAACCCTTGCACAGATAAAACCAGGAGACGTCCTAGGTGACTTGTGCAAGGACCTCAACGTATGGTCGTGGCGAGCCTCGATGTAACGTGGAGGTTAAACAACCCCAAAAATCAAAGGGTGTAAGCCAGTTACATAAGATACTCGGCAAAAATTAGTTACCAGTTAAATAAGATACTCGGTCTAAATTGATAAGCCAGTTACATAAGATACTCGGCAAGAATTAGTTGACCAGTTAAATAAGATACTCGGTCTAAATTGATAAGCCAGTTACATAAGATACTCGGCAAGAATTAGTTAACCGGTTAAATAAGATACTTGGTCTGATCGGGTAAAAAGCCAGTTACATAAGATACTCGGCTGAAATTAATTGCCAGCCACAAGGTACTCGGTCAAAGCATAGCTAAAGATTCCCGAAGGATCCATAAATTCAAAGATGGTTAGTACAGGCAGACGGTCGTCCCATTTAGGCGTACAGTAAAATCAGTAAGAATGTAAGAGCAAAATTTATTCTTATTGTATGTATAGAAAAATACAATATATGAAAAATATACGAAAAATATACAAGTATAGTTACAAAAAAGGCTTGAAAATCAAGAGGAAGGCGCCGGGGGTGGTGAGCTGCTTCTGCCAACGTCAGGGTCAGGCTCCATCACGTACTCGCTCAGAAGACTGTCATCCGAAGGCCACACTGATCACATCTTCCTCGTCATCCATCCAGTGACTGTAGTCGGTACCAGGAACGGGCCCCAAGTCGGGTATCTCATTGTTGAACCCCGCCCTCTCACTGGCGTAAAAAGTAGAGAACGACTCGGCAGGTTGGAACCTCAAGGTGCATGGGATGTGGCGTTTTTCCTTTACTTCTACAATACGCCCGCCACTCCTTCATCTGGATCCGAAGAGACTCCAAGGATGTGTCCACATGCTTCCTAATTGAGAGGCTCCAGTTGGCCCTGGGCCCGATCAGTCGCCCTGTTCTTTTGCTTAAAAAATTCACCGGCCGAGACCATTCCCCGCTGGAATTCCCGAAGAAGCAGAGCATCATAGGCTGGAGATCTCTTAAAACGGTCAACGCTTTGTAGCTCCATTTCCAGCCTAGCTCCCTTCGACAGTTCCTTAGCCGTCAGGGCTTGACACTCCAAGTCGTCGATTCGACGTTCATAAGTAGACTTGGCGTCTTCGGCGTTTTGTTCGGCCCGAAGCAAGGCTTCCCGGGTGGATGACAGTTGATCCTGCAGAGTCCTGACCTCCTCCGCAGCAGAAGATGCCCATTGCTCGGCTTCCATTTGCCGTGCTAAGCACTGATTTAGGAGCATCTGACTCGACTTGGCCTCCTCCTGACGAGCTAACTCAGCCCGAGAGCAATGATCTTCGCTCTCCTTCAATTGGGCTTCCAGCCTTCTTATTGTCTCCGCTTGGGCTTCGCCAGCTTGGCAAGCCCCAGACATCTCGGCCACCATCTGCAACAAGTAAACAAGTCAACAACAAATAGAAGTAAGAAAAGGAAGAATGCGAAATGACGCATATAAGCGAAAGCGTTACTCACGTAGGAAGCGCTGTTAAAAAAATTGCGGAGTCGGTCAGACACAGTCCCGGTCCTGAAATGACTCCAGTGATCCTCCCCAATATAGGCTCGGCCTGAAGCCATGGCCCTGAAAATGGTCTCGGGGGTGGGATCATCGATTTGGGGAGAGGAGCCCATACCACCCACATCGCCTTCGGGGAGTTCGGCGGATGGGGCCGCCCGAGGAAGGTCGGTTGAGCCACCAGCACTCTCTCTGACCTGCTCCCGCGGAGGGGTCACGCTCGCATCACCCTCCCCCTCATCCTCCGAAGAGGAATTAACATACGCGACTACTCAGGGGAATCTTGGGGAAAGGGCGACCAGAAGAAAACGAAGCTTTCCTCTTCCCAGTCTGCCCAGCTTCAGTGTTGCTGTCCCCAGGGGTAGAAATCGGATCAGCAGAGGCTGGAATCTCCAAGGAAGAACGATTCGGCTCAACTGAAGTCGGAAACTCTGGAGCTACCGCACCTGAAGGCCCCCCAACTGCTTCAAAGGGGACGTTTGGCATATCAGCAGCAGAGTGGGGAGAACCAGATCCGCTGGGGAGATTCGCCTGCTCGGGCTCAGGGAGATCCCCTACTTCTCTTTTCCCCTTGGAGGAAGGACCCACGGGATTGCACGAATCAGCAGAGGTCCTACTTACTCCAAAGTTCCCCGAAACGCCCTCGGCTTCCGCCGAACACACGGTCGGTTCTTGATCATGAGCCTCCTCGGGCACATAATCGGGTACTCCCTCTTCATCATCTCCCTCGGGAAGGTTCTCGGGAGTACCCTCATCAGATTCATCTTCGGGAGGGGCTATCCCAGCATCTCGCTGGCGAAGGACTGCCTTTCGACTCGCCTCCACGATGCCTTTCATCCGGCGTGCCAGAGCATCGCTGACTATATCTACATCAAACACTTGAAAAAAAAAAAAAAAAAAAAAAAGAAGAGGAGTCCGAGTTAGCAAACAAACTTGGGAATCAGGTTGCAAATAAAAAATGCATACAACAAGTAAACTTACGGACGTCTGCGGCACAGCAGAAATCTGAGGGAAGAGACGGGCCTTAATCATCTTCCCCTCTTTGTAGAGATAGGGTTTCCCCCTTTTCTCTAGGGGGCGGACTGCTGCCCGAGCCAAAGTCTTCAGCTCCTCATCAGTAAAAGCTGAAGTCAGATGGTTCCACTGCGGCGTGCAGAAGTACCGAGGAACCCGGCAAGTCATCTGAGTGCCATCCAAGTCAAAGCTGATCGACTGGCCCCAGTCTTTGCCCACGAAGAACCAGCTGTTCTTCCAAAACTTGTTTGAGGTCGGGAAGCCCCAAACGAATCCTTTCATCTTTTCGTCCGTAGTCGGTTCGACACTACCCTTGATCACGACGTCTTTTGGAATCCAGAACTCGGGCTGGTTCGACTGGAGAAAGTAAATCCCGGTCTTCCCCACTGGCCTCAGCGAATAGAAGTGGCGAACCTCGCGAGGGGTGGGAGGTGGCCGCTTCATTCTATGCCACATGTGCCACATGCACATCAGGATGCGATAACTGTTCGGCGTTAGCTGTGCCGGAGCGAGTCGGGCTTCAGCCAAGAACCAAGTGATGAAAGGCTGGAGAGGAAGAGTAACGCCGCAGGTGAGCATGGACCCGTAAATTGCTACGTGGCCAGGGGGTGGGTTCCATGCAGCCCGACCTTCGGCTGGAATCAGCGAAACCTCATTGCTGTCCAGATCGAACCGCCGCATGTATCGCATTATCTCGTCAGGGCCGACCACGTTCGGCTCAACATCATAGATGCAAATACGCTCGGGGGAGAAGGGAATGCGAGCGGCCCTGTGCTCCTCTTCAATGTCATCTTCAGTAATCCTTTGGGCCGCCACTCGGCTTTCCCGAGAATGCGAGTCTTTGTAAACTTTGCGAGTGGTCATCCTCTTTCCTGGTCTTCTGCTCGGGCGAATATCAGTACAAGCAGAAGAAGAATCCGACCAAGCTTCAGGCTGGTATGAGTAAGGTGGTGATGAACTGGCAGAAGCAGAAGGGATCTCTGAAGCAGGAGGAACCTCAGAAGTTGCAGGCCTTTCCGGAAAAAGTCCAGAAATATCAGCGTCGATATAGCGCGGCTGATCAAAACGGGGCTCGTCTAGTAACCTGTGAACAACCGACGCAGTGAAAGCATCATTTCGCTCAATAGCAATCATACCAACAGTAAAAAGACGATATCTAGCTCCAGAATCCATAAAGACTAACCTTGATGTAGTAAATAACGAAGACGATGCAGATCGCAGAAGAAAAGGTCTCCGAGGAAAAATCTGGGAGTTGAAGCAGGTAAACTCAAGGACAGCAGGGTTAGAAAAAACGGGCTAGTAAACCAAACGGAACACAGAGAATCAAAAGGCACAGATAAAGCCTCCTTCGAAGAGCACGCAAAGATACTGGAAGAGGAAATAAAAACGAAAAATGGAAGAAAAAGGTGAAAGTGAAAAAATCGAAACCAGAATATATAGGCGACGTCTCGATTTCAAAAATACCAAAACCCTAGGAGAGGTTGCAGAAAAAGCGGGAAAAAAGAGGGGTTTGAACTGATGACGTAGGTTGAGCGCAGGCGAGCAGAAAGGTCACATCCCATAAATACACCGTACCACAGCCAAACAAAGAGGGACAAGTGGCAGCAAGAGAACGTCAGGCGCCGCCAGAGAGCAGAAGCATCGCCATCATAAATATTTGAAATGATTGATAAATCAAACGTGTGCGGTCGCAATTAAGACACGTCATTTAAAGCTCTGATCCAAACGAGGATACTTTAATGCAGGAAACGACAAATGAGGATTAATCATAAAGAAATATTGAAGTTAAATATTAGACCCGAGAGGGCTTGACTAAACATGATCGGCTCAAATATTTAAGGGGGTATTGTTATAGGTAAAAATAGTCGTGATGGACACGTCATCACCATGGAAGGCCAGGTCAGCAGAGGTCAAGATAAGTCAACTTATGGAGCAGAAACCTTCACGATAACTTACTCGGAAAAGAGGATAAGTAGTCTGACCACAAACAAAGACGATCAGCTTGAGCAGCAGATAGGATTCAGGCACACTCGGGCACACTCGGGCATACTCGGGCATACTCACTCGGGAAACAATAAAACAGTCGCCAACACTTGCAATCAGCAGCCAGCAGGTCCACAATAAGCAACGATGTGGACCATTAGAGGTTAAAAAGGAAACAAGCAGTTCTCCCGTGAATAAAGGAGAAAGAATCCCATTCAGAATTGGACACAGCCGAAAAAGGGAAACACAATCTAAATAGGACTAGGAAACCGCTTGAGACTTGGGGGCCACAACACTAAACTCTAGCGGTCATCTTAAAACCCTAGAAGCAACATGTATAAATACCCCCTTATTCATAAACAGGGGTACGCGAGAAGTAGAATAGGAGAGAGAGAGGATCATATTGCAAAGTTCTTGTAATCATTCTTTATCATTCTTCATCTTGTAATCGTGATTCATAGTGGATTTGACTTTGTTGCTAGAGGCAACGATCCCGTGGATGTTTCTCCGATCTTTTGGAGTTTTACCACGTAAATCACCTGTTGTTTCTTTACAATCTTTGACCATACTCAAGTATAAACTGCAGTAATTCAAAAACGAATCATTGACTTGGTGATCACCAAAAATCGCTCCCCTCACCAGCCCCATGCCGGTAGCCTTGATAAACAAACAATTCAACCCTTCTGCAACTATATTAAAAAGAAAGGGGGACAACGGGTCCCCTTGAAGAAGCCCTTTCTCCACTCCGAACTGGGGGGTGGGACTACCATTCACCAAAACCGAAATCGAAGGGGTAGTTATACAGCTCATTATCCACCTTCGCCATCTAGCCCCAAAACCCCTATCAGCCATCATAGCCCCCAGAAAATCATGATCGACACTGTCAAACGCTTTCTAAAAATACAATTTCACAATCAACCCACCCTCGTTATCTTTTTTCCACATCTGAATAATTTCTTCCGCGATTATGAAGCTGTCAAGGATCTGCCTACCTTTGACAAAGGCCATCTGAGAATCACCTATAATTGAGCTCATCACATTCTTCAAACGATTCGCCAAGACTTTTGCCAAAATCTTGTACATAGAGCTTACTAAACTGATGGGTCTATAGTCCTTCAAAGACTCCTGTTTTCCACCTTTGAGGATAAGGGCAAGAAAAGTTTTGTTAATGTCAATAACTATAGAACTATCCTCATGGAACCCATGCATAAAGTGCATAAAATCATCCTTAATCAAAGGCCAATTAGCTTTGACAAAGTTGAGATTTAAACCGTCAGGGCCTGGAGCCTTGTTACCGTCACATTCGTTTAGCGCACTCCAAACCTCTTCTACTGTGAAAGGTTTTTCCAAAGAACTACTGTCCTCCTCCGATAGCTTTTTCACACCCAACTCCTTTATCTCTGGTCTTTGCCATCGAATACTCGAAAATTGATCCTTGAAGAAGTTGAAGACACCCTTTTTGATCAGCTCGGGATCCTCCACCCTAGCACCATCAAACAAAATATCACCAATATAATTGCCTCTTCTTCGACCATTAGCCATGAAATGGAAAAACTTGGAATTCTTGTCCCCATCTTTCAGCCATTTAACTCTTGACTTTTGGCGCCAAACCTGCTCTTCTTTCCTGATTCCTTTCCACAACTCTGAAAGAGTGTCTAGTCTCTCTTTCCTTAAAGCTTCGGTCCACCCATCACAAATGGCTTTCTTTTCCATTTCTTCCAGCCGAGACTCATAGTCCTTTTGGGAGAAGGAATTTTTCTTCTTGGCCAACAAACACTGTCTCAGCTTTAGTTTAACCGATTTGGCCTTACAAGCCAGGATGAAACCAGGAGTACCAGCCGAATTACAACCCCTCCAACCCTCGGTAGCCTTTTTCATCAAATCGCCATCTTCCAGCCAGTCATTATAGAAGCGAAAGGGACAGGGGCCCCAATCAACTCTAGATTCTCCAATCAAAATCGCACAGTGATCTGAAACACCTCTTGGCAGCCCTTTTTGGGACAAGTTAGGAAACCAAGAGAGAATTACATGAGAAATAAGAAATCTGTCGAGACGCGCCCAGGCCGCTCTTACTCTATTATTAGACCAGGTGAAAGGGTTACCTTGAAGGGGAATGTCAATCACCTTAGCATGGATTGTAAAGGTTCTGAAATTCCTCATAGAGCTGATATTAATATCGCTTCCTTTCCTTTCCTCGGCTCTCAAAACGGTATTGAAATCACCACCGATGCACCACGGCATACTGAAAGACATCTGAGCCCTTAGAACAAAATCCCATAATTCTACTCTCTCGTTTTCTACGTTCGGAGCATAGATGTTGCAGAACGCCAACTCCTTGGCTTGCTTGGTTAAAAAACCTGCGAGAATAATGCACCTGCTATTTTTGATACAGGCAGTGACAGTGAAAAATTCATCATTCCAGAGAGAAATCATACCACCAGCCGAGCCATCCGAATCCACCCCCATACCTCTTTGGAGCCAATTACCACCAATAGAATTAATAACGCCATTATCAAAATGGTTTAACTTAGTTTCTTGAAGAAGAAGAACAACCGGTTTATAAAGACCCACCAAGTTTCTCACAACTCTCCTCTTCTCCAATCTCCCCAAACCTCTTATATTCCAAGAAATAGCTAACATTAAAAGAAAAAGAGACCCACCGACAGGACTGAAGACAAACCTTAACGATTTTCCTCGTTTCTACAGAGGTTCTCATCTTCTCTAATCCTCTCACTTAACCTGGCTGCCACTTCCTCCTGTCTACCTCTGAAATCAAACCCGAGAGCCTTCCCTAATTCAATAATTTTCACCACCTCTGTATCCAGGTGCCACTCACCTTGACTATCAATAAGGACCTCCTCCTGACTTCCTTCGTTAGGCTTGAAATTCGCCCCAAGAACTATGCCTTTCTCAATCACCTTTGCTAAAGCATCCTCCAGCCATTGAGTTGGTTCAACTCCTAACTCGTCCCCCTTATAAGCTTGCTCTCCCCTGTCGACACAAACCTTTGAATTTCTAGTTCTCATACTATGGCACTTTGTAGAATTGCGATTTCTCCTCCCTTTAGAATTCTTTAGAGTCTTAGGAGGTAAGCCATCCCCTGTAACACCCATATCCATAACCGGCACTGAAGCTGGGACCTGATAAGACTGGGAAGGAATCCCGTTACCAGAAGAAGAAGAATCGTCTCTGCTTTCTTTGCTTTCATTTGTGGAAGAGGACGATTGGCTTTCGAAAGAAGCCTCCACCTTATCCATCACCAGAGGGGGGGTTGGGTTGGCTCAAGATGGAATTGGGCTCCTGAGTCATCAGATTGTCCTGCCCGTTTGTGAGATCCACTATAATGCCTGAAATTTGCTTGTGGGCTTTATTACCACCTTCAAGACTTAAATCATGATAACAGGCTTGGTTACCCTCTTGAAAAGCCAAGAGGCCCATATTGTTTCCTCCAAGCCCAAAATTAGTTGGTCCAGAATTAAGCTGATTGCCTATATTCGGTCTAGACGAGCACTCCCCTTTCTTCCAGAAGAAGCTGCTCAAGTCAGAGTCTAAAGACTGCGAACTCGATTCCTCAAAATCCGCCACCTCAGAGATCTTTTATTTGTTTCTACCTATTATCAGCTTAGCATTCTGATAATATATTGGCAGCCCCTTTCTCTTAACCTTACTGACACGCTGTCCTTTCCCTTTCTCCATTCTGCTATAATTTTGAAATTTTACCGCCTTGGGATGGAAACCATTGACCTCCGAACCTATCCTGTCTAATCTGCCATTATCGCTTCTGATCTGAGGCAAGTTGGCTTGGAAGCCTATACCCTTACCTACTACCTGAGTTGACTGATCCCTGGCAGGTCTAGCCACCTTCCTCTTCACCAGCTGTTTCTCCGGTGATGCTAGCTCATTGGGAGTCTTGTTCTCAGGCAGAGCTGGGTTGTGAATTAAGTCCAAAAAATTGGATAACCAATGTGTCGAAACAGGGTTGGGATCAACTTCCATTCTCATTGAAAAGGTCAACTTTTCCCATTCCACATTGATGTTGAACAAGTTCTCCAAATCATAAGGAATTAAAGCAAGGAAACTTCCACAATCTAACCTCTTTCTATGAACTGTTTCATCATCCACCCATAATGTTTCTCCGATTTGTCAACCAAGTTTTTAAAAAAAGCTTCCTCCCAGCAACACATCGGAACACCGAAGGCTTTGATCCACGCAATCTTTCTTTTAGGGAACCACGAATCCGTCCAGTTAGACATAGAGTAGAAACAGTCTTCCCAAAAGAATCTATTGTTAATGAAGCCCTCTTTATCAACAATGGATTCAAAAGTCCATAAGATACTACTTTCTCCCATGAAAGAGGAGGTAAACGGGTAATCCCTCTCTAACAGCCTCTTATTGACGTTTGAGACAGAAGAGAAATCCTTCAAGACCCCAATCGCACATCTTGATTGCCATTCAATCGTCGAGTTGGTGCTCCTCCAAGCTATGGATAGTCCAGAACCATTACCCCCAGCTACTTTGGGACGATGCTGAGGACCTTTGACAACCTCCACAAACGAACGGTGGGATCTCGAGTCTATGCCATGATCAGATAAACCTCTTCCCCTATCACGGTCAGAGAGATCCCCTCCTCTTGCTTTAAAAAAAGCATTCGGCTCCTTGAACGTCCTTCCTCTCTTTGCCACTTCCTGTTTTCTGCGATCTTTCCACTCTTGCTCGGCTAACTTCGCACTAATAGTCCACCCATAAACGTGCATACCAGACACCGTTTTGGCCACCTTAATGGCCTCCTCCTCAGTGTCAAAACGTATGAAAGCATAACAGCTCTTCCTATGACTAAACCTTGATGAGAGAAAAACGTCCCTCACTCTTCCAAAGACCTTGAATATTCCCCATAGGCCAGCCACATCCACCTTTGGATTGAGGTTATCAATGAAAACCGAATGCAAGTTTGCCCTAAAATCCTTCAAGCCACCCTGAAACTTAGAATCTGACAGATCCTCACTTCTAGTATTTCCCCTTCCTACAGTGAAACGAGACCCTCTCTCTCTAAAATTCTCTCTCATCCTTTTTGCTATGAACAATTATTATTAATGGTATATTTTTTAATCAATTCATTCAAGTGAAATTTGGTTTGTTTCTCTCATGCATATCACTTAATTAGACATCTAATTAGTCTTAAATTAACATCCTATATAACTCATGCTTCATAATTCAGATTCATATGAAAATTATTTGTCGTCGGATTAAAAGATATAAAAAAGGACTGATATTGACACTACAAGAAAAACGTGTATCTAAAATGGAAAAGTTGACCTTTTCAGTGAGAATGGAAGTTGATCCCAACCCTGTTTCGACACATTGGTTATCCAATTTTTTGGACTTAATTCACAACCCAGCTCTGCCTGAGAACAAGACTCCCAATGAGCTAGCATCACCGGAGAAACAGCTGGTGAAGAGGAAGGTGGCTAGACCTGCCAGGGATCAGTCAACTCAGGTAGTAGGTAAGGGTATAGGCTTCCAAGCCAACTTGCCTCAGATCAGAAGCGATAATGGCAGATTAGACAGGATAGGTTCGGAGGACATTATCACCAAAAATGTTCACCCATAATATATTACTAGTGGAAACGTTCTTGGACTAGTTGCCTTCAAAGCTATGCAGACAATATCTATGCTAGACGATGGAAGAAGCGGAAAAGTGTGCAAATAGAGAAAACAATAGGTTAAGTTTTCTTTAAAAAAGCCTGAAAAATATTATTATGCGAATAAATTCATGTATACCATAGAGAAATCATATAAAAAAAATGCGAATTAATTAATCAAAGAGACAACAACACATTAATATGTAAGTCAGTAATTGCTCAACCTAGTCAAAAGAATTATACATAAGATTCGTCTTCGTATACGTACAATGAGGTTGAGGTTTCAAGTAATTAATAAGTCCGAATTGTAAGTTTGAATCATATTGATCTCCCTTCCCAACTGTTAACCTTTAAGATTTGTTTCCATTTACATGCAAACGTGTAGAATTAACGGCAGCAATAATTTCTTTGAGGAATTTGAACAAACAGTTGTTATATTTCTGCCACTACAAAGGAATATAAAAAGCAAGCTCGATGTAGCTATAGCAACCATATACATATTAGCTAGGTGCCATATATGGACCTCTCCTAAATTAAACCCACAAAGCTGCGGGGTTTTTGTTCTGACTTCAGAGGCATATATGCACGCACGCCCGCCCGCAATTCAACACAAGTGGGTGTGTTACTTGGCCGGAATTTATTAATTATTAGAATCTGCTAAATACTAATGGACACACACACATCTTAGCTGCTACCTAGTTAGTTTTGTCCAACCCCTCATGTGCTATAGCTACTACTACTACTACTACTACAACTAACAGCTATCTAAGATCATCACTTTAATGTATGTATGTGCTCTCTTTGAATTTAATGTTTGATTGTAATTTGGAATTTAGAGAGAGTAGCATAAAATGCATGGTCCAGCTGGGTTTATATTTCAGTTCGAATCAGATGGATCTGAATAGTTTTAAAATTCATCAGAAATCTCACTTAAAATTTGTCACATATTAGCAGTCCTAGCTTTTACATGAAACGTGGAGACAGATAACATGCATTTTATACACCCCTCAATTAACTTTAAATAATTGAGAAAGAAGAGGCCGGGACGGGTGGAATTGAGACCTCTCAGTAACCCCTAAATTTAAAAAATTTAAGTTATTAGGTAAATGGTTAAGTTTAGATCATAGTATTTATATATAAATATATATCTAAAATTGAGGTCAATTATGTTAAACTTTTACAGTATCAAAACCCTAATGAAAATGCAAAAGATCTCATGGTAATGGAGAGAAAGAAAGAATGAGAAAATTTCAAGTATAGAAAAGCTTATATTGGGGGTGGTTTTGGAGATATATATTTAATTTATATATATACTTCAGACAGAGGAGAAAATCTTAA
This sequence comes from Acer saccharum, assembly GCA_030490815.1. Classification (NCBI taxonomy): domain Eukaryota; kingdom Viridiplantae; phylum Streptophyta; class Magnoliopsida; order Sapindales; family Sapindaceae; genus Acer; species Acer saccharum. Next base: position 1,879,062 of record CM059874.1, on the reverse strand, counting down.
TTGAAACGGTCTAATTATGAGACTTCCATTCAAAAAATGACACATAATATTATATAATATATGATTAATTTGAGATGTCATTATTTTTATTGCGAGTTTCAGATTTGAATACGCTATATGTTTAATATATATAACAAAGAGAAAACTAAACTTCTTTTGAAGAGGGGTGTTGGTAGTTACTCTCTCTTTCTCACCAGTCACCATGACCAACAAGCAAAATGGACATGCAATCTGTTAATAATTTCTTGTATAGCAGCTAGGCTGCTAGCTACTGGCCTCCATTGTGAAAATTATGTTTGCATGTGAAATCACTGGGTCCATAATTCCATTCCATTCTTCAGTACTCTTCTAATTGTACCTTTGTCTCTCTGACTAGTACTTTTTTTTTTTAGTTTCAATCATGACATGTATCATCATATCATCATATGATACTCAGAAACTAACAGTGTGAGGAGGAAGAAGAAGAAGAAGAAGAAGAAGAAGAAGAAGAAGAGAGAAATATAAGGTATATTGAACCAATAAAATCATGTCATATGACTCATATACGTATCTTTATTTTGTTTTTTAAAATCTATAAATTATGATATTAATTTTCGGCCTTTTAATAAACTTCGCCATTTCAAAAAAAAAAATGATATTAATTTTGAATTTAATTTTTTAGATAGATGGTATAATTTTATTGAAGGTGTGTCAAGCATCACCGACTACTTAGTTTAACTTACTGTAAACCCCACCAAGATTAATTGAACACAAAAAATTTGATCTGCAACATTGATTTACTTCAAGGAACTAAATTAACACCAAAACCCTAGTAAAAAAAAAAAAAAAAAACAATTCACGTTATCAAATATCAGTCATATATTTTGAAATTGCTAACATAATATATGGTGACATTACAGTACGTAGCTAATTAATAATTAAAGAAATTAAGAAGTAGCTAGCTAGGCAGATGATTGAAAAATCAGTAGTGATCATGATCAACATAAAGTTATATGATAATAATGATCCATAATTAATTAGCTATGCATGTACTATATATGTAGTTGATGATCAGTTGATTACTTGAATGGATCATTGTACTCTCTGTTGGCCTCCGGAATCGGATTCCACTCCCACAATCTGTCTGAAAACACCGCCGGAACCACCGAATTAGCCGGAAGGCTGCTGTTGAGGGCCAGAGGCTGAGACATCTGAAGATGAGGTGGCAGAGGAGAGAATTGTAAGTGGTGTTGGTGTTGGTTGTGATTGTGATGATGATCATTATTGTAGTAGTGCTGCTGGTTCACGGAGGCTTGTTGGTAGCTGAGCAGCCTGTGAAACTCTTCCATGGCAGCGTTCGAAGACGAAACCGAAGAAGATCCACCACCGGGAAAAAGGGCGGTGCAATTGGGGACAAACAAAGAGGAGAGTTGTTTCGAATGGTTCAAGAAGATTCCAGTTTCTTCCTCCATTGAAGTGATTGGACGGTACACGTTTTGCTTCGAAAGGCCGAGAACTGTGGTCACATCGGAGCTGTTAACGCTCCCATCGGTTTCAGTAGTACTCATTTTCTCAACCTCAATTGGTTGTTGTGATAGTACTGATTGTGATCCAACAAAAACTTGGTCGTGATGATACTTTCGATGATGATCGGATTGTGTGGCGGCGGCTCTGGACGAGGATGCGGCCGCAGCTGCAGCTGCCCGTGTTGGAAGAGAACGAGGGAGAGAAGGGTGGTCTTCCACCCCGGGTCGCTTGTAGACACGGCAGAGCGAGATTTCAGCCTGACAAATCAAGCAAATGAAGAGAAAAATGAGGGACTAGAATGAAAAAATTAGACAAACACAAGAACTCATGCATGTTGATGTTGTTATTAGTTTTTGTGAAGAAAAACTTAGATTAAATCCACCAAACCCATTGAATTATACATGTTTTGAAAACTCATATAATCGAAACGTGAAAATTTATTTTTGTAGATAAATTGGATTGGTTGGAGAAACGTTTAAGAGAAGAAAAGACTATGAACCTTTTTGAGAGCTAGCTAGGGTTAGAGTGGAGAGAAGCCTAAATTTTTATCACTTTGTGTGTAAGATTTTATGCAATCAAAAAGTTGAAGACACATGATATGTATGCAGTTGATCATTTGTAATTCATATATATTTACCTTTTGGTATCGTTCAGTTTCATGGTGGGGCAAGCGGTACTCGTTCATGATCCAGCTGGTTCGGATGCCTTTCGGAGCTTTCCCAGAGTAGAAAACTAGGGTTTTCTTCAACCCGATGGAACGAGAGTTTTCGCTTCGAATCATCCGATCGGCTCCGGTGGCCTTCCAGTAGCCAGAAGTAGTCACACGATTAGGACGATCCCCGTTTCGATACTTTCTGTCTCTTGGCACATAGAAGAACCATTCCTTCTCTCCTATTGCAGCCAAGGCTGGAAGACAGAGATAATCATCATCATCATCATCATCATCATCATCAAAACAACAAGAACAAGAGATCACTTTATGATCAAATGAATACTAAATATAAACAAAGAATTAAATACATAGCATATGATAATATATATAATTGAAGAATTGACTTAATAAATAAAGCATATATATATAAGATAAAGTAGCACATGTAGATGCCTTCAAAGATAGATAAGATTATATTATATATTACACAAAAAGATGCCTTAAAAGAGAGGAAATCTGAGGAAAGTGTATATATATATATATGTATGCATAGATAGATAGATATATAGATATAGATAGATAGATTACCAGGAAGCTCCCAAGGGTCATAGCGATAAAGATCGAGAAAAGTGATGAGTTCAACATTGAAGCGTTTGCCCTCGACCTTACGGCGAAGGTAGAACTCTACAAGTTCTTCTTCAGTAGGGTGGAATCGAAACCCGGGCATCACCATGTCGTGCTCGTGATCATCGCCATCGTCTTTGTTATTGTTATTGTTGTTGTTGCTGTTACTGTTGCTGCTGTTGTTGCTCATGCTTGCTGCTGCAATTGCCATAAACTACTAAATGAAGTAAATTTGATATACAATCAAACTATATATATATAAATATATATATATATATATATATATAATTGTGTTTTGTTGGTGGTGGGTTTGGCCTTGTTTTTATACAAGAAAAATTATGTTGTACGAATTGAGTGGTGGTGCAAGTGGGTATTATAGATAGATATAGATTTGCAAAGATAAGAGAGATAATATGGGTCAAATTGTTCTACTAATTATTTAACAAATCAAAAAAAAAAAAAAAAAGATTAAAGAAGAAGAAGAGAGAGAGAGAGAGTAAATTGGAAAGATGTACAGTACAAAGCTTTGAAGGGCCTACATACATGGTATGCTAGAGAGAGAGAGAGGGAGGTGTTTAAAGATGTGAAAATGACATCTCGGAATATATAGGACAGAGCTGGCCAACACATCGCAGCCCCTCCTCTCTCTCTCTCTCTCTCTCTCTCTCTGCTTAACGGTGCCTTTGGACCTTTCTTCTTCTCTACCTTCAATTCCTTCACTATATTTATTTCTTCTTCCAATTATTATTATTTTCTTTTCACTAATACTAGACTTTTTAAAAATTTTCCCAAAACACTTCCCAAATCATATTGGTATGTGAGTTCTCAATATCACATCCTTCACCATGTAAACTCATAATTTACAAGAAATTGACAACTCATATGACAATATAATTTGGGAAGTTTTTTTGGGAAAAAAATTCTAGAAACCTAACATTACTCTTTTTGTTTATCTCTCTATTTATTTATTAACTTTCAATTACAATTAGGATCAAGTCTTTCTCTCTCTCTATATCTCACACACACATACACTTTTTTTTTTTCTTTTTTTTCTTTTTATACACAACTTCTGACTTATGTGATTCTTTCACTTTGGATGCCTAGCTTTGGGACCCTTGTATAGGATTAATGAGAGTCAACAAATCACACATCACTGGTTTATACATTCTGATTGCTTTTATACATTTTGTGAACTCCTTAAAAGTGTAGATGCAATATTTTGAGTTACAAAGTCTTATATTTAATTGCCTTTAATCTAAGTTTTTATGACCTTTTTAAATTTGGTGGCTTCAAAAAAAAGAAGACAATTTCTTATAAGTTAAGAGTGAGATTACTTTGTGGGATTGAGATCCTCGGCACAAAGCTCGATCGATTCAACATAGGATCTCAGTTTAAAAGAATTATGAAAGTAAAAAAGGATAAAATAGAAAAATAAATGTCACCAAAATTTTTAGCTAAACTTAGTAGAGGGTCTCAATCCTATTTTATACTTTATACAAAATTTTCTTTCACGTTTAGCCATCTTTTAATTACACACTTATTACCCAAAGTCATACCCATCTACGGATCTACCTGTCTAACTTTTAATTTGATTATCCCAACAATCATTTTTATAGACAAATATATATATATTTTTTCAAACAAAAAAAAATTAATAATAGTTGTGGAAATTTTAAACAAGAACTATTATTTATAATAATTAAGAGTTGACAAATTAAAATTTGGTTTTATGGAAAATTTTGTGTGGAGCTTGAGGAGGTAAATTAATTTTGAGGGCTATTGTGGTCACTATATTAGGTTGATTTAAAGGTTCAATTTGTGATTGCACCTTTGACTATATATATATATATATATATATATATATTAACTAATTAATTAAGTGAAATATTTCAGTGTATAACTTCATTAATTAACATTTTAAAGGAATTATTAAAAAATTAAACATTTTTGGTAAACTTATTTTAGGTGTTCTGTATGTACTCTGTTTTAGTTGGGCTTTGGTTTATTTGCCTTTCTTTCTCTTTTATAAAATTGCCGTTTCAAGAAAATATAAGACTATAGCTAATTAAGAATAACATTTATCATAGGGAAAAAAAAAAAAAAGTTATCTATATGGCTATAGCTAATTAAGAATAACATTTATCATAGTAGGAGGAAAAAGGCTTTGAAGACTATATATATATATATATATATATATATATATATATATATATTGCAAATTTAAGTCAACTCTATTTTAAAAATTCCAAAAGTGCACACGGTGCACCTAAAGAGATATTTGATGGTATTATTTTCATATGTTATTGAGTGGTGAATAATACACATTCAGTCTGACAATATCCAATATTTAAATTGACGCCACCTTGACAAATATATATATTTAAAGGTGAATTAATTTATAAATCCATTGTAATAAAAAACAAAACAAAAAAAAGTGTAAATGATTATATAAAACTCAAAACATTAACTCAAATGATTTGGTAACTAACATGTCTTTACCATAGAAATTACCGGATGTAGCTAATAACTGATTAATTAATCAATTGGTTGATTTTTGGACTATTTTTTTTTTTTTTTTTTTTGAAACAACTAATTTTAGTTGCATAGCATTATTATTCACTAATTATATGGAATAATTAAGTATTCATTTTCCACATTAGAATTATTATTATTATTATTATTATTTTAAAATAATAATAAATTGATAGATGATTTATTTCACTTGACACATATCATATAAATTTGGAATATGTAGCATTATTCATTGTTAAACTCTTTAATCTCATTTTTTTTTAGTATTACATAATTACATAAATTTGAGGTTTTTTTGTTTTTTTGTTTTTGTTTTTTTGTTTTGGAAGGGGGAGGACTCGAACCTGCAACTTAACATTGTGGTGCAGATGTGAGGGATTTTATTACTAGACCAACCTCATTTCGTCAACCCTTTACTCTATATATATTAGTACATGTTTCTTGCTCTCTCATTGTCCGCACACAAGTAATTAATTTTAAAATATTAATTTAATCATCAATATATTTACTATAAAAACTCTAATTTTTTTACCTTCTCATTGTCAATTTCTATTTCAAAAATAAGTAAAACTTGTAACATTTTTTTATATAGAATGTAAAGTAACATTTATTATATATCTCTTGTCAAAAAAAAAAAAAAAACATTTATTATATATCTTGTACGGAATGCGAAATAAGTAAGACTTGCAAAATAAATATACATGATTTTATACTATTAAGATTTTTTTTTTAATTTTTATGTATTGTAAAGTTTCAATTAAGAAAATATTAAATACTAAAACCCTAGTAAAAAAAAATCCTAGCTACGCCACTGGTTATTGGAAAAGAAGTTTTAATTGAAATTTATGTATGGTTGAATTACATTTGGCTTAAATTCTCTTGTAAATTTTATAGGAATAAATTATACAAATCACAAGTTTAAATTTCCTAAATTATGGAACCAATACATAATTAAAAATATTTAGCTATATATGATTTATGTATTACTTCAAAATATTTCAATATGTATGTATGTATGTATGTAGAGAGAGTTGGTTTTAGATGTGGAGTATAACAAAGTCTATCACAAGAAATTAATTAAATAAAGAGTAAAAAGAAAATTAAAAGAAAAGGAATTAGTAGATCAAAAATTAAGAATTGATGAAAAATAATTCGTATGGAGGTGTTGGAGTGGGGCTCGGAGGGCAAAACGTTAAATGTGAATAGGTAGGGAATGGGTTGGAGATGAATGTGCAAAATAAATAAATAAAATAAAATAAAATTTGAGTTTTGATTTATAGATGAGTCAACAGTCAAGAGAATCCCGTGACCACTCTTCTGTTCATGACAACAACTTCTCTTTGTTTCTATTTATTAATTAATTGAATCTCTCTTTCAAATTCTCCACTTACATGTACAATTGATGAATTGATTTTACATAATATAATTAAAGTTAATAATCAACACAATTGACTTAATTTCTTAATGTAAACATATATGGAAGGGATAATTTGTAACCTTTTTTTTTTTTTTTCATTTTACATTAATATAAAGTTAATAATAATTAACACAATTGACTTAATTTCTAATTAAGGTAAACATATCATTTCATTTTTTTTAAGAAAAAATTATTATAAATTTATAAATTGGAAAAGAAAAATATAATTCGTAGCTACAATCTCGTGGATGTGAATGTGAGAGACTTATTACTATATATTGAGCCATGTCAACCAGGCACTAGAGCCGAGGGAGGGGGCCATTTTTTTTTTTTAAATCTATTTATAAAAATTATAAATTTGTTATTAAACTTTAAATACTTTTTACTTTGCCCACCCACCCAATAGCCCTCCAAACTTGAATTTATGGCTCCGTCCCTCTCAACTTCAGTTGTAACTCTTATGTCATTTGATTAATGTATGGTTACATCATCTAGCAGTACAAATCAATCGGCCATAACATTTTGCAAGCCAAAGTTTGGGATTTTGTGGGTGTATTGTACTATTTCTCTGTACACAAATGACTAGCCAAAAGCTATGCACCGCACATCTATGTTTAAAGAGATAGCTTTTCGCATTAATCAGCCGGCCATATATACATATATACATGCATGATTCGTTATTCATATCAAGCTTTTTGTTATGTAAAAGCCAAACCGTGTCTCATTATAGAACTACTCGACACATCAACATGGGTCCTTTGGATTCCATGAAAATGGAACCTTAGCTAGCTTTTCAATTACAGATTAACAGATAGATATGCAAATTATAAGATATATTTTGTGGACGGCCTGATTCGTATCTCAAAGTGGGGTTTCAGTCGGTAGCGAAACCAGAATTTCATGTTTAGCTAAGTCTGAAAGGACCAAACTATAAAATTTTCATTTTAAAGGAACAAAGATAAAAATTTATAAGTAAAAATAAGGATTAAAATGAAATTTATCTACTGTCTCTTCATAGTTTCACCCCTTTTCTGTACGTATAGGAGTTTATTTATTTTATTTAAACAGTATCTATCCATCTACCTATCTATATCAGGTATTTTTTGGAGTTATTTACTGAAGCCCTAAGCTCATCTATCTACCAGCTGAGTTTCACCCCTGAACTATTGAATTATTGATTGATTTGTATTTTAAAACTATTTGTAATCATTTAACCCAAAAACTTAAACTGGTAGGAAACATTTGTTTGTACCAGATAAAGACCTTTGAGAGAATATGTATACATAGAAATGGCATAATTTTGTAGGGTTTTGTCATTTTCTTTAGAGTCTCAAATGGGTAGAAAGGAGTGGAAGTATTCGAGAAAGATCAGTTATTGACTCTTTCATCATGGGAGGCTGCATGCATACAACTTCCTTTGAGACACAGAATTTTCAATGACAAAGACAACCCAACATCTCATCATCCATTAAAAAATCTGTATCAAAATTATCATTAAAAATTAATATATTTTGCAGCATTGAGGAAGAAAGATAACATTGGAAGCAGAAACCCTAAAGTCAGAGATTAGTATAATCAAATCCAACTAGAATCCAATATTATTGGCAAAAAGATTTGGTTACCAATTTAATTAGAAATATACATAATTGGTCATCAAATGACAGTTAGGTGATGTACTTTAACTAGGATGATCAACGTAGCCTTATTATTTTCACCCACTTCAACTTTTTCATTGGTATTCAATTTGACTTAACCGTCTATAAATTAATTATTAAATTAATTATTATATATATCTCCTAATTATAATATTAGATATTATGAGTTGAAACCATATATATACCCATCACATTCAAAGGCCGGTCCCTAGATATACCGACCATTTTGGCCTCCTATACTCCAAATTGAGATTCAGATTTTGCATCATCATCATCAGCTGTGTCTTCACTGGAAAGTTTTGTTAGTTTCTTGATTGTGTTTTATTTTATGTGAAAAGATATCAGAAAAAAGTAGTAACATTAATGAAGGAATTTAATTTGATTAAAGAAAGATTAAATTTTGACTCCATGATGAGCGGCAACGCGTAGAGAAATTGGATTTTTGTCCGTGACTCTGATTTGATTCATTTTGGATTGATTAAAATATATAATTAGTTCATGCAATAGACTGACGAAGTTTTTGAATAAATGATTGGGATATTGCTATAACGAAGAGGTTTCATGTGCACAGATGAAATTAAAGTCCACTATGTGACATTACAGAAAATGACATTATATAGAGTGGACTTTAATTAATTTCATCCTGTAACGTTACAAAGTTAGTTATATATTCACCACTTAATTATGATTACTTTTAAAAATGTTATATATAGCTGGCTTGTCTTGGGAGCTTACTTTGTAGCCTTTTTCTCATTGTACATTAATTGTTACAACTTTTAAAACTACAAGAGTAACTGACTAAACTGAACAGTAAGCATTGTGGAGTAAATTAATTAATATGTATAGAGATGACCTAGACCTAATTAGATTCAATACTTTTGAGGAGGCATAAATGTTAAGATAAAGTAAAAACATAAATATAAAAAATTGATCATCTATATATATATATATATATATGTAATGTGATAAATCCCTCGCACACCGATAGATGTTAATAAAATTGTAAGTTTATGTCCCCCAACCTTCAACTTTGTAATAATTTAAAGATGTCCCCAAACTCTCAATTTAGTTTAAAATTTTCTTCATATGCTGTTTAGTTTATAATTCATGATCTCTTTGTATAGCTAGTATTATAAATTTTTGTTATATATGTATGTGTTTCAATGGAATAAAAGTCAACCCAAATATGATGAGAGAGAATGTTAGAGAGAGAAGCTCTCACTCAACCAATCTTGGAAGGAAAAGGAATGAGGATAGGTTTGGCCATGGTGGGGGTAAGGATTTTAGAGAAAGTTTGTTCTTTGTCTTTGTGGGTAATCTTAGCACATTGGTGGACTCGGAGGGCTTGTGGGGTATTTTCAAACCGTTTGAGAAGGTGAGGGACCTTTTCCTATTAGCAAAGACATCGCAAAGGAGAAGCTGCTATGCTTTCATACATTTTGGGACATTGGAGGAGGCTAGCAAGGTGGCTCGGATGGTGAACGGGATGCACGTTTACGGTTGGCCGATTATGGCAAAAGCGGCTGCTTATGGCTGGAACAGGAGGCGATCACCAACAGATAGCCTTCGTGGTAGGGATACGACCATCAACGGAAGTTTTACGACTAACAGATGGATAGGGGGAGATGCCAAAAAGGAAACAGTTAGACATCCTAATCCACATGAAAGGCGTACATTTGCGGATGCTGTGAAAGAAGATATGGGAAAGGAAGTGGAGGCTAGATCAGTGAGGAAAGAAAATTCTTTATCAATGTCCTGGTTAGGTTTTAAAAAGGATAGTGACTGGTTGTGCAGAAGTGTTGTAGGGCTGCTGAAAGAATTCTCAAGTGTTGAACCAGTCAATCGTAAGCTAGAGAACAGAGGATTCATTTTCTCGTCATCTTATTTAGGTGGTAAAGGTATAGTTTGGACTTCTGAATCGGTGTGCGATAGAGACGGGTTTTTCAAGAATGAATTCTTTTAGAGAGCCAGCTTCGTGTCAATGGCTAAATGGAGAGAATATATGCAAGGTTTTAATAGCCTGAAGTGGGTTGATGTATATGATGTTCCTTTGAATTGTTGGTGTAAAGCCTTCTTCAAAAAGGTAGGAGGGCAGGTGGGAGAGACGGTTCTAGTCGAGAAGGAGACAGAACTCAGAGGAAGGCTGGACAAAGAAAGAATTTTTGTTCTTTCACGCCATGACAAGTAGGTCTCATACAAAGTGGAAGTTTAGATAGGCCATCTCTCATCCATGGTTAGTTTGGTGGAAAGTCCGACACCGATGTCTAACTCGTGGGTGGTCAAGTTTCTGGGATTAAGGCTAGAGTTTGCAAAGCTGGAAGCGACCCAAACTTTTCAGGTTGAAAGAGATCATTCAGAGGGTGTCAGTTCGTCGGAGCTAGAAACAAGGCAAGGATCATTAAGGAAAAAAGGGGGGCAGTTTTCCTAAGTTCAAATCGAAGAAAGTAAGTAGGGAAAGGTGTGCCTTGATCAGAGGAAAAGGTATGTGGACTCAATTTTCAAAGCAAAGTCCCACATGGCAACATCAACGTAAGGACACCTTGAGAATCACAGAAGCCAGGAACTCTAACTAGATGGTTAGTTCTGAAAGGGATTCTAGTTCTTCAGAATATGGGCCTCAGTATAGGGCATCTCTTAACCCAAACTGGCTAAAGGGAGAATGCTCTGATTTAAAACTAAGAGGGCCCAAAAACCAGTTGGGTGATGGGCTGGCTAATGAACCTAATAATGAGAAAGACATTAGCTCTCTAGAGAGAGACTCGTCCCTAATAAGGCGAAATAAGACAGATAGGAAGACTGAACGTTTGGGCCAAACAGGGGTATGCGTCAATCCAGATGTAGAGGTTGCAAACCCAGTTGTCTTTAAACCTAGAGAAGGAGCAGTGCAACGGGCTACTATTCAACAAGGGATTGACTTATGCATTGACTTGAGAAAACATGACAGTTATTCTTTGCAGCAATCGTCAAGGGAGGAAAGTCAAGTTTCAGAGATGAAACATGCTAGTAATTTAGTAGGAGGCCAAACTACTAAATTAGAAGAAAATGATAAAGATAAAGGTGAAACTGAGAGGAGTTTGGATGGTAACAGGGGAAGAAGTACCAACTCTATCGTTAAGGTATTTTACATGACAATTAGAAAATCTAAAGCTAATTGTTATGACTCTCACAAAAACAACAAACATACAAAAATTAAAGGTGCAGGCAGGAGGGTTTTGTGGAACTTAGAAGAAGAAATTGCTAAGGTTATAGAGAAAAAAGTCTTGTTGGGATTAGACATGAAATATAAGAAAGCAACCCAAATAAGTGGTATTTCTATTCAAGTAGGTAATGAAGAAGAAGTTTGGGACCTGGATGTTGAGATGGCCAAGGTAATAGAAAATGGGGTAGCATTGGGTTTTGATTTTCATAGAAAGGATGATGAAATTACTGAGATTGTATCCTTTAAGGTAAGGGAGGATAAGGCAAGAATGTAGTTGTAACTCGTATTAATGTCGTTTGTTTGGTAGGGTGTCGAATTTGTTTTAATGTTTGCCATGTCTTGGAATGTGCGTGGTTTGGGTAACGAGGTGAAGAGGAGAAAAGTTAAGAGTGTGGTGCTCACTCAAAAACCTATTGGGCTGTTTCTGCAGGAATCGAAACTTGGGGTTTTTTATAGTAAAATCATTAGAGGTATTTGGGGTTTTCATCTTACGCGTGGTGTTGGTGTAGAAGCTGTGGGTTCGGCTGGGGGCCTATTAACCCTCTGGAATGAGGATTTGCTAACAATGACTGATTGTATATTCAATAAATGGTGTATAGTGTTGGCAGGGGTGTTGAACAAATTTAATAAACAAGTGGTCCTATGTAATGTTTATGCTTCGAATCATAAAAGTGAAAGAAAAGAATTGTGGGTTTTTTTTACTTAACATTCAACTTTCGTTTCCTATACTGTGGTGTATATGAGGAGATTTCTATACTATCTTTCGTGAGTCGGAAAGAAAAGATGGTGAATTCAATAGATGGTTGGCTAGGTCCTTTAATAACTTTATTCTTGGCGCTAAGGTGGTTGACATTCCCTTACGGGAGATCGCTTTTACGTGGTCGAATAATAGGGAGGTAGGGTATTGGGCGAGACTCGATAGATTGTTGGTATCTCCCGTCATTCTTTCTTGTTTCCCTAATTTAGTTCAGAAAGGACTGACTGGAACGATTTCGGACCATTACGCTATCATTTTAGGTGTCTCTAAGGAAAATTGGGGTCTGAGATCTTTTCGGTTGTTCAATAAGTGGCTTAAAGATAAGGATATGTTAGCAGAGGTGAAAAGGGGATGGACCGAAAGCAAAGTTAGGGGGCGAACCAATAAGGTTCTACATTCTAAGTTGAAAATTTTGAAATCTTTCATTAAAAGATGGTCGATGGAGAAGAAGAAGGGTAGGAAGTCCACAAAGGCTCTTGAGGAACAGTTAGCCAATTTAGATGCTAGTGCCTCAAAATATGGATGATCGGAAGCTTTGCGTTAGGAAAGGATCAAGGTGATGTCCAAATTTTGGAAGGTTCTAAAAATGGAGGAGCAAGATTGGAGGCAAAAATCTAGGGTCAAATGGCTTTTAGAAGGTGATAGGAATTCTCGGTTTTTTCATTGTGGCAAGTGGGAGGCGCCAGAATAATTTTATAGAAGATTTATCCTTTGATGGGGTGAAAAATCAAATTCGGGTAAGGTTAGAAAAGAGGTGGCTGATTTTTTCGAGAGGCACTATAAGAATGCGACTTGGAGGCATCCCACAATTAGTGACTTACCTCTTAGTAAACTTTCGGCTGAAGAAAGAGGTTTCCTTAAAACCAAGTTTTCTAAGGAGGAGGTGTGGGAGGCTCTGGCTAGTTGTGACGATAACAAAGCCATGGGTCCGGATGGTTTCAATCTAGATTTTATCAAGGTTAATTGGGACATGATCGAGGAAGATTTCATGAAGTTCATGGACGAGTTCCATAGGGATGCCTCACTTGTGAAAGAGCTAAATAAGAATTTTATAGCTCTAATACCCAAGTATGTGAAGCCGACAACTATGAAAGAGTTTAGACCAATAAGTTTGGTGGGTTCTTTATATAAAATCCTTGCAAAGGTTTTGACCAATCGAATGAGGAGGGTTATTAACTCAGTGATTGGAGTTACCCAAATGGCCTTTGTGAAGAACCGGCAAATTTTAGTTAGGTTTGTTATAGTGGAAGAACTAATACATCACTGGAAGAAATCCAAAGAAGGGGGGCTTATGGTAAAATTGGATTTTGAAAAAGCATATGATAGCTTGGATCATATCTTTTTTGATCATATGTTAAATGAGTTGGGGTTTGACTAGAAATGGCATAAATGGGTAGGAAATTGTATTTCCACACCGATTGCTTCGGTGCTTGTGAATGGTAGCCCAACGAGACAATTCGGGATTGAGAGAGGCCTCTGTCAAGGCGATCCACTCTCTTCATTCCTATTTAATGTGGCGGTGGAAGGTTTAAGTGCTTTGCTTTGGAAAGCAGTTGATCTAGACATGCTGAAAAGGGATCTTTTTTGGCGATTGTGCACATATCACATTTACAATTTGCACACGATACTGTCTTGTTTCTCCAACCGAAAATGGATTATCTCATGAACACTTGAAGGATATTGCAGTGCTTTGATTTTGCTTCTGGGTTGAGTTTGAATTTCCACAAATCTTGTGTGGTGAAAATTGGTAAAAAGTGAGGAGGGGGAGCCTAACTGGGCAGCTAGTTTTAGGTGTGTCATTTGATTCGTCGTATTGAAGGTCGACTGGCTTCTTGGAAAAAATACTTTCTTAACAAGGGAGGTATATTGGTTCTTATAAAATCGGTCTTGTCAAGTTTGCCTATATATTACATGTCGATGTTTAAAATGCCCGTGGGTGTAGGTAACAAGATCGAAAAGCTACAGAGGGACTTTTTTTAGAGAGATGGGGGGAGAAGAAGAAGATCCATTCTTTGAAATGGGACTTGTTGTTCAAAAGTAAGTATGATGGTGGCTTGGATTTAGGATCGATTCTTCACAAGAATAAAGGTCTGATGGCAAAGTGGGTGTGGAGATTCGGCATGGAAGAGGCACCTTTGTAGAAGTAAGTAATATGTGCAAATTACAGTGTATCTACAGAGATCTTGAGATGGGATTGGAATTGTGGGACAAGTAGCTCAACCTTCACAAAAGTAGTAGGAAGTTTGTTTACACAAGGCTCTCGATCGGCTAGAATCTTAGATGAGTGTATAAAAGTTGTTATGGGTAGAAGGGATAGAGCAAGGTTGTGGTCTGATGTTTTGGTGAAGGGTATTGCTCTGAAGACAGCTTTTCCAAGAATTTACACATTGGCTGTTAATAAGACTGACAGTATTTCAGATTATTGGAAAAGTGATGATTTAGCTAACAAGTGGGAGATAACCTTAAAGAGGCCTCTATTTAATTGGGAGATTAAGCAATGGGACTGATGTAGACGCTGTTTGGAGAACGTCAGCATTCGGGAAGCTCTTCAAGAATACAAGGGAAAAGGCAGAGCTAATAAGAGTTTGGAAGGCCTATGCCCTTCGAAGATTGAAATTTTTGTTTGGCAGCTTCTTCACGGAAGAGTAATGGTTAGAGAAATGCTCAAGAAATTTGGACTGCTCTTGAATGACAGTTCGGGTTATCCTTTTTGCAATGAGTTTGAGGAATCCATAGACCATCTTTTCCTCTCCTGTAAGTGGTTGTGGAGGCTGTGGTAGCTGTGTATGAATTGGTGGGGGGTGGTCTCTTGCTCTTCACGTTCACTATTTGAATGGTGGAAGGGGTGGAATGGGCTTTGTTTCAAGAAAACTACTGAAAGAGCTTGAAGGTCTCTATTTTTTGCTGTTGTCTGGACTATTTGGGAGTCAAGAAACAACAAAGTTTTCAAGGATGAAGAAGCTGTCATTAGTCAAGCGGAGGATATGGTAAGGTTTAGAGTTGTGTGGTTGTTCAAATATTTGGGTGGGGGATCGTCGGATCCAATTACACACATGTTATCGAATATTAAAGAGTGTTGCTCAGATTCTAGGAGATTAAAGGTCCTTGCGAAGGACGAGTGGTTTCATCTGCCTATGGATTCTTTAAAGTTTAATGTTGATGGTTCGGTGAGAGGTGATCCGGGACCAGTAGGCATTGGCGGGATTCTTCATATTAATGTAGGAAAGATTCTTTGCACCTTTTCGGCCAATGTTGGTATCGAAGATGCCATTACTTCTGAAATTCTTGCCATTGCGAGAGTTTGTGTGATATGTGGTTCAAGGTCAGAGATGGTTGGTAAGACTATTGTTGTTGTGAGTGATTCGAAAGTGGTTTTTTCATTAATTAATAATGAGAGTGTTGGCAGTTTCAAGCATGCACAGACAATTTGCGACATTCGTAACTATATCGGCACTTCAGGCTTTGTCTATGTGGCGTACGGCTCCAAGGATTCCAATTCCGTTACCAATTTTCTGGCAAAAAAGGATTGAGGAATGATAGGGATAGCTTCATTTTGTGTGACTAAGCAGCTATGGTTTTCTTGTGTTCTTCCTTTTGCTGTTCTGGTGGTTTCTGCATTTTCTGTGGTTTTCCTGTCTGTTTTGTTAGGTTGCTTGGGTCCTGCCCTGTTTTGTGTTGTTGTGTTTTTTGTTTTGGTGCTTTTTGGGCTCTATTCCCTGTGTCGTTTCTCTTGGCCTTTTGTGCCTCAATAAACTTGCTTTTCAAAAAAAATGTATGTGTTCCAATGGATATTAGAGATATGATGAATCATGGGACTTTTAGCAATAAATTTAATATAAAACAAACGCTCTTATATGATAATGATCTAATAAATTGAGGATAGAAAAAAAAATTATTTGCATTTACTCATGGATTAAGCTAAATCAACTTAAAAGTTTAATTTAAATTTATATTTATTTATACAAAGATCGTGGATAATGTTGTTAGCAATGTATGGATTTGTATAGTGTTAGGTTTTGACTTATATTCATAAGTGAACCAAATGTGAATAAAACAAGACTAAACTGATGTGTTACTTCCTGGAAACATGGGATAACGTTTGGAAGTTGAAGATGGTGTTTAAGGGAGGTTGAAGATCGAAGAAGAATTGAAGAAACGGATTCCAGAAGGAAGCGCGGCATGGACTTTGATGCGGATAAAGCGTATGGACCGTGCGACATACAGAGTGGTCAATTCCAGAGGATCAAGCGTGGTTACAGACCACGGTGGAGGCAAGGGACACAAACCGCGGTATCTGTAACGGTAGATTCCAGAAGTGTTCCGCGGTGTAGGAAGCGGGGTGCACATTGCGACCCATACCGCGAAGACAATGTATTTTGCTGAGATCGGGAATGCTGCGTGAAAAAGGAAAGGTTCTCTTTCTAGAAGTTCTTGTGCTTGAAGGGAAAGAATTTACTCTTCACAAGAAGACTTGTCATAAAAGGAAATAGTATTTATGTGGAACAAGTAAGTCTTGTACGTTTAGGAGTAGGATTTCCTTTTATCTTAAGCTCCTTGTAACTAGTATAAATAAAACATTGTAATTAGGTTGAAGGGTGTGGAGCAAAAAAGCACACCATATAACATCAGAGAGAGTGTGGTGAGATCCGGGGAGACCCATGGGAATATCCGGGGTGGGATCCAAGGGAATATCAATGGATCAAGTATGAGATCCGTGGGTGATATTCAGGGGAGACCTAGGGGATATTGTGGGGTACTCGGTAAGGATCTTGTGAGCGTGATTTGGGGTTGAGGTGTAAGAGAGAATCCTAGAGCATATGGTTTTAACAATTTATCATATAGTTGAACTTTCTCAGTCGTCCTGACGGCCTGTGGTTTTTTACCCGATTTAGGTTTTTCACGTATATCTTGTGTTGTGATTGCTTTATTTTCTTTCATCTATTTTTCTACTATATTGACGTTATTAATTGCTATGAGTTATGGGTGAGTATTAGGCACGATGTTTCCGCGTTCATCAGTTCAAGAATCCCCAACATATAATTGCATCAGAGAGTTTCTTGATCGATCGATCTACCAATGAAGAAAGCTTTCAAAAAAAAAAAATACCTGGTCCCGGAATAATAGATATGTTTCTTGATCGATTGATATTTCCTATATCATATCGGGATTGCTGGGACATGTTTGAATAATCTAAAAGGGAATTAGAACTTGTCACTGAAAGTACTGTATACATAATACCTTGAGACAGAGGGCATGATATATAGATGTATATTAATGTGGTCAAACTATAGTATAAATTAAATCATTCACAGTACTGTTTCTATGTTGAACCCATAAATGGTATATCAAAACGGGTGGCGATGGTAGGTATATCCTCAGTCACCTCTATAATTATTATTGTCGTTGTTATTTTTGTTATTTGGGTTTTTGCATGTGAGAGCAAGCGCCAAGTCTCGTCCATATATCCATCTCTTGTATGCATGTCCTCGTCTTCTGCTAAAAATATCCCATGCACTCATGCATTCAAAAAAAAAAAAAAAAAAAAATTTATTAGAGAGCTAGCTAGATACTAGATTTCATGGTGCATGCTTCTGTGGCAAAGCCAGAAATTCATTCTTGGAAGGGTTGATACATTAAAACGAAAAATTTAGGATTGGCCAAAGTATAAAATATTTTACAAAATTTATATATAGTAAATGTGTGAATTTTTATATAAAAGTTCAACTCTTTTTTTTTTTTTCCAAGTGAGGGGGGCCATGGTCCCTGCTATACCCCCTTCAATCCGCCCATGGTTCTGAAACTATTCAGATCTACCGTATGGATATTATATATATATATATCCATTTTAATCTTCATATATACAAAACATATTTCACTCTAATAGCAGAATAGCTTCGAGCCATGAGTTATGAGCCTACTCACTACTTAAATATGTATGTTTTGAACTTCACACAAGTGTTTTCACTTTTATGAAATTGTTTTGAGATATGAATATACCAATTAATTAAGTTAGTAGATTGTATACATTTTAATTGGAGATCGAACTTCACATGAAAATCTTTCAACTCGTGAGCTTTTTCTTTCACTGTAAGCTCATGAACTATTCAAACCGTGTTTACTTAATAAGTCAAGAACATTATATACAAGTCTAGTCTAAAACCTCACTCGCTCACTTGGACTGTTAATGCGGAAAATGACAAACAAACACACTCTCTCTGTCTATGGGGCCATGAAGAAAAAGAGCTGGACCCCATTATGGGGGTTAAGCAAGTACTATTGAGGTGTGTATTTTGTGGAGTTGTAGTGGAGCATATAGAGAGAGAGAGAGAGAGAGACACAAAGATCCCGTGTGTGGCCTGGACCAAATTGGCGGTCGTCAACCTTCTTTCTTGGCTTTATTTGCATGCACTTGTGGGCACACACTCGTGACTATGTTAATTAAACAACACACACTTGCACAAAAGTGAAAAGAAAGAAAACTCTTTTGATGGGATTATAAATATATCACTTTTCATTATCACCATTAAATAAAAAATAAAAATAAAAACCAAGTGTAAATTTATATGGACCCAAACAAAGAGGCTAGCTTCTGGTGTTTGATTGAGAGCCAACTTTCATGCACCGACCATGTTTGGATATTATGTTGTTTGTGATGAGCCGCCCAACCAATATGTTGTCATTGTTATATTATTAGGGTTTGCTAACTCAAACAAAACCATAGCTATCAATTATTTATCTCTAATTATATTTCACTAAAATACAAAACCTAACTTTTTTGTGCGGGGGATCACCATGAGTGAATGAATGAATGAATCTAACCAGAGTTTGTCAATATGAATTGAAAGCATCGATCAAAAATATCTTTCAACTTACAAGGAAGCATGATGTTATGGATGAAAATAATTGTAAGTATGGTTATGAGAGACAATATACTGGAGATTAATACATTCCTAACTTATTAGGTATTATAGATTGAGAAGTCTCATGACATTTTCTAAGAATTATTGGAAGTTTATGTGGAAGTTAAGTATTGTAGAGAAATCTAATAAAAAGACGATTTGAATTTTATTAATCAGTTAACAGGAATTCACGATTCTCATCATGAAAAGTCACCTACAACAGACAAATTAACATCTCTCAATCAACTAAAATAGAGGTCTAGTTTATAATGTGTGCTAGCTTAAAGGTCACGTGTAAAATTAAGAAAACACCGTTACTAATTAATAAATTAAACATAATCAAAATATCAATAGGATTTTATCAAATTATTTAATTCTAATGGAAGATAACCTAATTGGTTAAAGCTCTTCCTGTAAAAGCAAGAGGCTCCTCACCAAACTTGGAAGGAGAATAATATATATCTTTTACTGATAAAGTCTTTTTCAGTTTATAACATATACACACAGAGTATGCACTTTGCCCTAATAGGGCTTTTGCTTTTAGGGAACATTTTCCTGCTTTTTGGTTACTATTAATTTTCTTTTCATTAATGCCTTTCTATGTTTCCATGATTAATTCCATCTCCAATTCTATTTCTTTCATTTTATCAATATATATATTTCTTTCATAGTCATTATTTTCTAAAAGTAAAACTATCATTATTTGATCATCACAATATAGGAAATTTATTTTATTAATTGGTTTCGGATTGTTTACATCCGGTTGCTTTGGTTGTCCTTCCGGTTGGCTTTGCTGTTTGGCCTGGTTTGCTTAAATAAAGTTTGATGTTTCAAAAAAAAAAAAAAGGTTTAGGAATGATTTTTTTTAAGGGTTTTTTCCTCATTAATCTCATAAAATTCCATTTTGATCTTCTAGTACACAATTAGTAAAGTGATTTATTATTTGTTTTCGTTTTTGTTCTTGAGACTTCTTTTTGATAATCATAAAATTGATTAGTCTTTCTAATTGAATCCTAATACATTATGCATGTGTGTTGTTGGATGATGTTATTTCATCTCCAAATCTTAATTTTTCATAGCCGTACATTTCTTATCTTGACGCGTCAACGAACGACTTTTCTTTAAATAATATATATATATATATATACACACACTAAATCACCAAACTGTTTTTTTTTTTTTCTTTCTTTGTTTTTTTCTTTGTGTCTCTCATTGTCAAATTGATTAAAATGGGAATTGCTTTTCTCCACTTGCAAGCACATTAACAACCTTGATAGTGTGATGAAAAAAGGTCTTCTAGTAATTAATATTAAAGATTTTTATGTAGATTCTAAATTTTCTAGGGTATGGGATGAACCACATGCAAGTAAATAATTTTTTTTTTTTTTTTTTTGAAGAGGCAATTTATTCACAAAGGCACAGCCAAGCCCCGAACAAACAACACAGGGGAAACAACCCAAAAACAGCAGCACAAGAGACAGAAAACAAACAGCACACGGAAAACCTATATGTCATGCCATGTAGTTTTGGATCATGGAACAACAGTAATGTGCTACATAATAACCTTATAACAAGACCAACATTAAACTATGGTTTCATTGATCTCAAATTAATCCATGTTATAATGGGATAGATCATAGAATAAGCTAGCTAGGTATAATGATAAATATCTACATATGATATAAAAAAAAAAAAATTTCTTCTTTATTGAATTCTCTCCATGAATCTCCAAGGTTTGATATTGGAGAATTTATATTCTTTTTTGAGGAAAGGCAGGGATTGATCGGTGAAGTATGGTAGTGCCATAAAAGCGTTTAATAAGTACAGATTTGTGTAGTTGATTAGATAGGACATGCATATGCAAGATCAAGATCCTCAATCTCATCTTGAAAAGTCACCTACAGCGGACAAATTAACATCTCTCAAGCAATCAAAATAGAGGTCTTATAGTGTATGCTAGCTAAAAAGGTCACACAATTAAATTAAGAAAACAGTTAATTACTAATAAATTAAACATAATCAAATTATCGGTTGGATTTTTATCGAAATTTTTAACTCTAAGGAAAGATAACTAGCTTAATTGATTAAAGCTCTTCCATTAAAAGCAGGAGGCTCCTCACCAAACTTGGAAGGGAAACAATAACAATATCTTTTACGGATAAAGTCTTTTTTTAGTGTGTAAACATGTATATAAACACAGAGTAGGCACTTTGCCCTAATGGGGCTTTGCATTTTTTTTTTTTTTTTATTATTATTATTTTTTTATAATCATAAAATTGATTAGCCTTTTGAATTGAATCCTATTACATTATGCATGTGTGTTGTTGGATGATGTTATTTCATCTTCAAATCTGAATTTTTCATAGCTGTATATTTCTTATCTTATCACGTCAATGAACGACTTTTCTTTAAATAAAATATATATACTAAATCACCAAACTGTTGTTTTCTTTTCTTTTCTTTTCTTTGCGTCTCTCATTGTCAAATTGATTAAAATGGAAATTACCTTTCTCCACTTGCAAGCACATTAACAACCTTGATTGTTAACTTATCATACCAAATTGCCATAAATCTTATAGTGATGAAAAAAGATCTTCTAGATATATGGATACTATCTAGGGGTTTTTTAGCATATGACCGCTTGTAATGCTTTTTCCCTTTAGATCAGTCCAATTTTATTATAAAAAAAAAAAAATCTTCTAGTAATTAATATTTAAAAAAAAATTATGTACATTCTAAAATTTCTATATATGGTATGGGATGAACTATATGCATGTAAATACATTAACTAATCAATCATTTTAATATCATCGCCCAATGTAACTTGGTGGTAAAAGTCATTTAACGTGACAATGTCTCAGCAGGTTTGAGTTGCACCATTTCATCTAGTATATAAAAAATTAAAAATTAAAAATTAAATCACATTAATTAAGGGAATTTTTTTTTTAAGATTTAAATTAAAAGGGAAAACCTATATGTTATGCCATGTATGTTTGGATCATGGAAAAAGTAAAAAAGGAAGGAAAGAAATGAAAAAAAAAAAAAAAAATCCAAATAAACTTAGCAATTTCTCTTTCATTTTTTTTTTTACTCCTTCAATATTTGAAAAAGTGGGGAAGATCAAAATAATTAAAAGTCAGATTTTTAATTTCATAATAAAAATTCTCCATTAGAAAAGACAAATTATTAAAAATCTTGGACAAGACTCAAGAGTAATTTACTACATAATAACCTTATAACATGACCAAAATTAAACTAGGGTTTCATTGATCTCAACTTCATTCATGTTGTAATATTGTGATAGAATAAGATCGAGGGTGTAGTGATAAATATCTACATATGATATTATATATATATATATATATATATATATATATATATATATTTATATATTTTCCTTTCTTGAATTCTCTCCATGAATCTCCAAGGTTTGATATTGGAGAATATATATTAATTTGTGATCAAAGGCCAAGGATCGATCGGTGAAGTTTGGTAGTGCCATAAAAGCACTTAATAAGTAAAGATTTGTGTAGTTAGCTAGCTAGGCAATGCATATGGAAGATCGTCGGCATCATTCATCAATCACTATCCATCACCGCCATTCCTCATCAACCCCACCAACGATCATCATCATCACCTCCCCCTACCTTATCGGATTAATAACGCACACATTTGACTTGTCAGTTAAATAAATTCACATCCATGATATATATTCACTTGTCATATATATATATATATATATATATATATTCTAATTAAAATTTTGTGGTATATGTAAGTTAGTTGAATTTGTAGCTTGATCATTTGCCGACTCTTAATTACAAGAAAAATATCTTAACCGTGTTATTCTTCATCAGTATTAAACAGTGTATGAAAACGACAATCGTTTATCATGACGAAAACGTC
This sequence comes from Acer saccharum, assembly GCA_030490815.1. Taxonomy (NCBI): domain Eukaryota; kingdom Viridiplantae; phylum Streptophyta; class Magnoliopsida; order Sapindales; family Sapindaceae; genus Acer; species Acer saccharum. Next base: position 1,855,915 of record CM059874.1, on the reverse strand, counting down.
ACCACTGAATTTCTTTTAATGATTTGTGTTCATCTCAAAGACAGTTTGGGTATATAATATTTCAATGATCTAGAATTCTCTACGTATTAATTATTATTATGCAAAGACAATAATACAAAGAAAGATTTAGAAGAAGAGTTTTTAAAGACTAGCAGACATGTATTTATGTATTTACATGAATGTACATGATGGGGTCAAAATCACAACAAATAAATATCTTATAACAATGGAGGGTGATCGGGTCCACAATCACCGTTGGATTATAATTAATAGATGAGTCAAAAGTTTGACTGTCTGAGCAGACCAGTTTCTGTAGAGGACCATAGAATGGAGAGACAGACAGGACATGAGTCTCTCTCCTGACTCATCTTTGACCTTCTGACTTGTTCATTAAATACATTATTATTTATGTGTGAACTGTGAACTGTGAAGTAACTCTAACTAACTAACATGATGTTGTTGTTGTTGTTGTTGTTGTTGTTGTTGTTGTACAATATCATCAATTCTGTAAAATTATAATATGATCCATCCATGCAAATATATATATATATTGAAATTTTGACAACCTCTGCAACTAGTTGACTCTTGTAAATGTGCTCGATCTGATCACTGCATTTACCAATCATATATTTTACTTTGTCCTTTTTTTCTCTATGTGCATGTCATGGGACCAGTTTCAGCGTTGAGTTTGTGATATTGAATATGATATATATGTCCATTGTAAATTAAATTTGTAGAGTATGCATGTGAAGTTCAAATACGACATTTTGATATTGATAGCAAAGTCTATGAATCATGTAGATCGATCACGAGATTGATGTATAAATACCCTTCTTTCAGTTCACCGGATGACAATATACAAATTCTGACAAGTAAATGAAAATGCAATAGCATCTTTAATTTAGGAGACAGCGGTGGGTATTTAAGAGCAGCGGTGTGTTTGTTTTGTTTTGTTTTCATGCGACAATATTCTATGACCATCGATCGGTATTCACTACCTGTGCCTGTGGATACCCACACAATCTTTCACATTTGTGGCCTCGTGGCTGCCTCCCTCCTCTCATTTTTATACCATGTGTGGGCTCTACCTAGTATTTACTTCTTTTGTTTTTTTCTTTTTTTTAATCTAACACCCAACGGGTTAGAGGAATACCGAGAATAAGCATAATCGGGAGAAATTTACCGCTAAAATACTGAGAAAAAAAAACTTCTCATACTTATAAAGATACGTATAATAAGACTCAAATCTCCACCACTAATATAGAATGAGAGGTACATACCTAGAGTTTAGAGGGAATGTGCGATTTACCTACTGTTTACAATATCTCACTTGACGTGTTAAATAACATTAATACACTTCGATTCATGACGAATATGGTAGTTACAAATCATTTGTCACATGAATTTGAAGTAAAAAATTGGGTTATGTAGGTTAATAGGTTATGGTCTCATCTCTCCCTCTCTTTTTTTATTTATTTATGGCAGCATCTGGACTCTTCCGGCCCATCTGAGTGAATTTAAGCTGGACTGGACTTGGTTCAACTTCACTGGGCCCATCTGGTTCAACTTCGCTAAACCAGAACACATGACAACAAAGACAAATTAATACCAATAACCAAAAAGAGCAAAGCAACAACATAACCAACAAAACTATTAGAACCTCAAAATATGAATAAAAACATGCACCAAAACTCAAACAATGCCATAATTATAAGCTTCAGTTACATGTATTTCCATTTGTGTACCCAACAATGTCCTCTTCGTCGACGAAAAAAAGATTACTGAAAACTCTGCTACTCCTCTCTTCTTCCACATATTATAATATAACAGGTAAAACATTGTATGTAAACAAAGATAATGCTTGGGTGCTGACCCAAAATACTGACCCACCAATTGAATTGTAGCACGTGGACTTTTTTCTTTTACTTTTTACATTTATCTCCTTGCATTCTTCACAAATTGACCCACGTGCTACACTTCAATTGGTGGGTCAGTATTTTGGATGCTAATCGACATTTCATATATGGACAATGCGACTTGGTTCAGTACAGTAAATGGAGAAGAATTGGAGAGTTGATTGGGGAAAAGTATACAAAAGCCAACCCAAAACAAAAAGATCGTCTAAAAGAATTTACATTCAAAGAGAAATAGTAAATAGTAAAGTCTGAGATGTAGGTGAAAAGGACTGCCAAGTTAATAGGCTAATAGGGATAATGGGAATGATTAAAAGCCTTTAAACTTGACAAAAGCAATATATTATTGTTACATGGAGACCGAAATACACAAATAAAATTTGCAAAACTTAGAAATTAAGATGGGTACATATGCAGTGATCCTTAACTAGCAAAAAAAAAAATGCCGTTGGATATTGCACTTCTGTTCTCTACATAACAGTGTGACCATGGTTCGGGATCATTTACATGTTTCAATACCAATGCGAATAAAATACCTGTATTCTGGTTGTGGCAGCCGGTCAAATCTTCTATGTTCGAGTAATAACTCCCAAGTACCTGCTCAACATTATAACAGTCTCTCCTTAAGAGCATCCTCAACTTCAGAATCAAGATCGTGCTTTAACAATCTACCTTGAAAGGAAGTAGATGTGATAATCTGAAAAACAAAACCAACCAATCAACAACATTAGCATCATTGCGTCAACATGCAATATACACTTCAATAAACAATACAACAAATACAAAAACAAAGACGAAAAGAACCACATGGTATGCATTACTAATAAACAAGTAATATGGAAAGCAAACCTTTGTTCTTGTGACATTCTCTCAACCTCCTTATGTGATGCTTTAATCTATACACATAGATCAAAAAAGAAACAAAATTAATATGAATTGTTTACATAAAGATTTACACATCAAGGATTAAAAACGTGTTACAGAAGGTTAATAACATAAAGAATGTAACCAAAACACAATTTCTAACTTAAGCTGATCTGATGAAGTCATGAATCCATGTAAACAAATAAAGTCATAGAATTTTCAATACAGCATGTGATTACTTGTAACTGAGCCTCACCTCAGAAACCAATGCCTTAGAACCCCAAACAAGTTCTGAGTAGCATACAAAAAAGGTAACTATTATTATGTAGAAGTGTAGAACCAAATGGCGGTTTAGTTTTATCCGGTGCTTGATGTGTTCAGACTTCAGAGACATATTTACATATATTCTAGTAGTTTGATGTGCCAGTTGGATGTGATTTATCTGCTACTGGTCACGGAACATTCTTTTTGGGGGGAGCTGGGGCAGGAACTATCCCCCACTTCCTCCTAACATCCTCCAAATCTTCATCAAAGTGCTGCTCATAATATACACACATGAGATCTGAGCACTGCATACCAGCACGAACGGCCCATGGGAAGTAGTGTTGGAAGAACAATGTCCTTTGCTTCTCATTAAATCTGGCAGTGCCCCCTATAACTGACAGCACACACATTGGAAGGTGCATCTGCTTGAATTCTATTACTTTGAGTGCAGACTCACCAATCAAGTTGGTGGGAAGGTCAAAAAGGGTGTGCCAGAAATCATGCACCTCACGAGCTCGCATGGCCACATATGCTAGTTCATCTGTGTCCATGAACCGTACTGGTGGGCGATCATCCGGAGAAAAGTTCCTGGATCCCATAAATCTTGCATAGGCAGCACCAAACGTGTTCGGTGGTAGACCCCATGCATGGCTTACTTTTGCAGATATTACATGCGGCCGTTCCAAGAGTACTGCCTGCCAAAAGGAAGTGCATAGGTTAATTGTAAATTAAGATCTACTCTATGCTGTTTATTAATTAAAAAAATAAATCTGCAAAAACCACAGCCAAGAGAGGTCTACTAATAGCTAGCCAACATGAAAGCATTGGAAAGATCTTGAGGGCTTTTGTTTTTCAGGGACGGATATTCATTACTAGGAACAAGAAACAACTGCCTTTTAATCTGTAGAGTTCTTAGAATGATCAGAACGAAAATGCAGCCAGCAAAAAATTCACAACGAGTTTCACAGTGATGAGTTAGATTTGTAATGTCCTTGTTTTGTATGTCATTATAGCATATGTCAAAGTCACATAATGTCAATAATCTAAGCAAACAGTAAGACTGAGACACACCTCTGTCGGTTTCAAATGTTACAGTCATTAAAAACACTTGGTATGGTGTCATTCCACTATGCATCACCAACTTAGACAGTTATAGATAGAAAAAACAAAAAACAAAAAACAAAAAAAAAAACGTACCCTGCCTTCTGGGCTCCTCTTCATTCTTTCAAGAACACTTTGAAAAGCAGGTTTGCCAGTGGTCTCCCCAAGAGCTGCTATTAAATCCGCTCTCCGTGGGTCTAGCAAGGCACCAACGGCTGAACCAACAGCAACCGCTGCCTGTTGCCATAGGTTGAGCCTGATTCGAGCACTTTCTACTATCATGGTATATAAACTAATCTTCAACTAAAATCTTAACCTAAAAAAAAAACCCCAAAAAGATAAGCATATTTCAGCATCAAACAGCATTAAAAAGAAAAGGATTATTGGCATTATGTGACTTGATATATGCTATAATTTAATGACATAGAAAACAAGGATAATCAGAGCAAAAACAAGAAACAAAGTGAATTAATAAGAATTAAGCATACTAGGAAATCAAATCTGTCACTGGAACAACAATTAGCAAATTCAGCATTATCATAAACTATAAATTAAACAATGGTATCACAAACCAAGAACAACCTAGTCTGCTTTAAACTAATACAATTAACAACTCAATCTCAGTTTTAAGTAAACAAATTATAACAAAGCAGGACATGAAACTTAACAGAATGCAAAAAATAAAAAATAAAAAGAATAAAAACCACGAACAATAAATCACACAGGAAAAAAAAAAACGTGAAAGAATAATGTACCTGACGCGATGCAGCGAGCGGAAGTGGAAGCAGCGGAGACGACGAGCGACGGAACAAAGAAGTAGCGACGGCGGACGAACGGTGGCAATGAGATGAGAAAAGTTTTGGGCGGCCGGTTAGAGGAAAAAATGAAAAAGGGTGGCACCGATATAAAATTGGTTAATGGCAGTTTCATAATTGTATGAGTTGCCCCAAACCCGATCTGTGGCCCGTATGGGTTTTCGTTTTCCGCCTTAAACCCAACCCGAAATGACAATGGTGCCCCATACCCGATTCGAAATGACTTATTTCATTATTTATTTTTATTTTTTTTCAAACCACTAAATATACAAATTATTTTACTATATAGTTGAATTTTAGGACATTGACTTCAATTTTAATATTCAATTAAATTTTAAATTACATTTAAATTAAAATATATATATACAATTTTTTTTTTCTTTTTTGATTGGAAATTTAAATACAAACATACACTATATAAAAATATTTTAACATACACTTAAAATTCATAAATAAACTTAAATTTAATAGAAAACAACATCTATGTTTAATAAACTTTAAATTCAAATATAAATGCAATTATGTAAAGAGACAAAGACTAGATATTTGTTTTTCCCTTTATATTTTTATATTTTAAAAAATAATTATATAAATACCATATCAAACGGGACGGGTCGGTGTATAAGGGGTTGACTCATACTCGACTCGATAAAAAATCAGGTCAAAAATGTTTGACCCATACTCGACCCGAATCCCATTTTAAGTACTCCAAACCCGTCCCGAACAGATCGGAGCCTTGCCGATTTGGAGAGGGTTGGGAATTTTTGCCATCCCTATCCTTGGCCTTTATTTTAAAACTAAACTAGTAAGTAGAAGCCATGAAAAATTGAAATTGTATTTTGTGGCACATGAAATTGTTATTCTTCACTAAAATTACTTTCTAAATTTGATAGAATTGAAAAAATGTTATTCTTCAATGAAAAATTGCATACTCTTGCATCTAGGGATAATAATGGATTGGATCGGGGATGGATTTTTAGGTTTTGGCTCATATTCTCGAATGAACCCAATTAAACTAAATGAAGTTGGAATGGTGTTGTTTGAGGGGGATTTCGAGACCAGAAGAGCAGAAGAATGAGGATCGTTTAGCATATGGATCGTGGTTTTCTTAGCGATGTAATTTCTAGTGACTGAAACGGTGTAAGGTGTGGTTGGCCAGCATATGACCCGAATCTTAGTCAATCATAAGCATGCGTGAAACGGGAAATCTTCGACGGAAAAGAAAAGTGTTCTTTTGGGAAATTCTTATGCTTGAAGAAAAAAGAAATACTCTTTACAAGAAGACATGTCATAAAAGGAAATAATATTTATGTGAAACAAGTAAGTTTTATATGTTTAGGAGTAGGATTTCATTTTATCTTAAACTCCATGTAACTAGTATAAATAGACCTTGTAATTAGGTTATTTTGTGTGGAACAAAAAGAACGCCATGTAATATCAAAAAGAGTGGATGAGATCTTAGGGAGACCTAGGGATTCAGGGAATATCAATAGATCAAGTTAGAGATATGTGTGTGATAGTCAGGGGAGACCTAGGGGATATTAGGGGTTCTTGGTTAGGATCTTGTGAGCATTGTGAGCTGAGAGTCATGATGTAAAGCTCGGTTGTGAGCTTAGGGACTTAGTGAGGCTCTATGGTTTGAGATTGAGGTGTGAGAGAGAATCCTAAAGTATATGGTTGTAACAGTTTATTATATAGTAGAACTTTCTCTATTGTCTTGATGGCTCGTGGTTTTTTTTCTTGATTTAGGGTTTTCCATGTATATCTTGTGTTATGTGATTGTTTATTCTCTCTCATCTTTTTTTTTTTTTTGCTATAGACATTAATTGCTATGAGTTATGGGCGAATATTAGGTACGTCACTTCCGCGATCATCGATTCAAATCCCCAACAATTGGTATTAGAGCCATGTGGTTTGGCGATGGCAATTTTAAATATTTACGGGAGATCGTATGGAGGACTTGGTGGCATTGGGATGATGATCATGGTTGCCTAGTATGGGTTTAGCAAAGGAGATACATCTTGAAAGCGGTTTCGAACTTGGTAAGGTTTAATAAGAGGAAGATTATTGATGGAGGAGAAGTTTGGCTTGAGGTGGTAGGTACAAGTCATGGAGATCCAATCTGGCTTACACAGGGCATTAAAAAAAAAAAAAAAAAAAAAAAAAAACTCCTAAACGCAATATATATATATATATATATATAAGGAACGCTTGAAGTCTCTAGTGTGGTGTGGGGCTTATCCAGGAAAGCACTCCCAGTTTCTAGTAGCAAGTCTTTCACCAGGTATGTGATGTAAGGACAAAATGTCTTTCACAAGGTTGGGTGATGTAAGGACATTTTATTCTTTTGGCAGTTTTCCCCACTAACCATGGAAAAGGATAAGCTAGTGGTCCATAATTGTACACAAGGCATTGGTCAGAAAGTGATGCAAGGTGTATGGTGGACAAGGATGTCAATAGCTGACGAACTCTCTAGTAATCTGACGTGAGAAGTTGCACCACAATTTCAGCAGGTTATTTTGACATGATGCTAGAACAAAAAAAAAACAAAAAAAAAAAAAAACACTTAGGATGGTTCGTTCCTAAGTGGTTATACCTTGTGTTGAGGTATGTTGATTCTCGGTATGGAGAATCGTGGTTGTGTACAAAGTTTTTAAAATTCAAGACAAATGGGAGAATTGTTAGATTTTGGCTCGTATTCTTGAATGAACCCAATTAAACCAAACGAAGTTGGAATGGTGTTGTTTGAGGAGGAAATAGGGGTATATAGCACTTTTAAATTTTTGACTTGTACAACTATCAAACTTTAATAACTCTTGTTTTAATAGCACCAAAAATGGAATTTGGACAAAAATACCCCCCAGTTTCTTTTCTTTTCTCTTATGTGTCTTTCACCTTCTTTCTTCTTCTTTTTTCCAAAACCTCCATTGATGGAGCTTCAATAGAGGTGCCACCATTGACCGGCGAGTTGATCGACAAAACCACTGGCAAAATGTCTGTTGTGCGGCACCCGTTGTAACGGAAGTATCCATTTTCAGTTTCGAGCTGTATAGAGAGAGAAACGAAGCCAAACCCGAATCGTCTCCGAACCTTCATCGTCAGATCTACAATGATCCATCGTGAATCCGATGAAACCGATGGTGTCAACGAACTCGACATCGTCCGATCTTCCAGATCCGACTATCTCTGGAGTCAACTAACGCCATCGTCGGCTCGTCACTGTCACCATTGATGGAGGCCGAACAGAATAAGTCTCGAACAAACTTGAATTAAGTCTCGAAACACATCAATAAGTCTCGAAAACTCATCAATAAGTCTCGAATTTAACCTAATAAGTCTCGAATTTTCGAGAGAAAAAAATACAAAGGAAAAGAGTAAGTGGGGGTATTTTGGTCTCACCACCTATTTTGGTGCTATTAAAACAAGAATTTTTAATGTGGTGCTATTCGCACAAGCCCTCCCCCAAAAAGTGCTATTTAATTTTTGAACCCGTTGTTTGAGGAGGTTTGGAGACTAGAAGAACGGAAGAATGAAGATTGTTTCAGCTTATGGATCATAGTTTTTTGAGCGATGTAATTTCCAATAACTGTAATGGTGTAGGGTGCGGTTGGCTAGCATATGACCCGAACCTTAGTTAATCATAAGCATGTGTGGAACAGGAAATATTTGAAGGAAAAGGAAACTGTTCTTTTGGGAAATTCTTGTGCTTGAAGGAAAAAATGAATACTCTTTACAAGAAAACTTGTCATAAAAGGAAATAGTATTTATGTGAAACAACTAAGCCCCCGTCCTGCAGGCTGTTTTCAGCTGTTTTTATTTTTATTTTCTAAAAATAATTTCGAATTCGTGTCCTGTAAACCGTTTTTCATTTTATTTTCAGAAATCAAAAACAAAAACAAAAACAAAGTCAAGTGTTAAAAGTGGAAATTTTGAAAAACAAAAAAAAGTTGTTTTCTGTATTTCAAATACAATTTCAAAAAAATTAACAAAAAAATATTTTTTTCTTTTTTTTTTTTCTCTTGGACCAGACGAACTGGTCTTCTTTCTTCTTCACCTTCTTTCTCCTCCTCCTTGCCGCCAATCGTCACTGCCTGCCGCCGGTCGTCGCTCGCCGCTGCCTTCCACCGGTCGCCGGTCGCTGCTGCCGTCTTCTTCCTCTTCTTCTTCCTCCTCTTCCTCCTCCTCCTCCTCCATCGATCGCTTCGTCTCCTTCTTCTTCTTCTTCCTTTTCTTCTTCTTCATCTTCCTCCTCCATCGATCGCTGCCGTCTTCCTCTTCTTCCTCTTCTTCTTCTTCTTCTTCTTCTTCCTCTTCCTCCTGCGCTCGCGATCGGCGACCGATCTCTTCTTCTTCTTCTTCCTCTTCCTCCTTCGCCTCTCGCCGATCGCCGATTGCCGCCGATCCCTCTTGCCGTCGTCGATCTGGTCTTCCTCCTCCTCCTCCTCTTCTTCTTCTTCTTCTTCTTCTTCTTCTTCTTCTTCCTCTTCCACTGATAAGGGTTTTGTGTTAATTTATTAATTATATTTAAAAAATGGTTAATTATTTTAATTAATTTGTTTATATTAATTTCAATTTTTGAAAGTTTTCGATTTATCCTACCAGACGCGTTTTTTTCGTTTTTATTTTTAAAATACGGATTCCAGTCAATGCTACCAGACGCGTATTCGGAATTCAAAAATGAAACCAAAAACACTGTTTTCATTTTCATTTTTCTTTTCGAAAAACAAAAACAAAAAAGGGCTTGCAGGACGGGCCCTAAGTCTTGTATGTTTAGGAGTAAAATTTCCTTTTATCTTAAACTCCATGTAACTAGTATAAATAGACTTTGTAATTAGGTTATTTTGTGTGGAGCAAAAAGAACACTATGTAACATCAGATAGAGTGGGTGAGATGTAGGGGAGACCCTAGGAAATATCCGTGGAGGGATTCGAAGAATATCAGTGGATCAAGTTAGAGATCCGTGAGTGATATTCAGAGGAGACCTAAGGGATATTGGGGGTTCTTGGTGAGGATCTTGTGAGCGTTGTGAGCTGAGAGTCATGATGTAAAGCTCGGTTGTGAGCTTAGGGACTTAGTGAGGCTCTATGGTTTGGGGTTGAGGTGTGAGAGACAATCTTCAAGTATATGGTTGTAACAACTTATCATATAGTAGAATTTTCTCTATCGTCTTGACAGCTCGTGGTTTTTTTTCCCTGATTTAGAGTTTTCCACGTATATCTTGTGTTATATGATTATTTATTCTCTCTCATCTTATTTTTTTGCTATAGACATTAATTGCTATGAGTTATGGGCGAATATTAGGCTTGTTACTTCCGCAATCATCAGTTCAAATCCCCAACATGGATACCCCAATATCCATCCCCGTATCCATTTTAGATATGTATCTCCATCCCATTTCTAAGTGAGCGGGGTGGATTCGGATAATCCTCGAATTGAGATAGAGATATCCATCTCTGCTCCGTTTATATCCGTATCCAATGAAAAAAATGTAAACGTTTAGAATTTGAATTATTTCCTCACCTCATCTTGTCATCATCTTGTCCTCCTCTAAATCAATAGTCTTGATTAATTCTATCTTTTAGTTATATAAAACTTAAAAATTAATAGAAATAATCCAGACCATTGATTTGCTATATTAAACACGTGTCAATAGATTATAAAGGTGAGGACAAGGTGATGAGAGAAAATGTGAGGAGAGGATTCATGTCCAAATTTTTATAGTTTACAAGAGAAAAATGTAATTAACACGTGTAATAGCATATTTTATCCCATTTAAAGGAAAAAACAAATGCATCCAAGTTCAAATAAAAAACAATAATAATTAGAATTCATAATTACATAATAATATTTTATATTTTTAAAATATTAAAATCTATAATGGATACGGCTGGGAATAGATATCCATAGACAATATACATTCTCATCCCCAAAAATAAAATGAATATTAGGATGACATTCATCCCCGAAATAATAGTATCCATGAACGGATTCTTATGGATATCCGTATCCATGGATAATTTTACCATCCCTACTTGCATCCATTAATAGAGCTTTGCTTTCAAAATGAAAAAAACAATATAGTGTATTAAATAAATTGATTATTCTTAGTGTAAACTGCACTCATATTTGTTTTAAAATTAAGAGCATCTTTTGAGAAGTGTTTTTTTTTTATGGATTTTACACTAGTTTATTAGGTTGAGCACCGAAAATAGATTTCAGACGAAAATACACCTTAAACACGACGACCAGAAAAGTTTTCGGAAGTTTCTTTCCAGACTTTATATACAATTAAATCTCCATTTAACAACATTAATTCTCGACTTTACAGCAGATAATTTTCGAACCAACAACACAATTCATCATCTTCTCCACATTTGATCCACATTTTATAGAAACCAATTTTTCCACAAAATGGTACCAGACACAGTTACTGAGAAATGTTAACAGTAATATGCTTGGTACTTAATTTGAAAGAAAAGCATGAAATGCACAATCTATTCTGTAATTTCTTCAAATTCATACATCCTTCTTCCTAACAACATCAACAATCGATTCTATCAAAATTCTCTTTCTAAATTTGGGCAGGGGAAGCTCATTGACAAAAAAAAAAAAGGTTAACACACATTCACTAGATGCATCAAGACTGTACAATTAGAAAAGTCAAGCAATTACCAAAAATATCTTGTCTACTCCATGAAAAATAACCGGTACACTACTTGAGATAAGTCGAAGAAACCCAGAGTAGCAAATAGGTTATCAGTGAAGTCGTCACTTCAAAACTCCTCAAACCTTTTAGTATGGGTATAGGTGGGATCACTGCTACCATCAAGAACGTTCCCAACAACCATGAGAAAATAAAAGCTCCAGCCCTGCACCACACAAACATAGATATGTTGAAAATATGTATTTAGCATGATGCGATGAATCATAACCTTTATAGGAATTCTTATATGTTCAATATAGATAAAGTAATGAAACAAATATCAGCAGCTTACCCATAAAGGAAAGCTCGAAGTTTGCTCTTCAGCCGCTCATGTATGAAGTACATGGTAGCAATCAGGGATAAGGCTACTTGAAGGGTTGGGCCTTCTTCAGTTGGAAAGAGAACGGTGAGAACCGCAAGTACTACAAATGCAATGGATGTTTTTATGATAATCTTTGTAGATGGGGTTTGGAACCTGGTAATGACAGCCTGCACGACACGGGATTGACGAACTTCCCTAACCTTTTTCTTGACATCAATTTTCGGATTCTTCCTCTCGTAAAACTTCTGCATAATTATTTTGTCATGAGCAGACTCAATTGCATCAATACTTGGTTTATGCCCTGCATATTTCTGAACAAGGAAGTTTCTTGCAGCTTGAATTTCATCTTCAGAAGCCTCGTTGCTTATTCCAAGTCTTTTGTATGGATCGCGTACATTGATTCTGGGGAAGATAGCTGAACTTGCAGAAGCAGAGAGGGAGAGAGTCTCAGAGAGTGAAAACAATATCAAATAAAAATAAACCATATTGACAAAAAAAAAAAAAAAAAAAACCAGTAACACAAATATAAACACGTGTGAGAAGTTCGAGAGACAGTTGTGCATAACTGTGTAACATGCATATTTGCAAGATGTTTATAAAATCAAGCACTTAGACTGAAAATTTCATTTCTGCACTATTAATTAACTATGAACCCATCATTACACAGTTGTCGATAAATCGTAAAACTAAATATTACCAGCTGATCCATCTGATAAATCACCAAAGGAAGCATCCATCGCACACATGATCAAGTTAGTTTGTTGTTTCCTGCATCCTTGCCTAGAAACATCCCAATAACATCTGTATGATTGCAAGAAGGAAAGTCATGATCCATACAACACCATTTATGGTTTTAACAATTGAGCAGTACCTTTCAAGATGGGGTAACTGAATCTTTTGTTTAGGTTCCCAAGAGCTAGTAAAAGTTGAAATGCGCCTCGATGACCCACATGTAGGTATCCTGAGACATCTTGAGGGACTAACAGTTAATCCAGACACAGACATCTTTACAACAACTCAGCAGTTACTGACGCACGGCTCTGACAAGGTTACTATAGAAGATTATGAACCAGTTGCTGCAACAACAAAAAAAAAAATAAAAAAACAATCACCTACATTAAATTCAAGACAGTAGCATATATATCATTTTAAAAGGGTTAAAATAAAAAATCATCATGGACATTGAGATTTCAATAGGAGTAAGATATCTAGGTCATGAAAAAAATAAGGATGATCTTCCAACAATGTTTAAGTCCTTAGCAAAACATAAGAATGTCGAGATTTCAATATGCATGATTGGCATATCAGTATATCACAACCTTAAAGTTGCATATTCACCAAAAAACATTAGATGGAACTGGAATTTTGACAAATATATAAGAAATTTTAGAATTTCAATACATATTTTAAGATTATCTCCAAAACTGTATCCAATAATTTCTTTTGAAGAGTAATTAATACAGAACATTATTCTTGTATGACACTGAAGTCATGAGCCCCTTAATTGGTTATGTTGCCGGTTCCTTCACTTTCATTTTCTTTTTCTGGTTTTTTTTTTTATTCTAGAAAACATTTCCAGAGAAACCAAACATTTTGATTCAGAAAATATTGTCTCTATTCAACAGAATCTACAAAAGAGCAGAACAAATCAACAAGAACAAGGCATAATGCAATACAGAACACACAAAATACGAATTTCAATCAATGAGAAATTCGAATTAGAACAGATGTCATACTAATCTGTATAAAATCAATTTTTACTCATACCTATCATCACTACCTACAGTTCAAAGAAAAAATCAATCAATAAGATGGGATAGTGGATTAAAAAACCGTGTAAACTAATGTAAAAACCAACATAAATCAATTTTTTCTTTTCTCCAACTAAGATATTTAAAGTTCCTAACTATATTTTTTTTTTAAGGGAATTCGAGAGCAATTTAAACATCGTCTCTATTCAACATAATCTACAGTAGAGCAGATGTACAACTTAATAAATCAACAAACCAAAGAAATAATGCAATACACAACAACAAGAAACCTCAGAGAACCCAAATAAAATACAAATTTCAATCGATGAGAAATTTGAATTTGAACAAGTGTCATACTAATCAGTATAAAACTAATTTTTAGTTTTTTTACACATACCTATCATCACTATCTACAGTTAAAAGGAAAAATCAATTAAGAAGATGGATAAGCAGAAAACAAAACCGTGTAAACTAATGTAAAACCCAACATAATTCAATTTTTTCTTTTCTCCAACTAAGAAATTTAAAGTTTCTGACTTTTTTTCTTATTATTAGAATTCGAGAGTAGTTTCATTTTGTTATGGAAAATCCGAAACTGAAAAAACACACATGAGCGCATATGCATACAACACAAAAGGCAATTATTAGGTCAAATAACACAAGTTAAAACTTACTGGTTGAAGCTGAGAGAGAGAGAGAGAGGGATGCTTTGTGGAGAGTGGATTATAGGGTTAGTGATATGAGTAGGGTTTTTCTATCTGATACTGATACATAATTGTTACGGCTTTTCGGTTTGGGTTATTTCTCTAAATAGTCCCTTTTCCAATCCTTAATTGAAAAAAATACCCTTCTTTTCAAAACAATTCGATTTTGCACGTGAGAATTGAGATACCGTAACCGGTAAACGGTAAACGGTGAACGGTAAACCTTTTGGGCATAGTAGCAATCTCAATCGGTGATGAGTCATAGCATTATTGCCATAGTATTAGCCATTAGGTACGTGGGTTTGTCATTTGTGATATCACTGCTTGCGCAAGACTATTATTGCCATAGTATTTAATTATTATTTTATTTTTTTTCAGTTTTCTTTAAAACAATTTAATAATAAATCAATTATAAAATTTAAATTAATTAAAATCAATATAAAATTATAGTTTTATTTAAAATTAATTTTGATTATTATTAATTTAATAATATATAGATTAAAATATTTATTTGATCGAAACAACTATTTCAATACTTTGTTATTCAATTTTTATTCGATTATTAGAGGCTATAATTATTTCAATCATAATTCCTTCCAACGGCATTGAAAAATGTAAATTCATTGGGCTCACCGTAATCCCACCCATTTTATTTTTTAAAAAATAAAATAAACAAATTAAAAAATTAAAAAATATTTAAATCTATTTAAAAATGATATAAATCTATAATTTAAAAATACTCTTGGATATTGCTACATTAATATTATATGAATTAAAACATTATTTTATTCAAAAAAATATTTCCATAATTTGTTATTCAATTTCAAAATATTATCAAATTTAAAATACTATTATATTCAATCCAATCTCATTTTTAACCAAACAAATATATAGTATTACTTTAGTACTATAATCACATGTCTCCAAACATAGCATAGTATATAATCACATCCAATCCCACCCCCACAACAATCATATCCAATCCCATAAATAGTTCGGTCCAATCTTGCGCATCAAATGAGGCCTAAGAATCATAATCCAATTGAGAGGGGTGTTCGTCAACGGTACTGTGCAATGTTATTATTTTTATAAAAAAAAAAATCAAATAATCTAAAGAGAGATCTAAAAGAGACTAGCCTCCTTTTTATGTGGTTGCCAGACTCCTTTCGTGATGCCAACAGCCTTCAGTGACATGCTGGACGACCTCCTCCACGAATGGAGGCAACACCTCCTCCATCAAAGAGTAGGCTCTACTCCTCTTTTGAGGATGCCGGCTACATCCTTGACGAAGCATAGCCAGAGATCCTCAACAAAGAACCACGCCTCCTTCATGGATTGGAGGAGTTGTCTCATATGTCCTTAGAGCATCTTCAATGCAATGCTAAATCATTTTGTCAATACTATAATTTAGCATTAAAAAAAGCATGCTCCAATGCAATGCTAAAAGCCGTGTCAAATTTTGCATATGCTATAAACTATGTTAAATTTGGCACGGTGTATAGCATATGCCAAATTTGGCACAACAATAAATGCAGCTGTATTTGTTGACTTTTTAATTTTAAATAATAAAAATTTAACAAATTTGGTAGGGAAAATTGAGATTAAAACAATTCTAACAAAATATTCAATGCATTCATTGAATGCATTGGTTGTATTTGTTGATTTTTATAATTTTAAATAGGCAGAATTTCACATAAGTCCTACCTTTTTGGTAATTTGTCATCTTTATAAATGTCTTTCAAAATTCATCACTTTAGTCTTTACTTTTTCCAAAACTCATCACTTTAGTCAATTTGACCAAATATATGAAAGTCAACTATTTTAAAACCTGTGAAAGTACATTTTTACCCGATTTACTATTTAATTTAGTTAAAATGATTATCTTAGCTTTAAATTAAAATGAAAAATAATTAAATTCTCAATAATAAAATCTTAAATAAATATATTACAAAAAAAAAAAAAAAAAAGCTTAAATAAATAATTAAAAAATCCAATAATTTTTTCTTATTTTGTATTTTTTTCATAATGGATTTTTATTTAGCTAAAATGATTATCTTAACTTTAAATTAAATTGAAAAACAATAAAATTCTCAATAATAAAATCTTAAATAAATAGATTACAAAAAAAAAATTATGAAAAAAAAAATCATTTAAAGCTAAGATAATCATTTTAGCTAAATTAATATCCATTATGAAAAAAATAAAAAATTAATTAATTAATTAATGGATTTTATTATTATTATTTATTTAAGATTTTTTTTTTGTAATATATTTATTTAAGATTTTATTATTGAGAATTTTATTATTTTTCATTTTAATTTAAAGCTAATATAATCATTTTAGCCAAATTAAATAGTAATAAAGGTAAAAGTGTATTTTCACAGGTTTTAAAATAGATGACTTTCACATATTTAATCAAATGGACTAAAGTGATGAGTTTTGGAAAAAGTAAGAATTAAAGTGATGAATTTAGAAAGATATTTATAAAGGTGACAAATCACCAAAAAGATAGGATTTTTGTGAAATTCTGCCTTTTAAATAATTAAAAAAAATAAAAATAGCATATCAAATAGAATTTTACATTGGAGTACAATGCTAAAATGATGTGTCAAATATAACATTTCACTGTATTTCGTGCCAAATTTGACATTGGCATTGACATATACATTGGAGATGATCTTACTCTCTTATTTCAGAGTAGTACACTTGTTGAACAGTGGACCTATTACTCTTATTTCATTATTTTTATAAAAAAATAATATTTTACTTTTAGATTTTTTTAAATCTAATTTATTTTATTTAATTTAAAACATAATTATTAAATATGTTTAGAGAGAATTGTAAAAATTGATCACGTATTTTTATTTTAATTATCATAAATTTTTAAATCATTTTATTTATCTTTTATTATTATAATTATTTTAATATGTTGATATTAATTTGTTAATAAACAATAGTACATTAAAATCCAATGCGATTTTGCATCAAACATAATAATATAACACAATACAATCCGATAGAATATAGTCACTACATGACAATCCAATTCTATATAGTTTATGTAAAGTCCAGTCCAATTCAGTGCAATACTATACATATACAACATACCAAAATGGCCATTATAAATTATAGGTGCATTTGTTTTGGAGATATATATGCAAAGGTTCTATTAAAGGGATGACAAAAGTTCCCAATCCGTCTCAAACCGGCGGGTATCTGATCCGTTTGAAACAGGTTTGGAGCATTTAAAATGGGACTCATGTTGGGTATGGGTCAAACGTTGTTGACCCAGTTACAGGTCAAACCACTTGTACAAAATATCAACAGCATATAAGACAATATGTTGCAATCCATTGATAAACAAGAGAAAATAAAAGGCTCCTGGTAATAACATAGGATATCCATGTTATGGACAATAATGAAAAGATGCTGCCTGAAAAACTTGATTGTTCACATATTTCAATTTTTTTTTTTTTTTATGCAGTAACCCTTCACTAGCAAAAAGACTACTGTTATTGAACTTACGTTCTCTACATAACGGTGCCACCATGGTTCGGGGTCATTTACATGTTTCATAGTCGATGTGAATAAAATACCTGTATTCTGGTTGTGGCAGCCGATCAAATCTTCTATGTTCAAGTAATAACTCTGTGTACGGTGTACCTGCTCAACATTATAACAGTCTCTCCTATTTTCCGTAAAAGAAGCTTGGCAAGCCTGACTAGAGATCAAAACGAGCAGTAAACTTGGCAAAGCAAAGAGCCAGCATGATGTACACGTAAATACGATGAGCTACTTTGGCTGATTCTCTGATAGTTTATTCCTTAGATCCTTAAGAGCATCCACAACTTCGGAATCAAGATTGTGCTTTAACAATCTACCTTGAAAGGAAGTAGATCTGAAAAACAAAACCAACCAACCAATCAACAACAATAGCATCAACATCCAAAATACGATTTCACTATGTTCATTAAGCTATGCACAGAAAAAACAACAAAAATGAAAAACAAAGACAAAAGAACACATGGTATGCAATTGCTGATACAACAAGAAATATGGAAAGGAAACCTTTGTTCTTGAAACATCTGCTCCACCTCCTTATGTGATGCTTTAATCTACACATAGATCGACAAAATTAATATGAATTATATATGCAAACAATATTTGTTTACATAAGATTCACACATCAAGAATTTAAAATGTGTTACAGAAGGTTAATATCATAAAGAATGTAACAAAACACGAGATTAATGTTTCTAAGTTAAGCTGAAGTCATGAATCCATGTACCAATCACATCACGTCACCATATAAACACAAAGTCACAGAATTTTCAATACTAACTTTCGATTAGCAAAACTAAACACCACCCCCTCTGAGTTAAACAAAATGACCGGAACCCCCTTCTATTAGTGAAAATGAATTTGAACCGGAGGGTTCTTTGTCATTTAGGAAGTCAAAAACAGATGCACTATCATTTTGATAAATTAGACAGATTCCAATCGTTTAAAAAATTAAAAGGAAATTCAGTCATTTAGTATTTGGATTCGAAGACAAATGTTCAATTTAAAGAAAGCAAAGGGAGAGAGAGCAATGTACAATATAGACCACATGCAAACTTATAAAACAATAAGAAGTCCTTAGTAGCATATAGCATCTAGCGTGTGATTACTCTAATCAAGCCTCACCTCAGAAACCAACGCCTTAGAACTCCAAACAAAGGCTCCCTGGAAATGATCAGAAAATTCTATAAGGTCACATATATAACATGATAAAATATTGCAAAATTACTACAAAAAGGAAAGAGCATACAGCTCCATGTGCGGCATGCTGCTGCAAGTGATCAGAAGTCACAACCCAAACTTTGGGGCACCCATCCTCCCTCAAAGCTACAACCTGTTACATAAACATGATACCAGACTACCGATACAAATCAATGATAAAATCACGCATGAAAAGAATTATAGAAAAATCATGCAACAGTTCCAACTGAGGCTAAAACTAAGCTATATCCATATTGAACATCAACATGTTTTGTATGGTCCCCCAAAAATAGAAATATTTCTAAACATACAAGATTATTAAAACTAATAAAAATCTAAGAGCACAACACAATAATCTTGGATACATATATGATGCTCATCAAATATTATGATTTGACCTTCTCTTACAACAGCATGGAAAACAACTCAGTTTTTAAAGATGTTGAACTGGAGCTTGTATAATTGACATTATGAAGCAAGATATCTAACATTCTTACCTCCTTTTCAATCCATGAATCAGCACAGGTTTCCCCGGAGAAAACTATATCAATGCTGCAAGATTGTGAATTCTTGAGATGACAATCTATGAATAAATTTTATCAATAGCGTGGAAAATTCAATCAATAAAGCTAATAGTAAAAGACATTTCAACTAATAATGAAAATTACAGTAAAAACGATAATTGTAACATGCAAATATCCTCTTTAGCCCATGACAGTAAAATTCAATTAATAAATGTTCAGTACAAAGACCGTTCACCTAGCCCATGACATATACAAAACAGAAGACCAGTTAACTGTATATGACTATAGAGGCCCTCCATTATTTTTACTATAAGGATGAAGGACTGAGGAAGCAAGTTGACAATGTACTATGCTCAAATTTATAACAAATAGGTGTTTGTTTGATGGGTGTAGACAGTAGAGAATAATCCTTTTAATTTAATCAAGTTATTTTGTCCTATAAGCAATTTTTTGCCACTTTCATTAAATCTTTTCATTCTTACTTTTTTATTTTTATTTTTTTGCTTACGATTATTTTCATATTCAAAATTTACATTAAATGGTGACCATAAATAGAAGTTTTTGGAGTATTTAGAACAAACCAAATTCACAACAGAATAATAGAGAAAATTAATAAGTGCTTCTCAATTATTCTACTGAACAACAGAGCTGACAATTTCAAGAATATCAGAGTCAGAAAACCATCAAAATTAGGGTTTAGATTTATAGAGAATACCTAGCAAAAGTTTCCTTGTGTGTAGGGAGTCCTGACAACATGGCATCAAATACAACCACCACCTTCACCTCTGTAAATAATTCAGAATTAATAAAGTAATGTTTTGAAATCAACACAGCCAAGATAAAAAAACACTCTCTATGGTATATGTAAATGGCTCTATCATACTGAAGGGGAAATGAAACTAAAATTCAAGAGTACCTATAACACGCCAAAATATGCTTTCCTTAATCTTTACTCTATTGCATTGCATTCAGTTTCTTTGATCATCCTCAAGATCCAAACCTATAGAGTAAGGGGGTTTCCTACACGGAATCAATTTCAGCATCCTACAAGCACTATACGAACGTGAAATTTAATTTACTAACTGGTGCAAATTATGCTCTTCTTTACCATTTGTTCTTCGATTTTATAAAATGACTCTGATGCACACAGACCAGTACATCTTCCTAAATTAATGAAAAATTCCAAGTTCATTTTATTGAAAGCTCCTCCAGTATAAGGTAACATATATGAAAATAGCTGAAACTACACAAATTTAAAATTAACGTATGACCTCTTCATTTGCTAGCCGGATTCTGTATATCCGAGCAAAGCAGCATAACATACAATCTGCTCTATAATATAAAGAAACCTCTCATAGAAGATAAAGAATAAAACCTCTTAATGCACTAAATGTTAAAAGTTCATCAACTAGCTTTTGGCGAGCAACATCTAGCCTTCCTCCCATAAAATGTTTCTTCAGCTTTGGCCAATAGCCACATACATTATACCCATCAACAAGCAAGACAGGCACTGCATCTGCATTGTATAGACCCTGGTGTGTACTGTAAAAATTATTTTGCAAACAAAGAAAACCTTTTAAGAAGCTTCAAAAGGGATCGTTGAAATAACAAACTTGAAATAAGTATGAAACCAGGAAAATGTATTACTAGTAAAGGGCTGTGGTAGGATCGCGATATAGCTCTGTGTCTTCAGGAAGGTCCTCCCTCTCGATTTTTTTTCTGCGGTAGCTAGTGGCAGGCTTAGGTATGCTAGATTTCCTCTTTTGGAACTCCTGCAAGCGCTTTCTTTTATAAGATAAAAGAGAGAATCCAACACTGGCTTTAGATAGATTATAGATATATCAGTACACAACAAACCTTCCATAACTTCAAAAATTGCAAATTCTGCTTGACATTAGATGTAATTCTTGGTGGCGTTGGATCAGAATCCTATCATCAGAAAGTCTGTTAGAGATAATCTAAAGAAAACAGAAACAAAAGGACTTAAAGACATTTATAACAAATCAACAAAAGTTGTTCCAGATCACACATTGTCCCTACTCTCAAAAGAATCCCGAGAAAGCTCCATAATTTTGATAAACTAAATTAAGGCATTAACTCCCTCTCAATGCTTCAAGCATGCATAAATTTCCGGTACTCCTTGTCAAAAGCTATACTCGATAGAAGCTCGTAAAAGATCTACAATATAAGCTCTACTTGAAAAGCCATTCAAAACACACCCTTAGCATAATGTGCTCAAGTAAAGCATTTCTCAGTTCAGGGAGCATAATCTGCTTCAAACCAAAAATACTATGATTAGTTCAGGCTTCTATATATTTTGCTTTAGATTCTAAACCAAGTAAATGATCATCCATCACATATTAGTTATGATCATAAGATCATTCAAAAATGATGTAAAAAATAAGTGGATATGTGAACAAGTTTGATTAAATTAACATAAAAACCAACTCTTTATACAAGACTATCTATTAATTCACTTAACTTCACTCAACAAACCCATATAAAAAAATTAAATAAACAAACAAACAAAGATTCTGGTCAAGTTGGAGATAAAGGGGGAACCTTAGGAGAAGAAGATTGGGGTTTGTTGTTCTTTGCCATGACTATCACAATCTTGAACGAAGACGAAGTAGAAGAAGAAGAAAAAGAATACCCACAACCACTAAAAGGCAATGCGACTGTTTTCATGGCCTCTGCTATTCACTCACATTCAACAACTGCTTCTTCTCTCATTTCGATCTCCCAATCAAATCCAATCCAATAAAGTTCTCTCCTTTTTTCAATTTTGAGTGTCGGGGTCAGATGGGTTTGCTGTAATTTTGTGTGTTATATATATTATAAAAAAAAAAAAAAAAAGTGTGGATAATATTCGGACAACACGACACTTCGATACATTTCTGGTCTCCGTTGAGTTCGAGTTTGTGTTCTCGTTTTGTTTTCTATCATATAAAACGACAAGTCGTTTTGTAAGCCTAGAGCCGTAATTCGTACGGCGCGAACGACAAACAGAATTGAGGGAATTACAGTTTAATCCTTATATTTTGGCAAAACATTACTTTTGTAGCTAACGTATGGATATCAGAATCTTTGGTCCTCGTCTTTTTAAGAATACATAATCAAAATGGTCCTATTTAATCAACCGTTAGTCAAAGTTAACTGGTCCAGGGATAAAAATGTACTTTTAGTCATGTTTTAATATTTGGAGACACATGGCAGATTTATATCATTTTTTAAAAAGTTTAAAAAATAAATAAAACTAGTTTCAAATTAAAAACAATATATATATATATATACATATATATACAGTCTTTCTATTATCAGTTCGAACTGACAAAAGTTATATCAGTTCCTTGTATGTGGGCCACTGGATTTAAATACTTTGACTGACAAGTGCATACAGTCAAGTCAAAGTATTTAAATCCAGTGGCCCACATGCAAGAAACTGATATAACTTTTGTCAGTTCGAACTGATAATAGAATTTCTGTATATATATATATATATATATATATATATATTTAAAAAGAATCCAAAAAAATAAAAAAAATTGAAGTTGAGGGTGGCCATGTACCCTCGAACTTGCCCCTGACCCTGAACTTGAGCACTCTTATTCACCCAATTTGAAGAGGAACCGTATAGGTTCAAGGGATCCAACTTTTTATTGTTGCAATTTAATTCACGTGACGTGTGACAAGTAAGAGGTCGTTTGTTTTTTCTACTTAACGCTTAATGGGTCTCAGGTTGTTTAGTTTAATTGTATCTTCACTCATAAGGTAACTCGTTAATAGATTTTTTTTTTAGGAGTGCTAGATGCACTCTCTCAACACACTCACTGTTCATATGATGATATATGTACAACATTAACTTTTTCACATTAAATTTGTAACCTTTATAAATAGTCTCATTTTTCATTTTATTTACAATGCAAACCAACAACTTATTTCCTATATTATCCTTCTCCTTTAACTTTAATATTGTCATTTAATATCGGTTTATATATATATATTTATTTATATATATCAGGTGTGTGTTTTTTTCAAGACTCTACAACTTCTTTTATTTCTTGAATGTACGGTCCCAAATTGAATTGTTTGAATATTTCTTTTCACCAAATTTTCATCACAAAACACTTACTAATTTGATGGCTGTTGTATAGAATAAATAAATAGTAAAATAAATTATAGTTAAATAGTTTTAAAATATATTATAAAAAATTCATATAAACTGAAATTCATTATTTTAATTTTTAACATCTAAGGAGAAGAATGTGAACCTTAGTTACCCTTATTGGGTCTGCTCTAATTGTATATGTGTTTGAATTAAAATCTTTACCTTTCAAGATTTAGCAAATGAAAGAAATTTTTTTTTTTCTCTATATGTGATTAAACAAAAAAAAAAAAAAAAAAAAAACAAATGAATCTGGTTAGATTGACAAACAAATTAAGTCAAATTAAAGCAAATCAATTTTAAATTAAAAGATAAAAAATATGTAAGTATCTACTTAACAGCAGATTTTTTTTCTTTATTTTTTATTTTTAATTTAGATATAGACATTAAGTTTTACTGATTTTGTCTTATGAATTTTTATAATATATTTTTAAATTATTTAACTCTAATTTGTTTTACTATTTATTTATTTTATACAACAACCATCAAGTTAGTCAGTGATGTAAAAAGAAATATTTAAGTAAATTTGGTAAAAAAAAATAAATAGATATATGAGCAATACATATATTTAAAATAAATAAAATAAAATAAAAACTGATATTAAATGACAATATGTTAAAGTTAAAGAAGAAGAACAATTTAGGAAATAAATTGTTGGTTTGCATCGTAAATAAAATGAATGAGGAGGCTATTTATTAAAGGCTACAAATTTAAGGTAAAGAAATTAATAATATCCACATGTCAGCATATGAACAGAGAGTGGGTTGAGACTTGAGAGAGTGGATTTAGAGAGTGTATCTAGCACTCCTCATTATTTATTTTTTTTGTCCAAATCTCTCTTGAGAAAATGCAAAACAGATTTTAAATTTTCTAAATGATTTTCCTTATTTTTGCGAAGTTAGAGGAAGATATAGAGAATTCGTTATTAATATCAAGTATGAAGTATAGGAAAGTACATCTTCCTATAACACGCCAAAATGTTCAAGAGGGTGAAGGAAGTCAGGAACATGTGAAGCAAGATCAGAAGGAAGAAAATAAAATGAAGAAGACAACATAGATTTATCGGATCAGTAACTTACCAAACTATATAAAGGTAAGATATATTTAAATATTTATAGTTTAATTTTTCTATTACAACACTATATATTATATGAAGCAATCAACACAAATAAAATATTTGATTGGCTTTTTTTTCTTAATCTATCATTAACTCACCGTTGTCCACTTGGGTTAATATTGTTATTATCATTGATCTGGGTAAATGAAGGGGATTTGTGAATTAATGATTTTTTTTTTTCCTGTCATGGGTATATTTGTTTTCATTTTTTATACTGATTAATTATGGTTTCTCATTTGAGGAGATGTGATTGGTTAAGTGGTATACTCTTCACATCTACACGTGTCTATTTATCGTAATATTTCAAAAAATATATATTATTGTTTCTCATTTGAGCTTTCTTCATTTGAAGGTTTAACGTTTAGGAACTCAACAACGATCCTCAAATCAAGTGCCTTGACAATTCTCAATTGAACCAAGTCTTAAACTCGATCGGGGACACAACAACAAGAAGCATTTACTAGACAAGAACCATCAAGAAAAAAAGAATACGAGGGATTCCATCAAGAAAGAAAGCGGTCGATAACCATTTGAATGCTTCAAGGTTGTTCGAGATATTACCGGTTGAAACTGAAGCAATATTTGTATTTAGGACTAATTGTACAAATATTCCCTAATTTTAGGCATAATTGCATGCATATAGAACCTTTACCTATAATTACACAAACGTCCCCTGCCGTTAGTTGACTTCCGTTAACTCTAACTGTTGACCATAATTTTAAGCCACAATGACTGAATTGCCCCTAGTTACCTATTTTATTATTTAAATTAATAATTATAAAACGAAACAGAAAAGACAAAAAAAAAAAAAAAAATCAATCATTTTTTTCTCTTTCATTTTCCTAACCCCCAAACATAATCCAAAAATTAACTTAGCAAACAAAAATAAAAACTCAATCCCACGAATCAAAATCAAAACTCAAATCCTCAAACAACAACCAAAAATCAAATCCACAAATAAAAACTTAAATCCATCAATTCCATAACCAATTAACCACATCCATTTTTGAAAAAAAAAAATTTTAAATTAGAACTTCAACGGTGGATTTTTTATTTTCTAGGTTTCGTTTTTTAATTATTGATTTAAATAATAAAATAGGTAACTATGGGAATTTTAGTCGTTGTGGTTAAAATTATGGTCAACGGTTAGAGTTAACGGAAGTCAGCTAACGGCAGAGGATGTTTGTGTAATTATGTATAAAAGTTCCATATGTCTGTAATTATGCCTAAACTTAGGGGACGTTTGTGCAATTAGTCCTTGTACTTATATATATACCATTTGCTGTGATCCTGAATGATTGCGTTTACCACCAAACCACATTGTACCGTTATCATTTTATAGTTATTAAAATCAATTCATCTTTTATGTGTAAAAAAAGAAAAGATATGTTTTGGTGATAATCTTGATAATATGGAGTTTAATGACTATATGATTTTTTTTTTCTTTCTTAGTTTAATGGAAAAACAACTTATACTCCAAATCTTCCCAATACGAGATACGGGTTAAAAAATTAAATGTCACTTTTTGGATGTGGGTTTTCAAGACTATCACCGTTTTAATAAGTTATGTTTAAAAGACACCTATTATGGTGAACGGACAAAAATACCCCCATAGTACTTCCACGTCAATTTTCTTTCATTCAGTTTACAGTGACAAAGTTGTGAAGTAGAGAGAGAAAGTCTAGTTGAAACCCAGGCGATCACTCGAACGGTGATGGAGTGGCGCTACATTGATGCACTCAGGGGAGCTTTTTTTTTTTTTTTTTTTTTTTTTTTTTTTTCAATTTAAAACCCTTTGGTTGTGTGAATTTTGAATCTCCGAACCTTTCTAAGCTCTAACCGAGACTTTATAAACACTGTCCGAGCCTTTGTGAAGTTGTGTAAAAGGTTCGGACAGTTCATTATAAGGCTCGGACACTATATAGTAAGTCTCGGAGATACAAAATTAACAAAAAAAAAATGATTGTAAAAAAGGCTAGGAAATAACTCATAAATGCTCAGACATTAGTTACAAAGTCTCAAACATTACTCACAAAGGCTCGGATACAACTAACAAAAGCTCGGATATAAAAAAAGTTTAATGTTCATACAAAAGGCTCGGGCAATTCATGAAAAAGCTCGGGAACTGATTAAAAAGGCTCGGAAACTATTTACAAAGACCTAGAGTTTTGTTGATGGCCTAGATCTTTGTTGGTTTCCTATCTCTGTTTCCATTTTGCCTTTCATTGTATGAATTTTGATATTCATAAACTGATAAGATGACTGATCTTTTGTAACTATATGAATGTCGAACTCATTGGAGAAGAAAATGAATTTAGATTTCAGTTTACAGAGCTTTCCACTTTAAGACAGTTAGACAGAGAAATAGATCTCAAACAACTTCAAAGTATTTTCCAAAAGTTAAAGTCAAAAAAATAATTTAAAAATGTGTACAGTAAGGGTATTTTTTGAAATCACTTACTTTGGTACCTTTTAAACTTAAGTTATTAAAATGGTGATAGTCTTGAAACACTAACTAAAAAAAAGTGACAAAACCCACCATTTCCACTACAAGATACAATACATACGCTCGGATTATGCTAGCTTAACACGTTAAATCATCCATCAACAAGATGTTTGGTAGAAGATTGGGGTCAAGAATATTTGTAAGATTAGGTTCAAGAATATTTGTACCCATAAATATGATTTGTACATCCATATTTTATTTTAAAAAATATAATTACAAAAACATCTCAATACAAATTGACAAATAAGAATAGATTATTTTAATTAAAAATAAATCAAATACTATTTACATCCAGAAAGATTCCAACAAATCTAAAGACAACAAGGTGATTGAAACAACAAATCTAAGTGAATACTAGCAATAGGAACATATTTTCCGATCCTTAAACTCTGTATATGTGAATTCAATTGGAAATGGCCATGAGAATTTTTTTTAATGCCATAACAAAATTATATGTAATGCAAGGGCAGCACGTACACTCCCAATTATATGAATTTTTTTTTTAATGCCATAACAAATTTTTTTAATGTTTGTTTTGTGTTTACTTCTGCAAACACAGAATATTTGCACCTCGTGCATCTATTGAAGATTTCCAATAATTGGAGAATAAAGCAAACATGAAAATTTAGATATTTATATATCTAGAACTTAATTTATAAAGATGCTGGCTACCACGGACTTGCATTGGTATATCCGTATTTGAATTTCTATGTATATGTTCCTTGGTTCTGCATTGCCATTTATTTTAGTCTTTAGATTATTGATTAACTCGAACATGGATTTACACAAACCATCCTTACCTTTGCATATGCTCTCAATGTTGCGCAAACATCTCATTCCTATGGAGATGTGATGCTTTACATGAGAGCATCTCAATTAAAACAGGTATACATTTTTTTCTTCCATAAATGCTTATTTTTTGCAAACTTTTTTGTTTTTTTTGTTTTTCGCATAGAGGTATTTTATTATTGACTTTTGTTTAAACCAAGATGTTATGCGGTTGACTTCTGACATGTGGACTTAGTATTAGGCACCTTGTTTAGAGGTGAATCTTGAATTTGAATTGTAGATTAAGGCCGGAGAACTTGGAGAAGTTGAACATGAGGCTCTTAGGCCTAAAAACCGAATGAACCGAACCAAACCAAATTGGTTCAATTCAATTGGTTTTGGTTTGGTTCATATACCAAAATTTGTCGAATCAATTCATTTTTTTAAAAACCGTACATATTCGATTTTTTATCGGTTCTATTAAAAAGTGAACTTATCCATTAAATGTCCACACCTAAACTCATATGATGTGATAAGTGATTTTTTTTTTTTTTTTTTAACATTATAATTCATGGGGTGATACTATGAGCTGCATAGAGAGAACAAATTTGTCACGTCATAGTTAATTTTTAGGCTAATATTTTGAGTTTTGCAGCATTATTGTTTCATTATTACTATGTTAGAGTGTGCCTTTAAGATTTACATTTTTTTTTTATGGTAAAGATCTCCAGATTATCTGGCGACTATTTTTCGAATTATAGATTTCGAAATCTCCACAATTCTCCCTATAAAGTCTGTCAAATAATTCATCTATCATGTACATTTGACAAAATCTTATTTTTCATGTTTTAAATTTTAATAAGATACTTTTTATAAATATCATAGTAAAAGTCGTTAGAGGAGAAGAACAAGGTAGTGGAACCGATGAATTAGGATTGGAAGGAAGAAAATCAAATGAAGAAGATGACGATCATGATAATTTGTTTTATCGGACCAGTAACTTACCAGAAATTATACATAGGTGAGATAAATTTAAATATTTGTAGTTTAATTTTCAATTACATAAAATATAGTATATTATCTGAAGCAAAGCACAAATAAATTTGTTTTTATTTTTTATTTAAATAATTATAAAATGAGTTGTTTTCAATTGACAAATGAGTAACCATATGAGGATTTTTATTAAAATTCAAAATTAGATGGTTTTTTTTTTTACAATGGGTCATCTTAGAGGGATTTTTTTGCAAATTTACTTATATAACAATTAAAATGGATGATTAACCAATAGATAGGATGAGGTTGACCCGATGGTTTGCTACTCACACCTATACCATAAGGTTGTGGGTTCGAGTTTGTCACTGAACTATTGTAATACTTCAAAAAAAAAAAATATATATATATATATGTCAACAGGTTAAGGTGGATATTTTTTTCCTTGTCAATCCAAAATCTGTCAAAAGAACCCAAAAATGGGAAATACATCAAAAATATTTTCAATATTTGATTCTGGGGATTATCTACCACATATAAAGGATTTTATATATATGTGAATTTGAATTTAAATTTGGAAACACTTTCAATATTTGATTCTCTCGATTATCTACCATATATAAATGATTTTATATGATTACTTTTTATATCATATTTGATGCAATATCGTATGCCTATAAATAGGCTTCTATGCTAATAGAATTAGCATCACAATAATAAGATTATTTTTCTTTTTTATATTTATTACATAGGTAAATATCGTTTAATTGTATCTTCACTCTCCTAAGGTAACTCTTGAGAAATACAAAACAGATTTTAAATTTTCATAATGATTTTCCTTATTTTTGCAAAGCTAGAGGAAGATATAGAGAATCCGTTAATAATATCATGGAAGTTGAAGGAGAAGAACAGGGTGGAGGAAAATGTGAAGCTGGGAACAAAAGGAAGAAATTCAGAAGAAGAAGACGACATATATTTATCGGATCAATAACTTACCAGAATTATATAAAGGTAAATTATATTTTTTTACATATATTTATATGAAGCAATCAACACAAATAAACTATTTGATTGGCTTTTTTTTTTCTTTCTGAAATGGATCCATTGTCTTCAATCATTAGTCTATATGATTGTTGTTTGTTATGTCTTTGCTTTTTCTTAATAATTAATATTGTTATCACCAGTGATCTGGGTAAATGTTGGGGATTTGTGAATTAATGATTTGTTTTTACTATTAAGTGGGATTTAAATCTTTTGATAATTTGCTAGAAAACAGTTCCTGAAAACAAATATTTAAAAAAAAAATTATTGCTTCTCATTTGAGCTTTCTTCATTTGAAGGTTCGATGTCTAGGAAATCAACAGAAAGGTTAATCGAGTACTTGGCAATTCTTAACTAAGCTAAGTCTTGAACTCGACTCAACACCAAGAAGCTTCTGCCAGACAAGAACCTAGGGAACTTAGGAGGGATTCCATCAAGCAAGAAAGGGGTCTCAATAACAATATAAGAGCATCTCTAATGCAAGCGTGGCTTGTGAAAAAAAAAGATGCCACGTATGATAAATAGACGTTATGTTAATAATTATGTCTCCAATACAGCAATGCATATTCAACCTCAAGCTGACGTGGCAAA
Source organism: Acer saccharum (assembly GCA_030490815.1). Taxonomy (NCBI): domain Eukaryota; kingdom Viridiplantae; phylum Streptophyta; class Magnoliopsida; order Sapindales; family Sapindaceae; genus Acer; species Acer saccharum. The sequence goes on along the minus strand of CM059874.1, from coordinate 1,825,015 downwards.
AAAAATATTAGACATTGTCAACATGACCGTTCACTTTCAAACGGTATGTTGCACGGCTATTTTTTAGGTTGACTCAGCAAATATTTAAAACTGACATTAATTTTTCATATATTTTTGGTAAGGAAATAAAATAAAAAATAAAACAGGAAAAAAAGATGGACACATTATTAAAAAATATTGTGTTTTAGACGGAAGCATTGGAGACCAAATTTTGAGTTGATTGTCTATCAAGTCTATTTTTTTGCCACATGGAAAGCAAGTCTCTGGACATTGTTGCCATGTCAACAATTATTGATATGCAAGCCACGTTTGCATTGGAGATGCTCTAAGGACTTTGAATGCTGCTTCAAGGATGTTCCAGATAGGGGCGGAACTTGGACAGTGAAGTTGGGAGGCCAAATTATAAAAATTTGAAATTGAAGGGGTTAAATTATAGAATATACAAATTTCAAATTAGGATAAAAAATATTTGTAAGATTATTTATTTATGTTCAAGAATATTTAGTACGCACCTATATATAAATATGATTTGTACATCTATATTTTATTTTAAAAATCATTGACAAAAATACCCTAATACAAATTGACTAATAGATATTAATTTAATTAAAAAAAATAAAACCCAAAAAGATTCTAACAAGTCTAAAGACAACACCATGCTTCAACGGAACTTATTCTTCGATACCTAGGCTCAGATACATTTGAATTCAATTAAAATAATGCTGGAAATGGGTATGAGAAATTTTTAAAAAAATTATATGTGATGCAATGCAAGGATGCAAGGGCAGCACACTCCCAAGTCGACTGCTTTGAGTGTTGAGGAAATATACAAAGTATTACTACCTCTAGATCTAAACCCTAAGTAACAGTATATTCAATACACACTAACAAAGGAATTGGCAAAAATCACAGCCTTTTTGAACAAGCGATCCAGCTTTCGGCCAGTGAGTTGGATAACTTATCGAAACAAATAGAAGAGAAAATAAATAAATTTAGTGCTGCTCTGGAGTCATAGGCCAACAATCTTGCCCGTAATATATCTTTTTAGTTTTTTCTAAGCTCCCTTTTGTTTGTTTGAATTCCTTTAAGTGAGCCAAGCCAACATATCATTTTCTACCAAAATTTATTGGAACGGTTCAATTTTTCAAATACAGGGCATATTCAGTTTTTTATTGGTTCTATCAAAAAGTGAATTAATCCATTAAAAGTTTACCTCTAAACTCAAATAATGTAGTAAGTGATTTTTCTTTAACATTATAAATTTATAATTCATGGGGTGATGTTGTGAGTGGTACAGATAGGACAAATCATTTGACACGTTATATTTTGGTTAATTTTGTAGCTACTATTTTGGGTTTTACAGTATTATTGTTTCATTAATAGATTATAATTAGACGAATAAAATACCTACAATTCTCCCCATAAATTATGTCAAATACTTCATCAATCATGCACATTCGACAAAAACTTATTTCAAGTTGTAATATGATATTTTATATAAAGATTCGTAGTTAAAGTCATTGAAGGAGAAGAACAAGGCAGTACTTGAACCGATGAAGTAGGATAGGAAGGAAGAAAATCAAATGAACAAGATAGGGATCATTGAGATAATTTGATTTATCAGATCAATAACTTATCATAAATTCTACATAGGTGAGATAAATTTAAATATTTATAGTTTAATTTTCTGGATCAACCAACACAAATAAACTCTTCGATTGACTTTTTTATTTTATTTCTTACAAAAATAATAATTTATAAAATGAGTTATTGTCAGCTGAAAATAACTAACAATAAAAATATTTTAATTCAAATTTAAAACAATATGATTATTTTTTTACAATGTGTCATCTTATTTTTTTTTTTGCAAATCTACCTATGTAACAATTAACATCAGTAATTAAGTGCTTGTTTGGTTGGGTTTTCTATTAGCTCAAAAGCTCTAATAACCTCTATTTGAGTTGTTAGAAACTATCTTCTTCCTAGGGTTTTTTTTTTTTCTCTAAAACCCTAGTGATTAGAAGTAGGCGGCTGGTGACTGGTTTTTCTACGGGTGCCTTGTGGATCTTTGTTTGCCGGTTCTCTCCGATCAAGGTGTAGGTGGGAACTATGGATCAGGATGAGATTGCTAGACTTTGTGCTTCCCTCTCTATTAAGAGTACGGAGGAAAAGTTATGGAGTGTCAGGGATACTTTGAAAATTTCTGCTGGGAAGAAACTTGACCTATGTCTTGTTGGGAAGATTTTATCGAATAAGCGGGTCAATAGGGACGCTTTTCGTGCTGTGATGCCTAGGGTTTGGCAAGCCAGTATGGATATAGAAGTGGTACAAGACAATATATTTCTTTTTTACTTTCGTAATCAAGGGGACCGGTTTCGAATCCTTGCAGGAGGGCCATGGTGTTTTGATAACTCCCTTCTTGTGTTGGAGAAGTTATCTGGTGTTGGTGATATTAATAACCTAGCTTTTAATATGGTGGACTTTTGGATTCAGATACCTAATGCGCCTCTTTTGTGTATGACGAAGGAGATGGGATCTTTCTTGGGTCAGCTTATTGGAGTTTTGGTTGATATTGATGTTGGGGTGACCGGTGAATGTTTTGGAAAGTATATGCGTCTCAGAGTTTCTATTGATGTCACTAAACCCTTGAAGCGGTTTTTGAGGGTTGATTTGTCGGACAATGGGTCAGAAACTATTTTACTTCTACGTTATGAAAAGTTGCCGGAATATTGTTTCCACTGCGGTTTACTTGGTCATTCTCATAGGGAATGTCATAACCGTAGGGATGGGGGTAGCAGGGAGATGGATCAAGATTTTGAGTTCGGACCTTGGATGAGAGCTACGAATCCGCCGGGTCAGAATCGAGGGATGTCTCAATCGCGGGTTCAGGACGTAAAATATGGCTCTAGAAATAAAGCTGCTGGTCCGATTTTCAATAGGGATCTTGTTCGGGTTGAGAATGAGAGGCTTTCGACACAAACGACGAGTAGTGGGGGTCGGGATGTGGAGTTGTTATCTCACGATAAGGTTATGGGGAGTGGGACTGAGTGGTTGTGGAGAGAGTTGACAGGGGTGTGGCTTTAGTCAATGGCCCACTTGTGGATGTTCCTTTGCATGGTAATTATGGGGATGTCAACATGAAATTTAAGGGCGTGAGTGATATGAGGGAGGGTAGTGTGGATATTAGTGGGATTATGATGGCTAATGGCATTAAAGACAGTGTTTTGTTGAATCAGAATGTGTGTTTTCATGGGGCTGAGGTCTCATCGAGTGGTTCAGGCGTAGGTGTTAAGAAAGGAAAATGGAAGCGATGGGCTAGAGAAGGTGGGTTGAGGGTTAAAGATCCAGAGGGTGAGGTTGGTATTCAAAAGAAGAGGGACGGTGTTAGTCATGAGGTGAGCTCGGTTATTGTTGCTAAAAAACAGAGGTTTGATGGTGCTTTTGATCTTGAATCAATTGAGATATCGGCGAGTCGGGAAGAGGACCCGGCTTGCCGGACTCAATGAAAACAATGTTTTGGAACGCTCGGGGTTTGGGGGGCGGCCGAGCGTTCCGTGTCCTGCATTCGTTGATGCAGGTAAACCGGCCTAATATTGTCTTTTTAATGGAGACGATTTGTGATCACAAAGCTATGGAAGGTATTCGTATTAGATTAGGTTTTGATGCTAAGTTAGTTGTGGACCGTGAGGGAAACAGTGGTGGGTTGTGTCTCTTTTGGAAGTCAGAGGTGGATGTGGCACTCCTTTCTTTCTCTCGATTCCATATTGATACAGTGGTGACTTTACGGAATAATATTAAATGGAGGTTGACGGGTTTTTATGGGCACCCGAATTCGACTCAACGTTTTCATGGGTGGAATCTTTTAAGGAGGCTTGCAGGGATGTCTTCCCTTCCGTGGTTGGTTGGGGGTGATTTCAATGAGATTGTTGGGTTATCTGAAAAGTTAGGGGGCAACGTGCGACAAGAGTCTTTGATGGAAAATTTTCGGGTTGCGCTAGAGGATAGTGGGCTGAAGGACTTGGGTTACTCGGGACCTCGTTTTACGTGGTCGAATAGGAGAGATCCTCAGCATCTTATTCAGGAACGTTTAGATCGGTGTGTTGGCAACGTGGAATGGCTAGATGCTTTCCCATTTTTTTCCATTAAGCATCTAGATTTTTGGAAGTCTGACCACAGACCTGTTTTTCTTGAAGTTTTGGATAGACAGGTTTCGGTGGGTGGTAGGAAACGTTTTTACTATGAGAGGTGCTGGGCAGAGAAGGAGGATTTTGCAAATTTGGTTCATGAAAGCTGGTACAAGGATGATGGCCGTAATAGTGTCAGTAGGGTGGTGAATCACTTGGCTGTTTGTGCCTCAAGTCTTCAACATTGGAGTAGGCGGAATAAGAGAATGTTACAAGCTGATATTGTGCGGAAAAAGGAGGAGCTGGCGTTCGTTACTGACAAGCAAGCGGTAGTGGACTAGGGTGTGTGTAGAAAGGTGGAAGGTGAGCTTGATGAGCTTTTAAAAGTGGAGGAAGTGTTTTGGAAACAACGCTCAAAGGTGACTTGGATGAAAGAGGGAGATCTTAATACTAGATTTTTTCATGCAAAGGCCTCAGCGAGGAAGAAACGGAATTTTTTGAACGGTCTTTTGGATGGTAGTGGGACAATACGGGTGGGGGATAGTGAGATGGAGGGGATAATTTCCCAGTATTTTTCTGAGCTGTTTACTAGTGCTCAACCTTCTTGTCATCAGATGGATGTTGTATTGAATTCGGTGGAGTCTCTTTTACCGCTGAATTTGAGGGTGGAGCTGGATAGGCCTTTTACGGCTGAGGAGGTCAGGGTGGCTTTATTTCAAATGCCGCCGGATAAATCTCCAGGTGTTGATGGGTTCCCTGTTGATTTTTTTCAGCGTTTTTGGGAGGTGGTGGGTGGTGATGTTACTAAATTGTGCCTTGATTGTATTAATGAGGGGAAGTCTGTGGAAGGGATTAACCACTCATTAATTTGCCTTATTCCGAAGGTGAAGAATGTAGAGAGGATGACTGATATTCGGCCCATAAGTCTTTGCAATGTTGTGTACAAGTGTATTTCCAAGTCTCTTGCTAATCGGTTGTGAACGATGCTAGGTGTTGTGATCGATGATACGCAAAGCGCTTTTATTTCGGGGAGACTGATAACCGATAATGCCATGGTGGGTTTCGAGTGTTTGCATGCGTTTCGGAGGAAGGTTAATGGGAAAAAGAAGGGTTTTATGTCTCTAAAGTTAGATATGTCGAAGGCCTATGATAGGGTTGAATGGAAGTTTGTAGAAGGAATGATGCGTCGGTTGGGTTTCTCTGAAGTTTGGATTTCAAAGGTTATGAATTGTGTGTCTACAGTTTCTTACTCTTTTATCTTGAATGGGCAAATTAGGGGGCATATCAAACCTTCTCGGGGCTTACGTCAGGGGGACCCTTTGTCCCCGTATCTTTTCTTATTGTGTGCGCAGGGGCTTTCCAGTTTGATCTCTTCAGCTGAGAGGTGTGGGGATTTTGCGGGCTTTCGGTGTAGTCGGTGGGGCCCAAAAATCACTCACTTATTTTTTGCGGACGACAGCCTTTTGTTTACTAGGGCGACGTTGGCTGAGTGTTCCAATTTAAAGAGGTTACTGGGTTTCTATTCGGTGGCGTCTGGGCTGTTAGTTAATTTTGGAAAATCGGCCGTTTGTTTTAGTCAGCAGATTTCGGGGGATTCTTGAAAAATTTTGGCTGCAATTTTAGGTATGGAGATTGTGGAGCAGTATGATAGATATTTGGGCCTCCCTTGTGTGGTGGGGAAAAATAAGCGGGTGGTTTTTGATGGGATTAAGGAACGGGTGTGGAAAAAAATTCAAAGTTGGAGTAATCGGTTTTTTTCAGGTGGTGGGCGCGAGGTGCTTATTAAGGCGGTTCTCCAGTCTATCCCGGTTTATTCGATGAATCTCTTTCGTCTCCCAAAGGCACTAATTTCTGGTCTTCATAGTCTCTGTGCTAAATTTTGGTGGGGGGGGGGGGTGGGGGAACGGCCCTAAGCGTAAGATGCATTGGTGTTCTTGGGAGACTCTTTGTAAGGCGAAGTGGGAGGGGGGGCTTGGTTTTAGGGATTTGGGGGATTTTAATAAGGCTATGATTGCTAAGCAATGTTGGCGCATTATTAATAATCCTAATTCGTTGGTGTCTCAGGTGCTTAAGGGATGTTATTTTCCAGAGACTTCATTCTTGGATGCAAAAAATAGGAGGACTGGTTCTTTCCTCTGGAAAAGCTTGGTTTGGGGTAGGGAGTTGGTTTCTAAAGGTTCGAGGTGGAGAGTGGGCTGTGGGAAGACTATTAGGGTGTATAAAGATAGATGGATCCCTCGTGTTTCGACTTTCAAAATTTCCTCGCCTCCGGTTTTGAATGACAACATTTGTGTTGATTTTTTGAAGTTGGCGGATGGCTCCTGGAATAGTGCTTTGGTGAAAAATTCTTTTTCTGAGGAGGAGGCTGATGCAATTTTAGGACTGCCTTCAAGTAGTTTTCTGTTGGAGGATAGTCTCCTTTGGCACTATGATATTTCGGGAAGTTACTCGGTTCGTAGTGGTTATTGGCTGGCCAGAGATGTGGAGTCTCGGTCTGGTGGGTCTGGTTTGAGCTCGTCTATTTCCTGGTGGAAATTTCTTTGGAGGCTTCGCATCCCTCCAAAGGTGAAGATTTTTATGTGGAAAGCTGTCAATAACTGGATTCCTACGTCGGTTAATTTAATTTCTCATGGCATGAAGATTGACCCCTGGTGCAAGTTGTGCTCCTCGAAGGCGGAAACTTCAGTTCATGCGCTCTGGTGTTGTGCACGTCTTCTTCGTGTCAGACGTGGGTGTTTGGTTGGGGGTAATGTTAAAGATTTTGCTTCTATGTCTTTCTTTGACTTTGTGTTGTTTTGTAGAGCCAAGGTGGATGTCGGGTATTTTGAGTTTTTGTGTATTGTTTGGTGGCGGGCCTGGTTTATCAGGAATCAGGTGGTGCATAATTTGGATGTGTTGGCCGATTCTGATATCATTGATTGGGCGACCAGTTTCATTCAAGATTATCGTGCTTCTCTTGAGTTGAACAATACTACTTCTGTGCTTCAGCGTGTGGTGCCGAGACGGAAGGCTCCTCCGGTTGGCACTTACAAGATTAATTCGGATGCTGCGGTGGATAGTCGAAGAAAGGTTACGGGGATTGGAGTGGTGATCAGAAATAATTCAGGCCATGTTATGGCGTGTCTGTGTCAGTCCATTTAGGGTGTTCTTTAGCCTTAAGCAGCTGAAGCTGTGGCTGTTTTGAGGGGTTTGCGGCTGGCTATTGAAACTGGTCTTTGTCCGGCTTTGCTGGAATCGGACGCGTTATGAGTGATGAAGATGATTAATGAGAGGGTGATTCCTTGTGCGGATATTGGTATTGTGTTACATGATATTCTTTTTGAGCTTGGGAATCCTTGTTTTATTTCTATTTCTTTTGTCCTTAGGTTAGCGAATTGTGTTGCTCATAACCTCGCCAAGTTGGCTCTTGGTTCTGAGGGTGAGTTTGTTTGGTTGGAAGACTGCCCCCTTGCGGTGCATAGTCTTGTCTCGGGCGATTGCCCCTCTCTTTTGTAATGTCTTGTTTTAATGAATTTCCTTTCAAAAAAAAAAAAAAAAAAAACCTCTATTTGAGTTTTTTTTTTTAGAGTTATTTGATTGGGCTTTTGAGATTGTCATTTAAACCACTGGTATGCAAAAGCTCATGGGGTGCAACTTCTCCAAATATACCTTTAAAAAAAAATAAAAAAATAAAAAAATAAAAAATTTACCAATCAAACAACTATAATTTTTTTTTTCAAAAACTTTATTTTTAATAGATTTACTATAAGTAGACATTTTACAGATTTTTAAAAACCCAACCAAATAAGCTCTAATTGTCAACAAGTTGCGGTGGACAATACAAAGATAATGCTATACAACCTAAATAATTAACCCAAATGATGTGGCAAGTGAGTTGTCATCACCACACATGAGATGATGTGGTTAATGAAAAAAACCACTTGCCATATGAAATTTGGGCTAATAAAGTAGCTTTAAATTCATAAAAGTTATTGGGTGCCGATATTGCTATCTATAAAACTAATTAGTACACCCATATGTTATTAAAAATTTTAATTACAAAAATATCTCAATAAAATTTTTCTAATAAGGTCAAATTACTTTAATTAAAAATAAACTCAATACTATGTACACTCGTTAATTACATCAATATCTTCAACTATACCTCTTTATTAAAAATTAATAATAATAATAATAAAACTTATGATAGACCCTAATTTTTATGATAAACCTTAGTTTTATTTCAAGTATCAAACTTTTTCATCATCATATGATTATTATATAATAAAGTAATGGAAAAAAAAAAATTCAAAGAACTCTGATCATAATACCTATTTCTTTACTTTTTTTTTTTTTTTCTTTTATGTCTAGTTATGAACTCTATCGATAAACAAAAGGTGATAGAGTAATTTTTTTTTTTTTTTAATAAATAGTTGTATATATAAGAGAATTCCATACTAAAGATCTCTTGACCTCATATACAATACAATTTTATATCGTCTCTTTCATAAGTCTCCTACATTCCAGACATTTCCAACACTAAATTGGACCGAAGAGGATGTAATTCAAAAATACTATGATTTATATATATATATTGGGTGTATTAATAATTTAAGAGGGTTTATAAATAAAATGTATTAAAATGAATATATTCATTCCAATAAGGATACTATTGGTATTATAATGGGTGATTATAGTAATGATTTTATTTATTTATTTTTTTAATTTTAGATATGTGTGTACTTATAAAATGAGTGTACTAATTAGTTTTATGGATACAATATCGGCCCCAAAGTAATTTCAATAAAAGCATAGTTTAATAAATAATATCTACATTTGCATGTCTTTATACATAGGATATGCAAGATTCTACTTTGATCCGCCTTGGTTCATGTACGTATCTTATTCTTCAAGCCCAGAGTCAAGACTAATCAAAAGCCTTAAATTAGTATTTAATTTAAAATTAAATTAAATTAATATTATATAAATAAAATGTTTGTATAAATGTTAAAATTTATAATTTAAATAAAATATTAAAACAATTATAAAGTATTATTGTAATTTATTACACGAATAATAATTTATGTAATAAAAGTATTAATTATAATAAAGGTTTAAATTAGATGTCAAATTTTGATGTCCCAATTTGTGTCCAACTAACCAAATTGAGACGTATATGTACATTTATGGAAGAAGTTAAGAAATAATAATTAAAAGTGTTATAACTGTGTACACATGTCCCAATTTGGTTGGATAGACACAAATTGAGATATCAAAATTTGACAGTTGATGTAAGCCCATATAATACAACAAATATATGTTTACAGTGTACTCTCGTCTCAGGCTCTCAGCCAATCAAAAAGAATGAAACAATAAAAATATATAAAAATAAATATAAATAAAAAAACACTATTCAAATCAAATCAATGCTGCACCCAAGTGTTTGCCCGAAACACTACACCATTTACACAAGTTCAGTCCTTTTGTTCTCTGCTCAAGTCTAAAGAATCCCTTTTTTGCTTCTCTGAAATGGGTCATCTTAAATGCTAGCTAGTTCTTGGTTTACTTAAAGTCTAAGGTATGTTCTTTGCCTAGCTTTTTAAAGTGTTTTTTTTTTTTTTTCCTTATCATTTTTTGAGTGGAAGAAGAAAATAGTTTCAGAGAGATGCATTTAGCGTTAATGCTCTAAAGATCATGACTTTGTTAAAAGTTATGGTTCTTTCATTTTCTATGTTCAAAAATTTGTGTTTTTTTCTCTCAAAGTTTTTGTCTTTTCACTTCCAGTTTACCTGTCAAAGACGAAAAATCCCTTTTTTTAGCTTCTTCTCTGTAATGGGTCATCTGAAAAGTTTACATTTGCCCTGTAGTTCTTGGTTTGTTGAAAATGTAGGTTTATTTTGGTTGCAAATTCACTTTGTTTGGTTTGTGTTTTATAATTTTGGTGTGAAGATGCATATCAAGTCTAGAATCTGGACTAAAATTTCTGCTTAATGTCGAATAATCTAGACAATGTGACAAGCTCCACAATTATGTGGATCCTCGAAATAAGTTGAAAACTTAGTACTAAATCTACCAGTTTTGTATTTTTGAAAGATTGTGGTGCTAAAATGCATATCAAGTCGAGAATCATCTGCAAGTTGCTTATCTCGATCACAAATTCTTGATTCTTAAAAGGATTCTTGACTATTACTCAAATGCAACATGATGTCAAGAAATCTTGACAGCATATAGACAAACCCAACAGTTTGGAGATTCTCAATCGAATTGAGTTCAAAACTTTGTTTGTTATAGAATTTTTTTACCTATGCTATGTTGATTGTGTATAGAAATTCACATTGTTTGGTTTGTGTTGTATAATTTTGTACGTTTGAAAGATATTGGTGTGGAGATGCATATCAAGTCTAAAATCTGGACTAAAATTTCTGCATAATGTCAAAAAATCTGGACAGCAGTGGGAAAATCTCGATAATTATGTGGATCCTCTCAACATAAGTTGAAAACTTAAGTAGTAAATCTACCATTTCTGTATTTTTGAAAGATTATGGTGCTAAAATGCATATCAAGTTGAGAATCTGTCAGCAAGTTGCTTATCTCAGAGTGCAAATTCTTGATTCTCGACTATTACTCAAATTGTCAACATGATGTCAAGAAATTTTGACAACATATGGACAAACTCAACAGTTTGGAGATTCTCTATCGACTCGAGTTCAAAACTTTGTTTTGTTATATAATTTTTTTTCCTATGCTATGTTGATTGTGTATAATCTTATTCTTTGGTTTGTTGAGCTATGTTGTGGTTTTATACGGTGATAAATTGAATATGTTGTTTTTGACTTGTTTCCACTTGCAGAGTATGATGGCACCCAAACTTGTACACGATATCAAAGAAGACAATTCCTTCCGTCCCAAAATCACTTGTTTCTCATCATTGAAGGCTGTCTACCACATTATTAGGAAGCTGACTGAAAAGCAAATGAAAGTGTTTGAGAATACATGTTTTGGGCACTTCCTAGGCATGCATAAGCTACAGTTTTCAATTCCAATAGTCCACTGCCTTTTGCTTAGAGTGGTTGAAAGTCCAAACACTGATGAAATGTGGTTTAAGGTAGGAGATACCACGATAAGGTTTTCTGCTCAAGAGTTTCGTATTGTTACTGGCCTTAATTGTAGTCCTCATCCGAAAGTAAATGTACATAATAAGAAGATAGAAGGTATTGGGTTGATGGAAGACTTGTTGAATAGAGACATGAGTTTGTATAATGATAATTTGGAATCCATATTTATGGAAGCTAGCTCTGACAATGACCTATTCATGGTCAAGCTAGCATTGTTATATTTTCTGGAAACGGTTTTGTTGGGAAGAGAGAAAAAGTCCCCAATAGAAAAGGAGCACATTCTGTTGGTTGATGACATAGAAGAGTTTAACAAATACCCTTGGGGTTGGGATTGCTTTGAGAGGACGATGAAGAGTCTTCAAGAGGCTGTAAGAGTGCAAAAGAATCATAATTACAAAGCATACGACCTTAAGGGATTTGCTTATGCTTTTCAGGTATATATATTATCCATTAGGTACATTATCCTCGACCCACTTCTCAGTTGCTTTTGTTTTACTAATTGTATTCATGGTTGATGCTCCATTAGGTTTGGGCTTATGAAGTGATTCCTACTCTTGGTCATAGATGTGCTTGTAGAATTGGCCTTGGACTTGCTTGTATAGTGAACTGGTCGAGTGTAGGAAGTCCATCTTACAAGAAAGTGCAGGGGATCTTTGAAGAGAAGAATGTCAGTGCAGTATACATTTATGTGTATAAATCTTTATATATATAGATTTATGTGTCCAAGGTCAAGTAATAATTGATTTTCATTTAACAGATAGAGGTGTGCACTGTTTTGCAAGCCGTAACTGAGGAACAACAGGATTCTTGCCAGAATTTCATCACTCCCGTGTCTGATGAAGTGCCACAGAAACCCATGGATGAAGATGCACATCAAGGTGACCCAGCAGATACTGCAGAAGAATATAATTCTGCAACAGCTGCTGCTTTCCCTTTCCCACTTGCTGAGGCATCAAAGAATGAGTTGTCGACCCCTGCTCACTGTTGTGTTAGTTTATGCTTAACACAAATGTCAATTTATATATTTCTTAGATTTGTGCATCTGTTGGTTAATGGATAGTTAAAATTCTACATGTAGGAGGTTGAAAGTCAGACTGAGGAGTTCCCCTTAGCTGCTATCGCCGAGTCCTTACGTGAAGAAGCAGTAATGAGTACTGTTGCTATCACGGTTACAGAAAAGAGGAAATCCCCTGATGAAGCTGCTTTAGGTAATATTTCTTTTTACTTTGCTCCTTATTGTTTGTTTGAATTCCTTAAGTGAGCCAACATATCAAATTTCTTCTGTTGTCTGGGATGTCTACACCAGTGGAGGAACCGAGTGTAGGTCAGAAGGACAAGTGCCATCAAAGAGAGTTGCTGATGTCTCCCTCATCTCTAGATTAGGGCTGTAGCTTACATGAGCACATACCATCCTCATCTTCGGCCAAGGTAGTTGTCACCATTTTCAACAAGTAAAAAGTTTTTTGGCTTTAGTTTCTAATCTTTTAAGTTTTAATTGTAGACGCACACACTGGCTCAGCAGGATTCAAACCAATAATCTCCTATTGGAGCTCTTATTTAATAGTGTAACATCTGTGTGTATACACTAACTTTTATGATCATCTTGTAATTACTTTTGTCACTCTGAAATTCAGGGGATTGCTCAACCTTCCTTTTCTAGTTTTTTTTTTTTTTTTTTCTAGTTTGGAGGAGGAACATATCGACCTTTTTTGTGGAGCATATACTTGATGAGTCTCCTGAAGACATCTTAGAGTCTTCACTGTCGATATTGGACTTTCCTAAGGGCATCTCCTCCATCAGCAAACTCAAATAAAAAAATATCCTTCGGTCGATACCCCCGATATTTGGAGGATATTGGCCATATTTCCGATATTTCCAAAATTCAAACCCTTGATATTTTTACAGAAACCAATATTTTTACATCTTATAATGTAAGTGCAGTATACATTTATGTGTTTAAATCTTTTTTTTATATATATGATCAAGCAATAATTGATTTTCATTTTACAGCTAGAGGTGTGCACTGTTTTGCAAGTTGTAACAGAGGAACAACAAGATTCTTGCCAGAACTTCATCGCTACTCCCGGATCTGATGATGAAGTGCCACCGACATCCATTCAGGAAAATGAAATGTTTGAAGCCACCTCCCCATCCATGGATGGAGATGCACATCAAGGTGACCCAGCAGGTACTGCGGAAGATTATTATTCTGCAACAGCTGCTGCTTTCCCTTTCCCACTTGTAGTGCCATCGAAGGAAGAGTGGTCAACTCCTGCTCATCGTTGTGTTAGTCTATGCTTAACACAAATGTCAATTTATATATTTCTTAGATTTGTGCATCTTACGGTTAATTGATATATAGTTAAAATTCTGCATGCAGGAGGTTGAAGGTCAGATTGAGTCCCCCACTGCTATGGCTGAGTCCTTTCGTGAAGTAGCAGTAACGAGTACTCTTGCCATTGAGGTTACAACAAAGAAGAATCCCCAGATGAAGCTGCTTTAGGTAATATATCTTTTACTTAGCTCCTTTTTGTTTGTTTGAACTTTGAATTCCTTAAGTGAACCAACATATAAATTTCTTCTGTTGTCTGGGATGTCTACACCAGTGGAGGAACCAGGTCTAGATCAGAAGGACAGGTGCCATGGAAGAGAGGCGCCGATGTCTCCCTCGCCTCTTGATCAGGGCCGTAACTTACATGAGCACATATCATCCTCTTCTTCGGCCAAGGTAATAATTGTCACCATTTTCAACAAGTAAAATGTTTTTTGGCTTTAAGTTCTAATCTTTTAATTCTAGATGCCCACACTGGCTCAGCAAGATTCGAACCAATCATCTCCTATTGGAACACCAACCGGAAATATTTGTCCACATCCTTCATTTTCAGACCCCTCAGTAGCTTCATGGTCCTCTTCTCATTTGTCTGGAGACAATTATAGCTTCCATGCCGATCAGCAGACTAAGGTTGCTCCTCCTACCTTTATTGAGCAGCATGCATCCAGTTCTGCTCCCGACAAGGTGTAGTCTGAAACTTTTCCTGTTCAGGGGACTGGTCGATCACAGATTTCTTCTAGCTTGCAGGACGAGGAGGCCTTCTTCATGGAGCTTGATTCTATACTAGATAAGTCTCCCAAAGACCTCTTAGATTTTTCTTCATGCACCATATTGGCCACTTCTCAACAAATTAACCATGCCAAGCGTCTCCTCCAACAGTGTCTCTCCACGAATTTTGAGTCCCTTATACATTCTTTTCAAAGGGACCAAATAAATTCTTCCCTTGAGAAGTTGTCGAAAGTTGGACATTTCCCCTCTAGTATGATTAATACGGTGAGAACCTTTCGTGTGAACTTTCTCGTAAACACAGATGTATACTTAAAATGTAAAGAGAACATCAAGAGGGCTGACAAGAGCAAAAAAGAAGGAATGGTCCTGAGGGAGGAATTGGCAAACAACCGTAGTCGTTTTAATAAGTTAGTGGGAGACATTTGGATTGTAGCTGACGAGATGAGAGTAGTTGACGAGATCGAGGAGTTATTTATTTGGTGAGGAGGGCAGATGGTATAATTTTCATTGGTTCATTATAGTACATATAAATTGACATTTTACCTGACAGTTTAAACTTTTGGGTATAGTGATTACTGATAGTGATAATACCTGGGACATGATATTTACGGACAAAACATAAAGTATAGTGATCACACGTGCTTTTGAATCCAAAATCTATAAACCTGTCACAGATTAGATCAATCCTCTGATCATAAATATTTGGATGTGTGAAACAAAAGCTATATATGGTCTCATTGCAGAAGAGGGAAATGCTAATTTAGTAATACATGCAGGTAAAATATTTCTTTTTCTTATTTTTTTTTAAAATGAAAAAAATCAAAAAAATCATTCAAAACCAAAACATAATTACAAAGAACTATGGCACCGATAATATTATTCTTAACAAGCTGCATGTAGTATATGGATGTTGCAACTTGCAAGTAAAATGGATGTATCGAGAAAGATGTATTTATTAAACAATATCCCTCGGTTCTAATAGGAGTGATAGGAGTTGCATGTAATCTTGAGCATTTCCAATATCTTCCATTGAAGACATATATTAAGAATAATAGTAATTTAATAAAAATGAAAGTAATTAATTCACTTTTTAAAATTCTAAGTAGTTAATGATTTTTACAAAAGTGACCAAATTAGTTTCTATAACCTTTTTACAAGTACCAAATCGGTCCATCCGTTAGTCAAATTTAGTGCTCAAAGGGTATTTTAGTCTTTTTAACTGGTATAAATAAAATCAAAATTTAAAACTAAAAAAAAATCTAATAATGATAATAATAATATTAATGAATAAAAAAGTTCCACCTCCAATGTGGATTCCGACAATGAAAAACCCAGATCTGGAACACAAACCCAGACCTTCGTTCCAATTGAAACCAACAACGTTGCTGCGTTTATTCTCTACATCTCGGGAAAGTAAACCCAACAAACTAGAAAAGTCTTGGTGATTAAGAAATGGGAAACTGATCTCCATTTAATAGCGAGAAAAGCACAGGTTGACTAAATCGTTGAAAGAATATGCTTTGAACGAAGAAATGTGAACAGAGAATTAGACACAAATGTCCTGAGTATGTATATAATCAAGGACAAGGAAAGTAACTCCAATGGTTTTCCTAATTCCTATCTGATTAGGAAGAACTTGTTCCTTATCAATTTTCTACAACTAATAGATTGGATCTGGATTAAACTTGACCGATAAGGAACAAGGAGTAGGAGCACGATCTAAAAAACAGAAAAGAAAGAGGAGAACAGCCCCAGCCGGCCTATATTTTAACGAGAATGACGTGTCGATCGCCTTCCAATATTAGGTTGTCTCCACGAGTCCACGGTGCCGACACTCGGTTTCTCATCATATGGAACTACTAGAATATGGGTAGTCGAAACCCAGATCCTCTGGTTATTCTTTCTTTTTTAATTTTTTTAAAAAAAAACCTTTTAACTTAATTTTTTTTTTATTAATTTATAAATTTTAATTAGGGGTATCAAAGTAATTGCATAATTTCAGTCAAACTCAAATGTCTAAATTAATGGTCAATAAGGATCAATTTGGTATTGATGAAAAGTGAGGGATCAATTTGGCACTTAGAAAAAACATAAAGACCAATTTGGTCACTTTTATAAAAATCACAAACTACTTGGGATTTTAAAAGAAGTCCAGGACCTATTTGGTAATCACCCTTAAAATAAAGAACAATGTTTTCAAAATGTTTTAATCAATCACAAAGTTCTTTATTTTGGACATATTTTTGGCTCTCACCAGAAACCATAATTATAAAATGTCTTTATTTGTTCTTAAAAGGGTTCGACTTACTAGATTAGTTGTAAATAGTATACAAAAAATTAAACATTTAAAAATTAAAACTAAAAAAATTAATTATCTCTAGCTGAATCCTTTTAAGAAGAAACCATGTGAATATTTTCTGAAAAGCTCTTGCATATATGATAAATATATATAAATATATATAAATAAAATAAGTAAGTTTTATAAAAACAACTTTTTTTTTTTAAAATAAAAAAATGGATTTATAAAAGCATTCCAACAAGAAGAATTTGTTTGCAAATAATTTTATGATACTTATCCATATCTATTGTGTATTTGTGTCAAACCTAGAGTTAACGACTGCAATGGGTTTAAAGAACAATAAACCCATTACAGTCGTTATCTCAGGTTAGACACAAATAAATCCACATTCAAATCAGAAGAATGCAGGCAAAGAACCTTGAGAAGCTTTTAGAACCTTTAGGCTTTAGGAAAGGAAAAATATATATATATATATATATATATATATATATATATATACAAAGAAGTATTTGAGAAGAAGTGAAGGGAGACCTGGAGTCTGGAGAGGGTTGAATTTATATATAGTTTTTTTTTTTTTTTTTTTTTTTTTTTTTTTTTTTAAGAAGGGGAAAAGCTTGACAACTTTTATTTGGGTGGTCCCAATGAAAGATTTTATGTTGACCGTTGACCGGTCATATGTATTACTTTTTTGAGCAAACTTTGAAAGCTTCATTGAATCATTGATGCAATATTTCCCACCCAAAATTCAAACTTTTTCATTTGGAGTAATTACCCTAATGACCATCAACTTTTGCCACCGCTATCAAAATGGTCACCAAATGAGGAAATTGATAGAAAATGACCATTTTTGGTAAACATTGTTACACTAATGGTCATTCCATCCAATGAATGACATTTTGGTAAATAAGGGGATAACATTAATTTATTTAAGATGTTTTTTGGAAATCAAAATTTTCTTTTGTTTTTTGAAACAAATAATTATATTTAGTGTGTATATACATATAGCATATCTCAAACACACACACACATATATATATGTATGTATATATATGTATTTCTTTTTTGAGAAGAGTAAAACTACAAAATCTAAAAATTCTAAAAATATATTTGAGATAAGTTGAATATATATATATATATATATATATATATATATATATTTTTTTTAAAAGATTAAGATTACAAAATTTAAAATTTCTAAAAAATATATTTGAGATAAGTTGAAAAGAAATATATATATATATATATATGTTTGAGATATACTATATGTATATGTACACACTAAATATAATTATTTGTTTCAAAAAACAAAAGAAAAAATTGATTTCCAAAAAATATCTAAAATAAATTAATGTCATCCTCATATTTACCAAAATGCCACTTATTGGATGGAATTATATGGAAATGGATGGAATTGGATGGACGGAAATTCTATTATCAGTTCGAATTGACAAAAGTTATATTAGTTCCTTACATGTGGGCCACTGGATTTAAATACTTTGACTTGGCTGTATGCACTTGTCAGTCAAAGTATTTACATCCAGTGGCCCACATACAAGGAACTGATATAACTTTTGTCAGTTCGAACTGATAATAGAAAGATTGATTGGATGGAATGGTCATTAGTGTAACAATATTTGCCAAAAATGGTCATTTTCCATCAATTTCTCTATCTAATGGCTATTTTGATAGCGGTGACATAAGTTGATTGCCACTGGGGTAATTATCCCTTTTCATTTCAATTCATGTGACAGTTGAGATGATAAATGCTGAGTAGATACTCTCTCTTTTTATATAAGTAATAAAAATAAAGTGTATATAGTTTTTTATTAGGGTTATTGTATTTTTAGTCCCTGACATTTGCGTTAATCTAGGTTTAGTCCACGATTTTCTAACATTACTAAGTTTAGTCCACAAGTTCTCTGAAAATACCGAATTGAGTCCCTACCGTCCAATTCCGTTAGGTCAACAAGGGTATTATGGGAATTTCCACTAAAAGCTTCTAGAAACTGGTTTGGAACAAGGGTAAAGACCCTTATGCCCTCCAATTAGATTTAATTAAAAAACAATATAAATAATTGAATTAAATAATTAAAAAATAAATATTATTAAATTAAGTAATAATTATTAAACAATTGAATTAAATAATTAAAAAATAAATTAGTTTTTTTTATATATAAATTTTAATTAAAACAAATTAAATTTAAAATTAAAATATATAAAAATATAATTAATTTAAAAAAATATATATATATATTAAATCCATTTAAATTAATAAATTTAATTTAATTAAATAATAAAATATTAATAAATTTAATTTAATTAAATAAAAAATTAATTAATTAATTAGTTAATAAAAAATTGAAAAATCCAACCCAGAAATTAAACTTTTAAAAAAAAAAACTTTAATAAAGTAATAAAAAAAAATAAAAAAAAAATAATAATAATAAATTAAACCCTAACTATTTCTCTTTCTCCCTCCCTCAATCAAACCACTATAATATCTTTCTCTCTCCCTCACTCTCACCGCCTCTCTCTCCCTCTCTCTCACCATCCATCATTTTCATCATCGCTCATTATCATCCACATCTCCCAAACTCTAGCCACCCAAACTTTAATTATCTCTCTTCCTCTTTGTTCGTCAAAAAACCTCACATGCCCAGTTCATCATCATCATAAATCATCCATGCTTCTTCTTTTTTTTTTTTTTTTTAAATTTTTTTTTAATCTCAAATAATTTCCTTTGATAAAATTAAACCTCACATGCCCAGTTCATCCAACCTCAACCTAATCGAAGATCAACACCAAACCTCAAAAATCCATACCTAGTTCATCATCATCATAAATCCAAACCAGAAAAATAAAATAAAAATTAAAAAAAATTAAAAATGGATTCTGGATCTGCAGCTCTCATACCCATACCATTATGTTTAATGTTCTTCATCTTCTTCCTGTATCTCTTTGGCTCCTTCAAAGCCTTGATGACTAGAGCTGTGGCAGATGGGACGACGGGGACTTTGGCTTGACGATTCTGCACCGTGAGCTTGACAGTCACATGGAGGCCCTTCTAGTCCTTAGCGGTCTCTTTGGCGATGTCTTCACCGATTTATTTAGGGGAGAGACCGAGTGGACCGATCTGGGTGTAAATTGATGATTATTGAAGAAAAAGAAGAATAAGATTTGGGTGTAAATTGTTTCACTTCTAATGATGTGATGATGGAGAGAATGGTGAGAGAGATTTTTATTTTGTATGTAAAATCTGGAAATTGTGAAGAAGATGAACCGGTTCGGTGTTTGTGGGTTTGGTTGTGTGAAGAAGATGAATTGTTTATGGGTGATGTGGTGGTGGTCCGGTTGAAGATCTGGAATGTTGAAGATGAATTATGTGTTTTGTTTATTTTTTATTTTTAAATTGTTTTATTAAAAAAAATGGATTTGGTGGATCTCCATCAGATGGACGAGATGGACAATCTGGATCTCCACCAAATCCATATTTTAATAATAATTATCATTATTTTTAATTAGTTTTTATATATTTTAATTTTAAATTTAATATGTTTTTGTTTTTTTATTTTTTTAATTAAATACAAAATTACCATACTGTCCTTCTTCAGAAACCTTCATTAAGGGTATTTCAGTCATTGTACCCTCTGACAATGCCAGTCCGTATGTTTTAATCGAAACCCTAACAGAAGGACTGAACTTAGTAATGTCAGAAAATCGTGGACTAAACCCAGATTAACGCAAACGTTGGGGACTAAAAATATAATAACCCTTTTTATTATCATATCTTGGGCAAGTTCCAGAAAGATATGGAGAGTTACATGTACTGTTTCTTCAACGTTACCTTTTTCTCTCTTATCTTATTGAATTTATAGACAAATAATTAAAGTGTTTGATTAGTCACTTGATCAGAAACTACTCTTTCAACATAAATGTTGACAGTTGAAATGATAAGTGCTTGGTAGATACACATTATAATATATATATATCAGTCCCGATTTGGTCAGTACACATTGATATAACTTCATAAGGATATTGAATGTGAGCCGAATGTGTATGTACTTGTCAAAGTTTCTCCATAATGAGTGGCTCATATTCAATATCTTTATAAAGTTATATCAGTGCACAATGACTTGAATTTATGTATATATATATATATATATATATATAGTGGTTCTCTAGTAAGGATATCCTAAAATTATAAGTTAAGGACGTCCAACCACAACCACACATTCATATTGGGTATGTGTATTTGTTAATGTAAGGCTGTGGGCCCACTGTGAATGTGTGGCTATGGTTGGATGTCATGAAATTATAAAATGAAGACGATTTTAATTAGAGAAATATTATATATATATATATATATAGTCTTTATACTGTCAATTCGTTCTGATATAAAATATATTAGGACAAAGAATGTGGACCATTAGATTTACATATTTTGACTCAAAGTGTATGCACTTGTCAAAACTTCTCAATAATTTATGGTCCACGTTCTTCGTCATGATATACAGAAATTCTATTATCAGTTCGAACTGACAATAGTTATATCAGTTCCTTGCATGCGGGCCACTAGATTTAAATACTTTGACTTGGCTGTATGCACTTGTCAGTCAAAATGTTTAAATCCAGTTGCCCACATACAAGGAACTGATATAACTTTTGTCAGTTCGAACTGATAATAGAAAGACTGTATATATATTTATATACTCACACTTTTTTTTTTTTTTTTGAATACATACAACAACTACTAGGACCGGCGAGATGAGGCTCTACAAGCGCAGCCACACCTAGGTGGGACAAGACCCACACAATGGAGGGAACAACTTTCCCTAAATACACACTGGGCCAAGGATCGAACCTTGGTGGGAGAGAGTCTCAGACAGACTTTGGCCACCAAGGCTAAGGGCCCGTGTGGTATATAGTCACACTTAACACCTCAATTGATATATGGGTTGGGAAGAAAAGTTGAGATTTTATATAGGTGAGATGTAATATCATGTTTTAATGATAACATTTATGTTAGGGGACTTTTTCTTTTTTAAATAACCTTTCTTTTAAATGTTAAAACTTCGATTTAAAATTTTTCTTTAAATACCTCATATAATTCCAAAAAAAAAAAAAAAAAATCCCTAAATAAAAATTTTCTTTTATCTTTTTTTTTTTTTTGCTGGAAGTTAATCGGCAAATGTTTAGTTAATTGTACTTTTAAAAATACTATATAGTTCAAAAAAAATATACATATATTTAGTAATTTTATTACAAAAGTACTGAGATATTATTAAGTAAACTTTATTAGGGGGATCACAATGAAAGATTTTGTGTTTTTTTTTTTTTTTTTGAAATATTATAATAATTCCGAGTTTTATGGGGAAGAGGGTGATTCAAACCCACAACCTCGTAATGTGTGTGATGGATTTTATGAATGATTTTGTGTTGACCATATGTATTGCATTTTTTAACAAACTTTGAAAGATTTATGGGGTATTATATTCTGGTCCCTAAGTTTTTGTACATTGTGACTTTTTTAATTGTCTTTCTATTTTTCACTGGCATGGTCCCTATGTTTTTAAAAACTCATCAATTTGGTTCCTCTGACTAAATTTTTAACGGCAACCCTAATATAAACAGTAAATTGACCATTTTACCTTTAACTTAAAGCAAATGATTTAAAAGTACTATTTTACACTAACTTCGTCATTTTTTACAATTTATCCTAACTTGTATTCCAATCCTAATATGACATGTGTCACCAAATTTTAATTTTTTTTAAAAAGTGCTTAAAATATTAATGAAAATCTGAATTTTTATATGGAAATGAAAAAATAGAGAACAAAAAAAAATCAGTTTAAAATTAATTAACATTTAATCTTAAAATTTTTAAAAAGAAAAATAAATAAAAAACTGAAAATCATTATTTAAAAAAAAAATTAATACTATTTTAATTAAAAAATCATTATTTTAAAAATAATAATAAAAAGTTTGAAGAGATCTCAATTTAAACAAATTTTTTATTTTAAAAAAAGATTTTGAAAAGTGCTTAAAAAAAGTTAATTTTTTTTAAGGGATCTGGAGATCTAGATATCTTTTAAAAAAATAATAATAATAAATAAAACAAAATAAACTTCAATTTTTGTTGGAAAACAAAACAAAAGGTGGAAATATTATGTTTACGTGTTCGAATCTCTCATAAAGGCGAGAAATCAGTAACCAACAATGAAGCCCCACATTCTCTCACAAAATTTGGTATAGTCTCTTCAGCTTCTCCCTATATATTTCAATTTTCAATCCACAAAATACGAAGCTTCATGATTTAGTGCATCAGAGATCTGGAACCGACCCGGTTGAACAACAGAAGCTGAGCGTTGAAGGTTGAGATCTGTACATAAACAACAAAAGACCTGTGTTTTAGGATCCGGTTGAACAACAGAAGGTTGAGACCACGTCAGTGAAAAATGAAAAGACGGTTAAAAAAGTCATAAATCGTGAAAGCATAGGGACCAAAATGATAAAACCATCAAAATTTATTGAATTCCGTTTTAAACCGAGAATATACTTTTTCATATGGAAAGGATTAATGTTGTCAAGAGGGGCTGGCCTGGCTCACATAAGCCCAGCATGCTAGGGCCGTTTTGGAAAATGGAGGCCCGGCACGACACGCGGCATAGCCCTTGGTGGGTTGTGCCGTGCCAGCACGCCGATTGGCTCAGGCAGGCCTAAATGGGCCGGGCCTAGGCCCATTTTCAATTATTTTTTTAAATTTATATTTATAAGTATTTAAATATTTAAATTTAATTGTTATAACTTAACTTATAATATTGTTTTAACAATTTAACTTATGTATTTTTATTTGTAATTTGTTTATCTTATTTATTATTTTAGTCTAATAAAAAATGTAGAAAATAGATATATTTATTATTTTATTTAATAAAATAATTCAAAGAATAAATAAAGATAGAAGATTAAAGAAAATAAAAAATTGATGAAATTATGAAAATATGAAATGAAGAATTATTTATTTATTTTGGACTTCCAGTATTATATTTACATGATTGCCTCATTAAAAACCTTACCAAGAAAACCCAGTGGGATAAAAACTTGGTAAGGGAAAAAGGGTGCAATCTTACAGGTTAATGAACATGTATAACCTAAGCCTGACCTGTTTCGGTCGCGGGCCCGGGCCGGCCCGGCACGCCAGCTTAATAGGCCAAGCCCAAGCCTGTTAAGCCGATGTGCCGTGCTAGGCCCAGGTGGCACGGCCTGCAGGCCTACTCGGCACAACCCGCCAAGCTTGTTGGCCTAATTTAAAAAAAAAAAAAAAATGAATTCTGGTAGGCCAGCCTGTTAGGGCCCACAAGAATTCAAAATTTCAATTTATTTATTTTTTTAAAAAAATTCAAAGCCCGTTGGGCTCAGCCCGTTAAGGCCTTAACAGGCTGGCTCGCCCTAGCATAGGCCATGTGCCCAAGCCGGGCCCACGCTCCCCCTAAACAAGCCAGCCTCGCACGCCCTGTCTCCCTAACAGGCCATGCGTGGCACGACCCAATATGCCAACGGGCCTAACGGGGCCCAGGCCTAACTGGCTGGGCCGGCCTATTTTGACACCACTACTAGTCCTAGATCTGGTTACTGCCGGAACTCTCTTCGACATATAAATTGGAGAAATTTTGAATAAGTTCTTCATCTGCCGTTTCATTTTGCATCCTCTTTCGAGCATGCTCTTAATCTCGAAGACATGTTAATACCTCCACCATCTTTGGAGACAAAGAACTTCTTCTTGATTCAATAATTCATCCATTCGTGCTGAATACTTGTTCTGAAGACACTGGGGACACAGGGATAACCAGTACGTCACCTGCTAGGTGTGACATGACCAGATATCTATAACTATAGGTCTTCCACCATAGCAACAGATCAAATGCCTCTGTATTTTCGAATGAATCGAACTGTGCTTTAAGGAAGTTGTTCAATTCGGCACCGGAAGTTGTAGCAGCTCGTGAAGAAGAAGAACTTGATAAGCCAACTTTTTTTCGGCGTTTTAGAATGTTCCAACTTGTCTGTAACGGGAGTTTGTCCGGTTCTGCTGATGGTTGCCTGTCAATGCCGCCATACTTGCGTTCAGAAATACTAAAAACTTCGAACAACTTGTTTCGAATGTCAGTAACTTGTGCAGAATATTCTATGCTCAAATTACCACCAGTATACTCAAGTAAAGCTTCTAAACTAGATAATTTAACCCTAAGATCTACTATAACATCTAAGGCATAAAGGAAAGGAACTGTAGACCAATATTTTTTAAACTTGGTATCCATGGCAACAACTGCAGTGCCTAAGATATTATCTTTCCTATAATTGTTTAACGTTTCAGACATTTCCACTATCTGATGGATTGCATGGGAAGATGTGGAGTAATAGACCCTGGAGAGAGTTACAGTGGCATTGTAAAAAACATTTAAAAATTCAACAAAAATCTTTGCCACATACCAATCGTTTAGGGTCAATACTTGATAGCCAATTTCGAACATTTTCATGTTATACAAACCTGAAATAGTTGTATCATAATCCAAACAATTTTGTAGCATTAAATAAGTAGAGTTCCATCATACTGGCATTCTGTTTGGAATCTTCGGGGTCGTAGACCGTAAGTTTTATAGTATCTGTCGAATTCTTGCAATCTTGGATTAGAGCTGCCGATCCAATTAAGAAAGGGCATCTCTAATGTGATCTATACGATTTCTTACTTCCTTCATACTAGATTGTATAACTAAATTTATGATATAACATGCGTCCGTTGATGAAAGAAATAACCCCCATCTTGCGGGATTTTTCTTTCAATAAACAATGCAATAAAGCTAGTATTTGCAAATGCATTATCTACTATTCTAATTCTAATACTATATTACTATCATCTAACTATTATTAATTATTCTCTAATCTCTCCACCAAGACACCAAAGTACAAAGGTACTTTTTTTCTTTAAGTGTTATTATTTAATTTTATGTTTTAGTTTTTAAATTTTATATTTATACTTAATATATTTATGCTTAGTTATTAATTTTGATATTTATTCTTAGGTTTTATGTATATTTAATATTTATGCTTAGTTTATATTTTTAACCCCTAATTTAAATCTTTTTCTAGAAACACCACTAAGAGCGATATGTTAAAATGTTTTAAAACCAAACGAGATGACTTGATGGCTGAATTACAACATCTAACTGTCTCTATCGAATTAACTTCCGATATTTGGACACTATTTAGAATCTGATTGGAGGTTACAAAAAAAAAAAAAAAAAAAAAAAAAAAAAAAAAAAAAAAATCTTGGTTTTCATCTTATGGATTTTACACATACCGCAGAAAATATTTTTAATGTCATTCTTTCTGTTTTAGAAACTTATGAAATAACTCAACGCATCATTTCTACCACATTAGATAATGAATTGGTAAATACTAGCTCTATTGCATTGTTTAATGAAAGAAAAATCCTGCAAAATGGGGGTTATTTTTTCCATCAACGATGTGCATGTCATATTATAAATTTAGGGGAGAATTACATTTTAGTCCCTGTAGTTTGCCTTGTTCTACGTTTAATCCACGATTTTTTTTTATTGTAACTTTTAGTCCTTTTGTGACAGAATCTGTCAAAAGACAGATTCTGCCATGTCAATCGGACTAAAAGACATTAATACCCCTCTGACTGTTTGATACTCGTTGAATGACCGTTTTACCCTTAATTAAAAATTAAAAACTAAAAATTAAAAACAAATTTAATAATATATATATATATATATATATATATATAATAGATTAAAAAAAACAAATAAATATAAAATAAATAAAACAAAACAAAACAAAAATTTTTTTAAAAAAATTCCATAAAAAATTAAACCCAGATTTCACCTTCTTCTTCAACCTTCTCCCTCTCTCTCCAGAGTCATCATCATCAAGCCAAAATCAAATCCAAGCCAAACCCAAATCCACATTCAAGTAAAAAATTCAAGTAACAAACACAAGCACAAGCACAAAGACATCAACAAATTCAAGTAAAATAAACCAAATAAACCAGATCGATAACAACCAAATAAATTCAAGTAAAATAACAAATGAAATGCACATTTTCTATCCGTACACTGAAATTTCTTCCAACCCTAATGCTTTCCCAAAACTAAAAAACAAAATTCCAAATACAACCAAATACCCATCTTCTTCTTCACGGCACCATCTTCATCTTCTTCTCTATCTGTCACCCACCTCTATCTTCATCTTCTTCATGGCACCAAAGACCCATCTCCACCATCTTCTTCATGGCACCCCATCAACACCACCAACCAAATACCCATGACCACTCTTCTTTGCAACAGACAAAAACCCAAATACAAACCCCCAAAACACCGATTCACCAACATCCATGAAATCCAAATCAATTTGACGACGACGGAGGCGACGACTGGAAGTGACGACGACGACCGGAAATAGCGACGACAGGAAGTAGCGACGATGACCGGAAGCAGCGACGACAACCGGAAGCGCGACGATGACGACGAGATCTCTCTCTTCTTATTCTTCTTTCACGGCTTCTGGGTGGTTGACAGTGGGTGGTTGACAGTGGGTGGTTGATGGTGGTGGTGGTGGTGGTGAGAGATAGAGAATAAGATTGATGGGTTTGGATTTGATGGTGAAAGATAGAGAATAAAATTAGGGATTTCTTTCTTGGAAAAGCCATGAACTTTCTTGGAAAACCTAGAAAGAGAGTTGAGAATGAGACTGATTGTTGTGATTTGCTTGGAAGAGGGTTTTGTTCTTCTGATGATGATTGTTGTGATTTGGAGATGGGTGGTTTGGGGATATAGGTGATCATGAGAGATCGTTTTTTTTTTTTTTTTTTTTTTTTTTTGTTTGTTTTGTTTGTTTGTTTAAAGAGATCTAGAATCCAGATCTCTTCAAAACTTTAAAAAAAAATTTTTAAAAAAAAATGGTAATGAGAGGAGATTTATTATTTAGAGACCGATTTTTTTTATTTTTTATTTTTAAATTTCTGTTATTTTAAAAATAAATATTTAGTAAAATTAAAATTTTAAATATTTAGTAAAATGACGTGGCATGATCTCCTCCACTCATTTATTTTTTTATTTAATATATTATTAATTATATATATCAAATTACCTTTATAACTTTCAGCCCTAATTGCCCTTTCTGTCCCCACTGATGAATTTACCTATTTACCCTCGTTGACCCTTGTTGACCCTCGTTGACTTGACGGAACCCTAACAGAATTGAACGGTAGGGACTACAATCCCTATTGTCAAAATAATAATGGACTAAAAGTTACAATACCAAAAAACTGCGTACTAAACGCAGATTAAGGCAAACTATAGGGACTAAAATACGATTTTCCCTAAATTTAGTTGTATAGTCTGGTATGAAGGAAGTAAGCGATCGTATAGATCGCATCAGAGATGCCCTTTCTTGAATCGACAACTCTAATCCAAGATTGCAAGATTTCGACAGATACTGTAAAACTTACGGTCTACAACCTTGAAGATTCCAAACAAATATTCCGATAAGGTGGAACTCTACTTACTTAATGCTGCAAAATTGTTTGGATTATGATACAACTATTTTAGGTTTTTATAATATGAAAATGTCCAAAATTGACCGTCCAGTACTGACCCCAGATAATTGGTATGTGGCAAAGATTTTTGTTGATTTTTTAAAGGTTTTTTACGATGCCACTGTAACTCTTTCCGGGGTCTATTACCACATATCTTCCTAGGCAATCCATCAGATTGTGGAAACGTCTGAAATGTTAAACACTTATAGTAAAGATACTATCTTAGACATTGCAGTTGTTGCCATGGAGACCAAGTTTAAAAAATACTGGTCTACAATTCCTTTCCTTTATGCCTTAGGTGTTATAGTAGATCATAGGGTTAAATTATCCGGTTTAGAAGCTTTGCTTGAGTATATTGGTGGTAATTTGAGTGTAGATTATTTCACATAGGTTACTAACATTTGAAACAAGTAGTTTGAAGTTTTTATTATTTATGAGTGCAGGTATGGCGGCGTTGACACACAACCATCAGTGAAACCAGACACACTCCCATTACAGACAAGTTGGAGCATTCTAAAACGCCGAAAAAAAGTTAGCTTATCAAGTTCTTCTTCTTCACGAGTTGTTACAACCTCCAGTGCCGAACTAAACAGCTTCCTTAAAGCTTAGTTCGATTCATTCAAAAACACTAAGGGATTTGATCTGTTGTTATGGTGGAAGACCTATAGCTACATATATCTAGTCCTATCACACCTAGCACGTGACGAACTAGTTATCCCCGTGTCCACTGTTTCTTCAGAACAGACATTCAGCACGAGTGGACAAATTATTGAACCAAGAAGAAGTTATTTGTCTCTAGAGATGGTGAAGGTATTAACATGCCTTCGGGATTGTGAGCTTGCTAGAAAGAGGATGTAAAATGAAACGGTAGACGAAGAACTTATTCAAAATTTCTCAAATTTATATGTCAATGAAAAGGCAGTAACCAGGTCTAGGACTAGGTTATACATGTACATTAACTTGTAATACAATTGCACTTTTTTTCCCTTACCAAGTTTTATCTCACTGAGTTTTTCTTGGTAAGGTTTCTTACACTCTAACCAAGTCTAGGACTAGGTTATACAAGTACATTAACTTGTAATACGATTGCACTTTTTTCCCTTACCAAGTTTTTATTTCACTGAGTTTTTCTTGTAAAGGTTTTTTAATGAGGCAATCATGTAATACTGAAAGTCAG
Source organism: Acer saccharum (assembly GCA_030490815.1). Taxonomy (NCBI): domain Eukaryota; kingdom Viridiplantae; phylum Streptophyta; class Magnoliopsida; order Sapindales; family Sapindaceae; genus Acer; species Acer saccharum. The sequence continues at coordinate 1,795,649 of CM059874.1, read as the reverse complement.
AAATAAATAAATAATATTTCATTTCATATTTTCATAATTTCATCTAATTTTTATTTTCTTTAATCTTTTATCTTTATTTATTCCCTTTAAATTATTTTATTAAATAAAATAATAAATCTATCTATTTTCTACATTTTTTTATTAGACTAAAATAATAAAAAAGATAAACAAATTACAATTAAAAATACATAAGTTAAATTGTTAAAACAATGTTATAAGTTATAACAATTAAATTTAAATATTTAAATACTTAACAATTTATTTTTTTTAAAAATAATTGAAAATGGGCCTGAGCCCAGCCTGTTTAAGCATGCCTAAACTGGCCAGCGTGTCTTGCCGTGCCTCCATTTTCCTAAACGTGTCGGGCCAGCTCCTTTTTACACCATTATCCGACGAATATTTTTCAAAATTATCACGCAAATATCTTTACACTTCTCCCTATAAATTATGTCAAATACTTTATCTATTATGCACATTTTACAAAAACTTATTTTTCAAGTTGTAATATGATATTTTCTATAAAGATTATGGTTAAAGTCATTGAAGGAGAAGAATATGGTAGTGGAACCGATGAAGTAGGATCGGAAGGAAGAAAATCAAATAAAGAAAATAACAATCATAGAGATAATTTGATTTATCGGATTAGTAACCAACTAGAAATTATACACAGGTGAGATAAATTTAAATATTTGTAGTTTAATTATCAATTACATCGGCTATAATATATTTATTTGAAGCAATCAACTCAAATAAACTCTTCAAATTTTTATTTATTTAAATAAAATAAAATTATTAAATTAGTTCTTGTCAACGCATGATAAGTAACTAAAGGGGATTTTTATTCAAATTCAAAACTAGATGGTTATTTTCTTATAATGGATCATCATAGAGGGCTTTTCTGCAAATCTACCCATGCAACAATTAACATGAATGATTAACCAATTGTCAATTTGTTATGGTGGACAACGAAATGAGGTTGGTCTAGTGGTAAAACCCCTCATACTTGCACCATGAGATTATGGGTTCAAGTCCTCCCCATTCCTCGAAAAACCCTGATTTATGTAAAAGTGTAACATTTAAAATTTTAAAAAAAGGTTGTGGTGGACATTTCTTTGTCTTGTCAATCCAAAATCTATCCAAAGCCCATTTCTTAAAAAATAAAAAAATAAAAAAAAATAAAAAAATTGTCAAAAGAAGTTAAGAACCCAAAAACCCAAAATCTATCCGAAGCCCATTTCAAAATAATAATAATAATCAGTAAAAATAATACTCAAAAATGGGAAATACATCCAAAATCTGTTCTATATTTGATTCTCCCGATTGTCTGCTATATATATATATATATATATATATATATATATATAAATTATACGGTTACCTTTTAAATTTGGAAACACTATTCAATATTTGATTCTCTTGATTATTTACCATTATAAAAGATTTCATACGGTTATGTATTTGAATTGGAATTATTTCCATATTATTTTATTTTTTCTAGTTTGATATGATATCTTATACCTATAAATAGGCTTCTATACTAATAGAAAATTAGTATCACAATAATAAAATTATTTTTCTCTTCTATATTATTTATGCATCTTCGAGAATCAAAGAATGGAAGATGAGTCAGAATCAGAGATTACCGCCTTACCGGTAAGCTAAAAAATATCAATTCACTCACAAATATTATATCAATTGTAATATGATATTTATATCATGGATGAATTAGTTGGAGGAGAAGAACAGCGTGGAGGAACCTGTGAACTTGTGAAGCAATATCGGTAGGAAGAAGATCAAAAGAAGAAGACATAGATTTAATTGGATTAGTAACTTACCATAATTATATAAAGGTGAGAATAAATTTAAATATTTATAGTTTAATCACTACAAAAAAAAAAAAAAAAAAAAAAAAAAAAAAAGAGAAGATATTTTTTTATATGTTTATTTAGATGAGATGAGATTGGTCCGGTGGCATACCCCTCATACCTACACCACGAGTTGTGGATTCGAGTCAGTGATGTAGCTACGATTTACTAGGGGGGCTAGACTGAAAACCAGTGTTCGAAAAAAATGAAAAAATCGGCCGCCTAGGCGCCTCCTATAAGCTAGACGAATGCCAGCCATCCCGATTCGGCCAAATTGGCCATATTAGGCAGACAGAAGAAAATCGGCCTATTTGGCCAGGAAAATCGTGCTAAGCGGAGTCAATGCATGACTCCACCTAGTCGTTGTAAAGACTTGCCGTCGACGGAAGTCGCTTGACCGGTAAATTGTCACCGTCGTAAGAATTCAATAACATGAAATATGTTGATAATGGAGAAACTATTTTACTTGATAATCGATTTTCATTTGATTTTGGGAAGAAATCCAAAATATTTTTCCTTTGCTTTAATTTTTGATTATTTGGCATAATAACCTACAATAGTAAGAATCCAATAAGAAATAGACACACACACACACACACACACACACACACATATATATGGCAGAGTCACAACTCACAATCACAATCAAAAATCATCCAAATAACATGAAATATGTAAATAGATTTTCTAGAACAATTTAATTCTACATCTCTAATTCTCTAAATGACTAAATCAGTAAATCTCATCATCTCAAACCCAAAATTGAAGTGTATTTAAAATAATAATAAAGATCCACATAGACCACATACCTAAGTTACCTTGTAGTCTTGTAGACTAAAATTTAAAACTCCATTTTTTCTTCAAGAAAATTTTTAACCTGTTTTAATTCATAATACCAAAATCATATAAAAGTTAAAACAATCTAATTTCTTTTAACCAAGAACTTTCTAATGGAAAAAATAACTAAAAATATTGATAACAATTTTTAGAATTACAAATTAAAGGATTTTCGTATAAACCCTAAAACTAAACTCTATACAGCATAGAGTATAAAAGAATGAAAATATAAAATTATTAGAGAAAGGAGAAAAAGTGAAATTATTTACCTTGGCCGTTGCTTGTTATGTTCAAATTGGTATTTTGGTTTCTTGAATTCGCATTGGTGATTGAAGGAGTGTCTCGTCCTCTTGAGAAAAAACGAAGAAGAAGGAAAATTATGTTTGGAGGAGTTGTTTTGTTAATTGTTATTTTATAACTATATATTTCAATTAGTGGGTGAAATTGATAGGCTATTAGGTGACATTTGACAGGTTCACAGGCCTTCCACCGGACAGAAAAATGGCAGTGAGTAGTCCCACTCCCACTCTGGTGAGTGAAGACTTTGGGTGAAAGAAAACAAAAAATAATAATAATATATATGTATATGTAATTTTTTTTTTTTCCTGTAAGTTTTATAGTTTGTGTTGGCATCAATTCCATATCAAAACGTGTTTCTCTTGCAATGTTTAGTGGTTAGTAATTGAAGAATTAAGAAGACGAAGAACGTCTCAACCACAATTCATTCAAGAAGCCGGCTTTTAAGAGATTCGTGCATCATTGATCAACAAAGGTATTAAAGGACCTCATATCTCTTACAAGGCTAGGCACACACACACACATAGCATTTTTGTGTGTTCCTTCATGATTTAATTTCATTTATATATCACTTTCACACACTTGGCAAAATATGCTTATGCATTCATATTATGTTGATAAACTTTGTGTTTTGCATTTTCTAGGACTATGTCCGGAAACTAGCATATGTGTGTGTCTTTGTGTTTGTATATTTCCGTGTTTTTGTATTTGGACTTGAATATGCTCTATTATGATTCCTTATTGAGTTCCGGTCGTTTCGGTTACTCATTCATGTAGTTTCGAGTCCAAACGATGTAGCTACGCTACTTTTCGTTCTCATTCGTTGAGTTGACTTCATCGACGTTTTCCGAGATGATTTCTCAACCGTTTTTTAAAGTTGTGTAGTCTTCGTCGTGCGTGAGAGAGTCACGGTTCATAATCTGGAAATGGATTCGAAATCGGAGTTTGGATGCCCAAGATACGGGCTAAAGAACCGAGGGAGCGCGTGAGAAGACAGCCCAGGCCGTGAGGCCACTTGGGCTGGCCATGTGTGTGGCCGTGGGCCCCACGGCCTTGAGGGCTCTCTGCCCCCGTGTGGGCCACGCGCCCCCCACGGCCAGGGGGTGACGTGGCCTCACACAATTGGCCGGTTGGCTCTTCTCTCTCCTCCTATTTCTTCCCTCTCTCTCTCCATTTGAAAAACTAAGAAGAAAAATTGAGTTTTCCCGTAAGAAATCCTCTCCAGATTTTCAGAACTTTAAAACACCATATCTTCCTCATTCGAAGTCGGATTTGAGTGGTTCAAGTTGGAGAGTGTTCGTATTTGAGTCCTCTATCATCTCCAAGTGGTTTGGTGGCTGTTTTTGTCAAGATTTCTTGTGGTCACACACTGATTTCCGAACCAGCTATAGAATCCAAGGTATTGGACTTAACTTTGGGATTTCTTTCTTTTTAACCTTCCATTTGCTTGGGGTTTCTTGTTCTATATCTATGTTTATGTTTGGTAAAAGCTATTGAGAAAGATAGCTTGATTATCATTCTAATTGAAAGTCAATTTGTGGACTAATGTTGACTAGTTTCTATGATTCTAGGTTTTACATATGTTTGTGAGTTGTATTGTGATTAGAATGACATCTTAGGTTGTTTGGAACTTAATTGAATTAATTTTGTGATAAACGACCTTGAGATTTGATTTGATCCTTTGATTGATGAAATCTAGGATTTGTGTATTTGTTTGTGATTTAGAGAATCTAGGTTTTGATTGATGTAAATCTCAAATCCTTGCTCTATATTTTTGACTAGAATATTGATTGATTTTAATCTCATATATCTAGCATTTAATTGTATATTGATAGCATCTTGAATTTGTACTTCATGAATATATTTTGATTCAAGTATTGTATATGTGAATGAGACTTTGAGCTTATGTGTTTGGTGTTTCACATGCTTAGGTTTTTATTCTCGTATTTTGCATCTAGACTTGATTACTTGTGATATCACATGTTTAGGTCTATTTGTGCCATAGAATGTATTGATCACATGTTCTATGTTGACTTGATTGTTTGCATCATTTGCATTCACATGATCACACTAGGAAGTCCTTGTAAAATGCATGAAGTCTTGGTTAGAGTCGGGATGACTCGGATAGCCAAGCAAGAAGTCTTGCCTAGAGTCGGGATGACTCAGATAGGTAAGCAAGGAGTCATGGCTAGAGTCGGGAGGACTTGGATAGTCATGCATGGGAGGCTCCCTAGAGGCAAGAGTGCATTGGATAGGGAGTTGGCTATTGTATTGGTAGGCCTAGGCGTATGGTTAGACATAGACTCCGATAGAGCGGGGTACATGGGAGAAGTATACACTCTTGAGGAATTTCTAATCTACCATCGATGTTGATTGTGTGTGGTGTCCAATATATGGTGGTTTCGCATCATTGAGGGATTTCACACTTTCCAATAGGATTGGGTAGGCTTAGACTTCACTAGGTTGGGTGAGCTAAAGATTGGTCACTTTGTTAATGTTCTATATTTACTTTCCAATAATATAGTACCCAATGGTTGTAGTTCAACCCGTGGATGTTTCCTCCTTGGAGGTTTTACCACGTTAAAAAATCTCTTGTGTTAATTCTTCCTATCTCTTTCTCTTATGTTTTAATTGTATATTTTATTATCTTGGTTCATAATATTCACATGTGTGAAGCAAGACTTTGTATAGTGTGATTAGTGAATTCATTTTATTGATCAATTTTGTATCTATGATTCTTTTGTATATTGTAATTTTTGTATAGTGACATTTTGATCACTCTTGTAACTCATTGAATATCTATTGAAATACAAGCTTACTTTGTTGTTGTGTTTATTTGTTCTTATACCTCACACAACTAGTTGATATACTTAGACTTTGCACTTATGATTGTATTATCGTATTGTCTATGTATGTCTTCCTTGGCTTATATTGTTATGTGTAAGGCTACCTTGAGGGACAAACGAAAGTTTGTTCAAGGGATTGAAAAAAGGTGTAAAAACCTATTCACCCCCCCCCCCCCCCCCCCCCCCCCCCCCCCCCTCTAGGTATGCTTTAAGCAATTTAACTACGTTTGTATACTTTCATTTTCTTTTTGAAAATTGTGACCGGGCTACAGCCTAGTCTAGCCTACGTTTGGCTCCGCCCTTGATTCGAGTCCTTTCATCCCCCAAAACTCTGTGAATTTATGTAATATTAAAAAAAAAATGTTGATTTATTAGTGCCTGCAGTAGTATGTCACCTATGTAGCACGGATACGGATACAGATACGGGTACGGGATACGGATACGGATACGGCACGATACGGGGATACGGTGAATCTTTAAAACCTAGACACGGATACGGCAGGATACGTCAATTAAAATAATATATTTATATTTAAATAATAATAATAATAATATGAAAACATATTTGATAATTCATTCAGAATAAAATTATATTCAGAATCCAAATAAAACATGTCACATAAGTCGAACATATTATAAAATCTAAATAAAACATACGTCACATAAGTCATAACATATTACAAAATCCAAATAATACATAATTTTTTTTCATAAAACATATTTTAAACTCCTAATTAACTTCATTATCATCATTCATATTGTTAAAGGATATAAATAATTCGTTTCTAACCCTAGTTCATCAAGAGAAAGGTTTGCAATATCAAGTATCCTGGTATTCTCCATGTCAATGGAATCAAAACCAAAATTTCCTTACAATTTCATTTTAACTCCCAAAATTTTGAAATTATAATTTGACCCCGTTTTATACTAAAATAATTATAATATTGCCCCAAACGTATCCTCCAATTATCCCCCAAGTATCCAACAAGTATTCTCTAGTCAAACTTGTGAAAAAGTTAACGGATACACCATTTAGAGTATCGGATATATATCCTGGAGTATTCAGAAAGTATCTGAACTGGATACGAGTTCGATACGAGTTACCTCCACCAAATGGAGTATCCGTGCTCCCTAGTATGTCACATAGGTGGACACAGTGCTATAGCCTTACATTTATCACGTTCATGTTGTAACCCAGTCAATGTAGATAGTTTGACTATACTTTTGTACAATTAAATTAAGTTGCTTCACTTTTTATTCATATTTTGTAAAATTTCATAATTTTTTTGTTGTTCTTGTAATTTTATCCTTAAAATTCTCAATTATTGAAATATATTTGATCTTGAACATCCTATACTGTATAAGGGTTTTTATTTATTTTTTATTTATTATTATTATTATTATTATTATTATTATTATTATATATAATTTTTATTCTTTTAGTTTTTTTAATCAATATTATCAAGTTGGAATTAAAAGTTTCCACCTATGGAATTTGTAATTTGTACATTAGCAAATTTTTTATATTAAATAACATAAAATAATTAACAAATTATTTACAAAAAATAAAGAAAAAATAATTAACAAATTATCATATCAACAAATTTAAATCTAAGAAACTCAACGAGAGATCTTAACGAACATTAATCGTATATATTTATATATAAATTTAAATTTTGTGTATACATATTTTAAATTCATGATATGAGATTAGAGCATCTCTAATGTAAATATGCATTTTTGAATTTCTAACTAGTGACACATCAACCGATCATCATATATATTGAATATGGATCTACTTTATCAATTTTTTTTTCTAAGAAATGCATATTCTCATCTTCACTGTAATTATCTAAAATCAAATATGTATATATTTTTTACCAATCATTTTAAAACATTTATTTCACTTTCTCTACTCTTTTATTTCAAATAAATATGTATCTATTTTTGACCAATCATCTATCTCATTCTCTCCTATATTTTATTTTACAATTAAATGAAGTGTAATTTTATTGGTGGAAAAAAGTTAGAAATCCTAGTCAGCATTTCTATCTAATTTTTTTTTTTTTTTTTTTTTTTTTTTGCCATATCACCTATATATTAAAGTTAGATAAAGTTTGATAAGAGTATCTCCAATAATAATGTAGGTTGTGAAAATATTAGATGTCATGTAGGATGAATATCCACTTTGTTTAAAAATTCATCCCCTCCAATGCAACCTATCTAGTACAACTTCAAGCTGAGGTGACAACTTTTTTTTAGAGGCTGTCAACATGACTCTTTGATTTTAGAGGGTTTGTTGGCCTAGTCAGCAATCACTCGTCTTCTACTTTGTTTTATTCAACAATTCTAAAGTATATTTAAGGAGACTAATAATAAATTGACATATCATTAAAAACATGTATTTTACAAGTGAAGCATTGGAGACCACTTTTTCATATGAATGTTTATCAAGTTTAGTTATATACCACATATGAAGCAATTTGTTTGACAATGTTGACATATCACCATTTTTTTTCAAATGTAAGTCACATTACCATCAGAGGAGATGCTCTAATTGCATTGGAGAGAGTTTTTCTAACTTTTTATCTATTTATCCAATGTGACACTCAATTTTCACCAAATGCATATTTGTATTTGAGATGCTTTTAATATTATGTATAATTTATTTGTTTGAATTCTATTTCAAGATAAGTATTTTATTTATTTATTTTCTGTTAAAAAAAAGATAAGTATTTTTTTTTTCATTTTCTGGAATATTAATCAAATTATATGGAATCCTGATAAAGTAGATAAATCATGCAAAAACTCCACTTATTCCTCAAACAATTAGGCCATGTTCGGTGGCCTGTATTGTATTGTATTAACCCTTTAAAATGTATTAAAACAATACAATGCTATGTTTGGTGCTCATTTGAGGTTCCTTCGTGTTGTATTAATTTAATACATAATTTTCACCTAATACACCATACACTGCACTATCTAATACATAATAACAGATGGTATTACACTGTATTAGATTATGATGAATTTACTCAGTTGCAGAGAAAAAACGAAGTCAAAAGATCACAAAGCTTTTACTTGAAGTCTTGAAAAGTTTCGATTTTGAGAGTTGAAAGTGGACTTGTTTGGTTCGAGATGGTCGATTGTCGCCGGTGTAGAGAAATGGAGGCTGAGATTGCGAAGAAGAAGAGCGAGCACGAAGCTCTCGAGGTCAGATTCAGGGCCTTGGAGGTCGAAAAGGTCACGATCGAAGACGAATTGAAGGCGTTTAAAAGAGAAAAAGAAGAAGGAATTGTCGACTTGACGACGGAGGACGCCGACAAAGAAGAAGAAGAAGAGACGGTGGCTCAACTTATGATTGAGAACAGCGTTTTGGAGTGCGATAAGAGAAAAACCGAGAACAAGATTGAGTTTTTGGGGGTTAGGGATTTGGTCGTGGTCGGAATTGGGGATTAGGGATTTGGTCAGATTTGGGGTTAGGGTTTCTGGGAAATACCCAAGTTGTTCTTCCTTTCTTGCTCGTCGGCAGCATCTTGCTCTTCGTTTCTTGCTCGTCGGCAGCATTTTGCTCTTCTTTTCTTGCTTCTTTTCTTCTTTTCTTCTTTTCTTGTTCTACTTTTCTGACACTCCTTTTTTCTCAGGTGCTTGTTGGTTTTGAAGAGTGGTGATTTGGAACACCCTTTCATTGCAGATTACAACTCAATTGGTTTGTTTTGTGGATGGGTTTGTGGTGGTTGGTTTGTTTTGATTTGGGGAAGAACATAATTTTTTTTTTCTTCTGTTGATCTCCATTGTTTTTTCTTTGGATCAGATCGGTGATGTTGAGTCTGGATTGGTAATGGTGGTGTTATTGATGATTATGTTCTGGGTTTGATTCTGTTGATGGTGGTGATGAAGTTCTAGGTTTGAATTTCTGGGTTGGGTTCATTTTGAAGATGGTGATGAGTTGATGAATTTTTTTTTTTTTTTTTTGTTGAATTTCAGGGTTGAGTTTTTGTAGTGAGTTTCTTTTTTTGTTGATGAATACAGTCTAATACGAAATCACATCCAAACAAACATCGTATAACTTAATACGGTCCAATACGAAAAATTACCAAACACAGGATTGTATAATAATAATACAGTCCAATGCAATACTATACAATACAGCGTACTAATCCAATACAATACAGCATACTAATCCAATACAATACAATACAGCGTACTAAACGAGGCCTTAGATCATTACAAAAATTAATTAATTAATTAAAATATATATGACACTTAATCCAAAATATGAACACTCAAAAACAGAGTAAACGAACAGAGGAAACAAAAACAGAGATGACAGCAGAGCCAAAGCAGAATGCAGCAGTGTGCGTGACCGGAGCCAACGGCTTCATAGGCTCGTGGCTGGTCAGGACCCTTTTCGACAACGGCTACACTACCGTCAACGCCGCCGTCTATCCGGGTTCGGACTCCACCCACTTGTTAACTCTCACCAAAGAAGCCAACACCAACTTGAGAATTTTCGAGGCTGATGTATTGGACTATGAAGCAGTCGAGAAGGCAGTGGAGGGCTGCGTGGGTGTCTTCCACGTGGCGTCTCCTTGTTCGTTGGATGACCCTAAAGACCCTGAAAAGGAGCTGCTTTTGCCTGCTGTTCAGGGCACCATCAATGTCTTGGAAGCTGCAAAGAAGTTGAAGGTGAGGCGCGTGGTCCTCACCAGCTCAATCTCTGCGATGGTGCCCAATCCGGGTTGGTCTAAAGATAAGGTCTTTGATGAGACTTCATGGACTGATCTTGACTATTGCAAGTCTCGCAAGGTAAAATATGAATTTGGTTTGTGTAATTTATCAGTAATGTATGAGACTGTGATTAGGTTTTTGATTTGTATGAACTTTGATTTGTGTAGTTTATAATTTGATTCAATCATGAATTTGGTTTGATCTTTGTAGAGCTCAAATTGGGAAACAAAACCAATCTGTTATAAAAATACCCAATTGGGTTGTGTGAAAATTCTCAGTTGTTGATGATGTATGCAACTGTGTAATAAAATATGGATTTTGGTGTTTTAGTGATCTAATTCACGCTAAAAAAGGACTGTTGGGTTGTTTATTATGTAATAAAATACCCCATTTTGTTGGCTATGTCAGAAATGGTATCCGGTGTCAAAGACGCTGGCAGAGAAAGCAGCAATGGAATTTGCAGAGAAAAATGGGGTGGATGTGGTGGCTATTCATCCATCTACATGTCTGGGTTCACTTCAGCAACCTTATTTGAACGCGAGCTGTGCAGTGTTACAGCAATTGTTGCAAGGTTCAAAAGAAACACAAGAGTATCACTGGTTGGGAGCTGTACATGTCAAAGATGTAGCAAAAGCACAAGTGTTGCTGTTTGAGTCTCCTGAAGCTTCTGGTAGATATCTTTGCACTAATGGCATATATCAGTTTGGTGACTTTGCTGAAAGAGTTTCTAAACTTTTCCCGGAGTTTCCAATTCACAGGTTTGTCTCTCAAACACCCTCAGACCGTCATACTAAATATTTTATATTATGCAAGTACAAAAGACATATGAATGATAAATCCATATCGAAGAAAGGTGCCGTTTGGTAGTTGTCATTTCTAATTAATACGAAGGATTATGATCAAATCTAATGAGCATATTTGGCCTTAAGTGTGACTATGTTAATCCCAAAAGTGATTTGAGAGTATTTTTATGCAATGTATGAATCATTATAAAGCAGTCATCATTACTTTTTTAGATACATATTTATGCTTTGGGGTAAGTTGACATTGTAAATTGTTGGGATTGTTGGTGGTGAATGTGGGTGCAAAAAGTGGCGATAATGGTGGTGGGGGTGAGAGAGAATATGAGAAGATCTGAAGCCATGTAATTGGGTATCAATCACTTGTCATTGTCACATTTTCAAATTATATGGTTAACTTTCTTGTCAAGAATGATAGTTAGTTTGTGGACTGCACTTTCAGAACATCTCAAATGGCTGGGGAGGGAAATAATTTGGATTTTGATGGAGGAGATTTGGATAAAAAGTTTACTGAGAAATTGGCCATCCAATCATGTTAGTGAGCCTCATCGCACAATTTAAAATTCAAACAAGGTGACCCTAGTTGAAGCATGATAATTGCCACTATATGTGGTGCACAGGTAGACATGAATTTCTCTCATAAATGATTAAAAACCAATCTGATGCCAATCTTGTCACGGCGTTTCAGCTACTTTGTAATTGTCTAGTTATGGTGGCTCCCCTGCAAAACAAGTTGGGTGCTTCTCCTCTTCAAATTTTTGTTTCTTTTCGAATATTATTCACCTGAGAAGCAACTTTATCATTTACTTTTTGATTGCCATTTTCACTAGCTAGGATTGGAAGAGCCTTTCATTATTGTTTACATCCATTTACTTTATGAGATGGTACCTCTCATTTACCTGGTCCTATGTAGAGCTTCAATAATACAGATATCAATTGTTATCGTATAATAAAAGATTCCTCTTCGATGGTTATCGTAGAGTAAAAGATTCCTTTTTAGATAAATCTTGAATTTTTTAATATACTTTCGGTGTTGTGGAAGGAGCTTTATGTTTTTTATGCTGTCCTGGAGTCCTTTTGAAGCTTCATTTGTATAGTCAAGATTTCATAATGTTTATATATATATATATATAATCTTTTTATCTATGATCATTAAGATTTAACTTAGAACCAAAAATGCTTTTTTTGCTTGATTTTTCTGTATACTTATATCACTGGATCGGTTAATTTTATTTAAAAAAAAAAAAAAAATACTGGATCAGTTAGTTTGTTCATGTACTGTTTTAGGCATAAATATTATGCAGCCAAGAAATGATTTGCTAGGAAAATTAGCTAGCCCTCTGAGTGGTGGAACTTAAAATTAGGTGTTAAAACTTTTGAGTAACACACCTTATTATCGATAGCTTTCTTTCGGATTTTCCATTGGTTTTAGAGATGGAAGGGCATCAAATCCATGACATCTTGTGGGGACACTAAAAAATGGTTTCCGTACCAAGATGGATTAATCTCATCATTACTAATGATTAAACGTGTTTTCAACTAATTTGTTGGATATCATTTATGGTTATTCATATAATCTTTTTCGAAGGGGAAAAAGGTTTTGTATAGATAGATTTGCATAAGAGTAATGCCAGTTGATGATGTATGTCATTGAGAAACAGGACAACCTGGAGGGTCTACCTATACATGAACCAAAGAGATATAAATATTAACTGAAACAACTGGACGCTATCATTCTTATTATTAGTAATTTTGAACTTATCTGTTTAACTTTATGTTTTTAAACCTGAATAACTAACAGGTTCAACGGCGAAACTCAACCAGGCTTGATGGTTTGCGAAGATGCAGCCAAGAGATTAATCGATCTGGGATTAGTCTTCACTCCGGTTGAAGATGCTGTTCGTGAGACGGTTGAAAGCCTGAAAGCTAGAGGCTTCTTGGGGCATCAAATGTCACAATCTTAGTGTTCTTTTTTTATTTTTCCTTTTGATTCCTTTCTTGTGGAGGGAAGAGGTGGGCTTTTTGTGTAGTGGTGAGATTGGCTTTTGTTTGATTTCTCTATTGAATTAGTTGTCAATAGTAATGAATGCAATAAAAACATTTTAACTTTTCTGATAAATTTAATCACATTCTCTATATACTTTTCTGGTTATTGCCATCTTAAGTAATGCATATTATATCATCATACACCTTTGTTGTTGCTTTTTATAATCCAATGCATGAATGAGTTCTAAGAAATAAGAATCCAAAACTCACTTTTTTTCTGTCCAAAACATATCCTGCTAGCATGTGAAAATGATCAGATCATGGGTCCATGCAATCAATTTAACTGTTGCAGGAAATAACATTAAATAAAAACTCATCATCTCAAAACAACATGCATTTGTGTCATAGAATCGTATAGAAGATTTCATCGAAAAACCCTCGACTTTCATAAAATTTAGACTAATTGGTGCTAGACCCTCCTGTATTGTACACGAAGTTGCAATCTACTGCCAAAATGTTTTCTTTTGTTGAAATTTGGCTTGTAAGGGTTTGACGCCTAAAAAAACATTTAGGGGGCAGAATGCAACTTCGTGTACAATTCAGGGGGGTCTAGCACTAATTAGTCTAAAATTTATTAGAAACCTTAAATCTTACCCTGAACGAAACGCAACGCAACGTAATGAAAATGAAAGAAAACAAAGACTTTGTGAAAATGAGTTAAGAGGGGTCAGTCAATCCTGCTTTATGGTGTTGAAATTAAACAAGGCGGGGCGGGCACGTGATTGGGGACCTTAAGAGTCTAATTGAGTAGGGTCATTGTCACCCATAACCAGGCAAGTTTTGTTAATCTAGTGAGATCAATGCTCCATTAACACTATTGGTTTTTTAAAAAAGACAACCAAACACTCCATGTGCATCATCTTAGTTCTTGCTGCTTTTTTCCAAGGAAAAGAATCTATCTTTTATCTTCAAAGAGAAGAAGAAGAAGAAGAAAACAGATTCTAATCATGGAGTTTCTTCTGGCATTGCATGTGCTTCAATAACTTCAACCCACTTCCCATTATTATTTTACTCCTCTCATCATCAGCTTCTCCTCCTAACTTATCTTCAACTCTCATTCCTTCTCTCTTCAATCTTCATCAATCATCATCATATATATATTTCTCTCAACTTCAACTCAAAACATCATTAATTTCTTCAACCTTGCAATGAACAATAACTGTCCAACAGCTGCCTGCAGCCGATCCTGGTGACTCTTCGTCTCTCAACAATGTTTCATATTCATTAGTTTTGATCTTTGATTGTTATATATGTGTGTACTTAATTTGTTTTTGTTTTTGAAAAATTGTGAAGGTCTATAAGTGAAGATTCATTGAAAAGATATGTTCACTTTGCAAGTGAGAATTGCATACAGGAGTTGTTATCAGCTTCAGACTCAAACAGGTTTGGAAATGGCAGTGATGGATGGAAAGTCCTCAATGATCTTGACAATAATGGTGTAGAGATTTCTAAGAGAAGGTCTGGTTCACTCCACACTTTTCGAAGCCGACGTCTCCTCAAATCAGTCTCTCCCCAGCAATTCATCACTGTTGCTAATGCCATAGATGCTGCTAAGGTGATCAATCAATTCTCATCATTCAATAGAATCTGAATTCATAATAATGAATTTTGTAACTGGTCAGATTGTCATTCTAATTATTATATACAAGCTAAGGTGGGTTGGATTATGGTCCTATAAGCATTGAAAAGAAAACTTTTGTCCTTAACCATTTTTTTGTGATTCTTTTTTCTTCACTTGTCTTCATCACAATGACAAAATTCCAGCTATTTTTGGAATTATTAACAAATACCATACAACAAAAGTAATTACTAAATTGTAATTCTTAACATTGGTGTAAATTTTATATTTTGAGCAGCAATGGGACTCTGATCTAGTGGAAGCCAGGTACATAAAAGATCTTGAAGATAACCTCAGTATTATCCGGCTAAGGTTCGGGGAGAACTCGAAACCCCTCTTCCGAAACAGAGAATTCATCGTCTATGAACGCCGAGAAACCATGGAAGATGGCACCCTTGTAAGTAAACATAGATTTTTTAAGGAGTGACTTCCAATATCAATCTATATATATATATATATTATGTACACAGTGCTCAATATATATCGAAAACTATATTTTCCGGGGTATTGTAGGTGGTAGCAGTAGCTTCATTGCCGAAAGAGATCGCTGCTGGATTGCATCCAAAGCAAAACAATTCAATTAGAGGGCTATTGCTTCAATCAGGATGGGTTGTGGAGAAGCTTGAAGATGATTCATGTATGGTCACCTATGTTGTTCAGGTAAATTATTGAACTTTTGTTTGTTCGTTCTTTGGGAAAATTTCATCGACTTTCTTTAAGGTTTGACTAAAATACAGACCGATACTTGAAAATTTTCGTAAATTTCTCCTGATTTTGTTTCGGTTTTTCAGTTAGATCCTGCAGGATGGGTGCCGAAATGTTTCGTGAATCGGCTTAACACGAAATTGGTTATGATCATTGAAAACCTGAGGAAAATAGCACAAGCTTGTCCAATTAATCCTGAAAAATGAGTGAATAATTATTTGTTTATATGTAAAGCTGTGAGAATTACTAAAAGATAATAGTAATATTAATTTATAGTGATGATATTGTGTAACTCACTTTTTTCTTATTGAAGAATTGGTCCATTTCATGAAATGAATCTCACCAAACATTGATAAGGATACTCAAATTTGGGATCTGTTTTGGTGGCAAGTTGTCATAAAAAAATGTTTAAAAATTAATAATTAATTATCACCATGAAGAAAAAGTGATGATGGTAGTTGTGGAAATTTTTTTGAAAGAGATGTTTGAACACAACATGGTCCAAATCTAATTTAATGAACGTTTCCAACTCCAAGTCTGAGCTGTAAACTGAGGGGAGATTTGACGATTTGCAGATTGATATCACTTAATTGTTAAATGAGATTTAGATTTGATCTTGGTATTGATATTTTCTTTAAAATTAAACAACTAAATCATACTTATTATATGGTCAATGGCACGATTTACTAAAAAACGGTATTATTTATATGGGTACTGTTAACCAATGCTCTAAGGGCACATGATAACAACTATTTTATTTCTATTTATAAAAATAAAAGCACTATATTTTATTGTGATAAAACAATAAATGCACCAGTTGACCTATGCTTTTATTTCTATAAATGAAAATAAAGTAGTTGTTTAACGCTACCCTATTTATATATATAAACAGTATGAGGTGACAACGATTCAAACTCGAGATATTAGCTTACTGAATATGTGTCCTTAGTCTTACCACCAAAACACATTGAATGTGATACTGTATTTTGTTTTTCAAGTGGTTTGGAATTCATAGAAAACTATTGTTATAAGAGTGGTTTCTAATTAATTTCAGATTAAGCTTTTAATAAATTTCAATCTAAATTGTATAAATTACCCAACAAAAAATGTTTTAACACAATAGAAATTTCTTATTTTTAAGGAAATGTAATTAAAATTGTGTTTAATCTCTGACAGTATTTGCAACAAATAAAAAAATAAAAAAATAAATAACACTATTTTTTTGTTGTTGATAATATCTATTAATTCGAAACCAGATATTTATATGAAAGCTTTTACCATTGGTAGGATTCGAACCGTTAACCTGAGAGTTATTTACCTAAGCTCCAAACTTATCCATCTACCAGCTGAGCTACGCGGCCTACGCCCCTATTGGCAACAACATAACACTATTAATGATTCAATAATTAAATAAACAGATGAAATTAATGTCATTATTTAAGTCAGATTAAATATCATTTTTGTAGGGTAGAATTTATTGCCTCAGGCCCACCATAAAAGCCCAATATATGATATAACTTTGGGTATCAAGTAGAGATGTGAGATGTCAAACGGGCTAGGTTCGGCCCCGCAAACGAAATTTGATTCCGGGCGGCCCAAGGCCCAAGGCAGTTTGAGGGCAGAACCTCCTTACTGCTCAGCCCGTAAATTTTTTTAGTAATTTTAGATCACAAAAATAAAACTATACAGTTTGAAAGCAATAATATTTTCGTAGGTTACAAAAATCATGTCAAATGAATAAAGTGTTTTAGGAATATATTGATATTTAATTTTCTATTTCCAATCTTGATGTACTATGAATTGAACAATATTTCAATTAAAATTAAAAATGAGAAATTCATATAATGAATAGAAAAATTAAGAGCGGTTGAAACTGATGACACCTAGCTAAATATTAAAGTTTCAGAATTGTGCATTCTAATTCTTCAAAAGAAATAAATCACTATTTATTTATTTATTTATTTTTTGTGTAGTTAGCAAATAAAATTGAACAAATTACACAAATTGAGCTTAATTAAATGCATTATTGCACAATAGAGTGGAGTACATATATTCATGGTAGATCTATACATTATCTTTCATATTTTCAGATTTTTGAGATTCATTTGAAATGTGATAGGATCAAACAAGGACTTTTTTTTCTATTTTTTTTTTCCAGAATATAGAATTTATCAAATCTAAACAATAATATACTCCTCTCACATTCAAATTTGGGATTTTAATTTTTGAGTTGTATTTAAAATGCATTCATGAACATCTTCCATAGGAGTTAGGATCCTCTCATGTCTTTTTCTTTTCTTGGATTTTTTTTTTTTTTTCCAAGTGTAAACGAAACATCCACTTACATGAGAGAGAAAGAAATTAACAAATCTTGACCATGTATTTTCTTACTTTTATACTTAGTTGCCAACATTTACTTAAAAGTTAAGGAAAAAAAAAAAAAGATAGTAGAGAATCCTCATCTACCTTTATATATAAAAGGTAGTTTTAATGTGTGCCCTTACATTATTACAACTAAAAATTTACTAAAAACAGAAAATATGTATTACAAACATATATTTATTGTGTTGACTAAGACAATAAATGTAATTAATATTTTCCTTTTTTGGTATCTTTTAGTTGTTAACGAGGGTACATGTTAAGACTACCCATTATGAAGCGTTGTGATTGGAGTTACTTTTTCGTCCAAAAAGTTGTTTGTTGTTAAGATAGTTCTATCCCAATCCAAATCCTCCATGCCTTATTTATTACATCAGTTTGAGAAATATCAGAAATAAAACCTCTGTCTTCAATTGATTGAGAGGAGAGCTTCCTAGAATGCTTATGATCCTCATCCTGAAGCTCGTCAATCCTTCTCTTCCCTGACTCTTCCCCAGATTTCTCTCCAATTGACTCCTCTCTTCTAAAGTGATCTATCCTTCTCCATTTGCCGGTTTTAAAAGAAGTAGGCTTGCTGATATTAGCATATAATCCCTACCTAATATCATTAGGGATCAGCCCAGGCCCACAAGAAGGAGGTTTGGTGACCAGGCTTGTTGGATTATGAGTAGAGGTTTTGCTATTATGCAAACCTGGGTCATCCCCCAGGCCTGGCTGAGAAGAGCCAAACAAATCAAAACTAATCTCTTCAGAAAGCCCAACACAAGGCCCATAAACTTGACCCGAATCTTTACAGATATCATTAGGCTTAGCTATCCTATCATCGGGAGCAGGGGTAATTAATGAACCACTCTTTTCCATCACCCCATGCACTCCCCTAGCTAATCTGGTGACGTTTTCCATATCAGAACCCATGCACTCAGCCCTTCCTATAGCTTGACTTGACACTTCCTTTCCCTTAATATGCGGAGATCTCAAATCATGAAAACCGCTGGTGACATCAGGTGAGAAAACCACCCTTTTGCCCTTCCAGTTTTCCATCAACCGCCTATTCTCACTCACCACAGGCCTGACATCTCCCTGAGCTCTGGACTTTCCCTAATTACCTGAATCAAATCTTCCCGGCCCTCTAAAGCTGCGTTTTGGGGGGCTTGAAGCTCATAGCCAAACAGCTAATTGATAACTCTTATTTCTACACGTTGTGTAGCCCCTTACTTTTATCTTTTATGCTTGTTTTCTAGGTAAAATCGAGTATTTAACGTTTGAAATAAGTGTTTCAAGATTTTTTCCTGAAGAGGGGCTAAAGTACAAAAATGGAGAAATTTTGGGGCAAACGTGTAATTTTTGAAAGTTAAAATTATGCTCCCTTGTTCTGTGATTAGGGGCCGCAGAAAGGGACTAGAAGACCCCCATTTTGTAAATCAGTGGCCCATGGCCGCAGAATAGGGCGCAAAATCAAGGTGGAATTTTTGATGAAAGTTTCCTACATAACACTCAACTTGCGGGGGCCATATCTCTCTCCTCCGATCGAACTGGATTTCGTGCTACATATGGTTGGAAAGCCCCAGAAGGCTTCTTTCCAACGGCTTTCCAACGGTTCTTTAAGAACATGATTCCAATGTTTTTAGAGAAAGTTATGCCTGTTTCCATAGCGGTGTGCGCTGTTAGAAAGTCACCCGCGAAGCCCCCAAAATCAGCCACTTATGCAAGGTCATTCTTGTCCTTTCACCATCATTTTTGCCCTAAGACCCTCCCCACTATAAATATCCCCTTTTCTCATCAGTTTTTCAGATTCCCTTCACTCTCTCTCTCTCTCTCTCTCTCTCTCTCTCTCTTCCATTTTCTTCATCTTCTTCACATTCTCCACCAAATAAGTGAGAGATCCAAGCTCCCATGGAGGTTTTTTCTCCATGGGAGCTCACCACACACCTCCACCACCAATTTTACACCTCTTCCATCCATCTTAGAGTAGTTTGCAAGGAAATATGAGAGGTTTTTGGACCAAATCCGAGCTAGGAAGGTTTGGAGCATCTTTGGAGGACTTGTCTTCAAGGGTTTGCTCTTATTTGCTCATTTCTTTGTATTTTCTATTTCTTTGATGTGTAACCCTGATTTGGGGAATATTGTAAACCCTACACTTGTGTAATATATGTTGTTTGTGCTTAAATTCGGTTTGGTTTTGTTTCACTATTTGTTATTTTCATGTTTTAAGCTCTAATTGCAATATCCATGTGTGTAGAGGTCCTAAATTGATATGTGTCCATGATTGGGATTAGGAGTAGAGTAATTTAATGTAGGAGCAGTGTAATTTAGCATCCCATGATTGTTGATTGATTGATGGATGACCAAAATGCCATGTTTAGAGTAATTTTGAGTGCTAGAGTTTTAGCTCCAAAGAGTGGAAAATGTTTCAGTTTAGGCATTTAGTTGCTAAATTGGCCTGGGTTCCATATTCTTGTACTTAATGGGTCTTGTTATCAAGGCACAATTGCTCATCCTTGGCTAGATTGGGTAATAAATTGATTTAGGGAAAATTCCCAAATCAAGAGAATAAACCCTTAACCTAGATTGAATGTCCTTAATGTACAACAACCAACTTATTTGCACATTGTTGTTTGGTAAACTTGTTTCCCATATCTAGCCATCTTAGGGAGATTGATAAAACCGAATCCGTATCTAGAGTAAAGACAAACTGAATTCCTCCTGTGCTTGTGTAGTTATATGGGTATTTCATTGCTTAATGCTTCACTCGGTTAGCCACCTTGTGGATGATATTTAGGCTATGTGTTATATATTGCGTGGTTCACGTTAACATGTCCAGCGTGATATCCTCTACATTTGACCAGACAGTGAGAGATACACTAGGCTGGCGTGTAGAGTTCGCGTGTGTGTCCCATAGTCCTTAATGAATCCAAGCATTTATGCATGGATGTAATCTCTAAGACATCGAGAGAGATTAGAGATTAATTAAGGGGACACAAGCATATAACATACGTGTTGTATGGGTATCTCGTATTCTTAATGCTTTCACTTGGTTGCCATCCCGTATTTGGTTAGCCGTTGTGAATGAATTATTGGCTGTAGTATGGCCCATGCGGTTGCGCATTATATGCCCAATGAAATAACCACTGTATATGACCAGACAGTGAGAGATACACTAGGCTGGCATACAGGGCTCTTGTGTGTGTGCCACAACACTTAATGAATCCATGCATTGTATGGATGTGATTTCTAAGACTCGAGAGATATTAGAGATCAATTAAGGGGACACGAGCCTATGATATATTTGCATATTGAGGGACTAAGTGAGTCTAGAGCTTAATTATGAGGATTGTTATGGTTGAGTCGTTTCCCTAATGTTACCACATTTCATGCATCTCTCCATTCCATCCTATCCTTGTAAATATTATGTTATGTAATTTATTTATTTATTTATAGTATTATTTACTTTTCCATAACCGCAACACACGAGATCTCTCGGAGTGTTGTAATAATAGCTAGAACCGGTGACGGTTGGCGAATCCTACCTCTATGCGGAACGATACCCTCACTTGCCGTTGTGCTAGTCCCTGTGACTCGCCCACTAGCGAGGTCGAACTTAAATGTTCAATCTTTTGACCGACATCGCAATGACGTGTTGTCACTAATCTCCTGCTTGCTTCAGTCGAAACATATCTTTCCTCATCGACCTCCACGACGCATTCATCCATAACATGCCCCAGTTCATCACACCTGAAACAATAATCCATTAACCTTTCGTAATGGAGGAGCATTGTAGTAATTTTCCCATTACCTAACAAATCCACTAGTAAGCATATTTGTAAGGGTTTGTCAACTGCCACTGTGACTCTCACCCGTAGAAATCTGCCAGCTCCTTCCACCATCGCACCCAAATCCATGTCCTGTACTTTACCTATCATATTACCCAAGAAAGAACCAATCTCTTCAGTTAAGCAAAGAAGAGGAAGGTTGTGAATATGTACCCAAAAATCCACAAACTTAAAATCCATGTCTCGTATCTCACCAACACCAATTGGCTTATCAAAAATAATAGTGGCTCTGTCAAAGCTTCAAGGTCTAACTTCTAGGATTCTCTGCCTATCTTCTAGATTGGAGAAATAGAAACAAAAATATTCCCTTCTACTGGCTCTATTTGAACCCCACCATACACTCCATATTTTGTTCATAACACTTATAAAAACTTCCTTGTTAACCAACTTTTTCTTCAATATTTTCCCCACCAGACACATTGCCAGACGATTTTCACTCCTATCTTTGAAACATACATCCAACATGCGCGCTGGCCCTTTCTTTTCCTTAATCGAAAGGCCATCAAGTTGTCCTGAAAAGTGTAATAAATTACAAGCTATCAATCTAGATTATCTTTTAAGATTCTAGCATAAATTAATTAATGGATAAGGAATACTATCTCTGTATTTAAACAAAATTATTTTATTATCAAATGTTATCGATTTTTTCTAAATTAAACATTTTACAATTACATTTATTGTTTTAATTATTAAATAATATAGTGCAATAAGGTGTGAGTGTTAATCAAATAAAATATAATATGTACAAAAAATAATATGTAATCTAAGATAGTATAATCAGGGGCATACCTGAGATTTTTTGTTAGGGTGGACTAAAACAAAACTATATATATATATATATATACACAAATTTTCTATTATCAGTTCGTTCTGACAATAAATATATCAGGACGAAGAATGTGGACCATCAGATTTACATACTTTGACTCAAAGTGTATGAACTTGTCAAAACTTCTCTATAATCTGTGGTCCACATTCTTCGTCCTGATATATTTATTGTCATGACAAATTGACAATAGAAAGACTATATATATATTGAGTCTCTTATACAGTTTTTTTATTATCAGTTCGAGTTTTATCAGTTCCTTGTATGTGAGCCACTGGATTTAAATACTTTGACTGACAAGTGCCTACAACCAAGTCAAAGTATTTAAATCCAGTGGCCCACATGCAATGAACTGATATAACTTTTGTCAGTTCGAACTGATAATAGAATTTCTGGTCTCTTATAAGGGATCCTTTATTTTAAGGGTGAAATCCATTTTAGTCCCTCTAGTTTAATCTATTCTGGAAAATTGAAGAACTGAACTTCTGTATTTATTTTTTAAATATTGTTTTATTTAATTAATAAATTTCCTTTCCTTTTATTTTATTTGTAATTTGATTATTTTTTATCAGTTTTTGTATTTTTCTGGGGTTATAAAAGTAAATAGACATACTTAGGGGTATTTTGGACTTTTAAATGGTCTGACAAGGTCAAAGGGTAAATGTAACGGACGTTGACTGACGGCAGGGGAGGTGAGTGTTAGTTAATGACAAAGTCGTTTTCATATGTATTTTAGCAAAGCTTAGGTGAGGTGGGTGTAATTCCTTCTTGTTTTTAATTGAAACTATTAATTTTAACCCTGTTTTTACCATTATACCCTTAGTGATCTGACGGAGCCCTAACGGAATTGGATGGTAGGGACTGAAATACGGATTTTTGGAAACTAGCGGGACCTATCAAGATAAAGCTGAAAACCGGGGGACCAATTTGTGTAATAGGTCAAACTAGAGGGACTAAAATGGATTTCACCCTTATTTTAATTTCAATTTTTTTTTTTAAATGCTAATTGTGGGTTGGGCCAACTTGGTTCGGACCTGATCAGCTTCTGTGTTTGAATTTGGGCTTGGACAAAGGCTTGGGTCAATTTTTTTTTTTTTTGGATTGGGGTGTTACAGGATTTATCAAGAATACTAGATCAACAAAAAGACCTTTACTTTTAATCTTCATTAGTTTCTCTGGTGCAAGAGGAACTGTTCTTGTTTTGCAACTTGTTGAATGCTGAGGATGATCAATCAGATTAAACATGAGCAAAAATAATGTTAAGATCAGTGAGTCCTTTTAATAATATGTTAGTCCTTGTGATTTCAAATTTACATGAAAATGGTCCTTCTTTTCTTTATCACTTTGGCCTTTTAGAAACCTCAAAACAATAAGTCAATAAACTTAAGAAAAATAAGGCATTTATTTCCAGCTCAATGAGTCAAGATCCGGATAGAGTGCAAAGTTGACAAAACTTTGCATGTTATGCAATTAAAGTTGCACAGAATAATTCTTTAACGAATCACAGTCCACGAAGTCCCCCGCCCCACATGAACATGGTTAATTTCTTTATCATAATCTTTCAAATATAATCATCATCATCAGTCATCACCATCATCTCCAAATCTACCACAAATTAAACTCAAAGATGGGAAGTGGAGCTGATGAAGACTATGCAAAAAAGCAAGCAAATCATCCACATAATAACAGTAAGTTCAAGCTCAAGATTCTGTTGCTTGTCATACTCACTAACCTTCTCACTATATACATTTTCACCGGTCCTTTTAGCTCCAACTTGGTTGGCTACGCTACTACTACTACTAGTATTGATCACCATCTCTCTCTGCCTCTGTGGAACTCTGCAACAATGTTGAATGAGCTCAACTCCACCAAAATGGAGCTCGTCGCTAGCCATTCAATCATTCTTGAGCTTCAGCAGCAGCTCAACTCCACCAACTTGCTTGTTCAGGCCATGCTCATTGAGCTAACTACTAGACAGCATCATCACCAAGAAACATCGCGGAAACTGAGCTTGTTTGACAAGTTTATTAGAGGAGATTTAAGTTTTGGTTTGACAGATGAGGTGAGGCTTGCAATAGGGTCTCACAAACTCCCACTTGGGTACTCTTCGAGGAGTGGATCAGATGAGGTGATTACGCCGGTTGGAGCAGGTTGCTTGAAGTTTCAAGATGAGTTGGTTCAATACATGGCATATGAGGTTGGTGGGGAGTGTCCAATTGATGATGTTTTTGCTCAAAGGTTCATGCTTAAGGGATGTGAACCACTGCCTAGAAGGAGATGCCACCCAAAATCTCCGGTCAACTATATCGAGCCAACTCCATTTCCGGAGAGTCTTTGGGTGAAGCCACCGGATGCTAGCATTATCTGGGATCCATACACTTGTAAAAGCTACGATTGTCTCATTGACAGGAAAAATGTACCAGGGTTCTTTGATTGCAAAGATTGCTTTGATTTGCAAGGCAGAGAGAAGAGTAGGTGGCTTTTTGACAATGGCAGGCTTGATTACGGAATTGATCAAGTGTTGAAGATGAAACCTGGAGGGACAATCCGAATTGGACTCGACATTGGAGGCGGATCTGGCACGTTTGCTGCTAGAATGAGGGAGAGGAATGTGACTATTGTAACAACTTCAATGAATCTTGATGGTCCATTCAACAGTTTTATTGCTTCTCGGGGATTGATTTCGATGCATGTCAGTGTCTCCCAGAGGCTTCCTTTCTTCGAAAACACCTTGGATATCGTGCATTCGATGCATGTTTTGAGTAATTGGATCCCGGATGCAATGCTTGAGTTCACACTCTATGATATATACAGAGTTCTGAGGCCAGGGGGGCTTTTCTGGCTTGATCATTTCTTCTGCCTGGGGTCACAGCTGAATGAGACTTATGTTCCGATGTTGGATCGAGTTGGATTCAAGAAACTGAGATGGAATGCTGGTATGAAGCTTGACCGCGGAATTAAGAAAAATGAATGGTACTTTTCTGCTCTGCTGGAGAAACCAATGACCTGAAGTAAACATTTATATTCAATTTTGCAAGATGAAAACTCTCTTCATATAATAGTTGTCAAAAGTAGAGGATTACATGCCTGTCTTTATTGGCTTTTTTGTTTTTGTATTGTATACTACTCTGATGCAACTAACATATATACTACAGCATTCCACTCGAGTAACGGAAACAATAATGAAATCAAAGAATTAAGAAAAAGGAATATATACTATAACATTCGATTCGAGTCCAATACCACTCTGGTAGAAGTATATACTCTCTTCTTATACACAGTTTTTTTTGTCATATATTTACAAGCTAAGAAATAATTTGAATTACAGTTCACCTTGTTCAAACATATTGCACAAACAACAACAAAGATAAAAAAACAAATAGCATCCTCTATCGAAATCAAATGACAGAACAACTAGAACCTTCTAACTCTTGCCAAATTTGACATTAAAGTGATATTCACTGGGGCTCTATCTTTGTAACTGGAAAACCACTACTATAATCAATGTACTCATTGCCATATGGATGTTGGTAACCCTTGCTTGCATCGTCACAGCTTGCTGGAGAGGCTGCCGATTCTGCATTGGGATTTAAACCCGCAAGCTGCAATAAATACTCGATCTCCTTCACTACTTCACTCATTGAAGGCCTGCCAGCTCCTGATTCTTCCACACATCTCAATGACAGATCCACAAATTTCTCGAAACCTTTTAGTGTTGTCCCCAAACCAATGGTTGGATCAAGAAATTCGTAAAGGTTGTATAGATCTTTTTTCTTATCCATTGCCATCTTTATTTCTTTAACAATATACTTTCCTCGTTCTATTGGTCTTCTTCCGGTTAGTATTTCCAACATTAGCACCCCAAAGCTATAAACATCACTCTTTTCGGTCAATTGATTTGTCATGAAATATTCAGGATCCAAATAACCCTACACCCGAAAAAAAATACAATCTCAAGATTACATGGTTGACATAAATTTGCTTAAATAAAAGTTAAAAGAGTCATATTCATGGTATAGAGCAAGTGTATGTTTTGAGGTACTCACCATTGTCCCTTTAACTTGAGTAGAGATATGATCCTTATCACTGACACCCATAGGTTTAGAGAGACCGAAATCAGCAACTTTAGCATTTAACCGTTCGTCCAGCAATATATTCATTGATTTTACATCTCTATGTATAATAGGAGGGTCAGCAAGCTCGTGCAGATAAGATAGACCTCTAGCTGCACCAAGGGCTATTTTAAGTCTCCTTACCCATTCAAGTCTGATTCCAGACTTCCCTGCATATAGTATGCGATTTTTTCAGAGATGATGAACAATATCATGAGTGAAGAATATGCATTTTCCCAATAATAGATGTTTTGTTTCATTGATAGGGAAGCTCGTTTACGTAAAAGCTTGACAACAACATGAAAAAGAAAGAGGTACCTGATAGACTATCCCTTAGACAACCATTTGGAATGTACTCGTATATCAGCATTTGTTCGCCTCGTTCAAAGCAAAATCCCAAAAGCGTGACAAGATTTTTATGATGGACTCTTGATAGAAGTTCAATCTCAGTTTTGAATTCTACCGCACCCTGCATAGATCCTTGTTGAGCTCGTTTGATGGCAATCAGCTGTCCCGAGGGAAGTGTTGCTTTATAAACCTGCAAGGATGTTGAGAGGAATTCAAATTTTAGGATTTAACTTTTGAAATAACTCAACAAGATTGATTAAACAACAAACTAATAATTTCAAACCTTTCCATAGCCACCGGAACCAACATTATTGGTATCTGAAAAATGGTTGGTGTATTTATTCAGCTCTTCAAAGGAGAAGCACCTTGCTCCTTTAAGCTGAGGAATGCTACCACTGCTTTTATTCCGGTCCCAGTGTGCTGCGATTTTTACGAAAAATAAATATAACAATTTATGAACTGGAAAACTAATGCAATAAGTAGATGAAATCCTTGTCATACCAAAAGGGTTCTGATCATTTGCTTTCTCTGCTCTCCTCTTTTGACGATAAGCATAAACTCCTGCAAGGACTAATAGTAACAAAAGGACACAACCACCAGCTGCTGTGCCAATTATAACGCCAATGCTTGTGGACTTCACTGATCTTCTAGTTTCTCCTGAAATATGTCGTAAACATAGTTGCTTCAATACCCAGTAAAGCAACACTGTCAAGAATTAGTTTTAGTTCTGTGTAAGTAGCAGAATTACCGGTGAAATGCAGATACTCATAACCCTTAAAGAATGAAGGTGTGAATTCTTTTGGAGTCCAGTAATTTGGGTTGCTAAGAAAAAACCCGATCATAGAAATTCCTGTTCGGTTGAAACTATCTTGGCCTGAAGGAAATACAGCTAGGCTTATTTCAAGGTATTGAGATTGATTCTTGCACGGGTTACTCAGCGAAACTGAATCCACAGGAAGTTTAGAAGACTGCAATAGCAGTAAGATTGACTGCTCGAGATTTTGATAAGAAGTATTGTTCGAAGGAGGTCTGCAGCTTAGAATTCCTGTATATGGGTATGCACACATACAGGTTGGGCTAGAAATTTGATCCGAACTGCAGGAAGTGGGTACACAGTTCTTTGGTGGTGTTGAATACGAGGAATCCGGTTCAGCAACCCTGCAATAATCTTTCCGGTCTCCTGACTTCTGACAAATTGGATTACCAGCAAGTCTGCAGAATTTTGTATAAAAAACAAAACACAGTAAGTTGAAACAACATATTGTAATTCTGGTACATTTGAACTTATTAGTAATGTATTGTAAAAATATAAATTCTGGAAAAGTGAAAGAATTAAGCTTTACATTATAGTAACATCTTTGTTCGCTCCTGGTCTGTCCTTAAAAGCAGTGATATAATTGCTCTGCAAATTGATGGACAAATTCTGGCTACTATGGCTGGCGCCAATATCCAAAGTGCCATTAAGGCGATTCTGTTTCAGATTCCTGTCATCATGTGTCAAGAAAATCATTTAGTATGTTTCATTTGGAATTTTAAATAAATGTTACATAAAATTTGGTGATATTCGAAACTTAAGATGATACTCACACAGTCTGTAGAAGGCTAAGGTTGAATATGGTGGTAGGCACTTCACCTTCAAGTTCAGTGTGGTCCATCGTTCTGAAACAAAACATACAGACACTGATGAATTGAATTTTATGTGTGCATGTTGAAAGATTAGAGATACGTACAACGTTGTTAGTGACTGTAAGGTTGAAAACCACAAAGGAATGGGTGATGGATCAAACGTGTTATTACTTATGTCCCTGCAAATCATATTTATGAAATACTGTTAATATTGATATCAAAATAAAACATAAATGAGCAAGTAAACCTTATCAACTTACAAATAGATGAGGGTGGTAAGGTTTGTCAGGTTTGGTATGGGACCAGTCAGTCTGTTGTTAGACAGAAACCTGAAAACAGGAGGATCGAACACTTGTGAGTCTAAATTATTCCTGCAAGATTATGAAGACTTTCCTTAAACAAATATAATAGCTTTTTTTCCATGTCTCTTTTATCAGCTTACAGTGCATTAAGATTCGTAAGATTGTTGAGGTTTGATGGAACAGTCCCGGACAATAAATTCCTATCAAAATGTCTGGAATCAAGACAAGAAATTCGTCAAAAAATAAAATAAAATCTCATCTGCAATCTATCATTAGTAATTTACTTGAGCAACTGGATAGTGATACTCACACGACTTCCAAAGTTTTCACGAGTCCGAGGGAAGAAGGAAGGGGGCCAGTGAGCTGATTGCTGTTAAATATCCTGGACATAAAGAAACGAGTCGTTATAAATCCAGCTATTAGTGGTTCAAAGAGAATTATATGTACATTTATGAGACTTACACATGAATCATTTCCATGTCTGAGCTGAAAAGTTTTTCCGGGATGCGGCCTGATAATTTGTTCTTTCCGAGATGACTGTAAATGACAGATAATGTTTTAAATTAGTGTACAAAAAATGAGGCCATAGTAAATGAGAGCTAAAAAGCATGTAGATTTGACATACAAGTGCTTTGTATGAACTAGCATATCGAGACCAGGAGAAACTGGGATTGTCCCATCGAGTTGGTTGTCAGTAAGATCAAGCCAAAGAAGTTTAGACAGATTGCCAATGGAAGCCGGAATTTTTCCACTGAAGCTATTAGAATTCAAAGATCTGCATGCACAAGCAATGCGAAGTTTTGAAGATATTAGCATAATAACACCAACATAGAATTGCAATGGTGTAGGCAGAGGATTACAGAGGCAAAATGCTTACAGGACGACCAGCTGCTGTAGCGATCCAATTGAGTCGGGAATTGGTCCAGAAAGACCGCAACCCACAAGAATTCTGACATACAAAATAATGAGAACACAAATTTATGAGGACTTTAATCACAGAAGATTGCAGTCAGCTAATACTTTACAGGAATATAACTACTTACAAGTATACTAACTTCTTTAAATTCCTGATCGATGATGGAATAGATCCTTTGAGATCCTTGTTGTTGGATAAATCCCTATATGAAGAGTTCATAATCAAAATCAGAAAATTCTACTTATAAAAACTTCCAGCAAATATAATCATCAAATTGAGGTGCTGATTTAAACCAATTAAATGAATTACGAATACTCTCTTAACATAGTTTGTTTAACGGGTTGATGTGAAGTATGAAGAGGATGATAAAACATTTTCAGACTACTTTGTTGTTTGGCAAGGAAACTCTCCAATGTGATGCTGTTGTTTCCAACATAATTTCTTATGTGAAATTGAACAAGGCAAGTGAGAGGAAAGCTCAAGGGGAATGACTCTTCGTTAAGGAGTCTAGTGAGTGGGGCCGAACAAGAGAAATAAATAAGTCAGAGAAGAACTCTAGATCAAAATCTAGAAAGAAAAATGTTGAGTGTTAGGGTTGCGGCAATAAAGGGCATTACAAGTGGGATTGTAGGAAGCTTAAGGCGGAGATCAAGGAAGGATAGAAAGCCGAGATAATCTCTACGGCTAATGTGGTATCCGAAGATAATGGTGAGCTATTTTCAGTATCTTCGACTAGTTATGCTTCCGATGCATGGATTCTTGATTCCAGGTGCTCTTTTCACATATGTGCAAATCGGGATTGGTTTGACATGTATGAGTCTCAAAGTAGAGGTAAGGTCCTAATGGGTAACAATGCAACTTGCAAGGTCATTAGGATAGGTACAATTAAGATCAAGATGTTTGCTGGGATTATGAAAATCTTAGGTAGTGTGAGACTTGTTCCAGCACTCAAGATGAATTTGATATCTCTAGGCACACTTGATACAAATGGGTGTTCTTTCACGGCAAATGATTGTGTGATCAAGGTGTGTAAGAGATCCATGGTGATGATACGAGGTACAAAATTGGATAACAATCTTTATAGGCTTTCAGGGAACACAATTTAAGGTGGAGCGGCCATCTCCACGGAAGAAGAAAATTGCAAAGACGACACTCAACTTTGGCACTTAAGGCTAGGGCATATGAGTGAGACAAAATTGCAAGAAATACCTAGGTGACAATTGTTGAAAGGTGTGGGGTCATGCAAGTTAGAATTTTGCAAGTATTGTGTTATGAGAAAGCAATGCAAAATGAGCTTCAAAGTTCCAAGTGAGGAAAATGGAAGCAAGGGGTTGCTCGATTATATACACTTCGATGTGTGGGGGCCCCACCAACTAGATCAAATGGTGGAGTTTGCTACTTTGTTACTTTCATGGATGATTTTTTTAGGAAATTTTGGGTTTACTTCATGAAGGAGAAAACCAAGGTTTTTGAAATGTTTAAGGAATTGAAGGTGGAAGTGGAGAACCAAACAGGGATGAAGATCGAGTATTTGAGAAGTGACAACAGAGGTGAGTACAAGAGTTGCAAATTTATTAAATTTTGCAAAGTTGAAGGCATCACAAGACATTTCACCGTGAAGAAAGATCCTCAACAAAATGGAGTCGTGAAGAGGATGAATATAACACTCTTGGAAAGAGCTAGATGCATGAGACTTGATACTAGGTTGCCAAAATCTTTTTGGGCGGAAGTGGTTAATCATGCTTGTTATTTGGTTAACTGGTCACCATTGAAGGTACTTGAGTTTAAATTGGCGGAAGAAGTATGGATGGGCATGGAAGTTGATTACTCTAATTTGAACTAGTCACCATTGTTATATGATTGTTGTGTTTATTCTCATGTGTTTGATAATGGTACAATTATCTTGTTGATGTTGTATATGGATGATCTGCTTATAGCATGTCGGGATATGTCAAAAATTGATGAACTCAAAGGGTTTTTGGGTAGAGAATTTGATCTTAAGGATCTTGGTGTTGCTAAAAAGATCATAGGGATGGAGATAAAAAGAGATCGGAAAGCGGGAAAATTTTGGTTATCTCAAAAGAGGTATATTCACAAGGTACTTGAGAAGTTTAGCATGCGTGATGCTAAAGCCGTATCTACTCCACTTGCTTCTCACTTTGTCTTGAGTGCAAAGCAATGTCCTTCCATAGATGCCGAGATGGTGAAGGTTTCGTATGCAAATGCGGTTGGTTGTTTGATGCATGCCATGGTATGTACAAGAACTTGATATCTCCCAAACGGTTAGTGTGGTTTCCAAATACATGGCAAATCTGGGCAAAGAACATTGGAATGCCATTAAATGGATTTTGCGATATCTGAAGGGTACATAAGTGATGTAGCGGAAGCTTACACGAGAAAAACCTGCAACAAAACAATTAGAAAACAACCTACTGAAAACGCTCGACCTCGCGCACGAAGGATTCGTTAACAGGCTTAAATTATTTCTACCTTCGCAAAGATATGATAACTGGTTTGTAGAGAAACATTCTCTGATTTTATTAATATTCAACCAACGTTTTTACAGCTAAAACAAGAATATAAATAGAAAATAAATAACCTTATTAAAAGAGAACTCAAACTCTCAAAACCTAAATAAACTCTGAAACAAAGAGATAGTCCTAAACTAAGAAGAATTCTGCTAAACTAATCCTAAAATACTTGGACTTCTGCTGCAACTTTAAAACTGCATAAAACACTCCCCAAACGTGAACCCACAAGGAATCCACATGCCAGCTCATGAGGCTTGCCACGTCAATCTGATTTGTCCAGCTCATGCCACCAACTCAGAAGCTTCTAGCAGGGCAACTGGCCTTGCCTCGATCCTTGCTGTCCAAGAAATCAAGAGCCTTTGCTGCCGCTGCATCATCCTCTCCAGGTGAAAGAAACGTCGACCTCGACGTACAACCCGTATCTTCTTCAGAGCAAACATCAAAAAATGGTATCAAATGCTTCACATTAAATACATCAGCAGTGCGTATATGACTCGGAAGTTGAAGACGATAAGCATTCGGATTGATTTTTTCCAGTATCTCCAGCGGACCAATTTTCTTCGCAGCCAGCTTATTGTATTCTCCGACGGGGAAACGATCCTTAGTGAGAACAGCCCACACAAAGTCACCCACCTCAAATTCCACATTTCGTCTTTTTTTGTCAGCCTTGAGCTTGTATTTCGAAGTAGCAGCCATTAAATTGTCATGCACCAGTTTGTGAGTAATTTGTAGCTTTTCCACGAAGTCTTCAGCTTTTCCATGAACCCGAGTATGTGAAGGTAATGGCAGCAGGTCAAGTGGTCCACGGGGCAGAGCTGAGTACACCACCTGAAATGGGCTGAACCCAGTGCTTCGATTCCGTGCGTGGTTATGTGCAAATTCTACCTGGCTTAATTTTTGATCCCAAGATCGTGCATTTTCTCCAACTAAGCACCTCAACAAATTACCCAAGGATCTATTCACCACCTCGGTCTGACCATCCGTTTGTGGATGATACGCGCTACTAAAATTTAGTTGTGTGTTCACCATCTTCCACAGGCTACGCCAAAAATGGCTTAGGAACCTCGTGTCTCGGTCGGACACGATTGAGTCAGGCAGCCCATGTAGCCTATAAATTTCTCGAAAAAAAAGTTGTGCGACATTGACCGCATCGGTGGTCTTCTTACAAGGGATGAAGTGTACCATTTTCGAGAACCTGTCAACGATCACAAATATTGAATCAAACCCTCGTTGAGTCCTTGGTAGTCCTAATACGAAGTCCATACTAAGTTCCGTCCATGGCTGTGTCGGAATTGGTAGAGGCAAATAGAGACCCGCATTCGTCGCCTTCCCTTTTGATACTTGACATACATGACAACGTTCCACATATCGTTCCACCTCCCGCCGAATCGTTAGCCAAAAATAATTATCCCGAACCAGCTGCAAGGTGCGGTCACGCCCCATATGGCCCTCTCCGTGTAGTTCTTTGATAATTTTCAACCGCAGACTACACTCAGGAATACATAGTTGGTTCCCATGAAACAAGAACCCATCCACCAAAAAGAACTCACTAAAATTCTGCGAACCCAGACCAGCCATTATTTTCGTAAAAAATGGATCAGTTTCCAGCAGCTCCTTGAATGATTCAAATCTAGGGATGGACAGTGTCATTGTAGTGAGTAAATTGCTTCGACGACTCAGAGCATCGGCCACCCGATTAGATGTACCTGCTTTATGTTTCACAACAAAGGTGAACTGCTGAAGATATGCCGACCAAGAGGCATGACGAGAGGAAATTTTGTCTTGGCTATGGAGGTGTTTAAGCGCCTCATGGTCGGTGTAAAGGATGAACTCGCGGTGGAAGAGGTAGTGCCGCCAATGCTTGATGGCCTGAACTACTGCATAAAATTCGATGTCGTATGTGCTGTAGTGTTCCCTCGCCCTTGTTAGTTTTTCACTAAAAAAAAGCCACTGGCCTATTTGCTTGGCTCAAAACAGCACCGATTCCGACCTTGGACGCATCACTGTGGAGTTCAAACGGCTGCGAGAAATCTGGTAGCACTAGGATTGGGGCTGATGTGAGGCGGTCCTTGATGAGTTTAAAGGCATCTTTCGCCTCCTGAGGCCACTGGAATTTATTTCCTCTCATGCAATTGCTGATTGGTGCCATGACACTGCTGAAATGAGGAATGAAACGTCGGTAAAAAGACGCCAATCCATGGAAGCTCCTTATATCAGTCATAGTGGTCGGCTTTGGCCATTGTCGTACTGCTTCGATTTTTTTTTCATCCACCTGAAGTCCCTTACCTGAAATTTGATAGCCCAAAAATAAAACCATTGACACCATAAAGACACACTTGGTAGCTGCAGCCACCAATTTCTCTTTTCGAAGGACCTGCAGTACGTCACAAATGTGTTGAACATGTGACTCTTGATTGGCACTAAATATCAGAATATCGTCAAAGTAGACGACCACAAATTTGCCTATAAACGGCCTCAAAGATTGGTTCATAACCCGCATAAAAGTACTGGGTGCATTAGATAAGCCGAAAGGCATGACTAACCACTCGTAGAGACCTTCACGTGTTTTGAATGCGGTTTTCCACTCATCCCCTGGCCGAATCCTTATTTGATGGTAGCCGCTCTTCAAATCCAGTTTTGTAAACACCGTGGCACCACTTAGTTGGTCAAGGAGATCGTCCAATCGTGGAATAGGAAACCGATACCTTACCGTTATTTTATTGATAGCGCGGCTGTCTACGCACATTCTCTAAGTACCATTTTTTTTTTGGAATTAATAATGCCGGGACTGCGCATGGACTAAGGCTTTCACGGATGTGCCCCTTGGCGAGCAATTCTTCAACCTGTCGTCGCATCTCATCGTGTTCACTGGGGCTCATTCTATAATGTGGACGGTTAGGTAACATAGCTCCTGGCTCGAGATCAATTCGATGTTGAATGTCTCGCAACGGCGGCAGCCCTTCAGGTAACTCGGTAGGAAAAATTTCTGCAAATTCCTCAAGGAGTGGAATCGCGGCCTCAGGGACTTCCTTTGAGTCGAAGACCTCTTTGTTCAGTAGCAAATAAACTATTTCAGCCTCCTCCATTTCCAATTCGAACATGGAGAAAGAGAGTAGAGTGGCTCCCTCCGATGTCTTGGACTTGTTCCGACGGTTTGCTAGGCACTAACACGATGTTCAAGCTGTCATACAGAAAAGAGTAAGTATTTTTAACACCATCATGCTTTACCTTGTGATCATATTGCCATGGTCGACCGAGTAATAAATGACAAGCGTCCATGCGTACCACATCACACCAAACTTGGTCCTTGTAATGCTTGCCAACAGAAAAATAAATGAGAGCCCGTTGTAAAACTGTGATTTCTCCCCCTTTTTGAAGCCATGCCAACTTGTACGTCTTTGGATGGTTCCCAGTCTTGATTCCCAATTTGCCCACCACCTCTGCTGAAATAATGTTTTCGCAACTTCCTCCGTCAATAATGAATCGGCACACTTTGCCCAAGATCGTACAAGTAGATTGAAAAACATTGTTTCGCAACCAATCACTTTCCTCCGCACGTGGAGTAAGGAAGGTGCGACGAATCATCATGGCCGAACCAAGTTCTTTGGCTACATTGCTACTGTGACTGAACTCTTCCCTGTCGAACTGTGGTGCCCCCTGTAATTCTGCATCAGTTTTTTTTTTTTTTCATCCAAATCCTGTAATTCTGCATCAGTTTTTTGTTTTTTGGCGTCAAAATCCTGTAATTCTGCATCAGTTTTTTTTTTTTTTGGCGTCAAAATTCATTTTTGCTGAACCAATCGCAATAGATGCATCCCCCTTGTTCCAGAACTGCTCCTCAACGCCAGGTGGAGTAAATTGAGCAGCTGCACTTGTAGCATTTGTTTTGACAATCTCAGAATTTGTAATGTCAACAGGTCTTGCCATTAATAAAGGACCAACATCACCCTCAACCCAATCCTCATTGACCAACCCATCATCGTCGAATTGTGCTTCGTCACCCACTACGGCCACTTCCTCTTCCTCTTCCGTGTCGGCGAACAAGACCCTCTTGCCAAGTTTCTTGCACTCGGACTGTCGGTGACCTGCTTCACCACAATTAAAACACTTAAAACCCCCAGTTGCTCTTGGCTGCTGGTTTGGAGCAGAGAATGTATTCGGTGTGCTGCTACTGCCGCCCACGGCCGCTGTTCGGCTGATTGAGCTGCTGCTGCCCCCCCAAGTCTCCCTGTCGCACCACCATTGCCATAAGACAAAAGTCCGCCTACCCCTCTCCGCGAGACTGACTTCTCTATTTGCAAGGCCCGCTGATGTGCCTTAGACACTGTGATTGGATCGAAAAGATTCACAACTTCCATGATTTGCACTCGCAAGCCTCCGCAATATCTAGAAACTAATTGATCTTGAGTTTCTTGAATGTCATTGCGTACAATCAATTGATAGAATTCCATTGTATATTCATCGACCATCCTCAAACCTTGGCGCAGATTTTGTAACTTTTGATACATCAACCTCTGAAAATTGTGAGGTAAAAATTCAGCGCGTAACTTATGGACCACTTTTTCCCAATCCGTGATCTTTGATTTTCCCATTCGAGTCCGTGTGAGTTTGATTTGTTGTCACCAAGCTGCGGCGCGACCCCGAAGCCGAGTTGCCACCAAGGCTACCCTTGCATTCGTCGGCACGTTTTTGAATTCTAAAATTTCCTCCACGACTCCAAGCCAATCAAGAAATTCTTCGGGCGAAAGATTGCCCTGAAATTCTGAAATTTCTGTCCTCATACCTGACTCCCACCGTCGGCTGTCGTCACGTTCTGGTACTTGACGTCGCTGCTGTGGAACCTCTACTTGAGACTCACTTTCCTCGTTACTCTCATCCTCAATGTCTCCCGCATTAGGATTCAAGGCGTGGAAAGGATTTTGGTTGGCGATTAACGTCGCGAGCTGCTCCGTTATTTGCGCCATTTGTTGCTCCAACTGTGTCACACGGTCACGTTCGTTGGCCTCTTCTACGGGGATCCGGTTAAGTACTCGTCTCTTCGGCGGCATATTGATGTCCCGAACGAACACGGCTCTGATACCAAACTGATGTAGCGGAAGCTTACACGAGAAAAACCTGCAACAAAACAATTAGAAAACAACCTACTGAAAACGCTCGACCTCACGAAGGATTCGTTAACAGGCTTCAATTATTTCTACCTTCGCAAAGATATGATAACTGGTTTGTAGAGAAACATTCTCTGATTTTATTAATATTCAACCAACGTTTTTACAGCTAAAACAAGAATATAAATAGAAAATAAATAACCTTATTAAAAGAGAACTCAAACTCTCAAAACCTAAATAAACTCTGAAACAAAGAGATAGTCCTAAACTAATAAGAATTCCGCTAAACTAATCCTAAAATACTTGGACTTCTGCTGCAACTTTAAAACTGCATAAAACACTCCCCAAACGTGAACCCACAAGGAATCCACATGCCAGCTCATGAGGCTTGCCACGTCAATCTGATTTGTCCAGCTCATGCCACCAACTCAGAAGCTTCCAGCAGGGCAACTGGCCTTGCCTCGATCCTTACTGTCCAAGAAATCAAGAGCCTTTGCTGCCGCTGCATCAATAAGAGTTGGGTATTATGTTTGAAAGACAACATGGTGAAACTAATATTGTTAGGTTTGTTGATTCTGACTATGCGGGTGACTTAGACAAGAGGAGTTCTATAATGGGGTATGTATTTACATGTGCGGATGGACCGATTAGTTGAAGGTCTATGCTCCAACCTACTAGTGTATTGTCTACTACCGAAGCGGAATACATGGCAATCATGGAAGCATCAAAGGAAGCAATTTGGTTGAGGGGTTTGGTGAATTATATGGGATTGAAGCAAAATTCGGTGTTGCTTAGGTGTGATAGTCAAAGTGTGATTGCTCTAACAAAGACTCAAGTGTTCCATGCGAGAACGTAGCACATTGACATCCTATTCCATAGATTACGAGATTGGATTACCTCCGGTGAAGTCTCCATTGAGAAGGTTCACACGGATGAGAATGCATCCGATATGCTTACCAAGCCGGTTACAAAAGACAAGTTTGAGCATTGCTTGAACTTGCTAAACCTTTTCTCTTGTTGAGTTTAGGTAGGCACCTCACCATTTGAGGTGTGTGGAGACAAGAGATTTGCCTGAAACGAAATTACCAAGTGAACTCAAGAGTGGTGTTGCTGCACCACTTACAAAAGTGCAAGTGCAGATAGAAGACTTACAGAGTATGCAATTCCGATAAGCCTGAGATGTCTCCAGGAAGCGAACCCGTCAATCCCATACTTGATAAACTTCTGAAATTGAGAACAGATAGGTTGAAAATTCAGAAAAAAAAAAAAAAAAAAAAAAAAAAAAAAACAGCCTTCCAGTAGCATAAAAACAAAAAATAAAATAAAAAATTGAACAACTTACAGATTGGTCACGCGTGATTTGGAGCACTGAATTCCGTCCCATTGGTCACCACATGGATCTGAACCCTGCCAATTAGGTGGTAAGCCATCCTTAATAATATCTTTGAGAGATATTAAGCTAGCAGCTGCATCAAAAAATCATGAAAGATTAAAAATTAATGCATGAGTAAGCAACTAAAACCTAAATTATCCAAAACAGACAGAGAATTCACAGAAACTATGGAAGACTAGAACTAGTTTTAAATCCATGAACTCGTATATTAATCGTGGAAACCAATTTCCAGAACTTATAATTCAATGGGTTGCCAAATAACTCGAACTAACATGTACGTAGAATCGAGACCTTTATACTATTATCTGAAAGTGTTTCTTTGTAGTCAAAGACTGAATTATACTGATATGATATTTACAGACACACGAGACAGCTTTACACAGTTAATAACATAACAGGCAGATAATGTTATTTACAATCAATTTCAATCTGGATTTGCACCAAAGAAAGATAAATAGCATACATATATAAATATTAAAATTCT
The DNA here is from genome assembly GCA_030490815.1 of Acer saccharum. Taxonomy (NCBI): domain Eukaryota; kingdom Viridiplantae; phylum Streptophyta; class Magnoliopsida; order Sapindales; family Sapindaceae; genus Acer; species Acer saccharum. Next base: position 1,756,052 of record CM059874.1, on the reverse strand, counting down.
TTAAAGTACATATTAACAGGCACAAAACATTTAAAATAGAGATATTAAAAATTCACCATCTTCAGGGTAGGTCACAGCTGCTATGATCAAAAACTGGAGCCAAACAGATAGAAAAAACACTTGAATTCTCAAACCCATCATCTTTCACTCAAAAAACAAATATGCTCCAAAGTTCTAAAAACTTCACAAACTTTTTGGCTCTTTTAAGTTTCAAATCTTCAACTAGTCGATATTAAGATCAGGATTCTCCTTACCTTCTTTTCTAGACTTTTTATAATCTAGTGACGCCTAAGCATAACAAAAAATATATGGTTAAGATTTGATCACTTTTTTTTTCTCTCATACAAGTTGGTGTTTTAATTATAGTTACAAAAAGAAAAACAAGGTCGGGGAGAGGATTCTAACTCCAATATTAAAACTAGACATTTCTCATTCTCAGAAATATGCAATGAAATCATTGCACTTTTGTAGTTGCAAAGTCAATAGTATTTTTTCCCCCTAAAAAAAGTAAATGTTGGATAAAAAATATAAGGGTGTTGATATTGCCACCATGAAATATGATTTACGCACCTATATTTATAAGTTCACTCATTAATAAAATTTAAAATTTAACCATTACTATTAGCACCCATTCAAATTCTAAAAATAACCTTATGAAAATCAACTAATTAATTAATTTTTATTAATTGGATTTGTAACCCTAAAAAAAAAAAAATTAAGACACCCGGCCAGTTTAATTCAAAAACACCAAATGGGAGTGGAAAGAGAGAGGGGTCCGAAGTGAGTGTCAATAGGGAAATCAAGAAGAGGTCTTGATGCATGATGTGTGTGTGTAGTTGATGCATGTGAATCCTGGTTCTTCAAAAATAATAATAATAATAATAATAATAAAAAATCTCTAAGTTTCAACTATGTTGGATTGAAGAAATGGGAAGGAAAGGTTTTTTTCAACTATCTAGGCAAACAATTTTGAACTAAATCTGGAAACCAAGACAGAATTATAGGGGAAATCAAAAAGCGATCTAACCTTGCCCACACACCATTTGATCTATTATTAGACCAAGTGAAACAATATCAACCAAAGAAAAAATCTAAAGGCATTAAATAAATATCAGAAGAATTACATTGACACCTTTCAATTGGTGGACTTCTCTAATAAATATTTCTAATTTCATTTTTTTTAACAAATAAGTTTTGACAATAAAGTGAGATAACAAATTTTCATTTTTTAATCACTAATATATGGTTAAGATTTGATTACTTTTCCACCTAAAAAAAGTAAATATTGGATAAAAAATATAAGGGTGTTGATATTGCCACCCTGAAATATGATTTACGCACCTATATTTATAAGTTCACCCATTAATAAAATTTAAAATTTGACCATTACTATAAGCACCCATTCAAATTTTAAAAATAACCTTATGAAAATCAACTAATTAATTAATTTTTATATATTGGATTTGTAAGTTGTAACCCGAAAAAAAAAAATCTTTAAGTTTCAACTATGTTTGGATTGAAGAAATGGGAAGGAAAGGGCTTTTTTTTTTTCATGGTTATTTGATATGTATTTTTCCGATCCTGAAAAATACATAAAAGAATTTAAGAGAAGTATTTCAGATTCGAAATACAAAGAAGAAACATAGGAGAGAAACAGATGAGATAACAAGGGGAGGAGACAATTTGTCTTATATTTTCATCATGATTCCTATTACAATAATCCAGACCTTTAAATAGGCCACAGCAGATAACAAAATAACAAATACTAAACTACTAACTAGAAAATAGCAACAATTGGAATCGTGCTTACAATGTGTTAACTTGCTCCACTAACACACTAACAAGAACCGACACACACACTAACATATTTTTCAAATTAACAGGAACAACAATCCGACTTGGTCTTGGTGTCTTCCCTCGGTAATGTGTATGACCAACATGGAAACATTGCACACACATCATCCACCTAGAATAGTAACTACCCACACCACCATGCTTGTTATCACATCTTGACAGCACATGTGCATTAACGACACTACCTAGAATATTAACTACCCACAGTCCCACACCACACAATAACATAAATAAAGATACATATCGTTATTCTGATTGTTTTTTGATTAATTTGTATTTGACTTTGTAATTTTTTTTTCTTTATGTTCATTCTCTCTCTAATATCTCCTTAATTTAATAAAATGAGTATAAATTAAACAAATAAATATATTTTTGTTCTTGGAATACTCTAACTTTAAGGATTCACCTTTTTTTTTTTTTTTTTTTTTTTCATTAGCTTGATTGTTGGAACAAAATTGGGGTTTAACGATTAATGAGTGTAGATTACTTGTTATAAATGTTATTTTGATTGATTTTTAATTGCTTTAATTTGGAGAACATTTTTGCTCACCTCTCCTTCAAGGGAGGTAACCATTACCCCCCTTCCAAATGAATGACATGTGTCCAGGGAGGTAATTATGTTTGGACAAATTTACCCCTCCATGGACATATGTCATCCATTTGGGAGGGAGGTAATGCTTACCCCCCTTGTAGTGGGGTGAGCAAAAATGGACTCTTTAATTTGTCTTTATAGGTCTTTTTTTCATGGATATTTTTACGATAAAAGTTTTAAATAAAATATGAGTATGTAAATCATATTTAATTATTACTCTTAATTATTTATGGGTGACAATATCGTCATCCAAAAACATTAATGTTTTTTTCATGATGGAACCCACATAGTTATTGTAAAATGAAGAAGAAATTCCGTCATAGTGATTAGTGATTGCAAAAAGAATATCAACCAAAGAAGAAATCTAAAGGCATTAAATAAATAACAGTAGAATTACATTGACACCTTTCAATTGGTGGGCTTCTCTAATAAATATCTCTAATTTTATTCTTTTTAACAAATAAGTTTTGACAGTAAAGTGAGATAACAAATTTTCATTTTTTAATCACTAATATATGGTTAAGATTTGATTACTTTTCCACCTAAAAAAAGTAAATGTTGGATAAAAAATATAAGGGTGTTGATATTGCCAACTGAAATATGATTTACGCACATATATTTATAAGTTCACCCATTAATAAAATTTAAAATTTGACAATTACTATAAGCACCCATATTCAAATTCTAAAAATAACCTTATGAAAATCAACTAATTAATTAATTTTTATATATTGGATTTGTAAGTTGTAAGAAAAAAAAATTCTTTAAGTTTCAACTATGTTTGGATTGAAGAAATGGGAAGGAAAGGGCTTTTTTTTTTTTTTTTTCATGGTTATTCTGATTGTTTTTTGATTTGTATTTGACTTTGTGTTTTTTTTTTCTTCATTATGTTCATTCTCTCTCTAATATCTCCTTAATTTAATAAAACGAGTATAAATTAAACAAATAAATATATTTTTGTTCTTGGAATACTCTAACTTTAAGGATTCACCTATTTTTTTTTTTCCATTAGCTTGACTGTTGGAACAAAATTGGGGTTTAACGATTAATGGGTGTAGATTAATTGTTATAAATGTTATTTTGATTTATTTTTAATTGCTTTAATTTGTCTTTATAAGTATTTTTTTCATGGATATTTTTACGATAAAAAGTTTTAATAAAATATGGGTGTGGATCATATTTATGGGATAATATAGTTGTCTTAATAGACTATAACAATATAGTTGTCTTATATTTATGTTTATGGGATAATATATTTATGTTTTTCAAGGATAATATCACCACCCAAAATATAATAATATAGTTGTCCTTGTTTTTCTCCTTTCGCTGTTGTTTCCAGTTGTTTCTGGCTTTGGCCGTTTTTTGTGGCTCCCTGTTTGGGTTTATTCAAAAAAAAAAAAAAAAAAAAATCAAAAACATTAATGTTTTTTTCATGATGGAACCCACATAGTGATTATAAAATGAATATCAACCAAAGAAGGAATTCCATCATAGTGATTAGTGATCATAAAATGAATATCAACCAAAGAAGAAATCTAAACGCATTAAATAAATATCAGTAGAATTACAGTGACACCTTTCAATTGGTGGGCTTCACTAATAATTATCTCTAATTTTATTCTTTTTAACAAATAAGTTTTGACAATAAAATGAGATAACACATTTTCATTTTTTAATCAACAACCAAAACACAAAGATTTTTTTAATTTTTTTAATTTTTTAATTTTTATTTTTTTTATATACCATATGTGGTGACGACTGTGGTAGCCAGAAATGGTCCATAGGCCCAATGTGACACAGCCCAGACCTCATATCAAAAAGACCCAACCCAGGCCCGTTGGGTTGGTCGATCCAACAAGTGTCAGCAGCATGACTTGGTCTTTGAATGACCAAGTCAAATCTTCCGTTGGCTTTGGTAGGTAACTGGAAGAGAGAATCTCTCCCAGTATCCCCCTAAATCTCAACCACGATCACAACATGATCAGTGAACGTTGGAGTCACTTCCACTACTATAAATAAGAAGGCTCCTCCACTAAAAAACCTCTCTGAATTCTCTCGAAAAAACAGATATTAGAGTCTTGATTATAATTCCGATCACCGGAACTCATTCTTCAGTCACCTGACTGCTTTGCTCAGCCCAAGCATACCTAAGGCTAACATCAAGCCACCCCCCCCCCACCTTTCTTATTTCTCTATTTATTATTACTGTTTCAAGTTCTTTTGCAGGTTTAGCTAAGTCCAGACGACCATCCGTAGACGACAACCGAGGTCATTCATCCAACTTCCAGCTCAGTTGCTTCGGGCCTGATTCTACCCGACCCATTCGACATACCAGTTCGATCGACCACCTACAGTTTGGCGCCCACCGTGGGGCCCATTGCAACTACCTTTCAGTCCAAATCAATCAATCCTAACTACAACTCAACATGGCCGGAAATGGATCAAACCCAACCGTCGAAGAGCAGATCGCTATGTTGAACGCCCAAATGGCCGCCAGTGTTGAGAGGCTACAAGCGCTCGAAGCGAAAAATGCGGCAATCCGGGCGACAAACGAAGAATTGAGAATGCTGGTCGACGGAGTAGTTCCAGATTCAGCCACTTCGGAGCATCCAGTCTCGACGTCAAACGACGATCGCGACGTCGACCGACATATTTGGAGAGTTCCAGGGAACCCCATCGCACCAGAAGCAAATCCGGTCGACCATCAGAATCGACCAACACCTCAGACGGCAAGGGTTGAGATCGACCTCAACGACGTACCCGCCAGAAACGATGCTGTGAACGAACACGAACAGCCAGTAGATCAACAACCGGACAACGTCCCTAAGGCGGTTATGTCTCTCCAGTCGACACCCGGAGTGGTAAAACCAGGGCCAGACTTACATTTATCTGCTAATCTAGAATTCTCTCGCAGGTTTGCAGAAATGGAAGCTCTCATCCAGAGAATCCTAGGAGTCCCAGCTCCTATCAAGAAGAGTACCGCAAATAGCTTCGCTGACTCGCCCTTCGTCGATGCAATAGCTCTTATGGAGATGCCTAAGAAGTTCAACTTCCCAAACATGAAGCAGTACGAAGGGACGACCGATCCGGATGACCATATAGCACAGTACAAGCAGAGGATGTTCACTGCCGCAATCCCACGCGACCTTAGAGAAGCATGCATGTGCAAGGCCTTCGGATCTAGCCTTAGTGGTCCTGCCCTACAGTGGTACACAAATTTACCTAATAACTCTATTGATTCTTTTGCACAGCTGACGGACACGTTCGTGGAGCAATTTGCAAGCAGCCGCAAGTTGGAAAAGTTGTCGGACGACCTCTACACCATAACGCAGAGGACTGGCGAGAACTTGCGAGCTTACGTCGGACGTTTCAACAGAGAAAAAGTGCAGATCCCGCACTGCAACCAGGCGACTGCCATCTATGCCTTCAGAAAAGGTCTTAGGTTTGATTCTGATTTATACAAGGAACTTACCAAATACCCTTGCAGGACAATGGAAGATGTATTGGCCAAAGCTTGGGCCCAGATCAAATGGGAGGAAGATGAGGCGAACTTTGTTGGAAAAGCCAACAGTAGTTACTATGGAGGCCGTCGAAACGAGCGAATCGATAGAAAGTCAAACAACAGACGGTCGGAACCGTACCCGACAAGCGACAGAAGAAACATCCAGTCGCGGCACGAAAGCTCTGGTGAGAGAAGCACCTACGGGCGCGATATTCCAAGGTCGAGTCGACCAAAGGTGGAAGCACCAGAATACCTCCTCAGCATTGAACCGGTCGACCTCGTTGCAGTTATGAGAGAAATGGGCAAAACGATCAAGTGGCCGCGGAAAATGAACGCCCTTCCTGAACATAGGGATCCAAAACTTCGATGCGAGTTTCATGGTGATCACGGCCATCGCATAGAAGATTGCATCGCCTTAAAATTTGAGGTGGCTGAGCTCCTGAAACAAGGACATCTACGGGAGTTCCTGACCGACAAGGGAAAGCAAACTTACGCCAGACGCGACGACCAAAGGCAAACTGGCGCAGTCGACAGCCCTCCAGACCCTCCTAGGCAAGATAGGGTGATTAATTACATTTCCGGTGGATCTGAGGTCAGCGGCGTAAGCTACTCGGCAGCCAAGAGACACACACGACAGGTGTCAAATGCAGAGATTCAGCCAAATCGAGAACACCCATCCAAAGTCGAAGAAACCGTCACCTTTCGGTCGACAGATAAATCAGATTTGTTCTCTCCCCACCATGATGCTTTAGTTATTTCTTTGCATATCGCTAATTGTTTAACTAAACGCATTTTAATAGATAACGGCAGTTCATGCAATATTTTGTTTAACAGTGCTCTAAGAGAAATGCAGGTCGACGAATCGAAACTCAGTCGTCGAACGACTATGTTGACCGGGTTCAGTGGAGAGCAAAAGAGTACGCTAGGCGAAATTGTGCTACCAGTTTACGCCGAAGGAGTCAACCTGTACATCAACTTCCTAGTGCTCGACTGCCAATCCCCTTACAATGCAATACTCGGCAGACCCTGGATACACGAGTTGAAAGTAATCCCATTGACTTACCATCAGCTGATCAAGTTTCCAACCAAGTGGGGAGTTAAAGAAATTAAAGGAGAGCAAAGAGCCGCCAGGGAGTGTTACCAGAACGCTTTAAAAAAGAAGAAACAGGAATCATAGCAATTACAGGAAGCCACGGTCGAGTCGACTCCAACCAAGCAGAAAATGGAGGAACTCGACGAGGTATCTATCGACCCGGACCAACCAGATCGTAAAGTATTCATCGGGTCGAGGTTACCAGACGACATCCGAAAGCAGTTAGTCGAGTTCTTGAGAGAACGCCGCAACAGCTTTGCCTGGTCGCACGAAGACATGATTGGAATCGACCTAGAAGTAATGGTTCACCGACTACAAGTCGACCCAGACCATCAGCCAGTTAAACAAAAGAGAAGAAAATTCGCTCCCAAAAGGAACAAAGTGATCAACGAAGAGATACAAAAGTTGTTCGACATCGGTTCAGTGAGAGAAGTAAAGTATCCAGACTGGCTGGCCAACGTCGTCGTGGTAAAAAAAAAAGAACGGGAAGTGGCGAGTCTGCATCGACTTCACTGATCTCAACAAGGCATGTCCCAAGGATTCATTTCCACTTCCACACATCGACATGCTGGTCGACGCAACTGCAGGGCATGAATTATTGAGCTTCATGGACGCTTACTCGGCTACAACCAGATTCTGATGCATCCAGACGACCAAGAAAAAACAGCCTTCGTCACCGAAAGAGGTATCTTTTGTTACAAAGTAATGCCCTTTGGTTTGAAAAATGCAGATGCAACGTATCAGAGGCTAGTCAACAAAATGTTCGCCAAGATGCTTGGATCGACGATGGAAGTCTACATCGACGACATGTTGGTCAAATCATTAGTCGCCCAGCAACATATCGACCATCTTCGGCAGTCGTTCGACGTACTCGACCAATATGGTATGAAACTGAACCCTACTAAGTGTTCTTTTGGTGTGTCTTCAGGAAAATTTCTAGGCTACCTAGTCACCCAAAGAGGCGTCGAAGCTAATCCAGATCAAATACGGTCGATCGAAAATCTTGAGTCGCCTAAATGCATAAAAGATGTACAGAAACTAACCGGTCGAGTCGTAGCGCTGAACCGATTCATATCAAAGTCGTCCGAAAAATGCCTCCCATTCTTTAACGTCCTCAGGAAGAACAAAGCATTCAAATGGAACGATGACTGTGAGAAAGCATTACAAGAGTTGAAAAACTATCTGAAGTCGCCCCCACTACTGTCGAAACCAAAGGACAACGAAACACTGTTCATATACCTAGCCGTGTCTGACACAGCTGTAAGTGCAGTCCTAGTCAGAGACGAGGGTGGCAGTCAGCATCCAGTCTACTACGTAAGCAAGACTCTGCTCGACGCCGAAACCAGATACAGTCGATTGGAGAAACTAGCTCTTGCTCTTATGATGGCAGCCCGCAAACTCAGGCCATACTTCCAATGCCACTCGATTAAGGTATTAACTGCTTATCCCCTCAAAAATATACTTCATAAACCGAAACTTTCAGGTCGATTGACGAAGTGGGCAGTCGAACTCAGCGAATACGACATCAGTTTCCACCCACGATCAGCGATGAAATCACAGGTATTAGCCGATTTTATTACGGATTTTACCCCTGGTGAAAGTGTGCAGGCCGAACAGGAACTAGTTGCACTAACAGAAACAATTACATCCTGTATATGGACCTTGTCGGTCGACGGATCAAGTAGCATCAAAGAAAGCGGATTAGGATTGGTACTTGAATCCCCACAAGGGGACATACTGGAGCAGTCGGTCCACTGTGGATTTCATGCGACGAACAACGAAGCCGAATACGAAGCACTAATCGCCAGGCTCGACCTCGCAAAAAGCCTAAGTGTGAAAATCATTAAAGTACGAAGCGATTCCCAATTAGTCGTTCGACAAGTAAATGGCACATATGAGGCGAGGGATCAGAGAATGTCGGCCTATCTGAACAAAGTCAAACAGCTACAGTCGGCTTTCGACGAGTTTTCAATCGAGCAAATACCCAGATCCGAGAATACACGAGCAGACGCACTAGCAAGCCTTGGTTCGACGACAACGAACAATTCAAAATCGGTTCCAATAATCCATCTGATGTCTCCATCAATTCAAGAATTAGAAACAGTGGCACCGATCGACAACGGAAGAAGCTGGATAGAGCCAATCTTCAATTACCTCCAAGCAGACATTCTACCAGACGACAGGGCAGAAGCAAGGAGAATCAAAACCAAAGCAGCCAAGTTCTGCATCTTGTATGGTAAACTTTACAAGAAATCATTCACAGGCCCATATTTGAGATGTGTGACCCCTCGAGAAGCGTACGACGTCCTGAAAAGTTTGCACCAAGAGGAATGCGGAAATCATTCCGGCGCCCGTAGCTTGTCTAACAGAGCCATCACAGCAAGATATTACTGGCCGACTATGCGAATTGACTCTCAAAATCACGTCAAATTGTGCGACAAGTGCCAACGCTTCGCACCGATATCACATCTCCCCCCAGGTATGTTGAATTCAATTTCGGCCCCTTGGCCTTTTATGAAATGGGGAATGGATATTGTAGGTAAATTACCAGCGGCGCCAGGTGGTGTCGTCTATATATTAGTCCTAACAGACTACTGTTAGGATTATGCTCAATAGCAAGAGTGTAATGTTGTAATTAACAATCTTTTTCATATTAATAAAGTGATTTCTGGTTTAACAAATCGTATAGCATTTATAGTTTATATTATAATTGTCAAAGTAAATAATCATAAGGTCTAAAGACTATGGGAAAAGAAGAATTGTTCGTACATCTGGATATGTATGTGGTAGACACAATTCTTTAGTTAGTCTTGAATATTGTTCACAACTTAAGTTAAAGGTTGGGCACCTTTATCTTGTTAAAGTTGTAGAATTCTTTTGCTAGCATTTGAGTGGGATCAAATGAGATATGATGAGTCTAAAATCATCGGAGTGTCTTCGAGCAAAAGGATCTAGTGCACTGGGTGCATTGAACTGGATCACAATGAAAAACTTTATCTAAAACCGTCAATAGATAATAGTTTTTTCATTATCAGGACAATCAGAGAGTCTATCTTAATCCTGAGATAAATGATGGACTTATGGTTGCAAGTGATATCATTTGAGTTATCAATGAGTACGATTATATCGCATAGTCTATCCTCGATAATTTGGTGATATTCATTTGTTAATCGATAGAGGACTTCATTTATAGATATGGACATCGTGGCTCCATTTAATTAAATGAGAGTATAATATCATCATATGGATGTTTTGAGGTAATTGGATATTAAATCTCAACGTTGAGTTTTCAATAGTGTCTATTGAAAACATGGCTTCTGGACAAGTCAAAATATCCAAGTTCAAAACGTGGTCATATGAGTAAATATGGTAACTTGGAGAGTTATAGGCGGTCTATGAACTCTTGGCGATTACTGATATTAATCACGAGGATACACTATCTCCAATATGATTGTCTAGGGTATGAATGAGGAGCATCTTCCTTTTCTATCTTTATTTAAGAGTTCAGTTTTAGCTCTTTAGTGGAATGAGTTAAAATTAATGGATCGGACCTAAGTGAATCATTTGTTGATTGTGATTAGGTTATGTCTATTGAAGCTTAAATTTAGATGGTCCGCCAAGATCCCCAATCCACACGGACTTGCATGGATCACTTGATATATTCTACCGGACCAATTTAAGGGTCCATCTAGAATTGCATTTAATATATTAAGAATATAATTTGCACATTATTTAAGTAATGGGCTGCTCAATTATATTAATATATTAATGAAAGACATGTGGGCTTGTTTCTTTTAGTAAGAATGGGTCTGGTTCACATGTGGGCTTTTTATTTAAAGTCCAATGGATTAAATGAAATAGGAAAATAATATTAGGCCCATCTTATATATAAGTGGGGCGGCTAGGTTAAGGTTTTAACCTAAAAATATTATTTTGTTTCATTTGTTTTAATTAAATAAGAATTAATTGATTTATTGATTAATTGTTTAATTAAAGAAACAAATCTTTCCTAAAAGTAAAAGACTTGTTTGATAAGTAAATAAATAAATTAGTATTATTTATTTAATCAAATAAGGAGTCTTTTTTATTTAGTCAAATAAAAGAATAAAAATAAAAGAGTTGGATTAGGGTTTGAAGTCTATAAAGTTAAAAAGAATTAGGGTTGAATTTAAGTCACCCTATATAAGTGACATGATGAAATTCGGCCAACCCTAATCTTATACTACATAGAATTCGGCAACCCTAAAAGAAAAAGAAGAAAAATTCGGCCAACCTATATATATGTTCTTATAGGGTTCGGCCACATCAATTAATTGGTGTTTGAGTTTTTATTTTCTTTCTTCTTCTTCTTAATTCTAAGAGAGTTTTTATTCTAGAGAGACAAAAAGGAGTGAAAAATTATTCTTTGATAGTATACAATTGCTTAAACATCAATAAGCTTGTGTATACGATATCGATCTAGGTTCACGCGAGTTTCGATCATAAGATTGAGAACTCAAAAGTGACCGGAATAATTTTGACATTCTTTTGATTGTTTTGTGACTAACAAAGAAAAAAAAGTATTTGTTTGGTCCATTCACAGGTTTGCAATTCAAAGGAAAGGGAGACCACGCTCCTAGGTGATCCACGTTCGTGCTCGGATTGAAGGTCTTGCGGATTACCATCGACGTAAGTCAATCGGATCACGCGACAAGAGGTAATTTACTTTTGTTGATATATATGCATGTTTATTGATTAAAAGGGTTTAAGGTTCATAAAGGAAAAATTTTAAAAGTCACTAAATCGTCTTTAGTATCGCTTCCGCTGCGTGTAACACTTTTATTTATTATTTTTTCCCTACAATTGGTATCAGAGCCTAGGTTGAACCCTTTTAATTAATTAACGTATATATACGTGGATCTATTTCTTTTTATTGTGATTATGCATGTTTAGAAAGAGATGGCACTCTAGGTATTCAAATATATAATTACATGTGATGTATGGATTTATATATATTTTATGTGGTTTGTTATTGCTCGATTTTGGCCCTAGATTTTCAATGTAATTTTTGTTTCGGAGTTGTAACAAGAAGGGTGGTCTATTATCGCCATAATTCCTTCTTGGTAGATTGCTAGGTTTTATTTTTTTTTATATGTGCAGTATTTTTTTAGGGTTACTGCAGATTTTTTATTTTTTTTTTTTCTATGTGCAGTTTTTTGTTTGTAAAAATACTGCAGTGAATAAAAAAAAAAAAAAAAAAATTAATACTGCAGTATTTATTATATATATAATGCCGTAATATGTTTAGGTCTTGGAGATTCGAAGACACGAAGCAAAACGAAGCAACCGGAACCAAGTACGAGCACCGTGCGCACCCTAGGAGTGGATTGGGCTGCGCATGACAAGCCCAAACTTTGGTGGGCTGCGCATGGCAGCCTTGTGTGGCCTTATGGGCTGCGCAAGGCAGCCCCTTTGTGGGGTTGTGGGCTGCGCACGCCCATGGGAGAAGGCCGAAGGATGAGCGTATGGTTGATGGGCCACCTGAAGATCTTGTATTCCTGACAAATTGTAATTTACTTGTTTTTCTAGGATGGGCCAAAGTTGTTGCTATTTAATTTATGCTTAAATATTACAATATTTGTTATTGTATGATAACATGACATATAGAATAGGAGTGCCACGCATATATCTCTTTTGGTATGAACATGCATTGAATGATTTAGGTATCTAAATTGGCATCTAGATAACTCGGTAAATTATTCTATGGGATTTAATCACACGCCTTAAATAATTGAGTGGGAGAAGGTGTTTTGGTAACACCTATGGCCTCCAAGGTTAGTTGAGCTTTATTATTTATTGGTAATCCCCCCAAGGGGCGTCCATGAATGGAATTTAGCAACATACTTCCTTACAAGGATAGACTAGACAGTGGACTCAAACGAGATCTACTCCCCAAGGAGGGATTTTCGTGAGAGAAAATTGAGGGTCGATATCTTGGTAACACACTCAATGTAATTTTATTGATATCCTCCCAAGAGTTCTTGTCAGTAAAATTGCAAGGCTAAAATTGAAAACGCTGGTTGTTATGTTAACAATTAGGTGGGACCTAGTCTAACTAGTAAATGGTGCGAACTCCCAAAGGAGGCGTAACATTTATGGGTGTTAGATCACCGTTGAATTTTATGATTGAGTTATTTATTTAATTCAAGATAAATATTTAAAAGTGCTTTATCATGATTATTTACTTATATACGTTTTGTTTTATTCAGAAATCATGACCCCATCACTTATGAACATCCTGAAAGATAACACTTTAACTGGAGATAATTATGTTACATGGAAAAGGAAAATTGGGTTGTTGCTGCAAAGTGAAAAACATAAGTTTGTTCTAACTACTCCTAAACCACCTGCTCCTAATAATGAATCTAGCATAATGTGTAGAGATGAGTATGAGCAGTGGAAGACTTCAGATGATATGGCAAAATGTTACATTATGGCCACTATCTCCGACGTGTTGCAACAGCAGCATGAAGGAATGGAGTCCGCTGCTGATATAATGATGTCTCTAGCGGAAATGTTTGCTATGAAGTCTAGGACGAATAAGAGAGAGGCAGTGACTGCTTTTATGAATCTTAGGATGAAACCTGGACAGGCTGTGAAAGATCACATGATGAAAGTCATAGCACATCTCAACATTGCTGAACTGCATGGCGCTGAGATAGATGGTGAGACAAAGATTGATATGGTTGTCAATTCATTGTCAGATTCCTTTGATCAGTTCAAATTGGACTACACTTTGAACAAAAAGGAATACACCTTACAAGGCCTGATGCAAGATGTTCAAAGTGCTGAAAAGATCCTTGTGAAAGGCAAAGGTCAAGAGATTCATATGGTTGGTAAAGTTGCTACTGTTAAGGCCCGTCAAAAGGTCAAGAAACAACAGAAGAAAAAGCAACTTGGGCCTATCAAGAAGGAGACCAAGAAAGTAACCAAGATCAAAGGGAAATGCTTCCTTTGTGGTGAAAAGGGACATTGGAAGAGAAATTGCCTAAAGTCCCAGAACAAGAAGGAAGAAGGTAATTTGAATTATCTAGAAACATGTTTTTTGGCTGATTCTACAGATTCTTGGATCATAGACTCAGGAGCCACTAATCATGTTTGTTATTCCTTGCAGGGGTTTCAAGAAAGGAGAAAGCTGAGTAAGAATGAAATCAATTTGCGCTTGGGCAACGGAACGTTAGTGTCTGCAAGTGCAGTGGGAGATATTAGAGTTTATTTGGATTCTAGAAGGCATTTAGATTTAATAGACGTTTATTATGTACCTCAATTCAAGAGGAATTTAATTTCAGTTTCTTGTTTGAATAAATTTGGATATTCGGTTACTTTTAATAAAGTTTTTATTATTAGTAAGAATGACAAAATTATTTGCCAAGGTACATTGGAAAACGGTCTATACTTTTTGCATAGAAATATCTCTCACTCGTTAGACACAGAAATAACGAAACCTAATCATAAAAGAGTAAAATTATCAACAGATGAAACCTATCTTTGGCATTTACGCTTAGGTCATATTAACCTTAATAGGATTAAAAGATTGGTATGTGACGGACCTTTGAGTGACTTAAAGGTTGATGATCTACCAACTTGTGAATCTTGTTTGGAAGGTAAAATGACCAAAAGGACGTTCTCTGCCAAAGGTGCAAGAGCCACTGAATGTTTAGGATTGATACACACTGATGTATGTGGACCTATGAGCATTCAAGCTAGAGGTGGATATGAGTACTTCATCACCTTCACGGATGATTACTCAAGATTTGGTTATGTGTATCTCATGAGACATAAGTCGGATGCTTTTGACATGTTCAAAGCATTCAAAGCTGAAGTGGAAAATCAGCTTGAGAAACACATAAAAATCTTGAGATCTGATCGTGGTGGAGAATATCTATCTGGTGAGTTTCAGCAATATCTTATTGATAATGGGATAGTTTCTCAGTTTTCTGCACCAGGTACACCTCAACAAAATGGGGTAGCAGAAAGGAGAAATAGAACTCTTTTGGATATGGTTAGGTCTATGTTGAGTTATTCAACGCTTCCTATTTCTTTTTGGGGATATGCTTTACAAACTGCTATATACATTCTAAACGATGTACCATCTAAGTCTGTTCCTAAAACACCGCATGAGTTGTGGACTGGGCGCAAGCCTAGTTTACAACACTTAAGGATATTTGGTTGTCCTGCGCATGTGTTAAAAGGAAAGACAGAAAAGATGGAGTCCCGTTCAGAAACATGTATATTTGTAGGGTATCCAAAAGAAACTAAAGGATATTATTTCTATAGTCCTTCAGATCTTAAAGTATTTGTTTCGACAAATGCTAAATTTCTGGAAAAGGACTATATGAATGATTTTGTGCCTAGAAGTAGAATTGTCCTGAATGAGATGTCAGGAGATACAATTCCACGAGAGGTTACACAACCTAACCCAATTGTAAGTTCCGATCCAACACAAGATCAACAACCTACCATTCCTCGTCGTAGTGGGAGGGTTAGAACACAACCCGAAAGATACATCGGTCTGGGAGAATCAGTGGAGAATCTCCCGGACGACGATGATCCCTATACGTACAAGGAAGCTATGGAGGATGTTGATAGTCGCCATTGGCAAAAGGCAATGCAATCCGAGATTGAATCTATGTTCGATAACAAAGTCTGGTCCCTTGTAGACTTGCCTAAAGGGATAAAACCCATTGGATGCAAGTGGGTATACAAGAGGAAAAGAGGTATGGATGGAAAGGTGGAAACCTTTAAAGCTAGATTGGTAGCTAAAGGATATACACAGAAAGAAGGTATCGATTACGAGGAAACCTTCTCTCCTGTGGCCATGCTTAAATCCATTAGGATACTCTTATCCATTGCAGCATCTTTAGATTTAGAGATTTGGCAAATGGACGTCAAGACAGCTTTCCTAAATGGAAGTCTTGACGAAAGCATCTACATGATGCAACCAGAGGGATTCATTGAAAAAGGCCAAGTGGATAAGGTATGCAAGTTGCAGAAATCCATATATGGATTAAAGCAAGCATCCAGATCCTGGAACATAAGGTTTGATCAAGCTGTCAAAGGTTTTGGATTTATTCAAAATCCTGACGAACCTTGTGTATACAAAACGATTAAAGGCGACAAGTTGGTTTTCCTGATTCTTTATGTTGATGATATACTACTCATTGGAAACGATGTAGGTGTATTGACATCAGTAAAAGAATGGTTAGCAAAACAATTTGATATGAAGGACTTAGGAGAAGCAAGTTTTATTCTAGGTATCCAAGTAATAAGGGATAGAAAGAATAGAACGATTGCATTATCCCAAGCTTCATACATAGACAAAATCTTGTCTAGGTTTTCCATGCAGGATTCCAAGAAAGGTATGTTACCTTTCAGACATGGAATCAAGCTTTCTAAGGAACAAGTTCCTAAGAATGAGCATGAAGAGCAATTCATGAGTAGAGTTCCATATGCCTCGGCAGTTGGAAGTCTCATGTATGCAATGCTCTGTACTAGACCAGATATTTGTTTTGCTGTTGGCATAGTTAGCAGGTTTCAATCGAAACCTGGACCTGATCACTGGACGGCAGTCAAGCATATTTCAAGTATCTTAAGAGAACGAGAGATAATATGCTTGTATACTCTGGAGGGGATTTGGTTCCCGTTGGGTATATAGATTCTGATTTCCAATCAGATTCTGACTCCAGAAAATCCACATCAGGGGCTGTGTTTACTATTGGAGGAGGAGCAGTTATATGGAGGAGTATCAAGCAATCTTGTATTGCTGATTCCACCATGGAAGCTGAGTATGTTGCTGCATGCGAAGCTGCCAAAGAGGCTGTTTGGCTCCGCCAATTCTTGATTGACTTAGAAGTGGTTCCTAGTGCGAATAAGCAGATCACTATCTACTGTGACAACAGTGGAGCAGTGGCTAATTCGAAAGAACCAAGAAGTCACAAGAGAGGTAAACACATTGAAAGAAAGTATCATCTTTTAAGGGAGATTGTTCAAAGAGGTGACGTGACGATTACCAAAATCGCGTCAGCAGAAAATCTAGCGGATCCCTTCACAAAGGCTCTACCTCAGAAGAGTTTCGATGGGCATCTAGAGAATATGGGCTTGAGAGATATGACACATTTGCTATAGCGCAAGTGGGAGATTGTTAGGATTATGCTCAATAGCAAGAGTGTAATGTTGTAATTAACAATCTTTTTCATATTAATAAAGTGATTTCTGGTTTAACAAATCGTATAGCATTTATAGTTTATATTATAATTGTCAAAGTAAATAATCATAAGGTCTAAAGACTATGGGAAAAGAAGAATTGTTCGTACATCTGGATATGTATGTGGTAGACACAATTCTTTAGTTAGTCTTGAATATTGTTCACAACTTAAGTTAAAGGTTGGGCACCTTTATCTTGTTAAAGTTGTAGAATTCTTTTGCTAGCATTTGAGTGGGATCAAATGAGATATGATGAGTCTAAAATCATCGGAGTGTCTTCGAGCAAAAGGATCTAGTGCACTGGGTGCATTGAACTGGATCACAATGAAAAGCTTTATCTAAAACCGTCAATAGATAATAGTTTTTTCATTATCAGGACAATCGGAGAGTCTATCTTAATCCTGAGATAAATGATGGACTTATGGTTGCAAGTGATATCATTTGAGTTATCAATGAGTACGATTATATCGCATAGTCTATCCTCGATAATTTGGTGATATTCATTTGTTAATCGATAGAGGACTTCATTTATAGATATGGACATCGTGGCTCCATTTAATTAAATGAGAGTATAATATCATCATATGGATGTTTTGAGGTAATTGGATATTAAATCTCAACGTTGAGTTTTCAATAGTGTCTATTGAAAACATGGCTTCTGGACAAGTCAAAATATCCAAGTTCAAAACGTGGTCATATGAGTAAATATGGTAACTTGGAGAGTTATAGGCGGTCTATGAACTCTTGGCGATTACTGATATTAATCACGAGGATACACTATCTCCAATATGATTGTCTAGGGTATGAATGAGGAGCATCTTCCTTTTCTATCTTTATTTAAGAGTTCAGTTTTAGCTCTTTAGTGGAATGAGTTAAAATTAATGGATCAGACCTAAGTGAATCATTTGTTGATTGTGATTAGGTTATGTCTATTGAAGCTTAAATTTAGATGGTCCGCCAAGATCCCCAATCCACACGGACTTGCATGGATCACTTGATATATTCTACCGGACCAATTTAAGGGTCCATCTAGAATTGCATTTAATATATTAAGAATATAATTTGCACATTATTTAAGTAATGGGCTGCTCAATTATATTAATATATTAATGAAAGACATGTGGGCTTGTTTCTTTTAGTAAGAATGGGTCTGGTTCACATGTGGGCTTTTTATTTAAAGTCCAATGGATTAAATGAAATAGGAAAATAATATTAGGCCCATCTTATATATAAGTGGGGCGGCTAGGTTAAGGTTTTAACCTAAAAATATTATTTTGTTTCATTTGTTTTAATTAAATAAGAATTAATTGATTTATTGATTAATTGTTTAATTAAAGAAACAAATCTTTCCTAAAAGTAAAAGACTTGTTTGATAAGTAAATAAATAAATTAGTATTATTTATTTAATCAAATAAGGAGTCTTTTTTATTTAGTCAAATAAAAGAATAAAAATAAAAGAGTTGGATTAGGGTTTGAAGTCTATAAAGTTAAAAAGAATTAGGGTTGAATTTAAGTCACCCTATATAAGTGACATGATGAAATTCGGCCAACCCTAATCTTATACTACATAGAATTCGGCAACCCTAAAAGAAAAAGAAGAAAAATTCGGCCAACCTATATATATGTTCTTATAGGGTTCGGCCACATCAATTAATTGGTGTTTGAGTTTTTATTTTCTTTCTTCTTCTTCTTAATTCTAAGAGAGTTTTTATTCTAGAGAGACAAAAAGGAGTGAAAAATTATTCTTTGATAGTATACAATTGCTTAAACATCAATAAGCTTGTGTATACGATATCGATCTAGGTTCACGCGAGTTTCGATCATAAGATTGAGAACTCAAAAGTGACCGGAATAATTTTGACATTCTTTTGATTGTTTTGTGACTAACAAAGAAAAAAAAGTATTTGTTTGGTCCATTCACAGGTTTGCAATTCAAAGGAAAGGGAGACCACGCTCCTAGGTGATCCACGTTCGTGCTCGGATTGAAGGTCTTGCGGATTACCATCGACGTAAGTCAATCGGATCACGCGACAAGAGGTAATTTACTTTTGTTGATATATATGCATGTTTATTGATTAAAAGGGTTTAAGGTTCATAAAGGAAAAATTTTAAAAGTCACTAAATCGTCTTTAGTATCGCTTCCGCTGCGTGTAACACTTTTATTTATTATTTTTTCCCTACAACTACTTCACCAAATGGGTTGAAATCGGAGCATATCAACAAGTACGCGACATTGAGGTACGTAATTTTATATGGCAAAACATCATATGCAGGTTTGGGGTCCCAAAGGAGATAGTGACCGACAATGGATCCCAGTTCATTTCGTTCGACTTCAAAAATTTCTGCCACAAATACGCAATCAAGTTAAGCTTTTCAACTCCACGATATCCTCAAGCAAATGGACAGGCGGAGTCGACCAACAAAACAA
Organism: Acer saccharum; assembly: GCA_030490815.1. Classification (NCBI taxonomy): domain Eukaryota; kingdom Viridiplantae; phylum Streptophyta; class Magnoliopsida; order Sapindales; family Sapindaceae; genus Acer; species Acer saccharum. The sequence continues at coordinate 1,736,341 of CM059874.1, read as the reverse complement.
TCGTCAACACACTGAAGAAGAGACTGGAAGCTGAAAAAGGCCAGTGGGCAGAGAAACTTCTAGAGATCTTATGGTCATACAGAACTACCCCACGACGGTCGACAGGAGAAACTCCCTTTTCACTCGTCTACGGGTCAGAAGCAGTCATCCCAATAGAAACCAGGTTGTCGACCGCCCGCAGCGAGAATCCTGATGAAGAACAGAACAACTTGGAGCTCAGTTTCGAACTTGACCACCTCGACGAACGACGAGATCGTGCAGCCTTACGAACTCAATCGTACCAACAACAAGTCACTCGACACTACAATAAGAAAGTTAATGTCCGAGTCTTCAAACTCCACGACTGGGTACTACGACGAGTGTTCCAAAATACAAGGGAAGAAGGCGCTGGGAAGTTAGGGCCAACATGGGAAGGACCTTATCAAATAACAGATGTCGTCGGGAGAGGAGCATACAAAATACGAGGCCTCGATGGTCGAGAGCGACACAACAGCTGGAATGCACTACATCTAAAACAGTACCATTTCTAAACTAGTTGTTTCAATTCTTAAAATATTATTTTTATTAACAATTCCCTATTAATGAAATCGACCCCCGAGGAGCAATGATGACGACTTAGTGCAACTAAGTGCAAACCTGAGCTCACAAAACTATATAATTTAACTGTCGACATCAATAAGCAACCACTGTCTTAGTTCAGGTACGACGCTCGCAACCTTCAACCCGGCGTCAAACTCTCAACAAACTGTTATGCCAAACACATATTAAGAGTTGGGGGAATAGCACTGGGGACAAGACAAATGACGATTTTAAACATGTCGACTGAAAAATGTGTCGACTGACAACAAAGCGTGCCCAAGCATGCATAGTATTGGGGACAGATGTCGAATGAAAACCAAAAAACGCATGTACGCGATATTATCTGTAACAAGGTCTTGTCGACCAAAAAACGCATGTACGCGATATTATCTGTAACAAGGTCTTGTCGACCAAAAAAAACGCATGTATGCGATATTATTTGTAACAAGGTCTTGTCGACCAAAAAAACGCATGTACGCGATATCATCTGTAACAAGGTCTTGTCGACCATAAACACGAGAAATCGAATATTATCTGTAACAAGGTCTTGTCGACCAAAAAAACGCATGTACGCGATATCATCTGTAACAAGGTCTTGTCGACCATAAACACGAGAAATCGAATTTGAATTACAGTCATCGACAATGAGATCATACTGCAACTTTTTATCATAAAATATTGATTGACTCATTTATGGGCGTAAGTTTACAGGCTTATCTCATACAATTTTTTCACAAGTCAATCGACTCATTTACATGTGTAAGTTTACAGGCTTATACATTTTTTACCCAAGTCGATCGATTCATTTATATGTAAGTTTACAGGCTTATGCATTTTTTTACCCAAGTCGATCGACTCATTTATAGGCGTAAGTTTACAGGCTTATCTCATACAAATTTTCTATAAGTCGATCGACTCATTCATGGGCGTGGGTATACAAACTTATATCATACAAGTCCAAAACTATCACTGCATAGAAGAGTCGAAACAAAAGCGAAAACTTCAATTAAATAAGGATAGAAATTTTTCAATGGTCGAAGTCGACCATAAACATTCGTTACAAATACAAAATATGGGTGGAGGATGACCGAATCATCGACAAATTACAAAAAATATTTTGAAGCGTCACTCAAGTGGTGGATCAGCAGCATCGTCGTTCAGGTTGGTCGACTGTTCGAAGTTCTTATCAGCATTCTCCCCTGCGCTTGCCTCTTCTTCAGGCGAAGGCTCATCCAGCCTAAGCATTTCTTCGCAGGCGTCGATCACCTCTTGCATTTCTTCTTGCTTCCAATTGACATGCTGGCCTGACAGATATTCTTTAAATAACTCTGCCCTAGCCTTGCATATCGCTATGGAGGCGATCGACGTGAGCTCATCCTCCAAACTAGCGACCACGCCTTCCTTCTCAACCACCATCGCCCTCGCAGTCGTCGACTCTTCACGGTGACGATCTCTCTCTTCTTCCATGCTCTTCAAGTTATTCTCTAGAACAGAAACCTTCTGCTCTAGATCTTTCAGACGAGCAACAGCTGTGGCTTTCTCTGCTCTGAGAGCCTCGTTCACCTTTTTTAGCTTTTGGCACTTGTCGTTAGTCGACTTGTACCTGTCACGTAGATACAACTGCGTCTGCAAAGCCTGCAAAAGCAAATATCATGAGTAAAAAATAAAAGGAGGGGGTACCAGTTGAAACGACATGTCAAAATAAACTACCTGGAACGCTGAGAGTACGCCCGTATCAATAACTTCCTCAGGCTGCTTCTTCTTCAAGATCTCCTCATCAGCGTCGAGGAGGAATTCGTTCGACCTGGATAGAAATCCAGCAGGATCTCCGAACGACGAGATGCCGGAAGAAAGCAACACCATCGACGAGTCAGGCTTGAAAGTGTCGGTAACCTTCTTTTTCTAGCTGGGCCCAACCTTCCTCCCAGCGTCGACCGACGAGTCCTTCCTTTGCCTCTTCCGTCCTATAGGACGCTCAGGGGAAGAGGTGTAAATATGCACATCTTCAGCGGCCTCACCCTCTTTTGCTTTGTCGGCCGACGGACTCTTCTTTGATGCCCGCTTCTTTGCCATTTCCTCCTTCAGACGCTGCATGGCATCAGCATTTTGAGGCAGGCGTGTCTTTGCGTTCGACATCGAAGTTACTGCGAAACGACGTTCAGTGTTAGTAATAGGCGGCAAGAAAATCATTTTACAGCCAAGTATTTCAAGACTCCTCCTAATCCAAACATAGGATGCGAAGTCCTTCACTAAAGGATACGGTCGCCGCGTTCTATTCAAAGTTGACCACCGCCACAGACAGCTGTTCCTAAGCTTACCATCCGCAAGCAATACTTTGCAGCTCCGTTGTTCAAGAGGGATGCTCAGTATTTGTTTAGTGATGTCTGACGCACTCTCGCTCGTCACATCATTGTCGGCGCGCGTAATTTCTACAAAAGAGTTTCATCTACTGTTATAACAACTATCATACTAAGAGATATATTCATAAAAGAAATATCGTACGACACTAACCTTTCCGGTTCCAAATTCTCCTCAGCACATATCGTGATGTTCCCCAAGGGCCATCAATTGGCGGACCCTTTGCAAAGAAGTATGCGTCCTTCCAAAACCGGTCGTTCGTGGTCGTGTCAATAATAAGCCTATTGGCGAAATTCCTGGGAGTCAATATATAACGACCCCGGTCGCCTACGTGCTCTTTTAGAAAGTAATTATGCAGCACACACCCCAACCCAAATCTAATATTGTGCGTCTCTTGCAGAACCGTCAGGCTCAGCAACATTCTCCAACTATTTGGCATCAGTTGGCCAGGAGCAAGATCAAAATATTTCAGCAGTCGATGCACCAACTCAGGGACTGGAAATCTGAAACCTAGACGTAATGTGTATTCATAAAAACATGTCCACTCAGGTATATCCCAATCTGCTCGTTCACGACCTAGAGGGGCACGTAGTTCGACCGACTTGGGAATACCATACATCGTCCGCAAGCCGTCCAAATTCTCTTGGGCAATTAGACTTACTGGATTTACATCCAAAACTCCTGTCGCTCGACCAGAAGTAGACGCCTCCGCATCATTCCTACACTGGGGAAATTCGACCGGTGTTGCTATTGCACGAACACCACCCCCGTCTAAAATACCCGCGACATTTATATTGATGATTTCTGACGGATCGCGAACTGTGACTCGTCTATCGACACTCGTCGCTCCACTCTCAACACCTTCAGACCCACTCCCCAAGTCACTATCAGACCCTGATTAAGACGAAATCGAAATTGGATCGTTGCCTGACATATCTCCAAAAAAAAAAAACTGACATGCAAAAAAAAAAGCGCAAGTCAGTCAAACCAAAACGCTACTATCACAACCTAAGGTTTCTAGATCGAAAGAAAAAAAAAAACTGGTAGTCTACATTAAGAAACCCTAGGTGAATATCAATCTAGAATCTCATAAAGGCAGTCTACTCACAAAATGGGTACCCTATTGAAGCTAAACGACGGTCCTAATCATGACGACACGCACGCAAAACAGAAACAACATACATGGTCAAAATTAACATGGTAGCGAATCAAAATATCAAGAGCCATCAAGAAATATCAAGAAATATCGAAAACAAAGAAAAACACATTTTTACTGATGGATATCAAAATCCAAGATTCACATACAGAATAAAACGCAAAAAATATATAGATGAGTAGAATGTATGCTAACCTTGAAGAAAACGAAGGAATCTACTGAAGGTGGATCACCGGCACTTCGCAGAGAAGGAAGATCAGCAAGAGCAGCAAATGGAGAAAGCTTTCAAAAAAAACTACTAGAAACGTACAAGGTAAGATCTTTTTGGAGTAGAGAGGTTTATTTATAAAACCAACTCTCCCTATAAACCCTAGTTAAAACGTCAACGCCTTTTCAACTACTATTTAACCCAACATAACCGACGTGTCAACTCCCCGTCAGTTTTATTAACCCAGGTGAAGTTACCAGTTTTAAATTTTAAATGCCTTTATCGAGAACTGCGCATGGGTTTAAAAGCATCTGACGTCATCGTGGGAAACCTAAACGTTCCCACCAAAACAACCCATTTGCTACATCTCGAGACCATCTACTGTACTTCGAGATAATAGTCGAACGACAAGTCCTCGATGACCGTCGAACGACAACTTCCTTCGTAGCATTAGTCCCCATACGGATACGTCGAATAGCGTTCCAAGAACGTCTATTCGACTCAATGAAAGGAGTCGACCGACAAAGTAATCCATCCAGCGCAAGTCACTCTTTAAATCAATAGGTTTCTTCTTTAGAGAGTGGGGGACAAACTGTGGTAGCCAGAAATGGTCCATAGGCCCAATGTGACACAGCCCAGACCTCATATCAAATAGACCCAACCCAGGCCCGTTGGGTTGGTCGATCCAACAAGTGTCAGCAGCATGACTTGGTCTTTGAATGACCAAGTCAAATCTTCCGTTGGCTTTGGTAGGTAACTGGAAGAGAGAATCTCTCCCAGTATCCCCCCTAAATCTCACCCACGATCACAACATGATCAGTGAACGTTGGAGTCACTTCCACTACTATAAATAAGAAGGCTCCTCCACTAAAAAACCTCTCTGAATTCTCTCGAAAAAACAGATATTAGAGTCTTGATTATAATTCCGATCACCGGAACTCATTCTTCAGTCACCTGACTGCTTTGCTCAGCCCAAGCATACCTAAGGCTAACATCAAGCCCCCCCACCTTTCTTATTTCTCTATTTATTATTACTGTTTCAAGTTCTTTTGCAGGTTCAGCTAAGTCCAGACGACCATCCGTAGACGACAACCGACGTCATTCATCCAACTTCCAGCTCAGTTGCTTTGGGCCTGATTCTAGCCGACCCATTCGACATACCAGTTCGATCGACCACCTACAACGACTACTCAAACCTCCTTTAACATAAAGCCACATTTGGGCGGTGGTCAAAGAAATTAAGAGTTAAAGGAATTATTAATGTGTAAAAGAATGCTTATTTTAGTGCGGTGTTACAAGGGCAAATCATACATCTCACAATAACATGGTGTTACAAGTGAAGATCATACCGTACTTTTATTGTTGAAATTTAGCAAAAATTTGATTTTGTAGAGTGAGAGAGAGAAAGTGAGAAAGAGATAGAAAAATAGAAATAAACAAGAAGATGGGGAATGTGAGTTGTGTTAGGTTTTAGCTCGTATTTTCAAGTGAACCCAATGTTAACCAAATAAGACTCAACTGATGTGAAACTTCCTAGAGATGTGGGAAACGTTTGGAAGTTGGAGATGGTGTTTAAGGGAGGTTTGAAGACCAAGAAGAACTAAAGAATCGAAGAATGAAGAAAACAGATGTGGGTATCACTGTTGGTTGGACAGTGGTACATCATTGTGCCTTACGTTGTGCAATTGCATAGCGGTGAGGACAACTGTCCAATTTCAGAAGATAACGCTGTCAAAAGCATTGTGGGTGGGGACAATGGTTTCAACGTGATGCATGGATCGCGGTTTTCTAAGCTGTCAATTCCAAGTGACTTGTAACGGTGTAGAGTGCGGTTGACCAACCGTGACCCGAATTGTAATCAATCATAAACACATGTAAAACGAGAAATATTCAACGAAAAAGGAAGTTATTTCTTTTAGGAAGTTCTTGTGCTTGAAGGAAAATGATTTCTCTTTGCGTAGAACAAGAAGACTTGCACATAAAAGGAAATAGTATTTATGTGAAATAAGAAAATCCTGTACGTGTAAGAGATGGATTTTTTTTGTAGGTTTAAACTCTCTATAACTAGTATAAATAGAACCTTATAACTAGGTTATTTATGTGGAGTAAAAGAAACACTTGTAACATCAGAGAGTGGGTGGTTTCGGGGGAGACCCCATGGGAATATTTGGGGAGGGATCCATGAAATATCTGTGGATATAGAAGAGAGATTCGTGGGCAACATTCAGGGGAGACCCGGTGAACTTTGTAACTTGGGAGCTAGGATGTAAGCTCGGTTGTGAGCTTGTGGGCTTGGTAAGGCTCAGATGTTGGGTTGTGAGAGAGAGAATCATGGAGTGTGTGGTTGTACAAATTTACTACATAGGGATTATTTCTCTGTTGTCCTGACAGTCTGTTTTTTTTCCCTGATTTAGGGTTTCCATGTATATCTTGTGTTTGTGTGATTGGTTTATTTTTCTCTCATTTTATTTTTCTGCAATATAAAATAATTTGATATGTGTGAATATGAGGCATGTTGCTTCCGAGTTTATCGGTTCAACTTCCCAACAAGTTGAAAGTTGAAATGCCGTGTTTAGTTATTGAATAAGATTTTTGTCATGTTCATTTATTTTTGTGCTAAAAAAATCTAAGTTATTAATTTAGGATAAACACAAAAATCTTGATTCATTTGGCGTTAATCACCCATGCATATCTCACATTTTATATATATACTAGTGTGTAACCTGTGCGATGCACGGGTTTTATTAAAAATATATATTTAAAATACATCGTGTAATATAATTTTGTATACCCAAAGTGCTTCATATTCCATAAATCTTTTTGTCAATTAAGGATTTTGGGTATACAATAGTCCATAATTTTGCAATTAGAATGTAATAAAACTTCTGTACTTCTATACTTCTCATTTTCCTTGTATCGTGTCTTTTGGGTGGAATGTAAATAAATTCTTATTAAATTTAGAAAATCAACTAAACTAAAACACTAATCACATTAACTATATTTAGAAACATTAAATCAGGAAAATCAAATGAACCTAAAACATTAATCACATTAGTTGGATCTAGAAAATTAATTTCATTATCCCATTAATTATAGGATTGACTCTTGATTTTATGTGATTAGTTAATGAATATGAAAAATAGAAATGAATATATAGAATTTAATACCAAAACTTTCTCATGCCGACACGTGGCACCTTGAGATTCAGCTTTAGTATATTATTATGGTATATAGCTTGCACGATATGCGGCATTATAAAATATAAATTGAAAAATCATAAAAATTAGGCATGATTCAAAATTTTTATCTGTTATATTTTCATTATAATTAAAATTTCCACCCTTATTGGTTGAAAAACAATAATCACCACTCTTTTTTATAAATAAAGGTATGAGAAAGTATATCAAATCATCACTTTTTTAGTGTTCAGAATGTATTAAATATGCATTAAATACACTACAATCCGTTTTTTTTATTTTTTTTTATTTTATGGAATTAATGGTAAATTTAAAAACATATCAATGGTAATATATTAATGATTTTTTTTTTTCGTAACTCAAAATTAAAATAGTAATATTTAATCAAATTTATAAAAAATATACAATTAATAACTAATTAATAAAATTTTAAGGCAATTTATATCGTATATATTAATTGAAGGTTGAGACTCTCCATCTTAGGGAAAAACACAAATCTCTAATAATATAAAATGCTTCAAAATTAAAATATTTAACACAATCAACCGCTTAACACAATCAATTACCAATCCTTTTAAATTCTTCAAATAAAATTGTTAACAATTAACACTAAAGAATAGAATACACCATTAAAACCCATTCATTTCCTATAAAAAAAAAAATTAAAACAAAGCAAAATCATCACAATTTATATAAATATTGAGAAACTGGTTTGGTTAGGCTTATCATATTATATTTGAAGATCCAAAGTTTGATCAACTGCTTAACATGCATGAATTAATGGAGATAGTACTAAAACCATGGATTCAAGCAACACTCTTTTTTTCTTAAATAAATAAATAAATAAATCAATTTCTTCACTTAATGTCCTCCAATAAAAACAATGGAGAAATCCTCAACATTGTTGTTAGGGATGGCAAAATTATCTACGGATACGGATATCTGTGAGAATCTTAACAGTTTGAAAATATCAATTAATGTATATCAAAGACTTCGTATTGATAATTTAAATTAATTTTTTATTTTTTCATAACTTTCATACTTAAGAAAATAATTAATTTAAAAAGTATACAAATTTACTGTTTTTTGTCTTAAAGAATTGTAATAAATTTTAATATATATATATATATATATATATATATATATATATATATATTACTAAAGAGATAGAGAGCAATCAAATTTCAATTAATGTAATAAATAATTTTCAATTCACTTATATAATAAATTTAACAACCCTCCAATTTTATATCAATATAATATACAAATAAAAAGGCAATTAAGAGTCTTAAAAAAAAAAAAAAAAAAAAAAACAATCAAGAGGCAACCATAAATCAAAAAATCAATAGGTAATCAAGAGAAAATCTCGTAATTAATGCGATTATGCATAAATTCTGTTAACAAATTTTATAATTGATTTTTAAACAATTAATATTTATAATTGTAATCAAAGTGTCAATTCACCTGCTTTATTTGATATATATAGAAATAAATATGTTTACATTATTCTACATATATATATATATATATATATATATATTATTTTTTTCATTTATATATATATATATATATATATATATATATATATAAAGGGTATTTTCGAGTAAATTGGGGTGTATTTAGTGGTTTTATAAATATTATATTTTTATATAAAAACATTTATTCTAGAAATACTTGTAGAAGTATTTAATTTTTTTTTTAAGACTCCATGGAGGTTATTGTCAACCATCAAGCCTACTGATAAATTAATTTATTTTTCCACACTTATTTTCTAAGGACATTCCATTTTTATTTATTTATTTATTTTATAAACTCACTTATTTATATTTTTTTTCACGTGTCCTATTATGGAGATGCATATAGTAGTGAAATAATAATTATTTTTTTGTCGTACAATTTTTTTTTTTTTATTACCATTCATGAAAAATATTATGAGTGAATTTCATATATTTAGGAAAAGAATCAATTGAATTGAATGCAATAATTAATGTTTTTAATATCTTATCATTAATATTTGATTCAAAATTATTATTTAAATTTTTTGTTATATTATCATTAATATATTACTATTGATATATATATATATTTTAAATTTACCACTAATTCCATATAAAACGGATTACCTTTAATTTGGTATTTACAATTGATATTTTAATTTGTTTTGGAAAATATGTATTGATTATCATTTAATGTATAAGAATAATTAAAAACTTTTATTTTTGGAAATAATCATAATGTATTAATAATGCATATTTAATACATTCTAAAGGTTAAAAAACTATTAAAAAAAATCTGTACATTTCCTTTTTAAAAAAATCCGGGTATTGGATACCCGGAAACCAGGTAGATACAATTTTTTTTTTGAAAAAGGAAATACATTGTTAGACTTAGAACCAAAGACTATAACCCTAATATTTATATATAGTAGTAGTCTGTCTATCGAATCCATCATCCATAAGTATAGAGCACCTCACAAATCTCAACATGTCCATCAATTTTCTGCATTGGTGGTGATAAGCGGGGTGCTAGCCTTACTGGAGGGTTGCATAGCAAACAACAGCTAATTGAAAATGCAAGTCCGCCGAAGTTAAAATTCATTGTTTCAAGTTTTTTTAACCAAAACAAACATGATAAAGATACCAAAATATGCCACAACAATAATTAATTCAAAATTACCTTTTTAACTACTAAAAGGTTTCCTCAAAAAAAAAAAAAAAAAAAAAAAAAAAAGATTAAAATTATTCAACCAAATATTAAAAATCTATAGAAATTACTCTCACCTCCAAATACCATCCAATACCCCACCATTCGGGTGTTTTTGAGTTTATCTATGAGAAAGAGTCATTGGAATGAGATGGAGAAAATGGGAGATTTCGGGTGGTTTTTATAGAGAAAATTGAGGAAGATGAAAGGGCTTTTGGCTATTATAATTATGTGGTTTAATATTTAAAGGAGAATATGATGGGGTTTTGATGTTTCATTATTGATCATGATAATAACCATTAAAAGAATACATTTTAAAAAAGTTTAATTAATTGAATTATTATTTTTATTAATTGTTATCATGTTTTGCTGTGAATGGTTTAAAAAGATGATATAGGAAGAGTTCAAATAATTAATTAATAAAAGTTTAATGATAAAGTCATCATACGACGACAAGTGTCAATGTGAGGTTCCATTTTACTATATTATATAGATATATATATTAAATACTCAATAACCCATTGACATTTGAACAAATACATGAAAACAACCCTACCATATGTGGGAATCATTTATAGGCACGTATTGTGGCCGAACCGTGTAATCTAAATTGAATGTTCAATTCTCTAAATTCTCTATTTGTTTACTTGCAAATTTATTGTCTTAGTTGCATTTCCTTATCTGCATTCCTATTGAATTGTTGTGGAAAGGAATTTGATTAAAATGACTACTTGGCAGCAAATCACCAGTAGAGCTAGTAATGCACCTCCCTTCCACATAAGTGGTGAGGGGTTCAAATCCCACTATACACATTTTATAAATATGTGTGGGGAGTTTTCTTCCTGGGTTATGGGAGTAGTTATCTCCCGTTATAGGAGTAGATATCTAGACCGCACATGTATTGTTTGATCTTAACAGGTCCCGGTAATCCTATTGTAATAATTCAAAAAAAAAAAAAAAAGTACTTTGCAATGCCATAATGGAGGAGCCATACTTCCTCTTTTCAATAGGGGTTCAGTTAATATATATATATATATATATATATATATATATATGAAAGTAAAATATTTCATAACCAAAAGAAACACAACAAATTAGGTTGGATGGTCAATCAAGACAGACCTCTCTACACACTGAGGGTAATATTCCATCCAAAAATGATCTTCTTCTAAAGAAAAACCAAGTTTAGATAAATTATGGGCGACAACGTTCGCCAATCTTGGAACGAAAATTAAGATTTGATTAGGATTTCAAAAGACTTTTGTTGTATGTATAAATTCGCCAAACGGACACGTCACCAAAAGAGTCAAATAGATAATGAAGAGAAGGTTGCCACGTCACTCATTGACCGAGTCAAAGGGAGAAAATGTGGCGAGCCAGAATATTGCTGCCTTAAACCAATAAAATCAAAGGCGTGGTCGTCAGAACTAGATATATACTCGCCACAGGTAGAAATGTGGTCGCCGATAAGATGATACCCAGAAGTAAAGGTACTCGCTGCACCAGGATACTGGGCCTGAACCGACTCGGCAGAAATACAGAAATAAACCCTAAAACTTTTAGAAGACCCAGAACAACAAGGAATCATAAAAAGGAAGGTAGACTTGGATCCGTGACAAGAAGGGAATCCTAGTACGAATCAAAGAGGGAAACCTTCCACCCACACGGCTAAAAACAAGGGGAAACCCTAATTAGACATGTATAAATAGAACCACCTATCCCATGAGGAAGGGGTTCGGAAATCTAGAGAGAGAAGAGAGCAATTGTAAGAGAGATCAAAGTGTGTAACAAGGCAACAAAAACCTAGTATTATTCTTCTGCCCTTAGGGGGCGCCGTGGTTTTTTCCCATTCAAGGGTTTTCCACGTCAAATCTGTCTTTTGCATGCGTTCTTAATTTTCTCGTTTTATATTAAATTGATATAATTGTTGAGTGTGTGGCAATCCAAATTTCACCGTCAACAACTTTTAAAGAGTTTTTTTTTAAGTGGATGACTTTTACAGATTTTATGGACTTTTATGGACTTTTATAGACTTTACAGGATTATGAAAAACTTTCATAGACTTTCATTTTAAAAGACTTTCATAGACTTTCATTTAAAAGACTTTTGTAGACTTTCAATTTAAAAGACTTTTATAGATATTTATAGACTTTCATTGACTTTTAAATATAATGTATACTTTGTTTTAGCAAAATTATATATATTTATCATGTCAATACTTTTTTTTTTCTTTCAAATGAATAAAAAAAAAGCCATCGTTAATTAAATATGACAAAAGCATTCATGTCTATATATATATATGTGATTTTAAAATTTTTATTTTTATTTTAATTATATTTTGCATCACAAAGACATCATGCTCCTATTTTTTTTGTTAATAATTAGTCAAAATTTTATTTGAAAGTATATAAACGGAGTTAAATAGCTTAAAGCATACCTGGGGGGGTGTGAATAGGTTTTTATGCCTTTTTCAATCCCTTGAACAAACTTTCGTTTGTCCCTAAAGGTAGCCTTATATACAACACATAAACCATAAATCCATACATAGACAATATAAGCATATGATCATATAAGCATAGTCTATGAATATCAATTAGTTGTATGAGGTATAAGAACACATAAACTCAGCATCAAAGAATACTTGTATTTCAATATTTGTTCAATGTATTACAAGTATAATCAAATAATTCTATACACAAGAAATACAATATACAAAAGAATTATATTTACAAATAAGATCAAAAGACATAAGTTCACAAATCACACTTTACAAAATCTTGTTACAATATACAACACATGTGAATATTATACAACAAGATAACAACATACACATATACAAATATAAGAGATAGAGATAGGAAGAATTAACATGAGATTTTTTAACGTGGTAAAACCTCCAAGGAGGAAACATCCACGGGTTGAACTACAACCATTGGGTACTTGTATATATTGGAAGGTAAATTAGAAATTCCACAAAGTGACCAATCTTTAGCTCACCTACCTAGTGGAGTCTATGTCTACCTAACTCTATTGGAAAGTATGAAATCCCTCAATGATATGACGCCACCATATATTGGACAACATACAAAACCAACATCCAACATCGATGGAAGATTAGAAATTCCTCAAGAGTGCATTCGCATCCTATGTACCCCGCTCTTTTGGAGTCTATGTCTATCCATACGCCTAGGCCTACCAACATACAAGCCAACTCCCTATCCAAGACACTCATGCCTTTAGGGAGCCTCCCATGCATGACTATCCGAGTCTTCCCGACTCTAGCCATTGTTAGGATTATGCTCAATAGCAAGAGTGTAATGTTGTAATTAACAATCTTTTTCATATTAATAAAGTGATTTCTGGTCTAAACAAATCTTATAGCATTTATAGTTTAATATTATAATTGTCAAAGTAAATAATCATAAGGTCTAAAGACTATGAGAAAAGAAGAATTGTTCGTACATCTGGATATGTATGTGGTAGACACAATTCTTTAGTTAGTCTTGAATATTGTTCACAACTTAAGTTAAAGGTTGGGCACCTTTATCTTGTTAAAGTTGTAGTTTTCTTTTTCTAGCATTTGAGTGGGATCAAATGAGATATGATGAGTCTAAAATCATCGGAGTGTCTTCGAGCAAAAGAATCTAGTGCACTGGGTGCATTGAGCTGGATCACAATGAAATACTTTATCTATAACTGTCAGTAGATAAAAGTCTTTTCATTATCAGGACAATCGGAGAGTCTATCTTAAACCTGAGATAAGTGATGGACTTATGGTTGCAAGTGATATCATTTGAGTTATCAATGAGTACGATTATATCGCATAGTCTATCCTCGATAGTTTGGTGATATTCATTTGTTAATCGATAGAGGACTTCATTTATAGATATGGACATCATGGCTCCATTTATTAAATGAGAGTATAATATCATCATATGGATGTTTTGAGGTAATTGGATATTAAATCTCAACGTTGAGTTTTCGATAGTGTCTATTGAAAACATGGCTTCTGGACAAGTCAAAATATCCAAGTTCAAAATGTGGTCATATGAGTAAATATGGTAACTTGGAGAGTTATAGGCGGTCTATGAACTCTTGGCGATTACTGATATTAATCACGAGGATACACTATCTCCAACATGATTGTCTAGGGTATGAATGAGGAACATCTTCCTTTTCTATCTTTATTTAAGAGTTCAATTTTAGCTCTTTAGTGGAATGAGTTAAAATTAATGGATCGGACCTAAGTGAATTATTTGTTGATTGTGATTAGGTTGTGTCTATTGAAGCTTAAATTTAGATAGCTCGCCAAGATCCCCAATCCACACGGACTTGCATGGATCACTTGATATATTCTACCGGACCAATTTAATGGTCCATCTAGAATTGCATTTAATATATTAAGAATATAATTTGCACATTATTTATGTAATGGGCTGCTCAATTATATTAATATATTAATGAAAGACATGTGGGCTTGTTTCTTTTAGTAAGAATGGGTCTGGCTCACATGTGGGCTTTTTACTTAAAGTCCAATGGATTAAATGAAATAAGAAAATAATATTAGACCCAATTTTAGACAAGTGGGGCTGCAAGGTTAATATATTAACCTATATATTATTTTGTTTTCATTGTTTAATTAAATAAGAATTAATTAATTTATTAATTAATTGTTTAATTAAGAAACAAATCTTTTTCTGAACAGGAAATATATTTCCTAGAGTTATACTATTGTTAGTAGTATACTAAAAGTAAAAGACTTATTTGGTAAGAAAATAAATAATTAATTTTATTTATTTAATCAAATAAGAAGTCTTTTAATTTAGTCAATTAAAAGAATAAAATATCTATGAGTTGGATTAGGGTTTGAAGTCTATTCTTTTATGGAAATTAGGGTGCAACACAAACCCCTTTTAGGAGTGTGATTTGCGGCAACCCTAGTGTAAAAAGAGAGCAAGATTTCGGCAACCCTAATAGACAAAGAGAGGAAAATTTCGGCCACCTATATATTCCCACATATAGATTTCGGCCACCCTAGTTGTTCTTGAGACAATTTTCTTCTTCTTCTCAATTCATAGAAAGTAATTTTATTCTACTAAAAACATAAAAGAGTGAATAGATTATTCTTTGATGGTACACTAATTGCTTGTTCATCAATAAGCTTGTGTGTACAACATCGATTTAGGTTCACGCGAGTTTCGATCATTAGATTGAGAACTCAAAAGTGACTGGAATAATCTTAGTCTTCTTTTGATTGTTTTGTGACTAACAAAAGAAAAAGAAAAGTTTGTTTGTCCATTCTCAGGTTTGCAATTCAAAGAAAAGGGAGACCACGCTCCTAGGTGATTCACGTTCGTGCTAGGATTGAAGATCTTGTAGATTACCATCGACGTAAGTCAATCGGATCACGCGACAAAAGGTATTCTTCTTTTGTTGATTATATGTATGTTTAATTAATTAAAGGGTTAAGGTTCATAAAAAGGGAAAAATTTTAAAACTACTAAATCTATTTCTAGTCTCGCTTCCGCTGCGTGTAATGCGATTTTTCCCTACAGCCATGACTTCTTGCTCGGTTATCCGAACCTCACGTCCTAACCAAGACTTCCTTGCTTGACTATCCGGACTCCTCGTCCTAGTCAAGACTTCATACCTTTTATAAGGATTTCCTAGTGTGATCATGTGAATGCAAATGATGCAATCAATCAATTCAACATAGAACATGTGATCAATACATTCCATGGAACAACTAGACCTAAACATGTGAGAACACAAGTAAAGTAATCTAGATGCCAAAAACATGAATTAAACCTAGAGCATGTAAAAAGCATCTAACACAAAAGCTCATAGTTCTATTCATACAAATAACACTTGAATAAAAAAAAACATATACATGAAGCACATATTCAAGATATCATAAACATACACAAAAATGCTAGAATCATAAAATTCATTCAATGAATATTCTAGCCAAAGATTTAGAGCATGGATAAATTGATAAATCAATTGAATCCTAGATGTCTCTAAAAACACATATAAGAGCCTTAATCCTAGATTACATCAATCAAGGATCAAAACACATTTCAAGGATTATTAGTCATAAAATGATTCAATCAAGTCACAAATAATCCTAGATATCAATCTAATTACAATACAACTCTCAAACATGTGAAAAACTTAGAATTTAAGAAACTAGTTCACATATGTCTCTAATTAGACTTTTGATTAAGATTGATTATGAAGCTATCTTTCTCTATAGCATTCATAATACATACACATACATATAGAAGAAGAAACCCCAAGGTAATTGAAGGTTATAAAAGAAGAAATCCCAAAGATATGAAGACTACCTTGGATTCTCGAGCTGGTTCGGTTTTCTATGTGCAACCACTAGAAAAGTCAATCAAAAAGTTGCCAAATCACTTGGAAAAGGTAGAGGACTCGATTACAAACAATCTTCAACTTGTATCACTCAATTTCGAGTTCGTATGAGAAAGTTATGGTGTTTGGAAGATGAGAAAAATTGGAGAGAAATCTGGCGGGATTCTATTTTTTCTTCTTGAAAATGAATGGGAGGGAATTTGGAAATTTAAAAGGAAGAGAGAGAGAGGAGCAAACTGGCCAACCAGAGAGTGCCATGTCACCCCCTGGCCATGTGGGGCGCGTGTTCCACACGGGGGCAGAGGCCTGCCCTAGCCGTGTGGCCCACGGCTTCCACACGTGGTGGCCAAGCTTGGCCACTTGGCCTCGCTTGCTTCTCCTGCGCACCCGCTCGCGTTCTTCGACCGTATCCAGGCCTTCGAACTTTGATTTTGAATCCGTCTTTGGATTATGAATCATGACTCCCTCACGCACAACGATGACTATGAAACTTTGATAAAAGGTTGATAAATCATCTCGGAATACGAATACAAAAACAACTCAACGAATGAGAACGAAAAGTAGCGTAGCTTAGCTTAGCTTAGCTATATCGTTTGGACACGAAATCTAATGAATGAGTAACCGAAATGACCGGGACTCAATAAGGAATCATAAGAGATCATGTTCAAGTCCAAAACAAAAAATACAGAAACAAATAACACAAAATCACACATGTATACCATTTCCTAGACATAGTCCTAGAACATGCAAATTACAATGTTTATCAAATTAAAGCTAATGCATGAGCATACATTACCAAGTGTGTGAAAGTGATATATAAATGATATTCAACCATGAAGAGACACATATGAATGCCTTGTGTGTGTGTGCTTAGCCTTGTAAGAGAAATGAGGTTTTATATACCTTTGTAGACCGATGAAGCACATTTATCTTTGAAGCCGGCATCTTGCATGAGTTGTGGCCAAGTCTTTCTTTGACGACTTGAATCTTCAATTCTTAGACCACTAACCATTACAAGACAACATCATTTTGATATGGAATACATGCCAAGACAAACCAAAAACCTAACAATCTCCCCCTTTGGCAAATTCCATGTCAAAACCCCTATACATATACTAAAACTATTACAAAGAAAATTTGGTCACAATGAGTACAATGAGTTACACATTTTAGACACAAATTATAACAACAAGTCTTGAACTTCATCTTGGTCTTCTCTTGATATCACCTAAAAATAACTTGAAAGTACAAGAATATCCAAGAGACAACACATATGGCAATATATATTCATTGGCAAGAAAATAACACATTTAAAGTTCAAATGGATCATGTATGCTCCCCCTAAATACATGCATCCAACAAAGTATACTAGCCAAGAATCAACAAAAATATTACAAGCCATAGAGTTCAAACTTGATACCAAATACCAAATACACCAAAAACTAAAAAAATAATATGAGACTAAGTAAGCTAGATATATATCTCCCATATTTCTCCCCATTTTTGACATGATATGAAGCCAAAAAGAAAGAGTAAAAAAATATACCTCAAAGTCATTTCTAGCCACTTTTATCACCAAGGAAGATTGTGCGACTTGATGATCTCACATATTGCTTTGAAGTGGATGCCTTGCTTTCCAAAAGCTTGATCTTTTCATCTTGTTGCACCACTTTAGCATTAAGTTCTTCAATCTTCCTTTGTGAAGCCTCAATCATCTTTCGTGACACTTCCACCTCATTCTTCAAATGAATAGCCCAAATAGGAAGACTATGAGCACTAGAAACATTGCTTGAATCAAGTGATTCTCCAAAGAGCCTAAATGTATCACTAAGCTTTCCCTTTTCCTTGTATGACATGGTAGTCACACGTTTCTCACTTAAATTCTCTAAAGGAGGCAGTAACACATCATAGTCTTCTTGCTTCAAACCTTTGGCTAAACAAAAATGAGAGATAAAACCCGGAAATGGTAATTTCTTATCCAACCAAGATGCACGTGCCACTATCTCAATATGTTCAATAAGCACCTCACCAAGATTAATGGGCTTGTTAGTCACCAAAGCATAAACAATCTTGATATTTTCTCTATTAAGTTTGGAAGCATTAGTAGAGATAACAAGATTAGAACAAACAAATAAATGCCAAAAAACACTCACTTTGGTCAACTTGATTTGCCTAATGAAGGCACGTTTCCCCCACACAAAATTGACATCATCACAAAGAGTTTTACCCATTAAATCAAGGTTTTCCAAGACATCAACATCAAGGAAATCCGACTCAATATCTTCGGGCAAACCTAGAAATTCATTCAACTTCCAAGCACAAATTCTAAAGACAACTCCTCTCAAGTCCATAACCGCATCCTCAACGGTGTTATTTGTTTTTTATAATTAGTCAAAATATTATAAATTTTCTTTTAGAATAAATGTAGCAAACCAACAATAATATTAACGTGTACATGTCTCTACAAAAGTATGATAATGAGTATAAAAAATCTACCAAAAATTCATTCAAGTTATCAAGATAAACATAAAAACTGCACCTAGTTGTTGAATAAGACATATGCCTAAAAGTGTGTAGTTTGATATTGATCATAATTATATGGAGTCACGCTCATACACGACTTTAATTATGGCATATTGGCATGTGTAAGTTCCTCAAAGTTTAATTGGCTTATTTCGGTGACAAACCACAATTGGGGTTTGAATTGTAAGGGTAGCTCAAGTGAATGATGATCAAGCTCAAAGGCCCTCTCAAGACCTTAAGGTGACAAGCACTCCAAAGGTATATCTCTAGTGCTTAGTTTTCTTTGAAGAGATTTAGTTGCACACACTCACTTGCTATGATTGCATACATAATCGTATCGATTGTGCATTCTCTTCATTTCCACAATTGCATTTCTTTGTTATAGCTTTTGTGTGTGGTTGTTTGATTAATCCTCCATGCTCGTCCTCATTGAGCTTGTATTGGAAGTTGTCTTTCAGGAGGATTCGGCGCCCTGGTTATGCGGCCGGGGGCCGCTGATTAGGGCCGCATTTTTGTGACTAAAAAATGCACCCTTGTTCTGTGGCCATAGGTCGTCGAATAAGGCCGCAGAATCATGACCCGAGAGATCAGGTCTATTCTGCGCCCTTGGGTTCTGCGTTAAGGGATAGCATAACAAGGGCGCAGAAAAGGGACCAGAACGTCAGGTCCATTTCTGCGCCCTCATTTTTGCGGCCCTGGGGCGCAGAATTGGCCCGATAAGCTAAGGGCAATTTTTTCATTTCACATGCCCTGTTCTTGATATCTATATACCACTTTCACATGCTCTATTTTTCAGCTCTTTGACTCCAAGAACCCTAAACTTTAAAAGAGAGACACTTGAGAGAAATCAATCAAGAACTCATTCCTAAACACTTAAAAACCATTCACATATGCATCTAAACATCATCTAGCATTTTCTAGCATAGTTAGGATGCTTGCTTGCATGGGTTTTGTTCAACACACATCCCTTGGTAAGTTCTTCATTATTATCTTATATAATTAGTGTTTTACTTAACAAGAAAATCTCTTAAATTACTTTTATGTTATTCGATTATATTCTATGATATAAGATAGAGATTGTTGTGTTGATTTGATTTAGTGTTGTTTTGTGATAGCTACATAGGATTGCCTAATCTATGTTTAGCTAAGTTTTATGACATGTCATTTAGCTATTGATATCTAGGATTGTTTTAGATTGTCATATTATCATCCTAGATAAGCATATAGGGTTCCCTAGCTCTATTTGCACATTTGGATATTTTTGCATATTCACATAGGCTATTTTATCTCTTCATTGAGAAGTAAGTCTTGTGTAGCTTCCAGGATTAAGTTGCTTCGATCACAAGCAATTGGACTAGGTTCACTTATAACAGGATTAGGTAGTGGTGGTGATTTATACCGGGATTAGGTTGTAATCACCTTTACCATTAGTGGATTCGAGGTTCGAGTGTGGCATACTTACCAGCCCGTGGTTTTTCCCAGTTTGGGTTTCCATGTAACAATTAAGTGTTATTTTAATTCTGCACTTTACACTTGATTTATTGCTTTAACTAGTTTAGGGTATTTTCGTAAAATTGACTAACCACGAAAATTAGGTAAAATCGATTAAAATCTATTTACCCCCCTCTATATAGTTTCATACATACCGTGCATTATTAGTTTCAGCATGGTTAAGTTGTGGTTTTTGTCTTTTATTATTATTTTTATTTTACATAAATGAAATTCATTTGATTTGTTTTGGTTTTGCTTAGTTGCTTTGAAAATATAGGTAATATATATATATATATATATATATATATATATATATATGAAATCTCTTGTCCTTAATTTCATAGCTGATGGAGAGTTGTTTATATTATTTTTTAAGTTAATTTGTTTTTTGTTATAGATTGTTAATGTTTGTATGTTTTTTTTTTTTTTTTTTTTTTTGATAATGTTTATTCATTTTAAAAGTTATTGATATTTTAAAGTCATTAAAAGTCATTGAGATTTTGAATAACTCTTAACTTTCACAGATTGTTAAAAAGTCTTGATTGAATATCACAAGACTTTTAAAGACTTTCTAAAAGTCTATAAAAGTCTGTATTGAATACCCCATGACTTTTATAGAGTTATTAAAAGTCCACATTGAATACAACTAAACTTTTTAATTCGATAAAAGTCATTAAAAGTATTTTAAAATCCTAATTGAATACACCCTCCTAAGTGTCCACCAGCAATACTGTGTAATAAGATTCTAATATCCCCCACAACTACTCCAATTTTTGTAAAAACTTTGCTGCTCGAGTTAACAAGATTGACAACTTCGAAAGCATCAGATTCTACAATGACTGGGTACAAACCCGTTTCAATAGCAAAAGTCAGTCCTCGTAAAATTGCCAAGGCCTTTACGATCTGTGGTGTGTAGAGAGCTTCAATTCTTTGTGCACTTGAAGCCATCATGAAACCTGTGTGGTCCCGAATTACCATTCCTAAGCCTGTCTTTCGTAGTCCCATTTCTAGATACACATCTATGTTTAACTTGTACATTCCAGACCCAGGAGACTTCCATCGAATCATCTGTGGCTCACCTCCCACCTCTCTGATTATTTCAGTTTTTAAATTAGCTGAATTGTAATCAGAAACATACCCCATGCTCCAACTAACAACATACTCCATCCACCTTGTTCATTTCCATGAACAATGAAACAAATACTCAGTGTGTTCAATATTAATCTAGGGGGGGGGGGGGGGGGGGGGGGGGGGTGTGAATAGATTTTAAATGATTTTACCCAATTTTCGTATACATGTCAATTTTACGAAAATGCCCCTAACTAGTCAAAAAGAAGTGTAATATGGTGCGGAATGTAAATAACACTTGATATTTATGTGGAAACCCTCGCGGGAAAAACCACGGGCTAATATGTGTGCCACACACGAACCTCGAATCCACTAATTGAAATGATTACAACCTAATCCCGGTTTAATGATCTAATCCCGATCAATAATCATCACAACTACCTAATTCCGGTATGAGTGGACCTAGTCCAATTGCTTGCGGTTTAAGCAACCTAATCCCGGTCACAACACAAGACTTAATTCTCTAAGAAGAGATAATAAAACCTATGTGAATATATGAAATATCCAAAATGCAATATAGAGCTAGGGAACCATATATACTTATCTAGGATGATAATATTGCAATTAAAACAATCCTAAATATCAATAGCTAAATGACATGTCATAAAGTTTAGCTAAACATAGATTAAGCAAACCTATGAAGCTATCAAAATACAACACCCAAACATACAACACATAATCTCAATCTTGTAATAAGAAATTAATCTAAGCACATACAAGTAATCAATGAGATAAATAGATATGTAAAAACACTAAGATTAGATGAAATTAGTGTTCAACTTACCATAGCATGTGTGTTGATGAAGACCTATGCACTAGCACATCCTAGATATCATGGATGATGCTTAATGATGATTTATGCATATGGAAAATGATTTGGGTGATCAAAGATGATCAAAGATGGATTCTTAAGTAAAAAACTCTCTTTGAAAATGCTCTTAATTAAAAATATGATTTTTGAGTCATTACTTTGACCTAAGAATAAAGTGGCATATATATAGAAGGTCAAATTGAAGCTGTGTCGTTTTGGCCAAAATCAGTTGTTGCCATTTGAGGTCACCATTTGTCTCAGGGCGACCTTGTGGTGACACCAATTTTTCTTCTATGTCGCCATTTGGTCTCAGGGCGACCTCGTGGCGACCTCTGATGCAACACATAAAAACTTCATTGTCGCCATTTGTCTCATAGTGACCTCGTGGCGACCTCATAGCGACCTCGTGGCGACCTCATAGCGACCACATACCTGATTGAATTTCAGGAGTAAACGTTATTGTCGCCATGGCGACACCATCAAATGGCGACCCCAACAAAGGGCGAAAATGCCTTGTTTCCACATGAGCACAATGTGCAAGTGTGCAAAGTGGTGAATCCTAAGGAGAAGCCAATGGCATTCTCCGAAGGCGATCTTCGCGCAAGACAAGCACACCAACGTGCACGTGCAGACGTTTTCGAACCATCTTCGGGAAACGAATTATACCACACTTAAAACTAACATACATGAAGTGCAAGTGTGGGAATTGAATGCATCCTAATGCCTATCATGTCATGGCATTTTAATAACCTAGATGCAATCAAATAAAACATGCAAGAAGAGATGTTCAAGAACATGCATGCACTCATATAAAACACACAACATACAAGAATAAGATTTATGCATGAGTTGTGTGCGTGTGCAACTAGATCTCTTCAAAGCAAGAAAACACTAGAATATACCTTTAGTGCTTCTTCTCTTGAGGTCTTGAGCGGGCCTTGGTTGTGCAAAACACCAACCATCAAATACCTAAGCTACCCTTACATCAAGCCCCAATATGTGGTTTGTCCACAAAATAAGCCAATCAATAAATGGGAATCCTTACAAACAAATTGATTTCGCAGGTACCATATCCTCTGTAAGTTCCTCAAGTTTGACTGGTTTATTTTGGTGTGTTTTGTTGCCTTTTTGTGGCTTCTTTTTTTCGATTGTTCAAAAAAAAAAAAAAAAAAACATTGCTTTAATAAACACTAAAATGTGAAACAATCGATGAATGACACCTCCCTGTGGACAATACCCTCACTTACAGCTTTATTAGTTTTCAAAACTTTAGAGCATATTGTGTAGGACTTCTTTATAAATATCTTTTGAATTCGCAATTTCCTAATGATAGAAAAAGCACATTCACTTATAGCATTAAAAAAACACTTTTGATCCTTACAAAAGCTTTACCAAACACCACTTAGTCCAAATGTTTCAGATCAAAAATACTCATATCAAAAAAGCATAAAAGTTAAAAAGAGGGGCGATAATGGCACCCCTCAAAAACTGTATCTACGCCTCTTTCGTAATTACACCCATCAACTTTTTTAAAAAATATCTAATTTGTAAATAAACCCCACTTAATGCAAAAAATACCCTTTCTTTAATTATACTGTAATGTATTTTTGTAAGTACACACCACCTATGACTATTATTATGTTATTTAATCAAATTTATTATTATTTCAAATTATTTTTGCTACCTTTAATTCTCTTACTATTCTTTCTCTTCCCTACTTCTTCACTTCTTGGTTTTTTCAAAATCAAACTCCATTTTTTGTTACAAATCAATTTTAAGATTTTTTTTTTATTTTTTTATTGGACAACCACTTTATGTTTGAGAGAGTTGTAGGAATGCAAGATTTGTGTCATGTCCCAATTGATGTGGAAGTAGATAGGTGTTAAATGATATTTCAAAAAAAAAAAAAAAAACGATGGTTGTTCGATGAAATTGAACAACATATAATATATATTTTTTAACAATAAAGAACATATAACATTGATAAATAAATAAAAATCTAAATTGTATTTGAAAGAAATAAAAAATATAGATAAAAATTAATTTAAAACTTTAATTTTTTCAACCAAATTTGTCTCATGATTTTGATTCATTTTCCATACTTGACAATCAATTTGTATTTCCTTAAAAGAGATTGAAAATATATTTAAAAGAGAATCTAGGGTTTATTAAAATGGAAAGAGTTTTTATGATATATGTTAATATCAAACCATTGATAGGAAAAAAAAAAAAAATACAAAAGATTAAAATAGGAAACTAATTAATAATTATTGGTGGGTATACTAACAAACAATTAGTCCTCTTAGTAATTTTACTTAAGGGTGATAACTCTTATTTCTACACGTTGTGTAGCCCCTTACTTTTATCTTTTATGCTTGTTTTCCGGGTAAAACCGGGTATTTAACGTTTTAAATAAGTGTTTCAGGATATTTTTCATCACAGGGGCTAAAGTGCAAAAATAGAGAAATATTGGGGCAAAAGTGCAATTTTTGAAAGTTGGTTTTGCGCCCTTGTTCTGCGTTAAGGGGCAGTAAAAATGGGTGCAGAAAGGGACCAGAAGACCCACTTTTTGCAATTCTACGCCCTAGGGCGCAGAATAGGGCGCAAAAGTCAAGGCGGAAAATCTGATGAAAGTTTCCTACAGATTGCTCATCTTGCGGGGCCCATATCTCTCTCCTCCAATCGAACTAGGTTTTGTGCTATATATGGTTGGAAAGCTCCAGAAGTCTTCTTTCCAACAGTTCATCAAGAACGCGATTCCGATGTGTGTGGAGAAAGTTATGCCAGTTTCCGTAACGGTGCGCTCTGCTGAAAAGTCACCCGCGAGACCCCCCAAAAATCTGCCACTTAAGGGCATTTTTGTCTTTTCCCCTCAATTCTGACCTAAACCCTTCTCCCCACTATATATACCCCCTTTTCTCTTCAGTTTGACAGAATCCACACTCTCCCTCTCTCTCTCTTCCGCCCCACTCTCTCACTACCATTTTCTTCACTTTCTCCACCAAATAAGGAGAGATCCAAGCTCCCATGGAGGTTCTTCCTCCATGGGAGGCTACCATACATCACCACCACCACGTTTTTCACTTCCTCTACCACAATTGAGAGTAGATTGCAAGGAGATAGGAGGGTTTTGACCAATTTCGAGCCAAGCATGGAAAGGAGCTCTTGGAGGAATTTCTTCAAGGGTTGTATCTCCTTTTACTCATTCTCTTTGTATTTCTTATTTTCTTAATTGTGTAACCATCAATTTGGGGATTTTGTAAACCTACACTTGTGTAATATATGTATGTTTGTTCTTAAATTTGATTGGGTTTTGTTTTACTCTTTGCCAATTATATGTTTTAAGCTCTAATTGCAATATCCATGTGTGTGGAGGCCTGAAATTGATATGTGTCCATGATTGGGATTAGGAGTAGAGTAATTTAATATAGGAGTAGTGTAATTTAACTTCCCATGATTGTTGATTGATTGATGGATGACCAAAATGCCATGTTTAGAGTAATTGGAGTGTTAGAGATTTAGCTCCAAAGAGTAGGAAAGGTTTCAGTTCAGGCAAGTTAGTTGCTAAATTGGCCTTGGTTCAAATCCTTATGCTTAATGGGTCTTTTTAAGACACAATTTCCCTTCCTTGGTCGGATTGGGTGATGAATTGATTTTGGGAGAATTCCCAAATCAAGAGGATGAACCCTTAACCTATATTGAATGTTCTAAATGAATAACAACCAACTTATTGCACATTGTTGTTTGGTAAGCTTGTTTCCATTTTTAGCCATCCTAGGGAAATTGATAAAACCGAATCCGTATCTAGAGTTAAGACAAACTGAATTCCTCTTGTGCTTGTGTAATTATATGGTATTTCATTGCTTAATGCTTTCACTCGGTTAGCCATCTTGTGGATGATATTTAGGCTATGTGTTATATATCGCGTGGTTCACATTAACATGTCCAGCGTGATATCCTCTACATTTGACCAGACAGTTGAGAGATCACTAGGTTGGCGTGTAGAGCTCGTGTGTGTGTCCCATAGTCCTTAATGAATTCAAGCATTTATGCATGGATGTAATCTCTAAGACATCGAGAGAGATTAGAGATTAATTAAGGGGACACGAGCATATAACATACGTGTTGTATGGGTATCTCGTATTCTTAATGCTTTCACTTGGTTGCCATCCTGTATTTGGTTAGCCATTGTGAATGAATTATTGGCTGTAGTATGGCCCACGCGGTTGCGCATTAAATGCCCAACAAAATAACCACTGTATATGACCAGACAGTGAGAGATACACTAGGCTGGCATACAAGGCTGTTGTGTGTGTGCCACGGCACTTAATGAATTCATGTGTACTTTGTATGTATGGATGTGATTTCTAAGACTCGAGAGAGATTAGAGATCAATTAAGGGGACACGAGCCTATGATATATTTGCACATTGAGGGACTAAGTGAGTCTAGCACTTAATTAGGAGGATTGTTATGGTTGAATCATTTCTCTAGTGTAACCACATTTCATGCATCTCTCCATTCCATCCTATCCATGTACATATTATAGTATATAGTTTATTTATTTATATTATCATTTACACTTTTCCGCAACCGCAACACACGAGTTCTCTCGGAGTGTTGTAATAATAGCTAGAACCGGTGATGATTGGCGAATCCCACCTCCCTGCGGAAGGATACTCTCACTTGCCGCTGTGCTAGTCCTTGTGACTCGCGCACTAGCTAGGTCGAACTTAAATGTTCATCTTTTGACCGACATCGCAACGACGTGTCGTCAAAGGGTATTATTGGATTTTTAAAAACATACTAATTTGGGGTGCACATACTGTTTTTAAGAGGTGCAAATATCGTCACTCAAAATCAAATAGGGCCCAGTTTGGACAAACAATGGTCCAAAGAGAAATGTTTATTAAACCCAAATTTGAATTTTTTTTTCCAGACAAATCAATATATTACCTAAATAGCTAAATGACTTAGTGTTTTTTTATTTTTCTCTCCGGCCACCAACGCCCAAATTGAATTTCTTTCAATCTCTCTTAAGTCTTAGGGGGTGTATTGGATTGGGATTTTAATGGAAAATTTTTGAGTGCAAGGATTTTATGGATTTTAAAGACTATTAGGATAATATGGATTAGACTTTTAGGATTCTGAAAGAGTCTTTGGACTTTATTCATAGACTATTAGGATTATTTAGACTTTATTCCAAGACTTTTTGGACTTTATTCCAATACGCCCCCCTAATATAACTTTTGATTTCCTCGCCAAGTTCTTCAAAATTAAGCCCTAGATTTACACAAATATATCTACACAATTCACATTGAATCTCAGTATATAAAGGATACAATAGAATTTCAGTAATTACCAAACAAGAAGTGCATGAAAGTAGATTACTACTATAAACAGAAATATATCAAATACGCAATAAAAGACACAACTTCAAAGGCCAGTCACAAACTCCATCAACACAAAGAGAATCATAAACTTCTGTTTGGTACCCAGAAAATATTGAAGAAAAGAAAGAAACTGCTATAAAGTGATCACTTCATTTAACAAGAACAAAACATATAATCAAAACCCCATCTATACACAATACTTTCTTGTTCTTGTTGATTTCTGTATATATATTAATTAAACATACATAAATATACAGTCTTTCTATTATCAGTTCGATTTGACAAAAGTTATATCAGTTCCTTGTATGTGGGCCACTGGATTTAAATACTTTGACTGATAAGTGCATACATCCAAGTCAAAGTATTTAAATCCAGTGGCCCACATGCAAGGAACTGATATAACTTTTATCAGTTCGAACTGATAATAGAATTTCTGCATACATATATATACATATATATATATATATATATATATAGCAAACACCAACAAACCCAGAACAAGTTCACTAAAATATTTGAAACTCTCTCAAATCATCCAACAAAATCCACAAATCTTATATCATCCAACATATATCTTCCAACAAAATCTAGATTTTGCAGATTTTTCATCTTCGATCTGAAGTTCAGAGGCACCAAAGCTTTCAAGAACAAATAAACAAGACAAAACAAAAAAAAAAAGTATCATAATTCAGAAATTGATAAGTTCAACAAAGTCTGGAAAGATCGAGAAGCTAATGTTGAGAGAAGCTTTGGGAAGATGGCGAAGATTTGAGAAGCTGATGACGAGGGCGGAGACGGCGAAGATTTTGGAAGATGAAGCTGATGTTGAGAGAGTGAAAAAAAAAAGTCTGAAAAGTATTGCGGGAGAAGGCATTACAATTTTAGGGTGAAGTTATTCATACATATCACTAGAAAAGTCCGAATAATCCATTTTGTCATGAAATCCTACAAATCTTGATCTCAATCTAATACCACTAGACTTTTAAAAAATCTTAAAAGTCTGGATCCAATACCTCAAGACTTTTAAAAAATCTTTAAAGTCTAAATCCAATACCTCAAGACTTTTAAAAAATCTTAAAAGTCTAAATTATCTAATAAAAGCATGAACCAATACACCCGCCTTAGGCTCTCAATGCTCTAGTCTATTTTACTCATTTCTCTACTTCCTCATTTCACTTCAATCTTCATTAAAAATTCTCTCTCGAGTCTCGACGTTCACTCGTTCAGGCCCAACTGCCCATGTAATGTCTTTTTGTACTATACTATTATACTTTTTTTTTGTTTTTTTTTTGTTTTTCTGATTTTGTTGTTCTTTTTGTATAACTATATCATATTTGATTTTTGTGCTTTATTTATTTATTTTTATTTTATTTGCTTTTGCTTAGATCTAAATTCTGAAGAAAGACTCATAGTTGGTTTGTATGTGTTTGGATTTTAAAGGGTTTATTGTTGTTTTGGAGGCATAATCGTGCTTTTTTTTGGCCCATTTTTTATTTTTTGCCTTGGGCCTCCAAAAGCTCAGGACCAGCCCTGGTGGAGGCTTATCAAAATTTAGCTTCATGTAGGAAGCTTAGTGGCTTCTTGGATGTCATTTCTTGATTGGTTAGAAACTTATATAAATAAGAGGTTTGTGGTTCAATTTTGTAATGAGCTCCGATTTGCAATATCAGTATATTTTCATATATGAAGAAGTAATTAGTAAAAGCATCCAAATTCGAAAGTGAGTTGATACATTCTTTCCGTATGTGTTTATTAATTGTTACATATTTATGCTTTGTGCTTTGGATTTACAACATAAAGCAACATTTTTATTTATTTATTTTTATTTATTTTTTATCTTTATTGGCTTTTTTGTTTTTGTATTGTATACTACTCTGATGCAACTAACATATAAATTCAAATGAGATATATACTACAACATTTGACTCGAGTAACGGAAACAATAATGAAATCAAAGAATTAAGAAGAAGGAATATATACTATAACATTCGATTCGAGTACAATACCACTCTGATAGAAGCATATACACAGTTTTTTTGTCACATATTTACAAGCCAAGAAATAATTTGAATTACAGTTCACCTTGTTCAAACATATTGCACAAACAACAACAAAGATAAAAAAACAAATAGCATCCTCTATCCAAATCAAATGACAGAACAACTAGAACCTTCTAACTCTAGCCAAATTTGACATTAAACTGATACTTACTGGGGCTCTATCTTTGTAACTGGAAAACCACCACTATAATCAAAGGATTCATTGCCATATGGATGTTGGTAACCCTTGCTTGCATCCTCATAGCTTGCTAAAGAGGTTGCCGATTCTGCATTCGGATTTAAACCCACGAGCTGCAATATATACTCGATCTCCTTCACTACTTCTCTCATTGAAGGCCTGTCAGCTCCTGATTCTTCCACACATCTCAATGACAGATCCACAAACTTCTCGAAACCTTTTAGTGTTGTCCCCAAACCAATGGTTGGATCAAGAAATTCGTAAAGGTTGTATAGATCTTTTTTCTTATCCATTGCCATCACTATTTCTCTTACAATATACTTTCCTCGTTCTATTGGCCTTCTTCCGGTTAGTATTTCCAACATCAGCACCCCAAAACTATAAACATCACTCTTTTCGGTCAATTGATTTGTCGTGAAATATTCAGGATCCAAATAACCCTACACCCAAAAAAATCCAATCTCAAGATTACATGGTCGACATAAATTTGCTTAAATAAAAGTTAAAGAGTCATATTCATGGTATAGAGCAAGTGTAAGTTTTGAGGTACTCACCATTGTCCCTTTAACTTCAGTAGAGATATGATCCTTATCACTGACACCCATAGGTTTAGAGAGACCGAAATCAGCAACTTTAGCATTTAACCGTTCGTCCAGCAATATATTCGTTGATTTTACATCTCTATGTATAATAGGAGGGTCAGCAAGCTCGTGCAGATAAGATAGGCCTCTAGCTGCACCAAGGGCTATTTTAAGTCTCCTTACCCATTCAAGTCTGATTCCAGACTTCCCTGCATATAGTATGCGATTTTTTCAGAGATGATGAACAATATCATGAGTGAAGAATATGCATTTTCCCAATATTAGATGTTTTGTTTCATTGATAGGGAAGCTCGTTTACGTAAAAGCTTGACAACAACATGAAAAAGAAGAGGTACCTGATAGACTATCCCTTAGACAACCATTTGGAATGTACTCGTATATCAGCATTTGTTCGCCTCGTTCAAAGCAAAATCCCAAAAGCGTGACAAGATTTTTATGATGGACTCTTGATAGAAGTTCAATCTCAGTTTTGAATTCTACCGCACCCTGCATAGATCCTTGTTTAGCTCGTTTGATGGCAATCAGTTGTCCTGAGGGAAGTGTTGCTCTATAAACCTGCAAGGATGTTGAGAGGAATTCAAATTTTAGGGGATTTAACTTTTGAAATAACTCAACTCATGTCAATAAGATTGAATAAACAACAAACTAATAATTTCAAACCTTTCCATAGCCACCGGATCCAACTTCATTGGTATCTGAAAAATGGTTGGTGTATTTATTCAGCTCTTCAATGGAGAAGCACCTTGCTCCTTTCAGTTGAGGAATGCTACCACTGCTTTTATTCCGGTCCCAGTGTGCTGCAATTTATACGAAAAATAAATATAACAATTTATGAAATGGAAAACTAATGCGATAGGTAGATGAAATCCTTGTCATACCAAAAGGGTTCTGATCATTTGCTTTCTCTGCTCTCCTCTTTTGATGATAAGCATAAACTCCTGCAAGGATTAATAGTAACAAAAGGACACAACCACCAGCTGCTGTGCCAATTATAACGCCAAAGCCTGTCAACTTCACCGATCTTCTAGTTTCTCCTGAAAGATGTCGTAAACATAGTTGCTTGAATACCAAGTAAAGCAACACTGTCAAGAATTAGATTTAGTTCTGTGTACGTAGCAGAATTACCAGTGAAATGCAGATATGGATCACCATTAAAGAATAAAGGTCTGAATTCTGCTGGAGGCACGTAAATTGGGTTGCTAAGAAAAAACCCGATCATAGAAATTCCTGTTCGGTTGAAACTATTTTGGCCTGAAGGAAATACAGCTAGGCTTATTTCAAGGTATTGAGATTGACTCTTGCGCGGGTTACTCAGAGAAACTGAATCCACAGGAAGTTTAGAAGACTGAAATTGTTGTAAGATTGACTGCTCGAGATTTTGATAAGAAGTTTTGTTCGAAGGAGGTCTGAAGCTTAGAATTCCTGTATATGGGTATGCACACATACAGGTTGGGCTAGAAATTTGATCCGAACTGCAGGAATTGGGTACACAGTTCTTTGGTAGTGTTGAATAAGAGGAATTCCATTCAGAAGCCCTGCAATAATCTTTTGGGTCTCCTGACTCCTGACAAATTGGATTACCAGCAAGTCTGCAGAATTTTGTAGAAAAAACAAAACACAGTAAGTTGTAATTCTGGTACATTTGAACTTATTAGTAATATATTGAAAAAATATAAATTCTGGAAAAGTGAAAGAATTAAGCTTTACATTATAGTAATATCTTTGTTCGCTCCTGGTCTGTCCGTAAAAGCAGTGATATAATTGCTCTGCAAATTGATGGACAGATTCTGGCTACTATGGCTGGCGCCGATATCCAAAGTGCCATTAAGGCGATTCTGTTTCAGATTCCTGTCATCATGTGTCAAGAAAATCATTTAGTATGTTTCATTTGGAATTTTAAATAAATGTTACATAAAATTTGGTGATATTCGAAACTTAAGATGATACTCACACAGTCTGTAGAAGGCTAAGGCTGAATATGGTGGTAGGCACTTCACCTTCAAGTTCAGTGTGGTCCATCGTTCTGAAACAAAACATGGTTGATTATTTTCTATCTAGTTTATAAATTTATTGTGCACAAGCATACATATGCACGTATGCACACACATACTCACACATTATATACACATGAAGAACGGACATTACATGAAGACTCATTGATGAATTGAATTTTATGTGTGCATGTTGAAAGAAGAGAGATACGTACAACGTTGTTAGTGACTGTAAGGTTGAAAACCACAAAGGAATGGGTGATGGATCAAACGTGTTATTACTCATGTCCCTGCAAATCATATTTATGAAATACTGTTAATATTGATATCAAAATAAAACATATATAAGTAAACCTTATCAACTTACAAATAGTTGAGGGTGGTAAGGTTTGTCAGGTTTGGTATGGGACCAGTTAGTCTGTTGTTAGACAGAAACCTGAAAATAGGAGGATCGAACACTTGTGAGTCTAAATTATTCCTGCAAGATTATGAAGACTTTCCTTAAACAAATATAATAGCTTTTTTTTTTCCATGTCTCTTTTATCAGCTTACAGTGCATTAAGATTCGTAAGATCGTTGAGGTTTGATGGAACAGTCCCCAACAATAAATTCCTATCAAAACGTCTGGAATCAAGACAAGAAATTCATCAGAAAAAATAAAATCTCACTCTGCAATCTATCATTAGTAATTTACTTGAGCAACTGGATAGCGATACTCACATGACTTCCAAAGTTTTCACAAGTCCGAGGGAAGAAGGAAGGGGGCCAGTGAGCTGATTGCTGTCAAATAGCCTGGAAATAAAGAAACGAGTCATTATAAATCCAGCTATTAGTGGTTCAAAGAGAATTATATGTACATTTATGAGACTTACACATGAATCAGATCCATGTCTGAGCTGAAAAGTTTTTCTGGGATGCGGCCTGATAATTTGTTCTTTCCAAGATGACTATAAATGACAGATAATGTTTTAAATTAAATTAGTGTACAGAAAATGAGGCCATAGTAAAAGAGAGCTAAAAAGCATATCGAGACTGTAAATGACATACAAGTGCTTTGTACGAACTAGCATATCAAGACCAGGAGAAACTCCATCCGAGACTGGGATTGTCCCATCGAGTTGGTTGTCAGTAAGATCAAGCCAATAAAGATTAGACAGATGACCAATGGAAGCCGGAATTTTTCCATTGAAGCTATTAGAATTCAAAGATCTGCATGCACAAGCAATGAGATGTTTTGAAGATGTCAGCCTACCAACACTAACATAGAATTGCAATGGTGCAGGCAGAGGATTACAGAGGCAAAATGCTTACAGGAAGACCAGCTGCTGTAGCGATCCAATTGAGTCAGGAATTGGTCCAGAAAGACTGCAACCCACAAGAATTCTGACATACAAAATAATGAGAACACAAATTTATGAGGACTTTAATCACAGAAGATTGCAGTCAGCTAATACTTGATCAAGAATATAACTACTTACAAGTTTTTTAACTTCTTTAAATTCCCAATCGATGATGGAAGAGATCCTTTGAGATCCTTGTTGTTGGATAAATCCCTATATGAAGAGTTCATAATCAAAATCAGAAAATTCTACTTATAAAAACTTCCAGCAAATATAATCATCAAAGGAGGTGCTGATTTAAACCAATTGAATGAATTACGACTCTCTTAACATAGTTTGTTTACGAGACACATATTTCAAAGTATACATGTGTTAGTTACCAACAGAACCCAAAAGCTTAAGCTAATAGGAAATGGCTCAGCAATAGTACTTAAATCTTTTAACATATCCCTGCACGTGCAAGACCAAATTGCTTGGCACGTGGCCCAAGCACAAACACATATTCAAATGCAATCACATGGGGGAGTTGAACCCAGGACTCATAGGATAACCAAGGCTATGATACCATATTAGTTACCAATAGATTTTAAAGCTTAAGCTGATAGAAAAAGACCCAACCATAGTATTTAAATCTTCTAACATCATGAATAAGTTATTTTGCATCTCATACATACACATCACATATTGAGCAATGAAGCATATGACATATAAAGAATGTGTGTGGATTAAGAGTATTAAAGACAGATGATAACTGAATGTTGGTTCAACCACAAATCAGTGTCTCCGTGTACGTAGCCAATTTGGTGAACCATATAAAAATATTCTTGTGTTGTATTGTGGTTTTTTACTTGCTCTTGTTGATTGTGTTTCCTAGTTGCTTGTATTACTTTTTTGTTCTTATCAGTCCATTCAAACAAGGTCTTGGAAGTGGTAGTTTTTGGTTTTGCCTACAAGGTGTTCGACGAAATTACCAAGTGAACTCAAGAGTGGTGTTATAGCACCACTTACAGAAGTGCAAGTGCAGATAGAAGACTTACAGAGTCTGCAATTCCGATAAGCCTGAGATGTCTCCAGAAAGCGAACCCGTCAATCCCATACTTGATAATCTTCTGAAATTGAGAACAGATAGGTTGAAAAAAAAAAAAAAAAAACTTCCAGTAGCATAAAAATAAAAACAAAAAAAATTGAACAAGTTACATAGTGGTCACGCGTGATCTGGAGCACTCAATTCCTTCCCATTGGTCACCACATGGATCTGAACCCTGCCAATTAGGTGGTAAGCCATCCTTAATAATATCTTTGAGAGATGTTAAGCTAGCAGCTGCATCAAAAAATCATGAAAGATTAAAAATTAATGCATGAGTAAGCAACTAAAAACTAAATTATCCAAAACAGACAAAGAATTCACAGAAACTATGGAAGACTAGAACTAGTTTTAAATGGAAACCAATTTCCAGAAATCATAATTCAAATAACTCGAACTAACATGTACGTAGAATCGAGACTTTTATACTATTATCTGAAAGTGTTTCTTTGTAGTCAAAGACTGAATTATACTGATGTGATATGATATTTACAGACACACGAGACAGCTTTACACAGTTAGTAACATAACAGGCAGATAATGTTATTTACAATCAATTTCAATCTGGATTTGCACCAAAGAAAGATAAATAGCATATATAAATATTAACAGGCACAAAACAAAGAAAATAGAGATACTAAAAACTCACCATCTTCAGGGTTGGTCACAGCTGCTATGATCAAAAACTGGAACCAAACAGATAGAAGGAACACTTGAATTCTCAAACCCATCATCTTTCACTCAAAAAACAAATATGCTTCAGAGTTCAAAAGACTTCACAAACTTTTTGGCTCTTTTAAGTTTCAAATCTTCAACTAGTTCGATATTAAGATCAGGATTCTCCTTACCTTTTTTTCTAGACTTTTTATAATCTAGTGACGCCTAAGCATAACAAAAAATATATGGTTAAGATTTGATCATTTTTTTCTCTCTTATGCAAGTTGATGTTTTAATTACACTTAAAAAATGAAAAACAAGATCGGGGAGAGGATCCTAACTCCAATATTAAAACTAGACATTTCTCATTCTCATAAATATGCAATGAATTCATTGCACGTTTGTAGTTGCAAAGTCAATAGTATTTTTCCCCCTAAAAAGAGTAAATGTTGGATAAAAAATATAAGGTTGTTGATATTGTCATCCTGAAATATGATTTGCACACCTATATTTATAAGTTCACCCATTAATAAAATTTAAAATTTGACGATTACTATAAGCACCCATTCAAATTCTAAAAATAACCTTTTGAAAATCAACTAATTAATTAATTTTTATATATTGGATTTGTAAGTTGTAACCCCAAAAAAAAATATTAAGATACCCAATTTAATTCAAAAACACCAAATGGGAGTGGAAAGAGAGAGGGGTCCGAAGTGAATGTCAATAGGGAAATCAAGAAGAGGTCTTGATGCATGGTGTGTGTGTAGTTGATGCATGTGAATCCTAGTTCTTTTTAAAAATAAAAATAAAGTAGTTGATGCATGTGAATCATAGTTCTTAAATAAATAAATAAATAAATAATAAAAATAAAAATAAAAATAAATCTGTAAGTTTCAACTATGTTGGATTGGAGAAATGGGAAGGAAAGAGTTTTTTTTTTTTTTTTTTTTTTTCATGGTTATTCTTGTTTCTGATTGTGTTTTGATTTGTATTTGACTTTGTAATTTTTTTTTTCTTTATGTTCATTCTCTCTCTAATATCTCCTTAATTTAATAAAATGAGTATAAATTAAACAAATAAACATATTTTTGTTCTTGGAAGACTCTAAGGGGGGTGTATTCAATTAGGATTCTTGAGGACATTTAAAGACATTATAAATCCTGGTGTATTCAATTAGGACATTTAAAGACTTTAAAAGAGTCTATATGAATCCAGTGGTATTCAATTAGGATTTCTATGGACTTTTAAAGAATCCTTTCAAATCTAGGTGTATTAAATTGAGACTTTAAAAATGTCTATAAGAATCCAGGTGTATTCAATTAAGACTAGATTTTAAAGGATTTTCTTAGGTCATGGATTTTGGTGGATTTTGGTGGACTTGATGGTGAGAGATATAAATATCAAATGTCATAACATGTCCAGCCTTCTTCCCAGAGATTTTGGTGGACTTTGCTCTCTCTCTCCAAAAAAAAAAAAAACGTGGGTAAATATTGAGTATATCACTATAATGAATCTATATCTCAATTAAATTACTCATAAACTATACTATCAAACAATATTAATTTTGTAATTGTCTTAAATCAAATTCAAATTTCATAA
The DNA here is from genome assembly GCA_030490815.1 of Acer saccharum. Classification (NCBI taxonomy): domain Eukaryota; kingdom Viridiplantae; phylum Streptophyta; class Magnoliopsida; order Sapindales; family Sapindaceae; genus Acer; species Acer saccharum. Next base: position 1,698,903 of record CM059874.1, on the reverse strand, counting down.
CTTGTTTTGACCTTATTTTTTTCCTGTTTAACTTGTTCATATTTTAACTATTAAAATGTAAAATTTACGATCAAATCACATTTTAACTTGTTCTCTTTCTTGTTCTCTACACGAAAATTTTATAACTTGTTTTGACCTTATTTTTTTTAATTAATTTGTTAATGTATTTATTTAGAATATATATACATTTATAGGGTAAGCCTTGCTATATATGTCTTATTAACTAGGTAAATCTTTATTTAAAAAAAAAAAAAAATTATTCTAGCCCACCATAATGTTTAATCCCAGTTACGTCCTTATTCGGGATACAATAAGTGAGGTGATGAGCAGTTCAATGGCGTAGCTAGGAATTTCAATTAGGAGGGCTAAACTTAAAAATACTTGATCAAAATGATTTTAAATAAGTTCGGTAATGAAAATAGTTTTAGCAATATAAAAGGGGTTACACTTGATGGGGGACGTGAGCCTTATCTTTAAAAATATATATGCTATAAAAAAAACATATATTTTGAAAATAGATAACAAGATTAATATAAAAAAGTATAACCTACAATACAAGTGTATAACTAGTATTGTATTTAAGTGGTACCCTGATAGGACTCGGTTTAAAATTCATCGATTATCGTATTTGAATCAACAGTATCAAAATGTTCTCTCTCAATATATATACACTACCGTGCAATTTGTAAGAAATTTATCCAAATGTTTTAAAAACATCAACAAGAAAACAAATATTGCATGAACAAAAAAATCAAAAATAGGGCGTGTACATAAGATAAAATAATAATAAAAATTTATATATACGGTCCTGTTCTGATTAGTGCGTACTGATGTAACTAAAATGTAATATTTTAACTATTAAATCGTATATTAAAATGTAATTCATATTTGATCGTATAAAATTACTTTTATATTTTAACTTGTTTTGACCTTATTCAAACTATACGATCAAATTTCCATGTAGAGAACAAGAAAGAGAAATCAAATCAAATTTGTGAGCGAAATTAGCTTTTAAATGAGAGAAAGTTAAAATAAAAAGAGAGAAATTGAGAGGAGTGTGATTGGTATATTTTTTATAAGTTTGAACGAGAAGTGCGGTTTTTACATAATTAATTTTGCTCCTTTTTTCTTTTCTTTTTTTAATATATATGTGTGTGTGATTGGTATATTTTTTATAAGTTTTATTTCAATATATATATATATATATATATATATATATATATTTAAAGTTCTATTGACAAAATAAAAAATACATTACACGTCAAATTTTATTTGAGTAACTGGTGTATCAAATTTTGCTCATTCCAACTTCAAAGGTTTTTTTTGATAATTAGCTATAATTAGCTTACTATTGATAAGTCAGAGATAACAAATCCATGAAAATCCATGGATGTCTAAACAAATCCATAAAAGTCTGAGATAGATGTCTAAACAAATCCATAAATGTCTGAGATAGATGTCTAAACAAATCCATAAAAGTCCATGTGGATTTATAAAAGTCTATAGAAATCCATGAAAATCCATGAAAATCCGTCACTTAAAAAATGTCTTTAAATGTCTTCAAGAATCCTAATTGAATACACCCCCCTAACTTTAAGGATTCACCTCTTTTTTTTTTTTTTTTTTTTCTTTTTTTCTTTTTCCATTAGCTTGATTGTTGGAACAAAATTGGGGTTTAACGATTAGTGGATGTAGATTAATTGTTATAAACGTTATTTTGATTTATTTTTAATTGCTTTAATTTGTCCTTATAGGTCTTTTTTTTCAAGGATAATTTTATGATAAAAAGTTTTAATAAAATATGGGTGTGGATCATATTTATGGTATAATATAGTTGTCTTAATAGACTATAACAATATAGTTGTCTTATATTTATGTTTTTCAAGGATAATATCACCACCCAAACTATAATAATATAGTTGTCTTAATGGACTATAACAAAAACATTAATGTTTTTTTCATGATGGAACCCACATAGTGATTATAAAATGAATATCAACCAAAGAAGAAATTCCATCATAGTGATTAGTTATCGTAAAATGAATATCAACCAAAGAAGAAATCTAAACGCATTAAATAAATATTATATGAACTCACTGGGTAGAACTCATCCTTAAAAACTGGCTTGTAAGGAGAGGGTGTTCAATGAGTTATATACCATTGATTAATCACATACTTAATCAATGTGAGATCATAACATTCCACCACACTTCCACAGCTGTCGTCCACGGCGGCCCATCTCTCCCAGCTGGGTGACTTCACAGATCCCGCTCTCTGGGGTAGCAACCCTCCCCAGGTCGCCCCGTCCGCGACAAACCCACTGTTCAACATGGTGCCGGCTTTGATACCACTTGATATAAACTCATTGGGTAGAACTCATCCGTAAAAACCGGCTTGTAAGGAGAGGGTGCCCAATGAGTTATATACCATTGATTAATCTCATACTTAATCAATGTGGAATTTCATAACATCCCACCACGCTTCCGCTGCTACAGTGACACCTTTCAGTTGGTGGGCTTCTCTAGTAAATATCTCTAATTTCATTCTTATTAACAAATAAGTTTTGACAATAAAGTGAGATTACAAAATTTCATTTTTTAATCAACAACCAAAACACAAAGAAATTTTTTGTGTTTTTTTTTTATATACCATATGTGGTGATGGCTACTCAAACCTCCTTTAGGAGGCGGTGGTCAGAGAAATTAAGATTAAAGGATTTATTAATGTGTACAAAAATGCTTATTTTAGTGTGGTGTTACAAGGGCAAATCATACTTCTGACAATAACATGGTGTTACAAGTGAAAATCATACCATACTTTCATTGTTGAAATTTAGAGAAAATTTGATTTCGTAGAGTGAGAGAGAGAAAGTGAGAAAGTGAGAAAGAGATAGAAAAATAGAAATAAACAAGAAGATGGGGAATGTGAGTTGTGTTAGGTTTTAGCTCGTATTCTCAAGTGAACCCAATGTTAACCAAACGAGACTCAACTGATGTGAAACTTCCTAGAGACATGGGAAATGTTTGGAAGTTGGAGATGGTGGTTGAGGGAGGTTTGAAGACCAAGAAAAACTAAAGAATTGAAGAATGAAGAAAACAGATGTGGGTATCACTGTTGGTTGGACAGCGGTTCCTACAGTGGTACATCGTTGTGCCTTATGCTATGCAATTGCATAGCGATGAGGACAACAGTCCAATTTTGAAAGATAACGCTGTCAAAAGCATTGTGGGTAGGGACAACGGTTTCGACGTGGTGCATGGATCGCAGTTTTCTAAGCAGTCAATTCCAAGTGACTTGTAACGGTGTAGAGTGTGGCTGACCAACCGTGACCCGAATCATAGTCAATCATAAGCACATGTGAAACGAGAAATCTTCAACAGAAAGGAAGTTATTTCTTTTGGGAAGTTCTTGTGCTTGAAGGAAAATGATTTCTCTTTGTGTAGAACAAGAAGACTTGCGCAAAAAAAGAAATAATATTTATGTGAAACAAGAAAATCCTGTACGTGTAGGAGATGGATTTCTTTGTAGGTTTAAACTCCCTGTAACTAGTATAAATAGAACCTTATAACTAGGTTATTTGTGTGGAGTAAAAGAAACACCTGTAACATAAGAGAGTGGGTGGTTCCGGGGGAGACCCCATGGGAATATCCGGGGAGGGATCCATGGAATATCTGCGGATACAGAGGAGAGATTCGTGGGCAATATTCAGGGGAGACCGGTGAACATTGTAACCTGGGAGCTAGGATGTAAGCTCGGTTGTGAGCTTGTGGGCTTGGTAAGGCTCGGATGTTGGGTTGTGAGAGAGAGAATCCTAGAGTGTGTGGTTGTACAAATTTACTACATAGTGGATTATTTCTCCGTTGTCCTGACGGTCTGTGTTTTTTTCCCTGATTTAGGGTTTCCACGTATATCTTGTGTTTGTGTGATTGGTTTATTTTCTCTCATCTTATTTTTCTGCTATAGACGTTATTTGCTATGTGTGAATATTAGGCATGTTGCTTCCGAGTTCATCAGTTCAAATTCCCAACAAGTTGAAAGTTGAAATGGCTTGTTTAGTTATTGAATAAGATTTTTGTCATGTTCATTTATTTTTGTGCTAAAAAAATCTAAGTTATTAATTTAGGATAAACACAAAAATCTTGATTCATTTGGCGTTAATCACCCATGCATATATATCTCACATATATATATATATATATATATATATATATATATTAAATACTCAATAACCCATTGACATTTGAACAAATACATGAAAACAACCCTACCATATGTTGAGTGTGGGAATCATTTATAGGCACGTGTTGTGGCCGAACCGTGTACTCTAAATTGAATGTTCAATTCTCTAAATTCTCTATTTGATTACTTGCAAATTTGTTATCTTAGTTGCATTTCCTTATTTACATTCCTATTGAATTGTTGTGGCAAGGAATTTGATTAAAATGACTGCTTGGCAGCAAATCACCGGCAGAGCTAGTAGTGCACCTTCCTTCCACATAAGTGGTGAGGGGTTCAAATCCCACCATACGCATTTTACAAGTATGTGTGGGGAGTTTTCTTCCCGGGTTGTGGGAGTAGTTATCTCCCATTATAGGAGTAGATATCTGGACCGCACATGTATTGTTTGATCTCGATAGGTCCAGGTAGTCCTATTGTAAAAGTTATTGTAATTTTTGTTCTCTTTATTTTCATTCTCTCTCTAATATCTCCTTAATTTAATAAAATGAGTATAAATTAAACAAATAAATATATTTTTGTTTCATTTGCTTGATTGTTGGAACAAAATTGGGGTTTAACGATTAATGGGTGTAGATTAATTGTTATAAATGTTATTTTGATTTATTTTTAATTGCTTTAATTTATCTTTATAGGTCTTTTTTTAAGGATAATTTTACTATAATGTTTTTTAATAAAATATGAGTGCGTAAATCATATTTAATTATTTATGGGTAACAATATCGTCATTCAAAATATAATAATATAGTTGTCTTAATAGACTATGACAAAAACATTAATGTTTTTTTCATGATGGAACCCACATAGTGATTGTAAGATGAATATCAACCAAAGAGGAAATTCCATCATAGTGATCAGTGATTGTAAAATGAATATCAACCAAAGAGGAAATTCCATCATAGTGATCAGTGATTGTAAAAGGAATATCAACCAAAGAAGAAATCTAAAGGCATTAAATAAATATCAGTAGAATTACAATGACACCTTTCAATTGGTGGGCTTCTCTCATAAATATCTCTAATTTCATTCTTTTTAACAAATAGTTTTGACAATAAAGTGAGATAACAAATTTCCATTTTTTAATCACTAATATATGGTTAAGATTTGATTACTTTTCCCCCTAAAAAAGGTATATGTTGGATACAAAATATAAGGGTGTTGATATTGCCACCCTGAAATATGATTTACGCACCTATATTTATAAGTTCACCCATTAATAAAATTTAAAATTTGACCATTACTATAAGCACCCATTCAAATTCTAAAAATAACCTTAAGAAAATCAACTAATTAATTAATTTTTATATATTGGATTTGTAAGTTGTAACCCGAAAAAAAAAAAAAAAAAAAAAATTAAGATACCCAGTTTAATTCAAAAATACCAAATGGGAGTGGAAAGAGAGAGGGGTCCGAAGTGAATGTCCATAGGGAAATAAAGAAGAGGTCTTGATGCCTGTGAATACCGGTTCTTCAAGTTACATTTATTTTTTAATAAAAAAAATAAAAAAATTCTTTAAGTTTCAACTATGTTTGGATTGAAGAAATGGGAAGGAAAGGTTTTTTTTTTTATTTTTTTTTATTTTTTATTATTATTATTTTTTTTATGGTTATTCTGATTGTGTTTTGATTTGTATTTGACTTTGTAAATATTTTTTCTTTATGTTCATTCTCTCTCTAATATCTCCTTAATTTAATAAAATGAGTATAAATTAAACAAATAAATATATTTGTGTTCTTGGAATACTGATGCAGATCGGAACGGAACTCACACTCACTCAAACACACAAGGTTTTCTTTGATCTATAGTTCCACAGAAAATAGAAAAAAGAGAGATAATATTGAGTAAACTCAATATATATATATATATATATTTTAATTCATCAAAGTATAAATTACAAAAACCCTAATACAAACTATTGAATAGCCAAAGCAATTCAAATCCACTAGGACTCGAAATAACCTAGATTGCTGAACAAGATAAGAATCCTAAAAATCTTAAAAAGAAATCCCAAGAATCCTAAGTAAAAAGGAAAACAAAATCCTAATAATCCTAAGTTAAAAGGAAACAAAAATAAAATCCTAAGAAAACAAAAAGGAGATAAAATCCTTAATTGCGCAGGAAACTAAAAGTCTTCGCGCAACAAGCTAGATGACCGAATTTGGGCCTACTTTGATCTGTTACGAAGGATGTAGTCTTCATAACATCTGTAGGGCTCTTCTTGGACTTTCCGGAAAGCATATTATAATAGACGATCTGACACCGTATAACCTCTATAGAGGCCCACGAAGTTCAGCCCGTATGTGGTTGGCCCACACGACCAAAATACAAATTCGCCACCCATACGAACTCACCACCTTCTCCACATCATCCTCTCCAGGTTGGACGGAATTTGGCTTCGAATTCAACACCTTTTCATCCTTCAAAGCTAGATCACTGTTGTAAGGGATGAAATACTTCACATTGAAAATATCAGTCGTACGAATATAGCCGAGCAGCCTCAGACAGTAACATGCTAGATGGCCGAGTAGCCTCAAACGGTGACATGCTAGATGGTCGAATTTCGGCCTGCTTTGATCTGTTACGGAGGATATAGTCTACATAACATATGTAGAGCTCTTATTGACCGTTCTGGAAACATACTATGACAAACGATCTGACCCTGTATACCCTCTATAGAGGTCCATGAAGTTCAGCTCGGATTTGGTTGGCGCACACGACCAAAATTTGAATTTGTCACCCGCTTTCACATCATTCTCCCCAGGTTGGACAGAATTTGGCCTAGAATTTCGAACCTTTTCGTCCCCCAAAGTTGGATCTCCGTTGTAAGGGACAAGATGCTTCACATTGAAATTTTCAGTTGTACAAATATGGTCGAGCAGCCTCAGATGACAGGGTTTGGAGTTGACTTTCTCGCCAATCTGATTACCCTTTTGCCTTAAGCTGATATGTATCATCCTCTCTAAGCTAGACAGAATTCATCCTCAAATTCGAAGGGTCATCATTCCCAGACGATGATGAAGTAATGCCAATCCCTGGGAGTTATACTCACTAGACACCACATTCTCAAAGCTATCTGAGTCATCAATGGATTCCTTTTCATCAAAAAGCGGTGGCAGATCAAATCCAACAAAAACTTCTTCAGACACACAGGTCTTATCAAAAAAGAAATTATCAACATCATCATATTCCTCCTTCGCCTCTCACGAATGTGGACTCCGTTGTTAAGCCGTTAACATCGCTAAATGCTACGTCAATGTCTCTACTTGCTGTCGAAGTTGTGCGATCTCATCACGCTCGTAGACTTTATCAATTGGGTTATCATGAGGGTTCAAGTTCATATGCCTCTTTTGTAACAACACATGCCCACCAAGTAGATATTGTCTACTTTGGGTTTCACGCACGCATCTTTCACCCTCATGGATTTGCTTTGGTTCATAGGCTTCACACAAGCATCCTTCACCCATGGCCTAAAACGTGTCTCCTTAGTTAGGAGAGACCAATGCTTATATACAAACCATGGATCTCACTCGCTAGCGATGTGGGATGTGACAATCTACCCCCCTTCGGACCTCGCGTCCTCGTGAGGGTTCAAACACAATCCACATCCACATCAGGTAGCTAAAGCAAATCCGTGAGGGTGAAAGACGAGTGCATGAAATCCAAAGCAGGATAATATTTACTTGGTAGGCCTGGGATGTTACATCTTTGGTGTCATGACAAAGAAACGGAACAAACTAGGCTCTGATACCAAGCTGAAGCAGATCGGAACGGAACTCACACTTATTCAAACACACAATGTTTTCTTTGATTTATAATTCCGCAGAAAATAGAAAAAATAGAGATAATATTGAGAAAATTCAATAAGTTTTTTTTTTTTTAATTATTATTCATCAAAGTCTAAATTACAAAAATCCTAATACAAACTATTAAATAGCCAAAGCAATTCAAATCCACTTGAACTCGAAATAACCTAGATCGCTGAACAAGAAAAGAATCCTAAAAACCCTAAAAATCCTAAAAATCCTAAGGAAAAAAGGAAAACAAAATCCTAATAATCCTAAGTTAAAAGGAAACAAAAATAAAATACTAAGAAAACAAAAAGGAGATAAAATCATTAGTTGCGCAGGAAACTAAAATTCTTCACGCAACAAGTTAGATGGCCGAATTTGGGCCTGCTTTGATCTGTTACGGAGGATGTAGTCTTCATAACATATGTAGGGCTCTTCTTAGGCTTTCCGAAAACATATTATTATAGACGATCATACCCTGTATACCCTCTATAGAGGCGCATGAAGTTCAGTCTGGATTTGGTTGGGCCACCCAACAAAAATACGAATTCTCTACCTGTACGAACTCGCCACTCGCTCCACATCAAATACTCTAACTTGAAGGATTCACCTTTTTTTTTTTTCATTAGCTTGGTTGTTGGAAAAAAAAAATAAAATTGGGGTTTAACGATTAATGGGTTTAGATTAATTGTTATAAATGTTATTTTGATTTATTTTTAATTGCTTTAATTTGTCCTTATAGGTCTTTTTTCAAGGATAATTTTACGATAAAAAGTTTTAACCTTCCAATCCAATGTTTTTCTTTTTACACTTCATTTCTAAAGACACTTTATTCTAAAAGTTTACATTTAAAAAAAAAAAAAATTATAAAGACACTTTTGTTTTTTCAAAATTATCCCTTTTATCTTTTGGCACTCCTATTGTAAAGACACTACAATTAAAATAATTAAATTTCTAAAGACACTCTATTTTATTTTAATATTACTCTTTTAAATATTTCTCTTAAAAAAATTAAAACAAGAAATGGAAAAGAGATATGAAGTAATAAAAAAACAGAGAATATAATTGAACAAAAATTAGGCGATCAAAACAATAAGAAAACTGTTTTGGAGATTAATCTGTGAAAATAGGAAAACAATATTTGTTTTTCTCTTTTGGATTTTAAGTTGAGTAAAAAAAAAATTCTATTGAGTAAAAAAAATATTTTTCTGGATAAATTATATATATATAATGATGGTGATGATTGAATGTGGATGGTATGTGAGGAAAAAAAAAAAAAAAAACTGATTATTTTGATAGAGGGTTTGATGATGTGTGAGAAAAAAATTATTTTGAAAAGCAGAAGATGATATTTTAGGGTTTGTAAAATAGGAAAAAAAAAAAACACAAAATTGAAAAGGAAAAAAAAATACTAAAGATTGAAAAAAGGCTTGTTTTCTAAAAAAAATGGTTTGGAGTGTCTTTAGAACTTTCTTGTCTTATTTAGTAATTTTAATTCAGGTTAAAATTGTCATTAATAAAAAAAAAAATGAAGTGCAAATAGATAATTAATGGATTGTCAATAACATTTCTTTTTTATAAAATATGGGTGTGTAAATCATATTTATGGGTGGCAATATCGCCACCCAAAATATAATAATATAGTTGTCTTAATAGACTATGACAAAGACATTAATGTTTTTTTCATGATGGAACCCACATAGTGATTGTAAAATGAATATCAACCAAAGAAGAAATTCCATCATAGTGATTAGTGATTGTAAAATGAATATCAACCAAAGGAGAAATCTAAACGCATTAAATAAATATCAGTAGAATTACAGTGACAACCTTTCAATTCATTTTTTTTTTTTTAAAATAAGTTTTGACAATAAAGTGAGATTACAAATTTTCATTTTTTTTATCAACAACTAAAACACAAATCTTTCAAAAACAACTAAAACACAAAGAAAGTTTTTTTTTTTTTTTTTTTTTTTTTTGTTTTTTTTTTTTTGTTACATATATATATATATATATATATATATATTATATGCCACATATTGATATACCATATGTGGTCAAAGAAATTATGAGTTAAACTGTTAAAGTAATTATTAATGTGTAAAAAAAATGCTTATTTTAGTGTGGTGTTACAAGGGCAAATCATACATCTCACAATAACATGGTGTTACAAATGAAAATCATACCGTATTTGTATTCTTGAAATTTAGAAAAAATTTGATTTTGTAGCTAGAGAGAGAGGGGTTCATTTTTGCTGACCCACATGAAAGGGATGAGCATTACCTACCTCCCTCCCTATATGTTGATATGTATCCATTTATTAATTAAAGGTTGACAAAATTAACTATCACAATGGCAAACGGATAAATTAATAATTGACAAATGGACACATGTTAACATATGGGGAGGGGTAATGCTCACCCCTTTTCAAGGGAGTGGTGTTATTGGCACACTCACTACTGAACTATTTATACCCCACTTTTTAAATTATTTAGTATTATTTTTTTTCCTTTATCAAATTACTTAAAGAGACATACAATCTTTATTAAAAAAAAATCTTGTACAAAGTAAAACTAATAAAACCCCACTTTCCTAATTTCAAAACCCTATTGACAAAAGCTTTAATGACATAGATTATTTCAAATCACTGAATGTTTACTATTTTTGTTTATATTTTCTTTTAAATTTTGATCTTACGTTGCTCATGTTTAGTAGTTATTAATTTATTACTATTTTTGTTCATATTTTCTTTCACATCTCGATCTTATGTTTCCCATGTTTAGTATTTATTGATTTTATTGTTTCACATGTTTATTTTATTTTTCTTCTCAAATTCTAGATCCATGTTTGCTATTTTTTTTGTCTTTCAGATCTTCCAGGCATACTATAATTTGTATCAATTATTTTGTAGATTTTATTTTGGATCTTTCAAAGTTAGTTTAATGTTATTTACCAAAAAAAAAAAAAAAAAAAAAAAAAAAAAAAAAAAAAAAAAAACATGATGATAACACAAAAAAAAAAAAAAAAAAAAAAAAAAAAATTAGCAATTTCTCCTACGCGGGCTAAAATAAATTAGGGTAAAAGCATAACTAAGATTTTCAAAATAATTATTACAAAGCACAAACCTGAAAAACATTGAACATATTTATATAAATTTTCAATTATATTAGAGGAAATGACAATATTAGCACCTTATAAAAACCATAATAAAAATACAACTAGGTTTATTTAAAGCAAAATTTACACAAAATTTTTAGATACCAAAATCATACATTGATATGCAGTTTATTTATCAATAATAGAATCAACACATAAAATAACAAGAGTTTAATAAAATATGAAATTTCAGTAACAAAATCAAGTAACCGTGATAGTAACACAAATACACAATCAACAACTTTAATTGGAAGTATACCCAAAACACCAAAAAGCATAAAATGCTTCTATCATAAATTCATAATCACAAAACATCAAAATTTCACTAAGCCACCGAAGAAATATGAACTCTATCATTTTCAGTTTCAAATTTTAACATTTTCTCTATCAAAATATATAAATTAAACAATACCTAATTGATGTTTCAAATATATATATATATAATTGAAATAAAAAAGAGAAAGAAAATCTAACATTTGAATTGTTTAGGATAAAATAGCAAAAGAAGTGAGCAGTGAGCAGAAGAAACTTTGCTTATCAGGGATGGGTCATTTGGGTTGGGAATTTTGGGAGTGATAGGGATGATGTGGTTTGTGGCCTTGTGAGGTTAATTTTGTTTTTCTATTTTGTTTTTTCTTAAGTTTGTTGATAAGAGGGAGTTGGGAGTTGGGAGTTGGGAGTTGGGACACATCACACATGGCACTCATTTTGTGAATGAGTACAATTATATTTATATTTTATTACAAGTGAGGACATAAAAGTACTTATATATATATATATATATATATATAATTTAAAAAACTAAAAAAAAAAAAAAAAATACAGTGCAATAGACTTGTGAATAGACAGACTTGTGAATGAGTATAAATTAGTAGTTAGCTTTTTTTAATAACATTACTGTGTAAAGACTTTTTTATACCTCTTAAATCAGATATAAATTATTATTTTTTTTTTAAATCTAGCGGGGGCCATGGCCCCTGCTGGCCTCTATACTCTTCCGCTCCTGGTATAAATAGTTCAGTAATGGGATGCTAATAGCACTGCTCTTTTAGAGGGGTGAACAAGAATGAACTCAGATATATAGAGGGAAAGTGAGAGAGAGAGAGAGAGAGAGAAATAGAAATAAACAAGAAGATGGGGAACGCCGTGTTTAGTTATTGATTAAGATTTTTGTCTGTTCATTTATTTTTTGTGCTAAAAAAATCTAAGTTATTAATAACTTTATGTGTTTTGTCTTTTTTAGGTATTTCTCAGTAAGGCTAATGTGGGAAAACTATATGATACGAGACTTGGCTAGCCATGCATGCCAATGCAGGCAATAGAAGACATTGGGGGTGCACGTAGAAGATGATTAGGTCAAGGAAGGGGTCGTGGCTATTATTGAAATAGCTATTTAGTTGTTGGGTTGTTTCGATTGCCAATTGTTATGTTAGTTGTTAGAGTCAAGTATCGAGTGGTTGTTAATAATGGCAAGGAGTGCTCCTAGAATCATGGGCCACTTCATGATAGCCTCCTTTTTCTTTGTTACAATTTTAACATATTTGTGTGTTTGTGTAGGCTATAAATTAGCCAGTTTAAATGAAATAAAGCAATCAATGAATATTAAACCCAAAATATCTTCTATCTTCTATTTCTCCTTCTCGGCTCTGTTCTTAGAGTTCTTCTTTCACACAAAATTAAACCTTATCACTATATTAATCTAACCGTGACAATCGAGATCTGCAAGACCACCTGGTATCAATAGCTACAAAGCTACTGATATGAAGAACAAAGCTATTGGTATCGAGGCTAGTGCGGGAAAGCTATATTAATCTAACCTACGATATGAAGAAAATGTAGAAACGAGTTGTTTGATTAATTCTAACACTGATGAGATGGAAAGATTTCACGGATACTAGTTACCTGGACTGCAAACCTGGTTGCTACCTACCGATAAAACACTGTAAAAAGGTAACCCAAAAGAGACAAGTCTTCTTCTCCGAATAGCAACATATTAGATGAAGTGGGATGCCCCCACTTTGTCTATTATTACTTCCAAAATGACTCTTCATCGATGTAAACAAGACTAGTAAAATACAAGAAGAAAAGTAGGAAGATATACTTTTCTTCTTGATGTTGTTTAGGATAAGTTGTCACTCGGTGATTGGAAAAATACGATTTATAAAGATTTATTTAGTCTATAGTAAAGGACAAAATCTTTCGGCCATTGAAGATAAGACATATGACTGGAAAAGCATATGTGATGCCCATGTTTGCCACATGTCGTATCTTCTGTGGCCGGGTGCACTTCTGAGTAATGCATTAGCCGGTGCACCGAAGATTTTCTCGTAGTAAAGAAGGCAACATATGCAGAACTTTCTATAACCTGGAAAACTGGTAACTCACGGGCTGCTGTGTTGAATGTTGAACAATCTAATTGTCTTGTTTCTATTATGAATATCTGTTATTGAAGATTTGAGTGATCATTTCATCACAATTTATGCAATTTAGTCGAAGAGTACTTTTGGATGTAAAAAAAAAATAATTTAGTTGTTGAATTTGAATTATTGAGACGTTCAATAAAAATTGCAGACAATTGTTAAATCATCATCAGAAGGATCTCGTTTGAGGCAAGTGTAGAGGAGCTTCTTGCCAAACTTATGAGTTTAAGACTTCCTCAAGGTGTTATATCAATGTAATAACATTTACATGAACTAAAACTATGTGTTATATTAATATTTCTTATTTTTCAAGGATATGTATATTTGCAAATATGAAACTCAAATACTGATTTAAACACATGCCTTACAGTTGCTTGTTGCTGCTTCTGTCGCTGTTTTTTGATAGTGTTGGCTGGTGCTTTTTGTTGTTCCCCTGTTTTTTGGTTGTTGCTCTGCCTTTTTGGGCTCTAATATAGTTTGATTTTCAAAAAAAAAAAAAAAAAAAAAAAATGAATTGGGCCCATTTTATAAATATATTCTATACATATAATTTAAAACAAAAATGAAATGGGCCCATTTTTATAAATATATTCTATACATATAATTTAAAACAAAAATGAATTGGGTCATTCATCGCAATTCTATTTTCTTTGGGCCCTCAAAACCCAATAATACATATTAACTTTATTAAACAAAAATTGGGGCCCGGGGCGGTTGCACTCGGTGCACCCCTCCAGGGCCGGCATTGGTTCTATATAATTATCCACTTCAACTCCTTTTGTATCATGGACTTAACAGGTTTCTACTAGTTGTTCTTCAAGTTTTGTATCATACCCAGTTTTGTCAAACAGTATGTTTGTCTTCAATTTTCTTGGATGAACAATCTCTTTCTATAATAAATATATAAACAATCACTATCAATGATAGTTTTATAAAGTTTTTTATTTTCGGGGGCAAAATCCAACAAGAGGAGAAAAGCATCAAGGAAAGCTTCTAGCATCTCAACTAGGTTGGCACCCCAAAAGAAAACCAATCCCACATGAGCCTGACTAAAAAGGCAATAGAAATAAATCTATAAAAGTAAAGGAATTACAAAAAGGCTAGGAAGTAAACCACCATGAATCCTGGGCAAGGGAAATACCATGAGACACTACAACAAAAAAAATGACTATTAGTGATGAACTATTTCCGATGGCGCTAATTGCCGTCAGTAATGGTACCTTTTCCGACGGCCATATTAATGCCTTCGGAAATGAGTAAAAATGTGATATCACATTTCCGACAATCCACTGACCATTGGAAATAGTCGAATAAGCCTTCAATATTATCCCCATTTCCGACGGCACTTTTTGAGCGAGCCGTCTGAAATGAGTAAAGTTGTAATACCACATTTTTGACAACCCAATGACCGTCGAAAATAGTCTTTGTGCTATTGGAAATGAGAAAAAAGTAATACAACATTTCTGACGGTCTAATGGCTGTTGGAAATAGTCCACATTTCCGACGACACTTTTAGTGCCGTCAGAAATAATAAAAAAAGCAGTACCCAATAGTCGAGAATAGTCGAATAAGCCGTCAACATTACCCACTTTTCTGACGATATAAAAAGTCTCGTCGGAAATGCTAAAATTTAATTCGAATTAATTTTAAGGGCTATTATGCTGTCGAAAATGTAGTACTATGTTCTACATTATTTTTTATAGCATTGTCATGGAAAAAATAATTAATTCATTATTATAATATTAACAAAAAAATGTGACTTGTAGGTCAATATTTTAATTGTATCACTATATGTGTTATTTTTTTATTTTTCACTCTTCTTTTTAACGAAATCACTCTGTCAAATTTTTTGATTAAATTTTTAATTTTTCAAATAATATGTCATAGAAAATGTAAAAAACAACTTAAAATTTATGATGATCACTACAAGAAAATTAGGCAATAGGGACAAGACTTTAGGGACAAAATAATGGTACTAATAAGAAATCTACTTTGTGGGTAGATCTTACTAAATTAACTAAATATAAAATATAGCAAAATTATTAGTAATTACAAGAACATTTAGTTATTTTTAAGAGAAAATAGCACTAGACACCATTAATTGGCGGATGGAGTCCCAAAAAGGCTACCGACTATTCAAATTGTTCCAAAAACACCATTTTGACGAAACATTGTTCATTGGCAGCCATTCAGTTAAATCTAACGGAAAGCTACCGTTATCTATGACATGGCACTCCTAAAGAATAAAATAGCACTATACTCCATTAATTGGTGGGTGGAGTCCCAAAAAGGCCATTATTTCCATCTCTGCAAACTATTCAAATCTGACCTATGTCTACATTCAAGTGCACATCTCTAAAATTACTCAACGTTATTTGCTCAAATTTTGACACAAGAAATTAGACATGCAAACAAACACTTTTCTTTCAGAAAATATTCCAAAACTCGATTTGGAAAAGTGCGAAAATGAGCGATGTACACACCCCACTCACGGATTGCACATCGCTTCTGACCTTTGACTGAATAATTGATCATAACTTTCAAAATACCGTCCAAAATTTTACGTTCTTTATACCGTTGGATTCGTATCGAAAAATTGAAGAACCCAACATGGACAAAAAAATTTATTTCCTTGCCAAAAGATATAGTTTTAAGGAAAAAGAGCAATGAACACACCTCATTCGTGGATTGCGCGTCGCTTCTGACCTTTTGATTGAATAATTGATCATAACTTTCAAAATAACACCCAGAATTTTTCGTTCTTTATACGGTTGGATTCATATCGAAAAATCAAAGAACCCAACATGGACAAAAAAATTTATTTCCTTGCCAAAAGATACATTTTTAAGGAAAAAGAGCGATGAACACACCTCACTCGCGGATTGCGCATCGCTTCTGACCTTTGACTGAATAATTGATCATAACTTTCAAAATACCGCCCAGAATTTTACGTTGTTTAGACCGTTGGATTCCTATCGAAAAATTGAAGAACCCAGCATGGATGAAAAAAAATTTATTTCCTTGCCAAAAGATACAGTTTTAAGGAAAAAGTTTACACAAAAATATCTCCAGTAGAACACAAAACCACACAAAAAATGAAATGAAAAATAAATTGATTTCTTTTGTGCTTTTTGTAGTAGTGAAAGAAAGTCAAGAATGCATCAATCAACGGGTTTGCATGTTGTATTAAAAAAAAAAAAAAAAATTATGGATGGCATGGAATAATTTGTATGATTATATTACAAAGTCTATATTGTCTTGTCTTTGTTAATACAAAAGTAAATGCTAGTGCTATATATATAATATAATATTCATATGTGCAATGCTAATCATCAAAAGTGCATGTCCATGTACAAAGAATATATACAAATAGGAAGCATAGAGTCTCTTTCGGCTAAGAGAAAAAGATATAAAAAATTTTCTTGGGGATTTTCTCGGGAAAGTCGATTGATGGTGGTCACATACTCACATGGGTGGGCTATGAGGCATCTCTCAATTGAAAGATGGAACACAGCTATAAAAAAGCTGATCATACAATAAACCATAAAAAAATAAAAATAAAAATAAAAATAAAAATAAAACTTTGATCTTAGAAAAGAAATATGAGTCGTGTGATATGCAGTACCTTGTAATCCATATCTCGTAATTGTCCTTCTCCTATTCTGTTCAAGATAATCGTCCATTGTTGTAGAGCTTCTATTGAAAAGAAAAGTGAAATAACGCTTCGAATATCTTTGTCAAATTGTGCCCTAAGTGGTGACTTGATGATTTTGCAATATTGCCCCTTCTTGTTTTATTATTTTAACCTCGATTCTAACAGGTTATGACATAAGCAAACGGATGATGACATAAGCAAACGGACTTCAAACAATTAATGGCCAAAGTGGCAACAATTGATACATTCTTTCAATGAAATGGCTAATTTGAGCCATTTTGAAAAATTAATGGCCATTTAGGGACCGCTTAACCAAATCAGTGGCTCTAGATATCACTGTCTCTATTTTTAATTATGTTTAGTGACACTACTATATCAGATTTTTTTTACAAAATAAAACTCGAATAATTTTTTTTTAATATCTATTTGTTTATCATATAGAATAATTACAAATTTTTACTGAAATAAGTTTAAATTAATAATTAATAAAAATTAGTAATTTTTTAGTAAAAGGTTGATTATAAAAAATAAAATCAATAAGGATATAATATACGTTTCCTATTTAATGATAAACTATTAGTAAAATATAATTTCTTATCGGATAAGGGAAATATTTTAATAAAATATTATTTTTTTAAAATATCTCAATAGTTATATTTAAATAGTATACAAATAAATATATTTAATTAGATAGTATGCAAACATATCAATAGCTTATATATAAATTGTATGCAAATCATATAAGATATAAGCAAAATGTTAAGAGTAACCCTTATTGTCATCAAGGTTAAGGGTTCGAACCATAGAAATTTATTGGAGTTAAAGTAGTTTTAATTAGGCATGATGATGTGGTGCCTGTCAAGTCGATGTCACATCAGTTTTTTTTATCAGTCGACTTTTTCTGACGGCCATCCCCATCGTAAATAGCGGTAAGCTGTCGGAAATACAAGTAATTTTGACCACCTTGAATTATTATTACCGACGATAGTTTTATTTTTTCTGACGACCATGACCGTTGAAAATGGTAGTATTTGTGATGGCTCGTTGATAAATGGTTATTTTTGACGAGCGTATTTGTGACCACCTCTTACGGCTTTTTCCGGTCGGAAAAGCATATTTTTGATAGGAAATGGTGTTTTTCGATGGCATTTAGCCGTCGAAAAAAACCTTTTTTTTTTTTTTTGGTTGTGAGAGGCTTAACTATCTGTAACCTGGTTACCTTCTCTATAGATTTGTGAAACAAATATTTCCATCAAAGTGAGATAAACCAAGCAGCGCCTCCAAGAAGAAAGAAACTGCCAAGGAACATTTGGGGAGCGACAAGATAAAAAAGAGACCATGTAAGAAGAGTCGCATTCAATCCAAAGATTATTCCAACCAAAATCAAAGGCATACTCAATGGCCATGATAACCGCTAATGACTCTGATTCAAAAACATGCATGATACCCAAAGGAGAAGCGAAACAGCCCTTAACAAACCCCCTATGATTGCAAAAAACACCACCACAACTGGAAGGACCTTGCAAGCCCAAAGAAGCTCCATCTGTATTAACCTTGAGCCAACCTGGAGAGAGAGGGCACTAGCAAACCTCAATGATGCGAAGGGCTGATGTGCATGTAACAGTTCTAATAAACTATCCCTAGTGGCGCCAAAAACTTGATCAGCGCACGTGGGACACGATAGTTCTATAAACTGCGGTAAATAATGGTACGTGCATGCGAGTGTATTTTTACCCTTTTCGTAAGTATACGAATCGTTGGCCACGTATAGTGGTTACGAATAAGGGTATCATTCCCACGAAGGAGGATGTATACATAAAGTCGGTTCTACATCTTATTTTATAAATAAGTTAATTACAATATTTACAATAATTACAAGTGCATGGAAATGTAAATGAGGATGGTCGCAAGTAAGCTACAACTAATCTAATGCACAACGATTATACTAAAATGGCATGTAAAAGAAATAGAGATTAAATTACACTAATGCGGAGAAGTAAAAGCGATGCGAATCCTATGATCAGGAATACGCAATCTCTATACTACAATGGCAATTATAAACCTAAGTAAGCAAGTAAATTAACACTAAAGCAATACAATTAAGTTACACTAATTTAACTACAACTAACTAAAGTACCATTAACTAACCTAACTAACTAATTCTTGCAAAGATTATGCAAGAGCAAAGATACAAATGAAGAGGAATATATCAATTGATCTCAATTAAGCACCTTTTCTTCTATGGAATATGCAAAATAATCCTACCATTCAATTACCATCAACTATGGATATAGAATGACAATAATAAAGAGGTTTACAATCCTTAGAACATGAGAACTAGCTAATATGCATGGACATGCAAATACTAACCTAATCCTCTCCAATGTTGGAAAACAAAGTCTACATGTTACTAGTGATCAATTAACAACATGTATACATTCAATCTAATTCAATTCAACATATGATAACTCAAGATGGATATAGTAAAGGTAAGATCAATTAAATACAATATAAATCATATAAAATCCATTCCTCAACATTGAAAGTGTTACACATACATGTTCATGAATTACAAATAAGGAAGAGAAGTAAAAGTAAGAATAAACCACAAGTAGGAAGCTTCTTGTTCTTCAATAGAGCACCATGTCTTCTTCTTCTAAGCTAGAAATCCACATGAAACCATGTAGTGTTGAGGTGGTGTAGTTCTAAGCTAGACTAGGGTAATTCTAAGCTAATTTATTATATTTATGTGATATGTTGGATATTAGGGATTATGCTAAGCTATTTGGGTGATATTTGGATATTAGGGATTGTGTTTAAGGTTGGGAAAGGTGAATATATATAGAAGGGAGGTTTTGGGCATGGTTTGGATGAAATATCTCCCAAGTCGGTCGAGCTCGTGGGTTTGAAACCCTTGCCTTGCGAATTCATTCCCGCGGTGGATTTTGGACGTTTGGACGCGAGTTTGGACCTTCTGGATTGCGGGAATATTCCAGCGGCATGAAATCACGAAGCTTTAGCAGTTTTAGGACGAGTTTGGGCAGCAAAGAGGCCGCTGGAATCAAGCTTGAATGCTTGAACGTCTATGGAGGTTGGAGGACTTGGATGGGAGGAAAATCACGTGCATGAGAGGCTCAAAGTAGGTCCATCGTGACTGCCGGGAAGTGGGCTGCCGATCTGGGCAGAAATCTGTGGAAAAAACAGTCAAAAAGTGGTCAAAAAATTTCAGATAAGTTGTAGGGTCACGACTGGGTCGAAACTGGGTAAATGGGTCGGGCGCGCAGGTCAGCTGAAGGTTGATGACAATCTGACGTCACGCCTGCGCAGGCATTATCCAAAACGACGTCGTCTAACGCGTGACGTGACGCTGACGCTGACATTTGCTGGACAATTACAATAAGCACCCCTGATCTTTCCCTTATTCACATAATCTTCAATAAATGTCTCGAATATTGCACTTTAGCCCCTGAAATGTCTAAAATGACAACAATACCCCTGAACTTCCCTATTTACCTGAAACACTTATTTAATCCATTAAATATCCGGTTTTACCTGAGAAACAAGCATAAAGAGATAGGAAAAGGGAGCGCTAAATGTGAACATTTGGAGCGCGATTAAGGGCCTGAGAAGGATGAGGACGAACCTGAAGCCAATAAAGAAGAAGTAAATTTGATTGTGTGTTATGCATACCACCAATATTCAAACAATTACAATCTTTAAGAGCCGTGTGAATAAAAGCAATGGAAGATATAAGAGGAATAAAGCAATCTTCAAAAATTAATTGATTCCTCACATACCAAGTTGCCCAAAAAATTTGAACAAAAGTCGTGAGCCAAAGGTTGCCAAACTGGGGGCTAGCCTTCCAAGAAATATACGAAATAAAGAAGTTGAGAGGCGACAATTGAAAATTGAGATGACCTCCAAAAACACTTGAAAAATAATCCCATAGGTTACGAGAGTAAGGGCATTGTAAAAAAAGATAAGCTAAGGTTTCCATTGAAGCATAACAAAACCGACAAGAAGAGGCTAAGGATAGACCTGCTTTAGCAAGAGAATCCTTTGTAGGCAAACGTCCAAGAAGCATACGCCATATAAGAGTTGATATCGAAGGGGGAATAAATGGCTTCCAAATTCTCTTACCCTAAGGAACCAATCCCCAACTGCCTTGGAAAAAATGATAGAAATCTTTAGAAGAAACTTTATAGGAGGAAGAATGAATCCAAATCAAAGTGTCACTATTATAAGGCGCAACTGCAGCCTTTGAAAACAAAGAGGAAGCTTCCAGATGACAGTCTAAGAAACTGTCTTCAAATGCCAAGAACCATTAAAATAATAATCTGAAACAGCTGTAGAGAGGCATCCCCTAGCTGCAACAGGAATCCCAAGCATATAAACTAAAGGTCAACCTAATCAATTATCAAGCCAAAAGCGCACCTTAGACTGTTATTCTATAATCCACTTGGATTCAGCAAGAAGACTAGAGTAATGATCTTCAATGCCAGGCCAAATCAAAGAAGCTATATAATACTAGCGAACCTTTGAAAGAGAAGATTATTATCTTGTTCTTAAGAAAGAAAAGACAAAGCTATCATCAGTTATAAATTTCCATGAAAGTTTTTTTTAGAAGAGCCTAGTTCATAAGCTTCACGCTTTTAACACCAAGACCACTATAATCCTTAGGCAAACAACAAGTACTCCAAGCTACGGTAACCATTTTCTTTGTATCAATATTTCCAGACCAAAGAAAGTTCTAAATAGTGTGATCCATGCTTTTTAATAAAGAGAAGGGCCACTTATAAATCATGAAAATATGGATAAAAGAACTAAGGATTATTGAGTTAATAAGAGCCAACCCTCCTGCTAAAGAGAGAGTGCAACCCTTCCAAGTTGTAGAAACTTACTAGTAATCTTGTCCGCAATCGATTGGAGCCACCTTTTCTTAGGCGCCCCTTTAAAAGGAGGAACACCAAGGTAGAGAAAAGGGAGAGAGCCTCGCTATAAACCCTAAAAAAGAGTCAAAGAAATAGCACACCAAGTTAAGAAATGGGAGCCAAAATAAATAAAGCTCTTGGTCTTATTAATAATCTGCCCTAAGAGCAAACCATAAAGACCAAAAGCCTTTAAAATGGTATAAACAGTGTGCCTGGTACCTTTGCAAAAAATGAGAACATCATCTGTAAAAAATAAATGAGGAGTTGTGCCACCTCTTGGAGAGGAAATACCTGAAATATCACCCCTCTCAACCATAGAATTCAAAAAATGACTTAAGAAATCCTTAGCCAAGCAGAAGAAAATCGGAGAAAGTGGATCCCCCTAATGGACACCCTGACTACAACCGAAAAACTCCTCAAGAGTTCCATTAATAAGAATAAAACGTCTAGCTGAGAGAAAAATCACATAAATCCACTGAATAAAATTATTAGAGAAACCAAAGCAAAAAAGAACTTTCAAAATAAAATCCCAATTCATAGTGTCAAAAGCCTTTCTAATATCAATTTTAAGGGCAATGTTTCCCCCATAGCAACCCTTGTCAAGAGCATTGATACAATCTGAATTAATAGCAATACAGTCTTGAATCTGTCTGCCTTTCACAAACCCAAACTAATTCGGAGAAATAATTCTAGCAGCCACATCACCCAAACGAGAAGCAATTATTTTGGTGATAACTTTAAATAGAAAATTCCCCAACACAATAAGGTGATATTGATCAACTGAGAGAGCATATGTCACCTTGGGAATGAGAACAATAAAGTTGGAATTTAAATTAGGTAAGAGCTTACCCAAGGAAAAAAATTCTTGAACCGATGTGACAAAATCTGAGTCAATAATATCCCAGCAGTGTTGATAGAAAACGCTTGTAAGCCCATCAGGCCTAGGAGCACTAGAAGCATCCAAAGAAAAAGTTGCACTTTTAATTTCCTCCACGCTAGGCATTTTAGTAAGTAAAATATTCTCCTCATCCATAACAAGTGAAGGAATAAATTGCTCCACTATCAATAGGTCAGGCGTGGTGGAAGAAGGGTTAGAAAAAAGTTCCTGATAAAAACAAGTGACATGATTTTTAATAACATTATGATCATCAATAAGAGCATCGTCAATCTTAATTTTATGGGTACCATT
Source organism: Acer saccharum (assembly GCA_030490815.1). Lineage (NCBI taxonomy): Eukaryota > Viridiplantae > Streptophyta > Magnoliopsida > Sapindales > Sapindaceae > Acer > Acer saccharum. The sequence continues at coordinate 1,675,527 of CM059874.1, read as the reverse complement.
ATTCACCCTATGGCGTTTGAGCAAAGCATGAAAGAAGGCAGAATTTCTATCACCATCTACAAGCCACTTAACCCGAGACTTCTCTTTATGTAAGGATTCCTGGTAAGAGAGAAGGGTGTCAACAATGTTTCTAGCCTGAACTTTTGAATCCAATGCCTCCTCTAAAACTCCATTCATGGAAATATCAAATTGAACATTGGAAAAATTATTCATAGCTTCTAACAGATTTCTATTCACATCACCAAAAACATTTCGATTCCAATCCTTTAGACCCATCTTCAGACATTTTAACTTGGCAATAAAACAAACCATTGCTGAGGAGGAAGTAATTGTAATCTTCCAATTTTGAGAAACAAAAGGAAAAAAAAAAAAAAAAAACCTTCATGAGCCACCACATTTTGTAGAAACGAAACGGTTTAGGACTAAAGGTAGTAGCAAGATGAACGTCAACTACTAAGGGATTATGATCCGAATGATGCTTCGGTAAAGTATAGCAATTGATAGAAATCCAAGCAGCAAGCCAACCACCAGAACAAAGTGCCCTATCAAGACGAGCTTCAACTCTAGCATTAATACCTATCTGGCCTCTCGCATTAGTCCAAGTATAAAAAGAGCCCCTTATGTCCATGCAATGGAGGTGACAATCATCAACAACAGAAAGAAAATCCTGACAAGAACTAAGATGAGGAGGCCTTCCTGTTTTCTCACAAGCCCCAAAAATATAATTAAAATCTCCAATAACTAGCAAAAAGGGGGGAGCAGAAAAATCTATCAACCGGAGATCCTCCTATAAATCACATAACTGGCCTGGGAGAACACTAGCATAAACACAAGTGAGATAATTAAAAATTCCTGTATAGGTAAAAAAAAAAAACTATAACCTATTGATCAGAAATTGATATAATATCAACTTGAGGAAACAGTGTTGAAACCAAAATCCATAAATTAGGCGACTTATTATGATGATAGTTTGTGCATAAAAGCTTCATATGAATAGATCTCCAAAACCCTCCTGGTGTATTATGAAACAAGGACCAAGGCTCAGCTAAAATAGTAATATCTAGTTTCTCAGAGACACAAAAATGTTTTAGCGATTGCCTAGTATTTCAATTTGCAATCCCTCTACAATTCCAAAAAAAAAAAAAAAATACCTTCATCAATAACTTTTTCGATTTTTTAGCCTAGTTACAATAGGCTCTGAATGACAAGAACTCTTAGTTCCATGTTTGGCACCCTTGCATTTGACCTGTTACCATTGTTCTTCTTTTTCAATCAAATTATCCTAAGATTGAGTGGCAATTAGTTGCATTTGCTCCATCGGTAGAACTTGCTAAAATGAAGTGACTATAGTAGGACCTTGTAACTCTTCAGGTGAGTTTTGAGCATTCTCCACTGTGGAAGACACAATATACGAAACTAAGTCCAAATTATTCAATGGGATGTTGGAAAAACTGAACTAAGACCAAGTTCATCTATAAGGAGAGTTTGGGAAGTGGCCACGCACTTGGCCTTATCATTAACAATTTCCAAAGTTTCATTGTTTACCAACTCTTACGTGTCAGCATTTGCCTAGACTGTAATAGGACAATATTCCTAGTGAGGCTTGGAATGTCCCCTGTATGAATGACGAGACTTACTTCGAGAACGAGGTGGTATTTCTTGGTGATCATTCAAGCAACAACTTGCATAAGAATGACCAACAGATGAGCATATATTGCAGAATTCTGGTAAGTTCTCATAACCAATAGAAACAAACAAGCAAGAACCTTGAAGCTTAAGCATTAACATCTTAGGAACATCACTCGACAAATCAACATCAACCAAAATACGGGCATAATGTCCAAAATCCCCATCAACGGTATTTCAATCAATCTTTAAAGGAGTCCCTACTCTATGAGCAAGGTCAGATAAAATTTGAGGGTGCTAGTACTTCCAAGGAAGATCATACAAACGGACCCATACCTGGGTATTTGTCGATTTTTGTGTGTTAGGATTGAAATCTTTTGTCCATTGTTGAAGATGAAGAACGCCCGGCTTAAGAAACCAAGAGCCCTTTGACCAAACCTTATTTCAATCTTCTGAAGATTTAAAGTGAAAGTCCTAAAAACATTTTCCTAAGGAAATCATTTTACATTCTATTGTAAGACCCTAAATATCTACAATTTTCTGCTTGAGTTCTAAAAATTTCCATGGAGCTTCACCCTTCAAGAGAACAACTCTACCTATAAGGGAATTGGAAAAAAAAAGATATCATTTCCTGGTAAACATATTCATTGATATGTATAGCTACGTAATCCCCTTTTTTAACCGATGTCGAAGGCTTCGATTGCATGGAGGCAGCAGACTTTTTCAAAACCTAGGCAAAAGTAACATTAGTGTCCACATGTTTGCCATGCATTGGGATAGGAGGTTGGTTAGGCACCAATGATGAACCCTGTTGTGGATGTGTAGAGACCACCATGGAGGATAACGACTGAAAAGGTAAAAATGAGACTTGAGAAGGCCCAACAGATATGTGCGGTGGAAAAGAAGTGGCTATGTCAGAAGATTCAAAATTGTAAGGCATGCTCTAAGAGGAGTTGTTTTTTGACAATGGCACTGAAACTGTTGTAGTAGTGGACTTATTTGATCGCAAAGACAAAAACCATGTTAACGGAATCTGAGAAGATGGCACATCTTGTATCAAAGGAGATGAAGCAATGGAAGCCGGCTGAATAGATGACTAGAGGAGGGAGACGATCTGTCGTAGCGTATCGTATAGAGACCCAATGGGAGGGTCATGTGACGGCGAAGCCACCGTAGAGGCAGAGGGCGGCTATTGTTAGTGGTGGCTTACAAAACCCTAACAGAGCTTACCTTATTCGGATCTTATCAGCATGTAATTGTCATACTCATACATTTACAACAAAGTAATTGATTCAAAAATTGTTTTTTAAATGCAAAGAGAAGTCCATGATATCTTTATTGGTTTCAACCGACAAAAATTAAGGTGCATATAAACATTAATAGAATCAAAGAACAAAGAAGATAAATATACAATCATATAAGATATCTCTAAGAGCAAAAGCAATCAACAATCATATGAATTTCTTATACAATGTTTTTGTACGTATACGTTTTTTTTTAAGTAAACTAGAATGGGGTTTTTTTTGTATGCTTTTCTTTTACAGGTTCATTTTTTTGTATGTATTCGTTCAACATTCAAAACATTAACTTTTGATCAATGGGGTTCTATCTTTGGAGATACAAAAGAACCACTATAAACAAGGCTTCATTTCTATATGGATGGTGGAAATTCCCATTACTTGCCTCTTCATAAGTTGCTGAAGTGGTAGCTAATTCAGGGGCGAAGCCAGGACATTACAACAGGGGGGCTAAGCTAATTATAATTTTTTTTAAAATAAACAACGACTACACGAGAAAATTATATTAATTAAAAATTAGAGATACATTTAGATAGGAGGGGACATAATAAATTTTACCCTGTCAATATTCATATTCTAAACATAATACATAAACTTTTTAAAAGATAACGACTAAATAAGAAACAAACATGCAATTCTAATACAATAACGAACTATCTCAATTTTGTCTTAAGAGTTTTCATAGCATCGAACTCATCTATAATGGAATCTAAGTCAATGGTATCCGTAATCTCTCTCTCCACGTAGACAACCAAGCAATTTGCAAGAAATTCATCCTCCATCTTGATGCGAAGTGATGTTTTAATAAGTTTCATAGTTGAAAATGCTCGTTTTGTCGTTGCTGTAGAAACAGGAAGAGTCAATACCAAACGAATCAATCTATCACTCAAGAAGAAGTGTTCCAACCTTCTTGTCTTGACTAATCAATGACATAATTCTAAAAGAGAATCAATATTCTGAAATTCTGAATAACAAATTACATCAAACTTGTAATGCTCCAACTGTCTACTCAAATCACCTATTTCATTTTGACTGAAATCTTGTGGATAGAAATTCTTAGCAAGAGTACAAATAGCATCAATATCAAATGATTTGACCCTATTAACTGGATTCAAAGCTAAGCTAAGAGTGAGGAGTTCAACGGTTTGATCTATGAATCTACTATTCAACTCTATCAATTGAAAATCTATAACAACATTAAATATATTGAAGTGATAACTGCTGCTCAGATGTAATATTATCCTTCTGACGTCTTCTACCTTCCATATAACATGCACACATATTAGGCATATCAATGTCATGTCTTGCACAAAATGAAACCACAGTCTTAAAGAAAGCATTCCATCCATTTTCTCGTAAGTTTTGAAGAAGCGTTTTTATAGTTGAGACAAAATTCAAAGCATTTAAGATATTTTGTGACTTTATTTGTAAAGCTTGGCAAAGCATATCAGAGATTCTCAAAACTTTGTGTAACAACAACAAACTAAACACAAATTCAAAAGTTCTCATATCTTTATACGCACCTTTGGCTTCCCCACATATATTGCTATTTAATCCTCTATCAATCATGTCTTCAAGAAGAGTACAAATTGAACCAAACATATCAATCAATCGACTAACGGAGGTGAAATGGGAGCTCCACCGAGTACCGCTAGCACGTTGCAAAGTGCGAATTTGAGTAGCCCATGTAACAGTCTCAAGTTCTCCCGAAGCAATCAAATCCATAATTTCATATTCTCTAACTGATTTCAACTTAGAATGACTTTTTGAAGAAGCATTAACAAAGTTGACTGATATAACCCAATTTCGAAAAAAATAGTCATACATCATGAACTTATTTAGAAACTGCAAATAAAGCAAGTTGAAGTCGATGGGCAAAGCAATGTACATAGTAGGCATACAAACATTCTATTAACTGCCAAAAATGGCAGGGGTCCAAAGAAGAATTTTATATCCAAACCAAGACCATTTGAAGTAAGAAGACATTATAGGAAGTATCCCGCTACCCCGAGAAGGGGATATGTCCATATAAACTTTCTACAAATCCAGGTCAAGACCAGGGGTGCGTCTAGATCCCCAAGGACCAGGAAACAAAGAAATCAAGGTCTTGGGGACTCCGCTACTACATTATCTCGGTACTTGGCTACCGCATCGACCCGGTATCTCAATACCCCGATACCCCGATATTTGAAGAAGTAATGTTACAACTGTCCAGTAAAATGCGGGGTAACAGGATATCCCGATCCTGCCTAGAACTAGTCTATCAGACAAAGGAAGACTATCAAGGAAGAAATGGACCGATACACCATGAAACCAGAATCAAGCTCCAAGTAAGACGGTATACGCCAACATTTAATATAAGGAAAGTTGACTCCTCCCGCCACCTTTAAAGCTCCACTTTGAATGAGATTAGTCAACTCTATCAAGATCGCTAAGGAAGGAAACAAAATCACTCGATTACGAGAATCATTTCCACACCTGAAACAAGGCCACCATTAACGTCCCATTGATTGCCTAATTGATTGATTGATTGATTATCAGAGTAACGGGCAAGAAAAAGGGACCTATAAATAATTCAAGACTCTCGAAAGAGAGGGGATCAAAAATCAGACTTTTAACCCATACCTTACAGCTCTTTTCCACTTATCGACTAGCACGAGATCGAGATCGCCATCGCCAACCGTATCTAAAAGCTCCATACTAAACCTCTCAGAAACTTCCATTTTTTGTATTGTACCATTGTATCGTTTAATTTGTATATTTTCATCAATAAAACAATGTTATTTCTCCATTTCAATGGATGCTTTGTGTTAATAAGAATTTGACCCCGTTAACATTTTCCTACTAACATTTTGGCACCATCTGTGGGAAGCAATCCTCCCAATCATTTACAAAGAAGCTGTCTAACTTAACCCAGCAAACAAGAAGATGAGACTCCAATCCTCTCAAAGGAAACCCGACCCCTCGGGACCCCAATCCCTCACTTCCACCTAAAGAGTTTAAAGGCAGGAAAGGGAATCAAGGAATAACAACCCGACATCGATCCCTCCACCGAATGCAGGCACCACCCCCCAGGATCTGGCTGTCCAAGAAATCAATCAGGATATCCTGGAACAACAAGCTGTAACCTACATAGAGAGTATCCGCCTCCGGATGATCGCCCAGGGGATACCCTTCGAAGCACCTAGAACCGTAGGAGAGGTTAGACCAGGTACCCGAGTACCGGTCTTTGACAGACTTGGACCACCACTTCCAGTTCCAAACTGTCCTACGGATTTCAGATCCTGACAGGTGAAATCAGCAGTCGACATCCCTCCCACAAGGAACCGGCCAACAGCCAAACCAACAGCAAAAGAAAAGGCTCAACAACCCAATGTTGGCTGTAGTATTGGATCCCAAAGAAATCCGCAAAGCAACCGTCCTCATGAGGAATTCAAGGAAGCAACCATGGTATCCGAAACCCCGGACAATGAAGGCTTAGAAGCCCAATCCAAGCACGATGGATCCAAACGCCTTGAAGACTAGATGGCCAAGATGGCGAAGGAACTCAAGGAGTTGAGGAAGGGAAAGCACCGGGGTACCTGGAAGAATCCCTTAGGGGAGATGAAAGCACATTTCTAAAAAAGGGTCAGGGAGGCAAAGCTACCCCCCAAGTTCAAAATGCCATCAAGGAAGTATTCCGAGCCAGAGGACCCCGTGAGCCACATGGAAAGTTTTGTGCACGAGATGGAGATACAGAACGCTACCTGGTTAGCAATGTGTAGGATGTTCCCTTCAACCCTGACAGATTGTGCCAAGACTTAGTTAAGAAAGTTACCTCCAAGTAGTGTGGACTTTTTTACAAAGCTTACCATAGATTTATGTGCTTAGTTTCAAGGAATCAAACCTCGTCATAAGGACCCCGTCCTACTCCAGTACGTGATCTAAGAGCGGGATGAGACGCTGAGGTCCTATGTTGAGAAATTCCACAAAGAAGTAATTCAAATGGGGGAATTCACCGAAAATGAGACCTTGGCCAAGTTTTAGAGGAATCTATGAGCTGATGGGCTATTTCGATCGTTTACCAAACACCCACCTGAAACTTACCATGAGGCCTATGGTAGAGCATTAGAGCAAGTGGAGATAGACGAACAACTCCGAATCAAGGTCGAATATGATGAAGCTCGTTCAACCAAGCGACCAAAGAAAGAGGCTCTGAAGCCCGTGCCTACCAAGAAGTTATAGAATCAGCCCCCAAACCAGTCACCTCCTTCCCCCCAATGTCGGGATAGGTACCCCGCAAGAAGAACCCCTCCTAGAGCAACACCTCCACTAAGGAAGGTAGCACACAAGAGAGGAGGACGAGTACAATCATTACAACCCTCTGAACGTATCCCGGGAGACCATATAACTCGTCATCTGTGACAAAGGTTTGCCTAGGAAGCCCGGTCCCATTAAGATCTCGGCTGACCAAAGGAACTGATACAAGTATTGTGACTTCCACAATGATGCGGGACACAACACATTCGAATGTTACAGCCTTAGCAACCAAATCAAAGGATTAGTAAGGGGAGGGCTCTTGGTTGAATTTTTACAACAGGTACGAGATAACTTCAAGATGGGGAAGGAGGTACAAGAAGAGTATAATGAGGCAGAAAAGAGAAGGAGAGATAAAGGGAAGGATCTTATGTAGTAGATCCAGATCATCCACACCATCAGTGGAGGCCCCACGTTAGCAAACACCTTCAACAATTCAAGAAAGAACCATGCAAAAAAAAATCCTTCGACTCACTAACAGTAATGATGTATTCCAAGTCACTAAGGGATCCCAAGACCTTTCCTGTGCAACCCAGATCATTTTCACGGAGTAGAATGTCTATAACACAGTTCAACCACACAATGACCCAATGGTGATCACCCTACAGATAGCCAATTTCCTGGTTCACCGCGTCCTGATCGATACCGGAAGCAGCGTTGATATCCTATTCAATGGGGCACTCGAGAAGTTCAACCTAAAGAACTCCTTCTACAACAGTTGTACCACACCCCTGTATGGGTTCACAGGGGACTCCCTAATGCCGATTGGGTCAAAAATCCTACCAGTGATAATTGGGGAAGCTCCCCTCCAACAGAACATAATGACAGAGTTAGTCATGGTTGATACTATAGGAACCCGGATTTACATTGCTCAGCGGAAAATAGGTTCTTAAAAATTTAATGCAACTTTTAAACTGTATACAATATATAAGAATATATAAAAAGAATTAGATCATACCCTTGTAGACCAATTCCTTCGTTTCTTTAAGCTTTATTCTTATTTGTCACCACCAAATCTTCCTCCGCTATATCCCGCAATTCAGCAACTGCGTGTAGGCACGTCATGATACTCAGGAACTTGAATGGTGGTAGAAGAGGCACACAAAAACAACTCTTGTTTTCTCTTCGTAGGGTTCGGCCACCTAAGAAGAAGACTAGAAGCAATTTATCTTTTCTTTCTACTTGGCCGCACCACACCTGTCTCACATTTTTTTTTTCTTTTTGCGTGTTGTTTGTTTCTAATACAATTAGGTTCAATTCAATACACTGATTACTATATCAGTTTTTTGTATATCCTTTAGTTATTTAAAATATATCTTTATATAATTTTCAAACTAAATCATTATCTCTTTCCAAATATATCTCCATATATTCAAAAGATAATTAGTATTTAAGTATCATAGGTAGAGTAGGATTCTAACTCACACATAACCCTAGTTGACTTGAAGCTTAAACACTAGACTTTTTAAAGAATAAAATAATCTAATTATTTTATCTTTGTTTCAATCATGATTTGAACCTGCAACCTCCAATTAATAATTCATAATTATTAATTCATTAATTAAATAATCTAATTATTTAATTATTAATATATTAATTAAATAATCTCATTATTCAATTAATCTCTGAATAAATACGTGTCACTTTCGTAACACAATTAATTGGGCAATCGAATTAATTAACCGTGACCCTTGTTACCTTTAATCAATCGAGCTAACAAGGGGACCTAATAGACCCACAGTTTTAAGCTCCAATAATACTTAGAAATAATTAATTAAACTCTTTAATTAATATTTCATCGACTGCCCACAACCCACTTAGTTGTAGAATGAGCCATATTACCATGCTTGATTACTTTCTTTCTTTCTTGTCAGTATCATTTTATGTGATTCTTTTTTCTTCCATTGTCTTCGGCAGATGATAAAAGTTTATGAAACCCATCGGTTTTAATGAATTTTAATCTGAATTTTTTTAGAATGATAAGTTCAATGAAATCTACTTATTAACAAAATTTGAATATTTTTCAAGCAGTGTAACTATTTTTTTTTTCCATTTTTCTTATTTTTTTTGCCTCATTTTCTAATGATTCATATTCAACAAAATCTAGAAAAATAGTTGTAGTGCTTGAAAACTTTTCAGATTTTGTTTACAAGTAGATTTTATTAAATTTATCATTTACAAAAAAAAAAAATATATTATCGAAATTCACTAAAGATTTCATGAAGGTTCTTATGCTACCTTAAAATAAAGGATCTCTTACAAGAGAACCAATATATATATATATATATATATATATATATACATAAATGTTCAAGTCAGTGCACACTAATATAACTTTATTAGTGCGTTGGAGGTGGACCATTAGATTTACATACTTTAACTCAAAGTGTATGCACTTGTCAAAGCTTCTCTATAATCAGTGGTCCACATGTATTGGTACTGATGTAGTTACATCAGTGAGCACTAACTAGAATGGGACCATGTGTATATATATATATATATATATATATTGGTTTTCTCATAAAGGATTTCTTATTTTACTTTTGGTAAGGACTTTGAAGAAATCACAAACATTTTTATGAATTTTGATCTAAATTTTTTTGTAGATGATTTATTCAATGAAATCTACTTATGAATAAAATTTGAGAATTTTTCAAGCACAACTATTTTTCTTGAATTTTCCTATATTTCACCAATTTTCCGATACCTTCATATTTAACAAAATCGGGATAAATAGTTGTAGTGTTTGAAAAATTCTTAAATTTTATTGATAAATAGATTTCATTAAACTAATCATTCACACAAAAATTCAGATCAAAATTCATAGAAATCGACATGATTTCATCAAGATCCTTATATATATTTGTATGTATGTTTACATGTGGAAGTGAATTACTTTATTGTAATTCATGATTGGTGTAAAATTTATATTTTATGGCAGCAACTAGACCCTGATCTAGTGGAAGCAAGATACGTATAAAGATCGTGAAGATTTAAATAACCTTAGTATTATAGGTTTGGCATTTGGGAACTCGAAACCTCTGAACGCCGAGAACTATTATGGAAGATGGCACCCTTGTAAGCAGGGCCGGTCCTGATGTATTTGAGGCTCGGGGCGAGAAATTTGAAATGGGTCCCCCTTGAACAAAATTTGTCCCCTTTATTCAGAAATCTAATTTTTTTTTTTTAATATATTCCATACATATAATTAAAAAAAATAATTGGGCCTTTCCTTCACGGTCACAATTCTTTAAATATATTCTATACATATCCTATACTATATATAAAAGTGTGAAGTGGTCGGTGGAATTATAGTCCCCTTTTTTTTTTTCTTTTAATTTTTTTTTTAATTTCTTTAAAAGTAAAATTACAAATGCACCCTTAAACTTTATATAATTACTTAATAGATAGTTTTAGTAAGATTTTAGTTATAGCATCCCTTACTCTTTTTTTGGAAGTCAAATGACAAATACAAGCCTTTGAGTTTGTAGAATTACTTAATAGAAATATCATACGCAGTGTTAGATTGATGGTATTGTTGTTGGTGATCTATCATGCAGTGGATACCATTAATGGAGTTTGTAGAGATGTGAACTTTACTTCAACAATTAGCATCGCCAATGAAATAATGTAGTAATGTATATGATAGGGATTTTCAATTCGGATGCTAATTGTTATAAGTGGTTGATAGAATAACTACAAATTAGTGAATATTATGAAATTTTGAAGATGTGGATATCTGTTATTGAAGATTTGAGTGATCATTTCATCACAATTTATGCAATTTAGTCGAAGAGTACTTTTGGATGTTAAAAAAAAAAAATTTAGTTGTTGAATTTGAATTGTTGAGATGTTCAATAAAAGTTGTAGACAATTGTTAAATCATCGTGAGAAGGATCTCTTTTGAGGCAATTGTAGAGGAGCTTCTTGCCAAACTCATGAGTTTAAGACTTCCTCAAGGTGTTATATCAATGTAATAACATTTACATGAACTAAAACTATGTGTTATATTAACATTTCTTATTTTTCGAGGATATGTATATTTCCAAATATGAAACTCAAATACTGATTTAAGCACATGCCTTACATGTGCTCCAAAACCTAGTTATATAAAAAATAAATTGGGCCCATTTTATAAATATATTCTATACATATAATTTAAAACAAAAATGAAATGGGCCCATTTTTATAAATATACTAGTGTGTAACCCGTGAGATGCACAGGTTTTATTAAAAATATATATATATTTAAAATACATCATGTAAATAATTTTGTATACCGAAACTCCGAAAGTGCTTCATATTCCATAAATCATTTTTGTCAATTAAGGACTTTTGGTATACAAAAGTCCATAATTTTACAATTAGAATGTAATAAAAAATTCTCTTTAGTAATAATTATTTCTATTAAGGATGTGGTATTGTTTTGGATTCCAACTTGACTTATAAAACTTCTATACTTCTCATTTTCCTTGTATCATGTCTTTTAAGTGGAATGTGAATAAAAATATAAATCAAACCCCATTGGAAATTAGTCACACAATATTACCATGTTTTCTTTTCCATGAAAAGTGGAAAGAAAAGAAAATTTACAGGGCAAGAAATTTAGGGCGCGTTCGGTAATGTTTCCCAAACGCGTTTTTTGTTTTTTGAGTAGAAAAAACAAAAAAAAAAAAAAACATGTTTGGTGGAAAGTTTTCAAAAATAAAATTTGAGAACATAGAGATCCGTTTTTATTTTTAATGACCAAAAACAAGAACAATGAGAACAACAATTTATCATTCTCAGTATTCTTGTTCTCATTATTCTTACCACAAAAATAAAATTTACTCAAAAAAAATCCAAAATCCAAAATTCAACACTGCCACCATCTAGTACAAATCCAAAATCCAAAAAATAAAATAAAATAAAATAAAGAATCTTGTTGAGATCAAATCTGTATCCATACCATATCCATCTCTTGGATCTTCATGAACAACCCATCACTGCCACCATCCCTGCCGCCAGCACCATCCCCTGCCGCCGTCAAACCCAGCACCATCACCACCCAAATCGAAACCATCATCTTCCAACATTATTCAATAAACAAACCCACATCGAAACCAAAACCAGATATCGAAGACATCGCCGTCGGTCGTCGGATGAAATAGAGATAGATGAGGAGAGAGAGAGAGAGAGAGAGATCGGCGTTGGAAGGAGCTGGTTTGGTTGGGTTCGATCTCCTCGACCGGAGAAGATCGGCGCATCGTAGGGTGATGGCATCAATTAAGATATGATGGTGGCATCAATCGGCGCATCGATTGATAGATTTTCTTACCCAAAAAAAAAAAAAGGAGTGTTTGGTAGCAAAGAAAATGACGAAGAGAAGCTTCAGAAGAGGAGAAAAAACAAAGTAAAGTTGTTGAGAATATCTTTTATTAGTTTAAATACTTAATTATTTTAATATTACTTTTTACTTATTTTTAATATTAATAAAAACTGAATTAAACTTTATAAGAATTAATTCTCAGAATATCATTTTCCATTATTACTACCGAACGTATTTTCAAACTCGAAAAACAAAAAACAGAAACAGAAAACAGAAATAGAAAACAAAAATAGAAAACAAAAAACGAAAACGTTAGTGAACGCACCCTTAAGTGTTTTTTATTTCTTGGATTTTATACCCTAAAGCATGTGCTGATTTAATGGCATGGATGATCCTGAGTTGAATCAAACCCGTTTCAAAATCTCTACATTAATGTCTTCAATGGTCTTTCATTATGAGTGAAGTTCCTTCATCAACCTATCACAGAATACACAATTGTTCAAAAAATCATGAAAACGGGTAGAAAAAAAAACATCAGCACTATCAACAACATGAATCATGATGTTATGTAATATGAAATTATCAAGAAAAAAGATAATACACATGTCAAGTAAAACGGAGTTTGAAAAACATTAACTACACACAACAAAGGAAAAACATAGATGATGTTTACCATGAGATGATACCTAGACATGGTGGGGAGGAGTTGAATGAAGACTCAGTGGCACCCAACTCATCAACAACCTAATTATTGACTTGTTGAAATCCGAAAAAAAAAAAAAAAAACAGCAATTTATCATGATAAAAAATAAAATAAAAAAATCAGTTTAATTTAAGATAATTAACCAAAATATGGAAAACCAAATAAGCACACGCACACAAAAAATATATGGATGAGGAAATTACTTATTTTGTCGATTGGAAAAATCTTGTCATCAAACTTGCAACAAAAGATAAATTCTCAAATCCTGTATTTAGTTTGTGCTCAAAAGCTAGACGTGTATACTTTTTTGAAAATTGAAAAACAAAAACAAAAACTAGATATTTTTTTAATGCAAATTGCTTTTTCTTTTTCTTTTTCTTTTTAAAAAAAAAAATGCAATTTGACACAATGTTGATAACCTGACAATTACTTGACAAAAGGTAACAAATTGCTTTTTATAACATGCTAAAATAGAAGTATAAAAGCTTTTACCTGTGATGAGTTTCAAAGAATTTAATCACTTATTTCATGTGGTTTCGATAGAACCCCTGCATCACATATCTCGATCCATTACTCCAATTCACACAAAAAAGGAAAAAAAAAACTCAATTGTAAACAGAAGATTAACTTTCCTCACCTCAACATATTCTCAGTGATGTATATCATATCTAAATCAAATCATCCTTCCTGAAAATAAGTGAATAACATATAATAAAAAAGATGATTATTACATAAATTAACGTATCTGATATCAAGCAATGGATATATGATTATTATATAGATATGAATTTTGTTGATCCATCTTCAATCTATATATATATATTGAAAAATAGAAACCGAAAAAAGGGAAGAGGAATAGATTAAGGGAGAGAGAGACAAAAAGGGGAGGTGGGAAGAATGTTTATTAAATGGTCAGAGTTTTATTTCAGAAAAAAAGTGAGAGATCTCAATTAGTTATTATAATTAATTAATAAATATCTTGAATTTAATGACAAAGCATAAAAAATAAAAATAAAAAATAAAAAAATAAAAAAATAATTAAAAAATAATTAAAAAATGGAATAGATTAAGGAAGGGAGGCGAAAAGGTGGAGGTGGGAAGAATTTATATAGTTGTAGATTACAATATTAAAATATTACAATTAACAACTAATTAATAATTATTATTTAATGTCAAAGTTCCCTCACAGCGACATGTGGCATTGTAAAAGTTTATTTATATATATATATATATATATATATATATATATATACGGATTTTCTATTATTAGTTCGTACTGACAATAAATATATCAGGACGAAGAATGTGGATCACTAGATTTACATACTTTGACTCAAAGTGTATGCACTTGTCAAAACTTCTCCATAATCTGTGGTCCATATCTGTGGTCCATTCGTCCTGATATATTTATTGTCAGTTCGAACTGATAATAGAAAGACTATATATATATATGATCAAATTTTCTATTATCAGTTTGTCCTGACAATAAATATATCATGACAAAGAATGTGAACCACTGGATTTTAATACTTTGACTTAAAGTGTATGCATTTGAAAACTTCTCCATAATATGTGGTCCACATTTTTCGTCCTGATATATTTATTGTTAGGACGAACTGACAATAGAAAAACTATATATATGATATGATATAGATATAGATATAGATATACTATTATGTTAAATAGGAAAATTTGACAATTATCATGAGAGTCTGAAGGACTCCAACAGCCATGTATGCATTCTTTAACCTTGAATGAATTAATTTAAATTGGATATTATTATTCCATTAATTAGAGAGATTTGACCGGTTATTAGTGAGAGAGAATAGTCTATGAGAAAATCAATGAAGAAGAATTAATGGACCAATGAATTTAATGCCACAAATTCTTAATATATAGTAATTAATATGGCCAAAGCTCCTCCTATTGACACTTAATAATTAATAAAAATTTAATGATAAAAGCCTCTATAGGACTGACATGTGTCAAGGTGAGGTTCCATTTTACTATATTACTAGTTTTCCAACCCGAGCAGTTGCACAGGCTTTGTATTAAAAACTGTTTGCAAAACATTGTGTTGTTTATACCAAAATTTTTGATGCAAACATTTTTAAACATAATGAACATATAGTTTTACCTTCAGTTATCTAAGTCATATTAACATTTGAATTTCATTATCTCATGAAACAAAAGAAAAATATTAAATTAAAAAAGATCACAAAATATTTCTCCATTGTATTTCAAAACCTATTTTTAATAATTTTTTTCCAGAAAAAAAAAAAACACGTATCCACCAAAGTTGTAAAGTTGTGGAGAATAAAAGATGGCGTTCATCATTTTGATGATCAAAGTCTTCAAATTCTCCTCGAAATATATATTTTCCGAATTAAAAAATTACTTGTGAATTAATAAAAATTCAACAATCTGATTTCAAACTTCAAACCCATAAATACATACATTTCTAATCATTATTAAAAAAAAATAAAAAAAAAAGTGTTCAATGATTTACATAATACTAATTGATTAAGTAATACATACAAATATATGAACTCCATTATTGATACTTTACCTAGCTCTTGTCACCAACTCCCCTGAAGAAAGTATTAGAAAATACCTACAAAATAGACATGAGAAAATTCAAAAATGTGATATCAAACTTTAAACCCATAAACATATATATTCTTAATCATTAATACAACAAAAATGAAAAGCAACAACAAAAATGAAAAGCAACAGAGAGGGTTCAATGTATATATAGAATATAGAGACCTTTCATTTTACTTCTATTATTTAGGTGGATCATTAATACTATCATACAATTAAATAAGTGGGTCATTAATTAGGAGTTCAATGGATAAATAAGATAGCCTTTCATTTAACTTCGATTAAATATATATTAATACTATTAAAAAATATAATATACATGAATGAAGATATACAGTTGCAACTAGAGCTAACCACGGTTCCGGTTAATCGACGGTTTTGTCCGTGGTTAAACCGGAACCGTACGGAAAAAATCAGACCGAAAATCGAGAATCGAAACCGACAGTTTGAAAACTGGCTGGAAATCGGATCATACAGTTTTGGTTTCGGTTTCGGTTTTGGTTTAGGTAGTGCAAAAATTGGCCAAAACCGGCGGTTTTGGATAAAAAAAAATTAAAAAACTAAAAATTTCAACCAATAAGACTCTGCCACGTGGTAGCGTCTTAAAATTTGAACCAAAACTTGGCAAAACCGGATAAAATCGGCAGTTATACCGACGGTTTTGTCCGTAGTAAACCGCCGGTTTATCTAAAAAAAAATTAAAAAAAAATTAACCAATCAGACACTGCCATGTGGTAGAGTCTGAAAAAAAGAAGACCGTTGTTGAGATTCTGAGAAGCATCCAACCGTTGGAAGGAAATATATATATATATATATATATATATCTTGACGAACCAAT
Organism: Acer saccharum; assembly: GCA_030490815.1. NCBI lineage: Eukaryota > Viridiplantae > Streptophyta > Magnoliopsida > Sapindales > Sapindaceae > Acer > Acer saccharum. Next base: position 1,658,854 of record CM059874.1, on the reverse strand, counting down.
GACTGACACGTGGCATGAGATTTGAAAAAAAAAATTGAAATTTGGCCATTGGGTAGCATCAGACGGACCGTTCTGAATTCTAATGCTCCCAACTGGCCAAGTCATTTTTATTTTTTTTTGCACCCCTTAAGTTTTTCTATTTGCAAAGCCACCCCTTTCTTCTAAACTATAATTACCCCCCAAAACTCTATTTTTCTTCACACCACTCTCATTCTCTCAACTTCTCTCAATCTCTCTCAATCTCAAATTCTGAATTCTCTCTACATTTACAATTTCCTTTAATTCTCAGTTTCTCATTTCATATATAAATAATTTATTATTATTTTTTTCTAGCATACAATATTTATTTCTTCTATTTTTTACCACTATTATTCCAACAATATATTTTTTTCAATCATATATTTTATTTTTTTTACTTGCTTACCACTCTTATTCCAACAATATATTTTTTTTCATTCATATATCTCTCTCAATCTCAAATTCTCAATTCTCTCTACATTTACAATTTTCTTTAATTCTCATATCATATATAAATTATTTATTCTATTTTTTTTTTCTAGCATACAATATTTATTTCTCATATTTTTTACCATCATATATATTTTTTTACTACTATTATTCCAACAATATATTTTTTTCAACCATATATTTTTTATACTTGCTTACCACTATTATTTCAACAATATATTTTTTTGATTCATATATATATATTTTTTACTTTAATTTTTCAATGGCAAGTGGGGGAGATGGTTCAAGAAATGTGAATAAAGGAAAGGGTCACATGGAAAACTTTTTGGAACACATTGGTGATGCTGTCAATTCTGACGATTTGACTTTTCACAAGTTCCTTCAAGATCGATTTGGATCCGATCACCCTTCTACTCCTAATCCCCCTCTAATAATTCCCGAGTTTGACGGACTCAACCCCTCTCACAATACCCCCAATACTAATGAAAATGTATCTAACCCCCCACCCCCTTCGGATGATTTTTTTTGCAGGTGAAGGTGAAGGTGAAGGTGAAGAAGTGAAGAAGAAAAGCCGACGAAGTCCGAACTTTTCAAAGTGCATATGAAGAAAACTAAGTTAGATGATACATTTTGGCACATTCAGTGCAATCACTGCACCAAAACATACAAGGTTCCAAGAAACTTCGGATATGGCACGTTATGGACCCATATCAGAAAAACTCACCCGTCCGAATACGCGATGGCGAATAACCAAGCCCAAATTGCCAGGTACGCAACCTCTTCTAATAAATTATTTCATTACACGTCTGAAAAAAAAAATAGAACAATTAGCATTAATGGTTGCAACTGAACACTTCCCTTTTGGTTTTGGTGAGAAAGTAGGTTTTGTTAATTACTGTCAAAATGCATTAAATCTTGCAATGCAACGTGTTCCTAGATCCACTCTCACACGTACACTAAATGGCATTTACAGAAAAGAAAAAAACATATTGAAAACATTTTTTGAAAATTTTCAAGGTCGTGTTTCTGTATGTGCCGACATATGGACCGATAATTTTGGTAGTCATTCATATTTGGGTGTCACATGTCATTATATGGACAATGACTGGGACATACAAAAAAGAATTCTTGCATTTCGTGTTTTTGATGACTCGCATTCGGCTCAAAATATTTTTCGACTCCTTAAAATTGTTTTTCAAGAGTATAATATCCTAAACAAAATTTTTGCTATTGGCTTTGATAATGCTGCAAGCAATACCGCAGCTATTCCTATGTTACAGGATTTGTGCAATCCCTATTTTGGGGGTAAATTATTTCATCAACGTTGTGCATGCCATGTTTAAAATTTATGTGTTCAAGCTGGATTAACAGAGCTTTCTGCTTTTATTAGACCAATTAGAGATAGTATTAACTATATCTGGAGGCATAGCAAAATCCAGAAACAATGGTTAAAATATTGCTCTCAGAATAATATGCGTTCCAAAAAATTTTCTCGAGATATTACCACTCGTTGGAATTCAACTTAAAAGTTGCTTTGTGAAAGTGTTGAATATAAGGATTTATTAGTTTCTTTTATTAATTATAATGTTCTTTCAATTTCTCTTCAATTGAACCATTGGGATATATGTATAAAAATTCTTGAATTGTTACGTGTTTTTAATGATGTTACCAATGCTTTATCTGGTATTTACTGTACCACTACTCATTTATTTCTTGTTCAAAGTGTTAATATTGCTGGTGCATTTAGTGACTGTGAATTCGATGTTCAATTGAGTCCATGTGTTGCTGCCATGAAAACAAAATGGTGTCAGTAATATGAGAAGATTCCAAATATTTACTTACTTGCACCGTGTTTTGATCCACGCTTTAAATTAGAATGTTTGCAGGATTATTTAACTAATTATTACAAATGTTTAGAATTAGATGTTGATGTTCTTAATTGTTGTGATTATGTTAAGACTTTGTTTTATCAATTATACGATGAATATCTGAAAATATACGGTCAGTCTTTGAAAGTGCCGGTTCCACAACCCCAACCCCAACCCCAAGCCCACATCTGGTGGTAGTAGTTCTTTCGCAAAATTTCAATTAAGGGATTTAGGGGATCGACTATTTTCCTAAAGATCCAAAAAATTATGAACATCTTCTTCATCCTCATCTATCTCTGAGCTTGACCGGTATTTAGAAAACAATCATAAATTTTCAGATGATAAATTTAGTCTTCAGGATTGGTGGAAGAGTCATTAACATAATTATCCAATTTTGGCTATTATTGCCAAACAAATTCTTGGAACGCCGGTTTCTACCTTTGCTGTGGAACAAGAACTCCAGCCAGAGATAGTGAACGACTTCTTCGAAGATGACCAAACCACGAGAACGGAAGGCAGCGAATAGATTCCGTTCCAACTTCCAACCTCCAACACCGAGCAAGTAATTAAAGGTAAAAGAACTACATGGTCTTTGATTCTTCTACATTGGTGGAGGATACGTAAGCAGCTTAATTGTGTAAAAAAATTAAGTGCAAGACCTAGTATATATTTTTAATTTAACTTTGTTACTTTGTAATATTGTATATTTGAATTCAAGCCTTCAAGGCCAATTTGTAATTTATTTATTTTTTTGTGAAATTGTAAAATTGTATTTATTAAAATGTCAATTTTTTTTCTTCTAAACATTGTGAAATACTTAAATACTTCAATGAAAATGTTTGTAAATGTTTTTTTATTTACAACTTTATGATTTTATATTTAATAAATACAAGATTTTATTATTTGTCAAGATTTTGTTCACACAAACAATCTTTATGATATATTATATATATATTGAAAAAAAAAAAAAAAACCGAAATCGAAACCGAAACCAGACCAAACCGAAACCGAAATCGAAAAACCGACGGTTTGAAACCGGTCACCAAACTGGTTTTCCGGTTTCGGTTTGGATTGCCAACCAAACCGAAACCGAACCGGGGTCAGCACTAGTTGCAACACTTGATATTATCTAATTAATATTTATCAAATTGTTTAATTTGATTAATCAATAAATAGGAAAATAGAAATTTAAAAATTAATAATATTTAAAAGTAGAAAAATAAATAATTCTATTATGATGTAGCATTTAAATTCAAAGCTCTCTTACGCTAACATGTGGTACTTTGAAACTCTATTATTATATATATATATATATATATATATATACATATATATGATTAAATAATTAATGAATAGGAAAAATGCCAAGAGATAAATATATATTAATACTATTAAAAAATATATAAATGTTTAAATGCATGAATGAAGATATAGAGTTACAGATATTATCTATTTACTATGAATCTTTAATGTAGTCTCTTTGAATTTATCAAATTGTTTAATATAATTAATTAATTAATTAATAGGAAAAATACCAAGAGATAATATATATTAATATTTAATACTATTAAAAATATATAAATGCTTAAATGAATGAATGAAGATGTAGAATTGCAACACTTGATAAATGGAATAATATAGAAAGCAATAGATATAATAAATGGAATAGAAAGAATATCAAAAGATAAATAATTATTAATAACATGAATATGAGTAAAGAAATCAATTATTAGATAGATGGTAAATTGTAATTTAAAGCCAAAGCTCTCTCACGGCGACACGTGGCACCATGAAGGTTCCATTTTACTATATTATATAGATATATATATTCTATAGATATAATTTAAAACAAAAATAAATTGGATCATTCATCACAATTCTATTTTCTCTGGACCCTCAAAACCCAATAATACATATTAACTTTAATATAAAAAAATTATGGCCCGGGGCGGTTGCACTCGGTGCACCCCTCAAGGGCCGGCACTGCTTGAAGTAAATATTGAATTTTATGGATTTTAAAAATAAAAACAAAATCTCACGACTTGAAGATTTGTCATGTGGGTGTGTAACAACAACATACAGTAACACTATTAATTAATGATTCAATAATTAAATAAATAGATAAAATTAATGTCATTATGTAAGTCAGATCAAATGTCATTTTTGTAGGGTAGGAATTTATTGCCTCATGCCCACAATAAAAGCCCAATAAATGATATAACTTTTGGTACGATATGTGAGAAGTCAAACGGGCTAGATCCGGCCAGCAAATGAAATTTGAATCTGGCGGCCCAAGGCCCAAGGCCGTTTGAGGGCAGATTCTCCTTACCGCTCGGCCCGTAAACTTTTTTAATAATTTTAGATCACAAAAATAAAACTCTATAGTTTGAAACCAATAATATATATTGATATTTAATTTTCTATTTACAATCTTACCATACTATGAAATGAACAATATTTCAATTAAAAATAGAAATGAGAAAGTGTTTTCGATATTATTTACATACACATTTTATAAGTATACACATGTCTAAAATTTAAAAATTAAAGCATTACTAAAGCATCCATTCTAATGCCAATAGTGCCCTTATTGAAACGAACATATTTATTTTAATACATTTTATTTATAAACCCTCTTAAATTATTAATACACCCAATTTAAAAAAGAAAAACATATTATTTTTGGATCCAAATGTTAACTATTTAAAAGGTCAAACATATAATGATATTTTTTTTACTAAATGTTTACGGATGTTATTTGTTCTTTACCAATTTGTGACACGAACCGTAAAAATTAGATGTATTTTAATTTTTTCTTCACTAGGATATAAAAATAATGAATTTGAATATAACAATTACAAAATTAGTGAATCAATTACAGGCAATTTTTTTTTTTTTTTTTTTGGAATATCATTAAAATTATTAGGGTTAGGTTCAGCCTGTTTTTGTGTGTACTGACTACTGACATGTGAAGAGGGTGAGAGAGAAAGAGCATGTGAAGAGGGTTTTTGTCATCAACCCTAATAATAAGTTAAAAAGATATATAGACCAAAAAAAAAAAAAAAAATGCACCAAAATGCAAATACCAAACACCGGTAAACTCTTTCGTCTTTTTTATTTATTTATTTTTTTATTAATGTCTCGCCTCCTTAAAATATTCATTATGTTTAGTTTTTTGTATTTGGTCATGAATCGGGATTTCTTTAATTGAAGAATTCTTCCTAATTCCTATGTAGGCCAATAAAAATTCATTTTCCATTATTTTGTTATTATATGATAATCATATAGCGATGAGAAATTTTGATACTTAAATTAGAATTAGGGTTTATTTTAATATATATATTTTATATATAAAAAAAAAGATATATAGTTGAATATATAATAAGTGTAATTAATGGGTGTACATAGTATTGTAGGTCTATATATTATTATTAACATTTTCAGATTTGAGATTTATTCGACAGGTGATAGGATCAAATAAGGCTTTTTTAGAATTTATCCAATTTAAACAGCAGTATACTCCTCACATTCAAATTTGGGATTTTAATTTTTGAGCTAGTATTTAAAATGCTTTCACAAACATCTTCCGATGTTATGCAATAAAAGTTCAAGCTCAAGATTCTGTTGGGGTCTCAGCTGAATGAGACTTTTTATTTTCCGATGTTGGATCGAGTTGGATTCAAGAAACTGAGATAGAATGCTGGTATGAAGGAAAATTCCACTCGAGTAACGGAAACAATAATGAAATCAAGGACATAAGAAGAAGGAATATATACTACAACATTCGATTCGAGTACAATACCGCTCAGATATTATGCAGGGCAAAAGATGCCAACAATCACAGAACAAAAAGCCTGTTCTAATAGAAGTATATACTCTCTTCTTATACACAGTTTTTTTCTGTCATATATTTACAAGCTAAGAAATAATTTGAATTGCAGTTCACCTTGCACAAACAACAACAAAGATCAAAAACAAATAGCATCCTTCTAACTCTTGCCAAATTTTGACATTAAAGTGATACTCACTGGGGCTCTATCTTTGAAGCTGGAAAACCACCACTATAATCGAAGGACTCATTGCCATATGGATGTCGGTAACCCTTGCTTGCATCGTCATAGGTTGCTGAAGAGCCTGCCGATTCTGCATTGGGATTTAAACCCGCGAGCTGCAATATATACTCGATCTCCTTCACTACTTCACTCATTGAAGGCCTGTCAGCTCCTGATTCTTCCACACATCTCAATGACAGATCCACAAACTTCTCGAAACCTTTTAGTGTTGTCCCCAAACCAATGGTTGGATCAAGAATTTCATAAAGGTTGTATAGATCTTTTTTCTTATCCATTGCCATCTTTATTTCTCTTACAATATACTTTCCTCGTTCTATTGGCCTTCTTCCAGTTAATATCTCCAACATCAGCACCCCAAAGCTATAAACTATCACTTTTTTCGGTCAATTGATTTGTCATGTAATATTCCGGATCCAGATAACCCTACACCCAAAAAATCCAACCTCAAGGTTACATGGTTGACATAAAATTTGCTTAAATAAAAGTTGCCATATTCATGGTATAGAGCAAAGTGTAATGTTTAGAGGTACTCACCATTGTCCCCTTAACTTGAGTAGTGATATGATCCTTATCACTGTCGCCCATAGGTTTGGAGAGACCAAAATCTGCAACTTTAGCAGTTAACCGTTCGTCAAGCATTATATTCGTTGATTTTACATCTCTATGTATAATAGGAGGGTCGGCAAGCTCGTGTAGATAGGATAGGCCTCTAGCTGCACCAAGGGCTACTTTAAGTCTCCTTACCCAATCAAGTCTGATTCCAGTTTTCCCTGCATATAGTATGCAATTTTTTCAGAGATGATGAACAATATCATAATTGAAGAATTTGCATTTTCCCAATAATAGATGCTTTGTTTCATTGATAGGGAAGCTCGTTTGCTTAAAAGCTCGACAGCAATATGAAACAGAAGGAGGTACCTGATAGACTATCCCTTATAGAACCATTTGGAATGTACTCGTATATCAACATTTGCTCGCCTCGTTCATAGCAAAATCCCAAAAGCGTGACAAGATTTTTATGATGGACTCTTGATAGAAGTTCAATCTCAGTTTTGAATTCTACCGCACCCTAGCGATCAGCTGTCCTGAGGGAAGAGTTGCTCTATAAACCTGCAAGGATGTTGAAAGAAATTCAAAATTTAGGAATCATTGATGCCGGATTTTAACTTTTGAAATAACTCAACTCATGTCAATAAGATTGATTAAACAACAAACTAATAATTTCAAACCTTTCCATAGCCACCGGATCCAACATTATTGGTATCTGAAAAATGGTTGGTGTATTTATTCAGCTCTTCAAAGGAGAAGCACCTTGCTCCTTTAAGGTGAGGAATGCTACCACTGCTTTTATTCCGGTCCCAGTGTGCTGCGATTTTTATGAAAATAAATATAACAATTTACGAACTGGAAAACTAATGCAATAAGTAGATGAAATCCTTGTCATACCAAACGGGCTCTGATCATTTGCTTTCTCTGCTCTCCTCTTTTGAAGATAAGCATAAACTCCTGCAAGCACTAATAGTAACGAAAGGACACAACCACCAGCTGCTGTGCCAATTATAACGCCAATGCTTGTCGACTTCACTGATCTTCTAGTTTCTCCTGCAAGATGTCGTAAACATAGTTGCTTCAATACCAAGTAAAGCAACACTGTCAAGAATTAGTTTTAGTTCTGTGTAAGTAGAAGAATTACGGTTTAAGTAGTAGATACTCACAACCATTAAAGAATAAAGGTCTGAATTCTTCTGGAGGTGTGTAAGTTGGCTTGCTAAGAAAAAACCCAATCCTAGAAATTCCTGTTCGGTTGAAACTATCTTGGCCTGAAGGAAATACAGCTAGGCTTATTTCAACGTATTGAGATTGACTCTTGTGCGGTTTACTCAGCGAAACTGAATCCACAGGAAGTTTAGAAGACTGCAATTGTAGAAAGATTGACTGCTCGAGAATTTGATAATAAGTTCTGTTCGAAGCAGGTCTGCAGCTTAGAATTCCTGTATATGGGTATGCACACATACAGGTTGGGCTAGAAATTTGATCCGAACTGCAGGAAGTGGGTACACAGTTCTTCGGTGGTGTTGAATACGAGGAATCCGGTTCAGCAACCCTGCAATAATCTTTCCGGTCTCCTGACTTCTGACAAATTGGATTACCAGCAAGTCTGCAGAATTTTGTATAAAAAACAAAACACAGTAAGTTGAAACAACATATTGTAATTCTGGTACATTTGAACTTACTAGTAATGTATTGAAAAAATATAAATTCTGGAAAAGTGAAAGAATTAAGCTTTACATTATAGTAATATCTTTGTTCGCTCCTGGTCTGTCCTTAAAAGCAGTGATAGAATTGCTCTGCAAATTGATGGACAGATGCTGGCTACTATGGCTGGCGCCAATATCCAAAGTGCCATTAAGACGATTCTGTTTCAGATTCCTGTCATCATGTGTCAAGAAAATCATTTAGTATGTTTCATTTGGAATTTTAAATAAATGTTACATAAAATTTGGTGATATTCGAAACTTAAGATGATACTCACACAGTCTGTAGAAGGCTAAGGCTGAATATGGTGGTAGGCACTTCACCTTCAAGTTCAGTGTGGTCCATTGTTCTGAAACAAAACATATGCACGTATGCACACACATACACACACATTATATACATGAAGAGCAGACATTACATGAAGATTCATTGATGAATTGAATTTTATGTGTGCATGTTGAAAGAAGAGAGATACGTACAACGCTGTTAGTGATGGTAAGGTTGAAAACCACGAAGGAATGGGTGATGGATCAAACGTGTTATTACTCATGTCCCTGCAAATCATATTTATGAAATACTGTTAATATTGATATCAAAATAGTTGAGGGTGGTAAGGTTTGTCAGGTTTGGTATGGGACCAGTCAGTCTGTTGTTAGACAGAGACCTGAAAATAGGAGGATCGAACACTTGTGAGTCTAAATTATTCCTGCAAGATTATGAAGACTTTCCTTAAGATTCGTAAGATCATTGATCAGCTTACAGTGCATTAAGACTCGTAAGATCATTGAGGTTTGATGGAACAGTCCCGGACAAAAAATTCCTATCAAAATGTCTGGAATCAAGACAAGAAATTCATCAGAAAAAATAAAATCTCAATCTGCAATCTATCATTAGTAATTTACTTGAGCAACTGGATAGCGATACTCACACTGACTTCCAAAGTTTTCACAAGTCCGAGGGAAGAAGGAAGGGGGACCAGTGAGCTGATTGCTGTCAAATAGCCTGGAAATAAAGAAACGAGCCGTTATAAATCCAGCTATTAGTGGTTCAAAGAGAATTATATGTACATTTTTGAGACTTACACATGAATCAGAACCATGTCTGAGCTGAAAAGTTTTTCTGGGATGGGGCCTGATAATTTGTTCTTTCCGAGATGACTGTAAATGATGGATAATGTTTTAAATCAGTGTACAGAAAATGAGGCCATAGTAAAAGAGAGCTAAAAAAAAAGCATGTAGATTTGACATACAAGTGCTTTGTACGAACTAGCATATCGAGACCAGGAGAAACTCCATCCGAGACTGGGATTGTCCCATCGAGTTGGTTGTCAGTAAGATCAAGCCAATAAAGATTAGACAGATAACCAATGGAAGCCGGAATTTTTCCATTGAAGCTATTAGAATTCAAAGATCTGCATGCACAAGCAATGAGATGTTTTGAAGATGTCAGCCTACCAACACTAACATAGAATTGCAATGCTTACAGGATTACAGAGGCAAAATGCTTACAGGAAGACCAGCTGCTGTAGCGATCCAATTGAGTCGGGAATTGGTCCAGAAAGACTGCAACCCACAAGAATTCTGACATACAAAATAATGAGAACACAAATTTATGAGGACTTTAATCACAGAAAATTGCTGTCAGCTAATACTTTGAACAAGAATATAACTACTTACAGGTTTGTTAACTTCTTTAAATTCCCGATCGATGATGGAAGAGATCCTATGAGATCCTTGTTGTTGGATAAATCCCTATACAAAGAGTTCGTAATCAAAATCAGAAAATTCTGCTTATTTAAACCAATTGAATGAATTACGAATACTTGTACGAGACACATATTTCAAAGCATAAATGTGTTAGTTACCAACAGACAATAGACCCAAAAGCTTAAGTGGATAGTATTTAAACCTTCTAACAATATGAATAAGTTATTGAACAAATTACACCAAACTCCCTTGAGGATTAGGAGTACTAAAGACAGATGATAGCTGAATGCCAGTTCAACCACATTAGTTGCAAGAAGGTCACCAAATACGAAGAAGTTGTTGATGTTTGTCTCAAAGTAACATGTATTATATATATAAAAAAGTATTTGTATTTGGGGCATCTTTGTAATTTGGGGTTTTATTGGGCTATGTTGTAATTAGCTAAAAGAAGTCTCACTATATAAGTAAGTTGTTAGTTGAGCTTTTAGATTAAGTGTGTGCAAATGTGTAGAGACAACAAAGCTAGAGAGAAAAACCTAGAACAAAGAGTGATTGTGAGGTTTAAGGATTGAGACCTAGAGGGGGAGAGAAGGCTTGTGGGATAAAGGTAATCTCTTGTACTTGTCATTCTAATTATCTAGTGAATCAGTGCCTCCGTGGACGTAACCAATTTGGTGAACCACGTAAAAAATTGCTTGTGTTGTGTTGTGGTTTTTTACTTGCTCTTGTTGATTGTTGATTTTGTTTCCTAGTTGCTTGTATTACTTTTGTGTTCTTATTAGTCCATTAAAACAAGGTCTTGGAAGGAGTTGGTGGTAGTTTTCGGTTTTGCCTACAATGTGTTCGACGAAATTACCAAGTGAACTCAAGAGTGGTGTTGCCGCATTGCTTACAAGTGGCATCAGAGCTTAGACTATTTTGGGTTGTTTACAATGGCCGATAGGGGTAGTACATTGTCCGGAAGCTCCGGTGGGGTAAAGTTTGAAGTGAAGTCATTTGATGGGAAATCATACTTTACATTATGGCAAAGGAAAATGAAGAATATCCTTATCCAATAAAACTTGTATTTCACGGTTGAGGGAGTAGAGAAAAAGCCTATGGATATGTCTCAAGAAACGTGGAAGGTGTTTGATGAGAAGGCTATGAGTTTCATTGAGTTGCATCTTTCTAATGAAGTGATATGTAACGTCATGGAAGAGAAGAGTGCTAAGGGGACTTAGGAGAAGCTTGAGAAGCTTTACATGGGTAAAACTTTGTCCAACAAATTGACTCTCAAAGCCAATTCTATGGGCTAAAAATGGAGGAGGGTGGAGATGTCATGGCACACTTGAATGACTTTAACCGGTGTATTAGCAACTTGATACGGGTTGATGTGAAGTATGAAGAGGATGATAAGCTCTCTTGTTGTTGAGATCTTTACCGGATTCCTTCAAATATTTTCGGACTTCTTTGTTGTTTGGCAAGGAAACTCTTCAATTTGATGCCGTTGTTTCCGACATAATTACTTATGTGAAATTGAACAAGGAAAGTGAGAGGGAAGCTCAAGGGGAAGGAGTCTTTGTTAAGGAGTCTAGTGAGCAGAGCCGAACAAGAGAAAGAAGTAAGTCGGAGAAGAACTCTAGATTGAAATCTAGAAGAAAAATGTTGAGTGTTACGGTTGCGACAAGAAAGGGCATTACAAGCGGGATGTTAGAAAGCTTAAGGCAGGGATCAAGGAAGGAAAGAAAGTCGAGAAAAGCTCTATGGCTAATGTGGTATCCGAAGATAATGGTGAGCTATTGTCGGTAACTTTGACTAGTTATGCTTCTGATGCATGAATTCTTGATTCTAGGTGCTATTTTTACATATGTGCAAATCGGGATTGGTTTGACATGTATAAGTCTCAAAGTGGAGGTGAGGTCCTAATGGGTAACAATGTAACTTGCAAGGTCATTGAGATAGGTATAATCAAGATTAAGATGTTTGATGGGATTGTGAAAATCTTAGGTAGTGTGAGACATGTTCCGACACTCAAGATGAATTTGATATCTCTAGGCACACTTGGTACTCATGGGTGTTCTTTCATGGCAAAGGATGGTATGATCAAGGTGTGTAAGGGATCCATTGTGATGATGTGAGGTACAAAATTGGGCAACAATCTTTATAGGCTTTCGGGGAACACAATTTTAGGTGGAACTGGCTATTTCTACGGAAGAAGAAAATTGCAAAGATGACACTCAATTTTGGCATTTAAGGCTAAGGCATATGAGTGAGAGAGCATTGCAAGAAATACATAGGCGACAATTGTTGAAAGGTGTGGGGTCATGCAAGATAGAATTTTACAAGTATTGTGTTATGGGAAAGCAATGCAAAGTGAGATTCAAAGTTCGAAGCGAAGGAAAATGGAAGTAGGGGGTTGCTCAATTATATATACTCCGATGTGTGGGGGCCCGCACCAACTAGATCAAATGGTGGAGCTTGCTACTTTGTTACTTTGTTACTTTCATGGATGATTTTTCTAGGAAATTCTGGGTTTACTTCATGAAGGAGAAAACTGAGGTTTTTGAAAAGTTTAAGGAATGGAAGATGGAAGTGGAGAACCAAACGAGGAGGAAGATCAAGTATTTGAGAAGTGACAACGGAGGTGAGTACAAGAGTTGCAAATTTATTAAATTTTGCAAAGTTGAAGGCATCACAAGACATTTCACCGTGAAGAAAAATCCTCAACAAAATGGAGCCGCGAAGAGGATGAATATAACACTCTTAGAGAGAGCTAGATGCATGAGACTTCATATGGGGTTGCCCGAATCTTTTTGTGCAGAAGCAGTTAATCATGCTTGTTATTTGGTTAATTGGTCACCATCGAAGGTACTTTAGTTTAAATCGGCAGAAGAAGTATGGATGGGCAAGAAAGTTGACTACTCTAATTTGAAGGTTTTCGGGTGCAAGGCATATATTCTTATTCCTACTGATGAGAGGAACAAGCTACAATTAAAGTCACTTGAATGCATATTTCTCGGGTTTGAGATAGAGTGAAGGGATTCAAGCTTTATGATATGGCCAACAAGAAGAAAATTCTTAGTAGAGATATAGTCCTTTGATGAAGCCTCCATGACGAAGAAAAGAAGCCAAGGATGATGGTGAGAGAGGAATTGTGACCGAAATTCTTATTACTTACAAAGATTAGTGATAGTGGAAATAAGTAGGTACAACAAGAAGTGGTTCTTGAGGAACCTAGATCCATAGCTCAAGAAAGGCCAATGAGAGTCTCAAAGCCATCGTAAAGGTACGGTTAGGATGATGGGAATGATTAAGTGCATTTTGCACACATGGCTAGTGGGGAAGATCCAACTATATTTAATGAAGCAATTGGTTGTCATGATAGAGAAAGTTGGGTAAAGGCTATGATGGAAGAGATGGAATCTCTTGAAAAGAACTCCGTTTGGGAGTTGGTTCCTAAACCTAAAGACCGAAAGATTGTTGGTTGTAAATAGGTATTTAGGAAGAAAGAAGACATATATGAGAATGAATCACCAAAGTTCAAAGCACGACTGGTTGCTAAAGGGTACTCACAAAAGGAAGGCATTGATTACAATGAGATTTTTTCACTAGTATTGAAGCACATATCTATTTGGGTATTGTAAGCCTTGGTAGCTCAATATGACATGGAGTTAGAACAACTTGATGTGAAGATGACATTTCTTCATGGGGATTTGGAAGAGGTCATTTATATGGCTCAATCGGAATGGTTTCAAGGAAGCGGAGAAATGAAAACCTTGTTTGTAGATTAAAGAAGTCACTCTATGGACTCAAGCAATCGCCAAGACAATGGTACAAGCGCTTCAATTCCTACATGTTGAAGATTGACTATAAGAGAAGAGAGTATGCTTGTTGTGTGATGATTGTACAATTATCTTGTTGATGTTGTATGTGGATGATATACTCATAACGTGTCCGGATATGTCAAAAATTGATGAACTCAAAGGGTTTTTGGGTAGATAATTTGACATGAAGGATCTTGGTGTTGCTAAAAGGATCCTAGGGATGGAGATAAAAAGAGATCGGAAAGCAGGAAAGTTTTGGTTATCTCAAAAGAGGTATATTCACAAGGTGCTTGAGAAGTTTAACATGCTTGATGCTAAAGCCGTATCTACTCCACTTGCTTCACACTTTGTCTTGAGTGCAAAGCAATGTCCTTCCACTGATGTCGAGAAGGAAGAGATGGTGAAGGTTTCATATGCAAATGCGGTTGGTTGTTTGATGTATGCCATGGTATGTACAAGACCCGATATCTCCCAAGCGGTTAGTGTGGTTGCCAAAGACATGGCAAATCTAGGCAAAGAGCGTTGGAATGCCATTAAATGGATTTTGCGATATTTGAAGGGTACTAACGAGTTGGGTATTATGTTTGAAAGACAATATGGTGAAACTAATGTTGTTGGGTTTGTTGATTCTGACTATGCGGGTGACTTAGACAAGAGGAGGTCTACAACGGGGTATGTATTTACATGTGCGGATGGACCAATTAGTTGGAGGTCTATGCTCCAACCTACTAGTGTCTTGTCTATTACTGAAGTGAAATACATGGCAATCACGGAAGCATCAAAGGAAGCAATTTGGTTGAGGGGTTTGGTGAATTATATGGGATTGAAGCAAAATTCGGTGTTGCTTAGGTGTGAATGTGTGATAGTCAAAGTGCGATTGCTCTAACGTGGAATCAAGTGTTCCATGCGAGAATGAAGCACATTGACAACCGATTCCATAGAATACGAGATTGGATTGCCTCGGGTGAAGTCTCTATTGAGAAGGTTCACACGGATAAGAATGCAATCTGATATGCTTACCAAGCCAGTTGCAAAAGACAAGTTTGAGCATTGCTTGTGCTTGCTAAACCTTTTCACTTATTGAGTTTAGAAAGACACCTCACAACTTGAGGTGTGTGGAGACAGAGATTTTCTTGTCAAGGTGGAGGTGTGTGGAGACAGCTCACAACCTTTTCAATTTTGCCTACAAGGTGTTCGACGAAATTACCAAGTGAACTCAAGAGTGGTGTTGCTGCACCACTTACAGAAGTGCAACTGTAGATAGAAGACTTACAGAGTCTGCAATTCAGATAAGCCTGAGATGTCTCCAGAAAGCGAACCCGTCAATCCCATACTTGATAATCTTCTGAAATTGAGAACAGATAGGTTGAAAATTTAGAGAAAAGAAAAAAAAAGAAAAAAAAAAAAAGCCCTTCTAGTAGCATAAAAAATAAATAAATAAATAAATTGAACAACTTACATAGTGGTCACGCGTGATCCGGAGCACTCAATTCCTTCCCATTGGTCACCACATGGATCTGAACCCTGCCAATTAGGTGGTAAGCCATCCTTAATAATATCTTTGAGAGATGTTAAGATAGCAGCTGCATCAAAAAATCATGAAAGATTAAAAACTAATGCATGACTAAGCAACTAAAAACTAAACTATCCAAAACAGACAGAGAATTCACAGAAACTATGGAAGACTAGAACTAGTTTTAAATCCATGAACTCGTATATTAATCGTGGAAACCAATTTCCAGAAATCATAATTCAATGGGTTGCCAAATAACTCGAACTAACATGTACGTAGAATCGAGACCTTTATACTATTATCTGAAAGTGTTTCTTTGTATTCAAAGACTGAATTATATTGATGTGATATGATATTTACAGACACACGAGACAGCTTTACAATCAATGTTAGTAACATAACAGGCAGATAATGTTATTTACAATCAATTTCAATCTGGATTTGCACCAAAGAAAGATAAATAGCATATATAAATATTAAAATTCTTTAAAGTACATATTAACAGGCACAAAACATAGAAAAACTCACCATCTTTAGGGTTGGTCACAGCTGCTATGATCAAAAACTGGAACCAAACAGACAGAAGAAACACTTGAATTCTCAAACCCATCATCTTTCAGTCAAAAAACAAATATGCTCCAAAGTTCTATAAACTTCACAAACTTTTTGGCTCTTTTAAGTTTCAAATCTTTAACTAGTTCGATATTAAGATCAGGCATTCTCCTTACCTTTTTTTTCTAGACTTTTTATAATCTAGTGATACCTAAGCATAACAAAAAATATATGGTTAAGATTTGATCATTTTTTTCTCTCTCATGCAAGTTGGTGTTTTAATTATTCTTAAAAAAAGAAAAACAAGGTCGGTGAGAGGATTCCTAACTCCGATATTAAAACTAGACATTTCTCATTCTCAGAAATATGTAATGAAATCATTGCACGTTTGTAGTTGCAAAGTCAATAGTATTTTTTCCCCCTAAAAAAGGTAAATATTGGATAAAAAATATAAGGTTGTTGATATTGCCACTCTTAAATATGATTTACGCACCTATATTTATAAGTTCACCCATTGATAAAATTTAAAATTTGACCATTACTATAGGCACCCATTCAAATTCTAAAAATAACCTTATGAAAATCAACTAATTAATTAATTTTTATATATTGGATTTGTAACCCTAAAAAAAATAAAATATTAAGACACCCAGTTTAATTCAAAAACACCAAATGGGAGTGGAAAGAGAGAGGGGTCCGAAGTGAATGTCAATAGGGAAATCAAGAAGAGGTCTTTATGCATGATGTGTGTGTAGTTGATGCATGTGAATACTGGTTCTTAAAAAAAATAAAATAAAATAAAATTTCTTTAAGTTTCAACTATGTTTGGATTGAAGAAATGGGAAGGAAAGGGTTTTTTTTTTTTTTTTTTCAATGTTATTCTGATTGAGTTTTGATTTGCATTTGACTTTGTAATTTTTTTTTCTTTATGTTCATTCTCTCGCTAATATCTCAATTTAATAAAATGAGTATAAATTAAATAAATAAACATATTTTTGTTCTTGGAATACTCTAACTTTAAGGATTCACCCTTTTTTTTTTCTTTTCTTTTTCCATTAGCTTGATTGTTGGAACAAAATTGGGGTTTAACAATTAATGGGTGTAGATTAATTGTTATAAATGTTATTTTGATTTATTTTTAATTGCTTTAATTTATCCTTATAGGTCTTTTTTTCAAGGATAATTTTATGATAAAAAGTTTTAATAAAATATGGGTGTGGATCATATTTATGGGAT
Source organism: Acer saccharum (assembly GCA_030490815.1). Taxonomy (NCBI): domain Eukaryota; kingdom Viridiplantae; phylum Streptophyta; class Magnoliopsida; order Sapindales; family Sapindaceae; genus Acer; species Acer saccharum. The sequence continues at coordinate 1,641,379 of CM059874.1, read as the reverse complement.
AACAATATAGTTGTCTTATATTTATGTTTTTCAAGGATAATATCACCACCCAAACTATAATAATATAGTTGTCTTAATAGACTATAACAAAAACATTAATGTTTTTTTCATGATGGAACCCACATAGTGATTATGAAATGAATATCAACCAAAGAAGAAATTCCATCATAGTGATTAGTGATCGTAAAATGAATATCAACCAAAGAAGAAATCTAAACGCATTAAATAAATATCAGTAGAATTACAATGACACCTTTCAATTGGTGGGCTTCTCTAATAATTATCTTTAATTTCATTCTTTTTAACAAATAAGTTTTGACAATGAAGTGAGATTACAAATTTTCATTTTTTTAATCAACAGCCAAAACACAAGGAAATTTTTTGTTTTTTTTTTATATACTATATGTGGTGACGGCTACTCAAACCTCCTTTAGCATAAAGCCACATTTGGGCGGTGGTCAGAGAAATTAAGAGTTAAAGGATTTATTAATGTGTAAAAAAATGCTTATTTTAGTGTGGTGTTACAAGGGCATGCAAATCATACATCTCACAATAACATGGTGTTACAAGTGAAAATCATACCATACTTTTATTGTTGAAATTTAGAGAAAATTTGATTTCGTAGAGTGAGAGAGAGAAAGTGAGAAAGTGAGAAAGGGATAGAAAAATAGAAATAAACAAGAAGATGGGGAATGTGAGTTGTACGTGTTAGGTTTTAGCTCATATTCTCAAGTGAACTCAATGTTAACCAAACGAGACTCAACTGATGTGAAGCTTCCTAGAGATGTGGGAAATGTTTGGAAGTTGGAGATGGTGTTTGAGGGAGGTTGGAATACCAAGAAGAACTAAAGAATTGAAGAATGAAGAAAACAGATGTGGGTATCACTGTTGGTTGGACAGCGGTTCCTACAGTGGTACATCATTGTGCCTTACTGTAACACCCCTAAATCCGGGACCCAATGGACCGGGTTGCTACGTGAAACAGAACTTTTAAAAACCTTAATCCATAAATATTCACAATTAGAATCATCAACAATATATCCACCAAAGTACAATACCCAAACCTGATACCATAAATTACACTAAACTGACAGATTCTACCTGTAATTACAACATCAAATAAATTGATTCGTTACAGTACGTATACACATTAAATTAAATCTTCCAACAGTACATATCCAACCATATGCTAATGCAAACCCCATCCATTCTAATCCATGAACTCAATCTGCAAAATGATGGTGACGAGGGGTGAGCCGTCAACTCAGTAAATAAATTCAGGCATAACATGTAAAATAAATAACCTTTGTAAAACCTTTGCGTTCAAAACCTTTCTCATAAACCTTTTGGAAAATATTGATAAAACGGTTGAAGCAATATTTAAAATCATATCTGTTCATATTCTTAAATCATAAAGCAGTTCGTAAAACAGTATAACAATATAAATCAAAAGATCATCTAATAATTATAGTTTAAAACACTGAAATTGGATATTCACCTTATAAAACTAGTAAACCATGTTTTTACAGTATAAACAGTATTCTTTTTATAAACGGTAATCATATAGTTTCACGGTATAAACGGTATTCTTTTTATAAAGCAGTAAGCATATAACTTTACGGTAAAAATGGTATCTTTTTATAAAACAGTAAGCACATAGCTTTACAGTATAAACGGTATTCTTTTTATAAAACAGTAAACATATAGCTTTTCAGTAATAACAGTAAAATTAATATATCAGTTAGCTCATGTTCCATAGTGTCACAATTAACCCGAGTGACGTGGCAACAGTATGTCACAATTATCCGAGTGACGCGGCAACAGTATGTCACAAGTACCCGTGTGACGCGGCAATAACAGTATGTGTGCACACAGAATCCCAGCTGGGTCAATATCAATAACGGCAACTACGGAACAATGAGCCAAAACAGTTTTTTAAATTCACATATATTTAAATCAGTAGTATTTTCATATAACAGTATAAACGGTAGCGGTAGCATTTTTATATAACTATCGGCACCATATAACAGTAGTATTTTAGTAAAACTATATGAGTTTAAATAATAGTTATCAAAAGGTATTTGACAGTATATAAGAAATAGATCAATTTCAAAACAGTTTATGTACAAGTCTTAAACAACGTAAATACTTGATCAAAGCCAGTAATATCTTTAACAAATATAATAGAGTAAAATACAATAAAGAAAACAGTGATTTTGGTGATTTCAAACGTAACACACCATGAATAAATTTACTTACCTCAAATACGTACAAATCCGCTTTAGCTTTATAAATTCAAGAATCACTCACCTAGCAAGTATTACATTTGATTCACTGTCATAATCTCATCATAACAGCCATTTAAATCAACATAAGCTTCACACATATTGAACTAAACTTAGAAATCTAATTTCCAGCTATAATCACAACTAACCACCCTCTGATCAATGATTTGTAATTAATTCTATACAACTCCAAATATTATGAAATTTGACATGGATGGTCTAGACATATAGGAAATACTACAGTAAAATTATCAATTTAATCCATGATCATTTGAATATGCAAATATCCATTCCTTTCCCGTTTTTCTCAAATCTATCCACACTACAAGAAAATATGGCTTTCTTGATAGTTTTTTGTTGACAGTTAAAAACTGTCAACAATCCTTGACAGTTTTTAACATTGTTGACAGTTAAAAACTGTCAACAAATAACTAATATTTTTTTTTAATATATTTATATATATTATTTAATATATTAATATATAATAATATAATATATATAATACACATATATATTATATATAATACATATAATAATATATATTATATAATATAATATATAGTATATAACATATTATATAATATATATAATAATAATATATTTATATAATATAATACATATATATTAATATATTAATATTATATATATTATATAATATAATATATATAAATATATATAATATACAGTACATAACATATATATATATATATTATATATATATATATAACAATAATATATTTATATAATATAATACATATATATTAATATATTAATATTATATATATTTTATAATATAATGTATATGTAATAATATATAATATATATTATAGTATAATATATATAATATATATAATAATATAATATAATATATAAATACATATATATATATATAATATTATATATATATATAATAATAATAATAATAATAATATATTATTTTTGGAAAGGAGGGTATTTTTGGAATGGAGTTGGAGCATGTAAGGATTCCCTTTAGTTGATTGGCTTATTTCGTGGGCAAACCACATGTTGGGTTTGGTTGTAAGGGTAGTCTAGGTGATTAGTTGAAGATCAAAGACTCTTTCCAAGACCTCAAGAGGACAAGCACCAAAGGTATATCTAGTGCTTACTTTGCCTTGAAGAGATATAGTTGCACACACACACAACATGCATAACTCTTATTCTTGAATGTTGTGTTTATATTTTGTGTGCATTGTGCTTTATTGATTATTCAATATCTCTTCAAGCATTTAATTGATTGCATCTTGTTCTATGAAATGCTATGACATGATAGGCATTATGATGCATTCAATACCCACACATGCACTTCATGTATGTTAGCTTTAAGTGTGGTATAATTCGTTTCCCGAAGGATGTTTGGAAACGTCCGTGCTTGCACGATGGTGTGCATGTCTTAGCACGATGGTTAGCCACTTGAGAAGGTCTCATTCTTCTCTTGGATAAGTGGTAGTTTTGGTTTGGTTGTTTGGAGTAAGTGTCTAGTTTCAAAAGATTGGATTTCAATGTTTTAAATGTTTTTCAAAACTGACCTTTGTATGGTCTTGTGACCATAACTTTTTATAAAAAGATTGAATTTGAGTTTTGTAAAATTCTGGGAAAACTAGACACCCATACCTTTCCAACAATATATTATTCGTAATATTTCATGACCGTTTGGATTGGTTTTGAAAATTCCAAAGTGACCACTAAAACAGGGCATCACAGCTGTGATCCGAATCTGACCATTGGTCACTCAATTGACCATAACTTTTTCTATAGACATCAAAATGTCATTCCATAAATTGGAGTAGAAAGTAGACTTCTATACCTTTCCAACGATATATCATATGAAAGGTTTCGATGTTGTTTGGTCATGATTCGGTGCGCTCAAATATTGAGCTTTGCTGTGGCGGATTTCTACGGGCCATGACCGCAAAACAAGGGCGCAGAAAAGGGACCAGAACGTCAGGTCAATTCTGCGCCCTCAATTCTGCTAGCACGGGCAGCAGAATAGGCCACCGATTTGGCCCATAAAGTTGGGACAAAATTGTCTTTTCACCCAACCTTTTTCACTCTCTATAAATACATCCTTATCTCTGGTTCAAAACACAAGTCTTGCATTCTAAGAACCCTAGAGAGATATTTAGAGAGACTTGAGAGAGAAAGCTTAAAGATCATATCTTTATCTCTCTAAACCCATTCCCATATGCATAAATCTTCATCTAAGCATCATCTAGGTTCATCTAGCATGTGCTAATGCATGGGTCTTCTTCAACACACATGGTATGATTTGTTGAACACTTTTATCTTAAATAATTAGTGTTTCTACTTATCAATTTTATCTCATTTATTACTTGTATGTGTTTAGATTAATTTCTACATACATGATTGAGATTATGTGTTGATTGGGTTATTTATGTTAGCTAGGTTTTCATGCCTATTTTATATCTAGCTAATTAATCTCATTATATGATTGAGATTATTTTTGATAGCTTAATTGATTAGGTCATTATTGCCTAAAAGCTATGCCATAAACATTCCTGTGTGATTTATTTATAACTAGGTTGATAAATTGTTTTTTAATCAACTAGTTAATCTTTTGAATGTTTGTGGGTTTTTTGTGATAGCTTTGTATCTAGGATTGGTTATCCTTTACTTAGCTAAAGTTGTATACCATGACATATAGCTATATGTGATATCTAGGATTGATTATATTGTCATCTTATAATCCTAGGTAAGCATCTAGAGTATCCTAGCTCTTATTGCAATATTTGGATATCATTGCATATTCACATAGGGTTGTGCATCTCTTTTGAGAGATTTAAGTCTTGTGTGATTGACCGGGATTAGGTAGGACACCGGGAATAGGTGGTCACATAAGCAATTGGACTAGAGCCAATTTTAAAGGCCTGAGTGGTAGAAGTGGGGGGTTATTAACCGGAGTGTTAGATGAGGTCTACATAGGTTGTAAACTCCATTTCAATTAGTGGATTTCGAGGTCTGAGTGTGGCGCACTAAACAGCCCGTGGTTTTTTCCCGTGAGGGTTTCCACGTAAACATCAAGTGTCATTTATTATTTCCTCATCTTATTACACTTGTATGTATTTTTGACTTGCTAGGGGTATTTTCGTAAAATTGACATGCACGCGAAAATTGGGTAATAATTAGATAAAATCTATTCACCCCCCCCTCTAGCTTTATAAAGTAAACGCACCTTGAGAACGTATTCCTTTCAGAGTATATGAGGGTATTTATGGAATAAATTTTTTAGTTTGGAATGGAAGGGCATTCCATTGGTTTTGGATAAAATGCCCATTCAACCAAAATAGTCAAATCCCTATTCCAATGGAATCATTATTCCATTGCATCTTAACAAACCAAACAAATGGAATGACTTTCTTTCCATTCCATTCCATCCAACCAAACATGGCCTATAGGAGACTTGTGACATCAATTGTAATAAGCATGATTTGGAATACAACTCTCATTACAAAGGAGATATTTCTCAACATGCATCTTGAAATTTAATGAACAAATGTAAGACTCAGATTACTAATTTATATGGGTAATTACATTATTAATGTGTCTCTTCGTATGAAACAAGAGAGTGCAAAATAAATAAACAATTTTTTTTAAAATTATTTTTTTGAATTTTTTGAAAGAAAATGATTTAAAAGTAAATTTATTAAATTTAAAATTTTACTTATCTAATATTGGTTTGCCCAAAAACTGATATCTTATTGTAAAATAAATCTATATCAGGATTTTGTTTGGTGTTGAAAATAGGAAGTAAAAGTTTAAAAAAATTATTAAAGAAAAAAAAAATTATATATTATGAATGTTTTATAATATAATATATATTATATATTATTTAATATAATAATATATAATATTTATATATTATATTCTATATTATATAAATATTATAAATATATATTATTATATTATTATTAGATGTGATTTGCTATAAATATATATATTATATAAATAATATAAATATATAATATATATTATTTAATATATATATATATATTATATTATATTATAAAACATTCATAATATATAATTTTTTCATTATCTTTAATAATTTTTTAAAACTTTTACTTCCTATTTTCAACACCAAACAAAATCCCGATATGAATTTATTTTACAATCAGATATTGGTTTTTGGGCAAACTAATATTGGATAAGTAAAATTTTAAATTTAATAAATTTACTTTTAAATCATTTATTTTTAAAAAATTCAAAGACATAATTTTTTAAAAATTGTTTATTTATTTTGCACCCTCTTGTTTCATACTAAGAGACACGTTAATAATCCAATTACCTATATAAATTAGCAATCTAAGTCTTACATTTGTTTATTAAATTGCAAGATGCATGTTGAGAAATATCTCCCATGTAGTGAGAGTTGTATTCCAAATCATGCTTATTACAATTGATGTCACAAGTCTCCTATAGGCCATGTTTGGTTGGATGGAACAGAAAGAAAGTCATTTCATTCGTTTGGTTTGTTAAAATGCAATGGAATGGTGATTCCATTGGAATGGGGATTCCATCCAAAAACCAATGAAAAGTCATTCCATTCTAAACTAAAATTTATATTCCATAAATACCCTCATATGCCCCAACTCCATTACAAAAATACCCTCAGCTCCTTTCAAAAAATAATATATTATTATTATATATTATATTATTATATGTATTATAAAATATATATATATATATATATGTATTATATATTATATTATATTATTATATATTAATATATTAAATAATATATGTTATATATTTATATTATATATATTGTATAATATTTTTATATTTATATATGTATTATTATTATTAAATAATATATAATTATATATGTAATATACTTTTATATTTTATTATTATTATCCATAATATATCATGCTATTATACATTAATAATTAGGGGTATTTTGATCAAAATACAGTTAACTCCATTTCATTATTTTGTTAACAAAACAAAATAATACTGATTCAGAGACTAATTCTAAAGTTCCAACCAAACAACAAACTTAGTTTTCCTTTCCTTTGCATTCTCATTTTCATTCCCATTACCATTCCACCATATAACTAAACGTGACCATAGAGTATTGACCAACAACTCGACTATATATATTTAAAAAAATATAATTTTATTAAAAGTTTTAATAAATATTTTTAAATATATGTTTGTCGTGGAAATTAGAATTTTAATTAATTGAATAAATTTAAATTTATATAACAAGGTTTAATTTCTAACAACTCATATAGTTTATATATAAATATTGTTCAATTGTAAACATATAAGAGTTTTAGTCAAGTGGTAAAGACTTGAACTTGAGACCTTTAATTGTTATTATTATCACAGGTGGTGGCAGCAGCGGGTGGTCCGGCGACGGTCCGACAGCCGACAGTGATCCGGCGGCTGGTGGTGTGGCGGTCCAGTTGCCGGGGGGGGGGGGGGGGGGGGGGGGGGTGGTGGTGGTGATCCGACGGTCGGATTGTGTGTAAATATATATAAAAAAAATAAAATATATATATATATATATTCTTGACAGTTAAAAACTGTCAAGGTAATTCTTGACATTGGCTTCCTTGACAGTTTATAAAACTGCCAAGGAAGCCTTTCTTGACAGTTTTTAACTGTCAAGAAAGGCATAATTTTCTTGTAGTGCCAGCAGAGAATGAGATCCGACCTTTGTCCATTCCGAAAATCATAACAATATTTCTACACGTCTAAAAATCATGAAACTTTACATAATAATACTAGACATATACATCTACCTTCATATAAATTCCCATAATTTTCCCACATGAATAACCAACCCAAAACAGTTTTACGAAATCTGACTGGTCTAGTAAAAACAAGATCTTCAACTATCTCTTTAATGATCCGAAAATCTAATTAAAATCTTGCTAAGGATCATGAACTATGAAATGAATATTAATCAATCCTATACATGCTTATTCTCATAAATGATCCATAAAATCAATTTAACATATCTAAGAAATCCTTGACAAGAGAACAACTTACCTAGCACCAATATCTTCCAACCAATGTTGATACCAAGCTTCTGCCTAGATCTGTTCGGAGCCACCGATCTCATTACCGGGAAATCCGATTGACATCTCCACCGTCCAGGACGTATTCACGTGTGTGATGAACACGTCCTCAAAAATTGAGCTCGATCGGACCACAAATCGACCTCCAAAATGACCCCAGAAGAAATCTGGACAGTGACTCAAGGAAAACCCAACACAACTCTCTATCTCCTTTCTTTCTCCTTTCTTTCTTTCTTATTTTCTTCACCGAGCCTCTCCCTCTCTCTCCTCATTTCCTTTCTTATCTATATATATAATTTAGTAAAATGGAACCTCACATTGACACGTGTCGCTATTAGGGAGCATTAGATTTGAATGCATTAATCTATATAATATAATTTTCTATATTAGTAATTTTGTTTTTTTTTTTTAATAAATTGAAAAATTCTATTAAAGAAGTAATAAATAATAATAATTGTTTTGAGTATCATCAATTGAAGGGGTAACTTTTGGGTGTTCAATACTAATAAACTGATATAATTTTAATATTGAATTTTTTTTAATAAATTGAAAAATTATATTAAAGAAGTAATAAATAATAATATAATTGTTTTAAGTATCATCATAACTTATAGGTTTTCAATTCTAACTTTTGGGTGTCCAATACCAATAAACTGATATAACTTTTGATCTTACCCAAACAATTCCTATATATAAAGACAAGCATGATGGCCGTGTAGAGAAACAAAAAGCTACCCAATTATTATGGGTAGGTTTAGACACCAAAGAACAAGGCTCAGGTTATGCAACTCTCAATTGCTACATAGATGATAGAGCACATCCATCACTGAGGTATGCAAAAATGGTCATATCTATTTGATAGAATTACTATGTATAATTGTATATTGTTAATGTTCAAATCGTTGTTTGTTGGTTTTTTTAAAAAATGATTTATATATAGAAGTTGTTAGGCGAATCGACAACCAGCCACCACCCCGACGGTTACCTTATTTAGCCGTGAACCAATTCACGTCGTAAACCACTTGCCACTAGGCCCACCACCATGAAAAAACGAATAGAGATTATACGGAGGAAGAGAGTATATATGGGGAGAAGAGGCTTGAGAAAGAGAAAGAGAGATGGAGGTTTTGAGAGAGAAACAAATTAAAATTAATAAGAAAAGTATAGGTAGAAAAATGAGGAATGAAGAGATACGGGCACAAGATTGAAAAAATGATGAGAGAGTGAGATAAACGTGGTAATTAATACACCACATGATTTATTTATTTTTTTGTTAATTTAATTTAATTCTTTTTTTTTAAAGAAATGTATTCAAATTTAATATAGCATTAAACAGATTTAAAATGTTGAAACTACTCAATATGTGTCTATATTTCAAATGATAAGTGCACCTGTTATTGAGATAAAAATTGATAATTTGGCTTTTAATTCAACTGTTAAATTTAATTTATAAACCCAAAAAGTCTCTTCTCATGCATATTTTGTTTTAAAATGAAATTTACATATATATTTTTTACAGTTTTTTTTTTCTTTTCTATTTTTAAGCTTTTTGTTTCCTTTTCTTTTTGGTTTTTTAATATGTATTAAATACCCATTAAATACACAATGATTATATTCAAAAATAAATGTTTCTGAATTTTAATTATTTTTATAAATGGTAATAAATATATATTTTTCAAAACAAATTAAATTATCAATTGTGATACCAAATTAATGGTACTCCGTTTTTTATGGAATTAATGGTAAAATTTTTAAAAAATATCAATGGTAATATATTAATGTAATACCAAAAAATTAAAATAATAATATTTAATCAAATATTAATGGTAACACATTAAAGACATTAATTCAATGGATTTTTTTTCTAAATATATGAAATTCACTAACAATATTTTTTATAAATGGTAATAAATAAATATTTTTTTAAGCTAATAAGAAATAAATCCACTACTCTTTGCATATTCATAAAAGTCTTTAACTTTTTATTTTTTTTATTGAATCATCTATGAGAACGTTGCATGAAAAAAAAAAGTTCTAGAAATATGAGTATATTATAAAGATGGAATGTCTTCAGAAAATAAGTGTAGAAAAATAAATTATTTTATGACAATAACCTCCATGATTTTTATTTTTTTTAATAAAAAAATTTGAATACCTATACAAATGTTTTTATAATAAACTTTTTTCTAAATTTTTTTTTTATAAAAATGGTATTTCAGAGTAAATTGGGGTGTATTTAGAGGTTTTAAAAACAACTTTTTTTTTTTTTAATTTATTTTTTTTTACGGTTTTTTATTCTTTCTATTTTAACCCTCCTGTTATCTTTTCTATTAAATATGCATTAAATACACTATGATTTTTTCCAGAAATAAATGTTTTTGAATTTAATTATTCTTATAAATGATAATAAATAAATATCTTTCAAAACAAATTAAAATATAAGTTGTAATATCAAAATAATCGTAATTAGTTTTGTATGGAATTAATGGTAAATTTTAAAAACATATTAATGGTTAATGGTAATATATTAATGATGACATAACAAAAAATTAAAATTATAAGTTTTAATCAAATATTAATGGTAACACTTTAAAAACATTAATTATTACAAACCTTTCTTTACCGGTTTACCATTCTTCCAAAAAATTTACAAATAAAAAAAATTCAAATCTCTACTAAGATGTCAACACTACTAGAAGTAAAATATTTGTGAATCATTTGTCATCAATGTTTTTCTTCAATCACATTCTCACCATGTGATACAATCATACAGACAGTAGTGGAGTTAAAAATGATTGGGGTAATATCACATGTTTCTATAAAAAAAAAAAAAAAAGTGAGAGTTTGAAGGGAAAAAAAAAAGGTGGCTAGAGAAGACTTTTATGAAGATTCAAATAGTAGTGGAGTTATTTTTGTAGTATTTAAAAAAAAAAAAAAAAATTATTTCTTACCCTTTATAAATAAATTAAGAAGGACAATGCTTGGGTATTGACCCTATCAATGGAGTTTTGGCACGTGGTATATTTTGGAAGAATGCAAAGAGATAAATGTAAAAGTGAAAGAAAAAATGCCACGTGCCAACACCCCATTAGTGGGTCAATATATTAGGTACCGATCGGTCAGTACCCAAGCATTATCCAATTAATAATGAATTTCATACATTTTAAAAAAAGAATCTGTTGAATTGAATGCAATATTTAATGTTTTTAATTTGTTACCATTAATATTTTATTAAGACTATTATTTTAAATTTTTTGGTATGTTATTATTAATATATTGACATTTATATGTTTGTTAAATTTACCATTAACTCCTTAAAAAAACACAGATTACCATTAATTTGATATTTTCCTTTATTTTATTTGAAAAATATTTAATATCATTTATAATAATAATTAAAATTAAAAAACATTTATTTATGGAATTAATTATAGTGTATTGAATGCATATTTGATACCTTCTAAAAAAACTAAAGAGTAGTGCTATTGGCAACCCACTAATGATCTAATAATGCCCCATTTTTTAAAATTCAAAAATTTATTTGATTTCTTTTTCCAAAACTACCATTTTTATTATCCTTCAAACTTAACTCACTCCATAAAAAAATGCTCTCTCTCTTCATATCTAAATTTTAGATTTTTGTTGGGTTTTTAAAAAAGTTACATTTTTTAAAAAACAAAAACAATACATAAGCACTAAAATTATGTAGATTTTTTTTTTTTTTTTTTAATGAAAACAATACAAACACCTATTGGCAGAGAGAGGGGAGGGAGGAGAGATGAGAGAGAATAGATTATATCCTTTTAAACACCGATTGAGAGAGAGAGAGAGAGGGGATGAATGGGAGTTAAGCTTTTGTATTGTTTTTGTTTAAAAAAAAATGTAACTTTTTAAGAGGAATGTTACTTTGACCAAAGATAGTGCCTAAATCTAATACAATTTAAATGAATGGATTACAATGATGACTTCTTAAAAACCTAGCAAACCGTACAATTTTGATAGAGAGAGAGAGAAAGCAGTTTTTTATGGGGTGAGTTAAATTCGGAAGATAAATATAAAAGGTAGTTTAGGAAAGAAATCAAATAACATTTTGAATTAAAAAAAATGGGGCATTATTAGATCATTAGTGGGTTGCCAATAGCACCACTCAAACTAAAAAGAAAAGAAAACAAAAAAGTTAAACTTAGAAAGAAATTAAATTCTTTTAAAAAAATCTAGATATATTCCCTAAAGAAGACTGGTCATAGAAAAATTAAGGGGGTAAACTATTTTAAATTTCTGTTATAAAAATTGAAAAAAATAAAAATTAGAACTCGGGTAAAATTCAGGTATGAATACCGGATATCTGGTTGGGTATTTTCAGGTCAAGTACCTGGATTACAAAATCCAGATTTTTCTCGAGTGGATATCTGAACTGTCAAAACCTAGGTACTCGGACGGATCCGGATACATACCATTGAAACAATCATAATCCAAGAGTCAAGATTTGTGTCTCACACACACACACACATATATATCCTTTATAATATTATTGATAATTATTTATCTTTTATCACTCTTTTTATTAAACTAATTTAATATTTGACTAAATACATTCTTATTAATAAAAAAGCTTTATTATCAAAATATCTATACTCTCAAGGTTGTTTTATTTGTAATAATCAATTGTTTGCATTTTCCATTAATTTTGTAATTTTAATAACGTGTTCCAAGTGATTTTGGTATTATTGGAAGTATTGGAAGTAAGTGTTTATATATATATATATATATATATATAATTAAAAGCATTTTATTTTGTAAATGTATTCTCTATCTTACACAGTTCAACATGCAGTTAACTCAAGAAACTATCTATCTATCCAATTGGATACAAGAGCAAGAATGCGCGAAAGATCAAATCTCCATTTACTTGGCTTTTGTGGAGATCAATTCTCTTTACGTTGGATGGGAGGTGAACATGATTGTCAGTTTTTCGAGACAAATATGTTATGTGTTTTATGTGCTTACATCCTAAAGATAAATTCATTGACATGATTATAAATTTATTATTTTTTAAAGTATTAAACTTCAATTTTTTTTCTTATATGGGTGATGCATATGGGCAAGTAAGACAATATCATGCATAGAAGACCAAATTGGGTATCACCAAATTAATTGATCTAAAAACATTTTATTATCCTGGGAACGAGTATCTTATAGATGACACGTGTGTATTTGTTGTGGAGATTTTCATTATCAAAAGTAATTTTACGGTGCAAAATTTAAAAATGATGAATCAGCCTGCTACTTATTATTATTCTTGGGAAGTTACTAAATTTTCAACTAAACTTAATGAATTTCATAGGTCCAAATCATTTGAAAGCTATAAGTTGTAAATACATTTTCTTTTTTAATCTAAATATAATATATAATAACGGAACTCCAACTTGCCATATATGTAAATCCGTTGACAACGCGTTTTAATTTACAATACCCGCACATCGTGCGGGCTACCAACTAGTATTTTCTATTTCTTTATCATTCTTTTGCCACATCAATAGTCGACCATCATTTATTGCCACCTAACCCACATGTCTCCAACACTTGCCACTTTTCCTTATATCACTTCATGATTCATGCCTTAGAGCATCTCCAATGCTATTATGCATTTGGAGAAAATGGAGTGCCACATAGGATAGATATTAAAAAAGTTAGAAAAACTCTCTCCAATGCTATTATCTAAGTTTAATATGGAGATGATGTGTCAAAAAAAAAGTTAGAGAATATGGAGTTGGGTTTCTAATTCTAGAAACTCTCTTAGAAATACTGACTAGGATTTTAACTTTTTCTACCAATAAGATTAAAGCTTTCTAACTATTTCCACCAATAAGATTAAAGCTCATTTAATTATAAAATAAAAGAGGAGAGAGAGTGTAATAATTATTTTATTATGATTGGTCAAAAAATGGATTCATATTTAACTTTAGATAATTGCATTGGAGATGTGAATATGCATTTCTTTAAAAAAATTTTGTAAGGTTCCCATTTGTTGATTGGCTCATTTCGTGGACAAACCACATATTGGGGATTCTTTGTAAGGGTAGCTTAAGTGTAGGTGTTATTGCTAAGGCCCTTTGAAGACCTCATTCTTGATAAGCACCGAAGGTAAATCTCTTTGTGCTTATTTGTCTTGAAGAGATAGTTGCACACACTCACAACTCATGCATATGTTTAATCCTTATATGTTGTGTGTCTTATTTGTGTGCTTTAATGTTCATTAACATCTCTTCTTGCATGTTAGTTTGATTGCATCTTGCATATCCAATTGCCTTGTCATGCTTAGACTTAGGTTTGCATTTTTGCATTGGGCGCTCCCAAAAGCGCTCTACAGAAGCGCTGTACGAACAGCCCCCGTTGGGCGTTGTATAGACCTGATCGATTTAATTCGGTCACTGTACGAGCGTTGTACAAAGCGCTGTACAGGGCGCTCTACGTAGAGCGCCCCTCTGTTTTCTCGTGAGAACAGAGCAGGGGCGCTGTACAGAAGCGCCCTACGTACAGCGCCCAAGGCAAATATGAGGCCAACTTATCAAAACGACCACACTTTGATTTGGCCCCCTATATATATGCCACTTTGACTTTAGGTCAATAACAAGAGTTCATATTCAGATTTCATTCTTAGGATATTTTTCAAAGAGAAGAAAAATTCCAAGAACTCATTTTTATTAACTCAAACACTTTTTCATGATCATCAATCATCATCTAGCATCATCTTAGATCATCTAGATGTCATATTGCATGGATTCTTCATCATACTTTGCTTGGTAAGCTTTTCACTAATATCTTACATATTTTGTGTTTCTCTTAACAAGCAATCTCAATTAATTACTTGTATGTTATTTTCTATACTTTGGATACAAGTTTGAGATTAGTGTGATGTATGTTTGAGAAGTTGTATTGTGATAGCTAATTAGGTTTTGTGCTTAATCTTGATTAGCTAAACTATTTGACATGTCATTTAGTTTTGATATCTAGGATTGTTCTAATTGCATATTAATCATCTTAGATAAGCATATAGGGTTTCCCTTGCTCTATGTTGCATTTGGATATTCATATATTCACTTAGGGTTGTTATTCTCTTCATAGAGAAAGTAAGTCTTGTGTGTAGCATCCGGGATTAGGTTGCTTAGATCGCAAGCAAATTGGACTAGGTTCACTCATACCGGGATTAGGTAGGTGTGTGATTACTTCTGGGATTAGGTTGTAATCGTTTTACACATTTAGTGGATTCGAGGTTCGAGTGTGGCTTACTTACTAGCCCATGGTTTTTCCCATGAGGGTTTCCACGTTAAAATCAAGTCTTATTTAATTTCCGTATTTTATACTTGATTTGTTGCTTTATCTAGTTAGGGGTAAATTCGTAATTTTATCTTAATACGAAAAATTGGGTAATAAGTTTAAAATCTATTCACCCCCCCTCTAGATAGTTTTATACACACCGTGTTATAATTTGTTTCAAATTTCAAAAGTGGGCCCATAATAAATAGAAATGTTGATGTGACACTATTTAGAAACTCAAAAATGCATATTTGCATTGGAGATGCTCTTATGTTTTTACTCTTTTCACACTTATTTCTCTTCTCTCTCCAAACTTAACGTTAAGATTTAATATCCAATACCTCAAAACATCCATATGATGATATTCTACTCTCATTTAATAAATGAAGCCACGATGTCCATATCTATAAATGAAGTCTTCTATCGATTAACAAATGAATACCACCAAACTATCGAGGATAGACTATGCTATATAATCGTACTCATTGATAACTCAAATGATAACACTTGCAACCATAAGTCCATCATTTATCTCAGGATTAAGATAGACTCTTTGATTGTCCTGATAATGAAAAGACTTTTATCTACTGACGGTTCTAAATAAAGTATTTCATTGTGATCCAGTTCAATGCACCTAGTGCACTAGATCTTTTACTCAAAGCCACTTTGATGATTTTAGACTCATCATAACACATTTGATCCCACTCAAATGCCAGTAAAAGAATCTACAACTTTAACAAGATAAAGGTGCCCAACATTTACCTTAAGTTGTGAACATTATTCAAGACTAACTAAAGAATTGTGTCTACCTCATACATATCCAGATGTACGAACAATTCTTCTTTTCTCACAGTCTTTTGACCTTATGATTATTTACTTTTGACAATTATAATAATTAAACTATAAATGCTATAAGATTTGTTAAACCAGAAATCACATTATTAATATGAATAGATTGTCAAAAACACTATTACACTCTTGCTATTGAGCATAATCCTAACACGGATATCTTATCTGGAAAAATCGAATAGGGTGCAAAGTCGCTCATGCCATGTTTCACTTATAAAGTTGGATATAGTTACTCTTAAATTGAAATCAATAATCTCTATATCCTTGCTTTTATCATGACATTGGTGAAATTGGTTTGAATTCTTATTAGAAACCTTTGCCATTTGCTTTGCCAAATACCATTGTATTTTGGACTTGAATGCTATATGTCTTGTATGCAAAGCATGTTGGATTCACACATTTTCTCAAATAAATCTCCCTGTTTCTCTCCAATTAATTGAGATGCATAAAGTGACTTATATTGATTATGCAAATATCTTGCATGCTACTATCTCTCGTTGCTATGAGTGACCCGGTTGGGGACTACTCCTTTGCCTATATCATGACAAAAAGGGGGAGTAGGAATGGTAAGGGGAGTTGCAAATTGTAGTAGCAATTGTGCTTGTTGGGGAGAATATTCATTGAGGGGGAGTAACCCGTTGAGGGGAAGCATTGCATACACATACATTTCATAATATTGTGCCTAAACTTTTAAATTGCAAATGCTTGTTTTGTTTTCACTTGATTAATCTCACACTTTACTTGTTTTGGAAATGTTAGAAACTTTAATTTCAGGGGTTGATTGTTCTACAAGAGATTGAAGACTTGAAGTTTTATTTTCTCATCTCTTTGTATTGTAGAAAATCTTTGTTGTCCCGTAGTTTCTATTTTTTTTTGTGAGGATTCAATGTGAGTGGTGGTTTTGTCATGAAATAGCCAAAGGGGGAGATTGTAAGGTTCCCATGTGTTGATTGGCACATTTCGTGGACAAACCACATGTTAGGGTTCTTTGTAAGGGTAGCCTAGGTGTTGGTAGGTTTGTTCAAAGCCCTTTGAAGACCTCGTCTTGATAAGCACCGAAGGTAAATCTCTATGTGCTTACTTGTCTTGAAGAGATAGTTGCACACACTCACAACTCATGCATATGTTTAATCCTTGTATGTTGTGTGTCTTATTTGTGTGCTTTAATGTTCTTTAACATCTCTTCTTGCTTGTTAGTTTGATTGCATCTTGCATATCCAATTGCCTTGTCATGCTTAGACTTAGGATTGCATTTTTGCATTGGGCGCTCCCAAAAGCGCTCTACAGAAGCGCTGTACAGACCTGAACGATTTAATTCGGTCACTGTACGGGCGCTGTACAGGCGCTGTACAAAGCGCTGTACAGGGCGTTGTACATACAGCGCCCCTCTGTTTTCCCGTGAGAATAGAGCAGGGGCGCTGTATAGGCGCTGTACAGAAGCACTCTACGTACAGCGCCCAAGGCAAATTTGAGGCAAACTTATCAAAACGACCACACTTTGGTTTGGCCTCCTATATATATGCCACTTTGACTTTAGGTCAATTAAGAGAGTTCATATTCAGATTTCATACTTAGGATATTTTTCAAAGAGAAGAAAAATTCCAAGAACTCATTTTTAATTACTCAAACACTTTTTCATGATCATCAATCATCATCTAGCATCATCTTTGATCTTCTAGATGTCATCTTGCATGGATTCTTCATCATACTTTGCTTGGTAAGCTTTTCACTAATATCTTACATATTTTGTGTTTTTGTTAACAAGCAATCTCAATTAATTACTTGTATGTTATTATATATATTTTGGATACAAGTCTGAGATTAGTGTGATGTATGTTTGAGAAGTTGTTTTGTGATAGCTAATTAGGTTTTGTGCTTAATCTTGATTAGCTAAACTATTTGACATGTCATTTAGTTTTTAATATCTAGGATTGTTCTAATTGCATATTAATCATCTTAGATAAGCATATAGGGTTTCCCTTGCTCTATGTTGCATTTTGGATATTCATATATTCACTTAGGGTGTTATTCTCTTCATTGAGAAAGTAAGTCTTGTGTGTAACTTCCGGGATTAGGTTGCTTAGATCGCAAGCAAATTGGACTAGGTTCACTTATACCGGGATTAGGTAGGTGTGTGATTACTTCCAGGATTAGGTTGTAATCGTTTTACACATTTAGTGGATTCGAGGTTCGAGTGTGGCTTACTTACTAGCCCGTGGTTTTTCCCGTGACGGTTTCCACGTAAAAATCAAGTGTTATTTAATTTCCGCATTTTATACTTGATTTATTGATTTATCTATTTAGGGGTAATTTTGTAATTTTGATTTAACACGAAAAATTGGGTAATAAGCTTAAAATCTATTCACCCCCCCTCTAGATAGTTTTATACACACCGTGCTATAATTTGTTTCAGGCCGGTTATCTGTATCGATGCTACCCACTTGAAGGCTAAGACTAGGGGTGTTTTGTTAGTTACGGGGTGCAAAGACGGAAACGGGATGATATACCCTTTGGCATTTGGGTTTGCAAACTCTAAATGTACAAAGTCTTGGACTTGGTTTTTGAAGAAACTCCGTAAAGGGATCCAAAATCCGGACCGTGTCATGTTAGTATCGGATCGGCACAATGGTATATTCAATGCAATGGAAGCCTTATTCCCAGATGCAGCACATAGGATTTGTGTATACCACTTGGCATAAAATTTTAAAAGATTTTGCAAGCAGAGGGATGATGTGATGTGGCTTTACTACTGTGCTGCGTATGCATACCGTATCGAGGACTTTGACCATTTCATGGGTGAGTTGAAAGAAACCTGTCCTAAGATTTATGATGAGCTCCTGGCTGTTGGGGTAGAGAAGTTTTCACGTGTACATAGCCCTAGAAAAAGGACCTCTTTTATGACCACCAACATTGCCGAGTCAATGAATTCTTGTCTAGTTGCGGTTCGAAAATTGCCTATCATAGCAATGGCGGAATGTATCGGAGATTTGTTGCAAAGGTGGTTCTACGATCATCGAACAAATGCATGTGAAATGTCTACATACTTGACAACATTTGCAGACGAACACATCAAAGCTTTGACAGATACAGCGAATAAGTCTGAGATTCACCCCATTCACCACAAAACATTTAAGGTAGACGACAAATGGATTCCTAGAATCATCGACCTTGAAAACAGTTCTTGCTCATGCCGTCAATGGGATTTAGATGAGTTGCCGTGTTCTCATGCAATGGCGGTTGCTAGGTATGCTTCCCGATCTTTTAAGCATGTACATTTATCTGTTATGTTTTATTTTACAAGCTTTAAATTGTGTTTGTTGGTGTGTTATGGCCTAGGTTCAAAGGTACGTCAATCAACTCAATGGCTTCTGACCGTTACACAATAGGATATCTTAAACATGCTTATAAAATGGCTGTGAACCCTGTTCTGAATCCCAAATCTTGGGACATTCCTGATGCAATCCGGAACCGTATTGCATTACCATGGAAGAGAAAAAAGCTGCCAGGAAGACCAAAGAAGTTAAGGATACCATTCACCGGGGAGAAAAGAAAGTTACAATCTTGTTCAAAGTGTGGAAAAAAAGGACACAATACATCAGCTTGTCCAGAACCATCATCTAGCACAAGTAAACCAGCCAAAAAACTCCGATCATGTGGCATATGTAAGAAAGAAGGTCACAACAGACTAAAGTGCCCGGACAAGCCACTTGAGCCTACCTTGACTGACACGAACGAAGAGATTGCCGCTGGGCCTACAGTGTAAGCGTCTTGGGTGGGTATTGAACCAAAATAATTATTGGCTGCTGATATTGCTGTTTTTATTAGCTTGGACTGTTGTTATTGATCTTAAAAACAGAAGATCAGTTAAGCCCATGAGTAATGTTTTAGGCCTGAGAACAGTTCCTAGGCCCAAACTAATTTGTTCCTAGGCCTATAAATTCTTTCTCAGGCTCAGTTGTCTGTCGTTGCCACGTCATCATTCGTCATCGGTATTGGTGCTAATAAGAAGGAACTAAGCCCAGGAACTGTAAGGCCTAGGAATAACTTCTAGGCCCATGGTGTATTTAATTTTGATTTAAATATAATTTTTTAAAAATTTCTTTTTTTTATCCGATTGCATAAGATGTTTTTTAGAAGCGGTCTGCACCTATCATAATTGATTTAGGAAGTGTAAATGTAACAAGGGAGATCGATTGAAGCAACGAGATAAACTTACAAGTTTTTGAAAGAACTCTTAGGCACTTATGGGTTTATATTTGAAAGGGTTGTTTACTAAAGGTGTGTAATGGGTAGGGACGTACTTGTTCGACTGTTCGATGATCTTGAAACTTCACGTACATATTTCCATTGATACCCTTCATCGTTGGACCGTGCCGATCGTTGAGATTATTGTGGGGCCCTCAGAATTTCCTATACGGACCAAAACTGTAGGGCCTAGGAACTGTTCCTAGGCCCAACATAATTTGTTCCTAGGCCTGTAAACTCTTTCCCAGGCTCAGTTATGTGTTGCTACCACGTCATCATTCGTAATCGGTATTGGTGCAAAAAAAGGAACTAAGCCCAGGAACATCAAGACCTAGGAACCGGTACTTTAAGACTAGGAACTGTTCCTAGGTCCATGGTGTATTTAATTTTGATTTAAATATAATTTTTAAAAAATTTCTTTTTTTTATCCGATTGCATAGAATGTTTTTTAGAAGCGGTGTGCACCTATTATAATCGATTTAGGAAGTGTAAATGTAACAAGGGAGATCGATTCAAGCAACGAGATAAACTTACAAGTTTTTGAAAGAACTCTTAGGCACTTAGGGGTTTATATTTGAAAGGGTTGTTTACTAAAGGTGTGTAATGGGTAGGGACGTACTTGTTCGACCGTTCAATGATCTCGAAGCTTCACATACATATTTCCATTGATACCCCTTCATCGTTGGACCGTGCTGATCGTTGATATTATTGTGGGGCCCTTAGAATTTCCTATACGGACGAAAACTGTAAGGCCTAGGAACTATTCCTAGGTAAAAATGATGTCTAATTGACTTTGTCAACAAGATACATGATGAGAGAGAACTTTAGAGAGAGAGTGTCCTACCCTGCTAACTACGGAAGATTCAGAACTCCGGCCAACCACATCAATGGTGGAAGAAAGGATTTTAGGGACAGTCTAGTGTCTATTTTCATAAGGAATCTTAATCCTATAGTGGACTCAACTGGATTATGGGGGATCTTCAAGGTGTTCGGAAAGGTTAGGGACGTGTATCTTTCCCCTAAAATAAGCTTTGATGGAATTGTTTTTGCTTTCATCCGTTTTGGCACCTTATAAGAAGCTGAGAAGGTGGTGCAGAAGGTTAACGGTATGCATATATACAGTTGGCCTATTACGGCAAAAGTGGCATCATATGACTAGAACAGAAGAAGATCCAACATTAGACCGCAAATGGAGGGAGACAGGACTTTTAAGGGTCTTAACACGGACGAAGGCAAGGAACAGAGACATGGCAAAAAAGATTCAGGAGTGCCGCTGACTTATGTCAATCGCTCCTAATGTTGAGGCAGTGAAGAATGACAATAAAAGGGATTCTGAAAAGAAGATTGTTATGTCGTGGCTGAGCTACAGGGAGGATGAAGAATGGCTCTCAAGATGTGCTTTCGGTACAATGAAGGATAT
Source organism: Acer saccharum (assembly GCA_030490815.1). Taxonomy (NCBI): domain Eukaryota; kingdom Viridiplantae; phylum Streptophyta; class Magnoliopsida; order Sapindales; family Sapindaceae; genus Acer; species Acer saccharum. The sequence continues at coordinate 1,619,195 of CM059874.1, read as the reverse complement.
ATGAGTGTTCAGTCAGTCAACCAGAAACTCGAGGATAGAGGTTTTGTTTTCTCTTCTTCGTACCTGGGACGCAAGAATGTTCTCTGGTCCTTCGAATCAGAAACTGATAGGGATGGGTTCGTCAACAACAATTTTTTTTGGAAGGATTGTTTCATCTCTATGTCTATATGGAGAGATTCGATGATTCCGGAGAGTCACCAACCAATTCATAAGTGCAGATGGGTTGAGGTTTACAGAGTTCCTGTCAATTGTTGGAGCAATACTTTTTTCAAAAAACTTGGAGGCCAAGTAGGGGAGGTGCTCAAAATTGACGAGGTAACAGCAGGGAAAGAAAGGTTGGATGTGGGAAGTTTGTTAATCAGCGCTCCAGTGGAGAAAAATATTTCTTGCAAGATTGAAGTGAGAAAAGGCAGACATGTCTTCACAGTAAGGATGGAGGAACGGCTGGCACGGTAGATGGCTCATGGATCAATGATAGCCTGGACCTGAGACCCCAAGCTAATTTTTTGAATTCAAACCTTGGCAATGGCAGAAAGGATTTTTAGGCCAAGACTGACAGATGGGACTGGTTCTCTAGCGACAGTAGGGAAAGTGACCAAAGAAGGGGCTATGGCAGAAAAGATATGGAAATTAGACATGGAGAGAATTCCAAGAATACTAATAGTAATGCTGGCAGATCCTTAACCAAAGAAAGCCTTAAGGTTTCTAGAAAGGAAAAGGTGGTTAGTAAGTTTGATGTGGACAAAGGAAAGGGTAGCTGGGTGCAAGTTTCAAGAAAAAAACCTAGATATCCTGTAAGCCATGGTAGCTTGAAGATTGGAATAGAAAGAGGGTCAAAAAATAGGGAAGATACAGAGTCTGACACAGTCGGCAATGAGTACAATCAGGGACTATTTTCGTCAGATTATAGGCTCAAAGGAGAGTGCTCAAGAAAGGGGAGGCAGGTAATCTCTGACTCCAGTGGGATGGATGTGAGTGGTAGGAATGGGTCTCTTGGTAGTGGGCTTCTTAAATGCTATCAAGATAAGGCCTAACATGAGGATTCATTTAGTGAAGATAGCCCAAATGAGTCGGACTCCTTATTGGATCCTCAAGTTAATCAGGTTGTAACAGAGGCCCAAAGGGATGAGATTCAAGAGCTGCAACTAATAGTAGACTTGAGAGATCGGGCAATAGAAGAACAGAACCGGAAGCAAATGGAAGATTAGAACAGAAAGCAAGTGGAAGAAGAAAGGTATTCTCAGAACAACGAGGCTCGCTCTTCAGACTTGCACGAACCACAGGTCTCAAACACAATGCCAAACCGTATGAGAGGTAAACATTCTATCTTAGTTACTAGGACACACCCCATGAAAACTAGGGGAATCATGCAGTATGCTCATCAGAACAGTAAAGCTGAGAATGGGGATAGGGTGGCTAGTAAAAAAGTCATTTGGCATTTAGAGGATGAATTAGCTAAAGTGATAGAGAATGGGGTGGCTAAGGGCATTAAAAAGAGAATGAGTCAGATTTGCTCAACAGGAAAAGAAAGGTTGGATGATAGAATTGGAACTACGTCTGATTTGCTAAGGTTGGATCCTGAGGAATGGAACTTGGAAGAGGAGGTGACCAAGATGATGGAAACAGGGGCAGCTTTGGGTTTTGATTACAACGGTAATGAGGAAGCAATCATTGAATACGTGACTACACGGGAAAGGGAGAAAGAGTCCAGGAAGAAGAAGTAGGTTGGTATGCTGAGGTGTGCAGGTTGGTCTCGTTTGTTTTTTATGTTAATGCTATCATGGAATTGTAGGGAAAAATAAATAATAAAAGTGGTAAACGCAGCGGAAGCGATACTAAAAACGATTTAGTGACTTTTAAAATTTTTCCTTTATGAACCTTAAACCCTTTTAATCAATAAACATGCATATATATTAACAAAAGTAAATTACCTTTTGTCGCGTGATCCGATTGACTTACGTCGATGGTAATCCGCAAGACCTTCAATCCGAGCACGAACGTGGATCACCTAGAAGCGTGGTCTCCCTTTCCTTTGAATTGCAAACCTGTGAATGGACCAAACAAAAACTTTCTTTTCTTTGTTAGTCACAAAACAATCAAAAGAATGTCAAAAATTGTTCCGGTCACTTTTGAGTTCTCAATCTAATGATCGAAACTCGCGTGAACCTAGATCGATATCGTATACAAAAGCTTATTGATGATTAAGCAATAGTATACTATCAAAGAATAATTTCACACTCCTTTTTGTCTTTCTAGAATAAAAACTCTCTTAGAATTAAGAAGAAGAAGAAAGAAATAAAAAACTCAAGCACCAAGCATTGTGTGGTGGCCGAAATCTATAAGTGTGCTTATATAGGTGGCCAAAATTTCTTCCTTCTTTCCTTATAAGGTGGCCGAATTCTCTATGTGTGTTTGCCTAGGGTTGCCGCAATTTTTTTCTACAAAAGAGGAGTTGTATTGCACCCAAAAACCACATGTCTTTTAAGACTTCAAACCCTAATCCAACTCTTTTATTTTTATTCTTTTATTTGACTAAATAAAAAGACTCCTTATTTGATTAAATAAATAAAACTAATTTATTTATTTACTTATCAAACAAGTCTTTTACTTTTAGGAAAGATTTGTTTCTTTAATTAAACAATTAATCAATAAATTAATTAATTCTTATTTAATTAAAACAAATGAAACAAAATAATATTTTTAGGTTAAAACATTAACCTAGCCGCCCCACTTATATAAGATTGGGCCTAATATTATTTTCCTATTTCATTTAATCCATTGGACTTTAAATAAAAAGCCCACATGTGAACCAGACCCATTCTTACTAAAAGAAACAAGCCCACATGTCTTTCATTAATATATTAATATAATTGAGCAGCCCATTACTTAAATAATGTGCAAATTATATTCTTAATATATTAAATGCAATTCTAGATGGACCCTTAAATTGGTCCGGTAGAATATATCAAGTGATCCATGCAAGTCCGTGTGGATTGAGGATCTTGGCGGGCCATCTAAATTTAAGCTTCAATAGACATAACCTAATCACAATCAACAAATGATTCACTTAGGTCCGATCCATTAATTTTTAACTCATTCCACTAAAGAGCTAAAACTGAACTCTTAAATAAAGATAGAAAAGGAAGATGCTCCTCATTCATACCCTAGACAATCATATTGGAGATAGTGTATCCTCGTGATTAATATCAATAATCGCCAAGAGTTCATAGACCGCCTATAACTCTCCAAGTTACCATATTTACTCATATGACCACGTTTTGAACTTGGATATTTTGACTTGTCCAGAAGCCATGTTTTCAATAGACGCTATTGAAAACTCAACGTTGAGATTTAATATCCAATTACCTCAAAACATCCATATGATGATATTATACTCTCATTTAATTAAATGGAGCCACGATGTCCATATCTATAAATGAAGTCCTCTATCGATTAACAAATGAATATCACCAAACTATCGAGGATAGACTATGCGATATAATCGTACTCATTGATAACTCAAATGATATCACTTGCAACCATAAGTCCATCATTTATCTCAGGATTAAGATAGACTCTCCGATTGTCCTGATAATGAAAAGACTATTATCTACTGACGGTTCTAGATAAAGTTTTTCATTGTGATCCAGTTCAATGCACCCAGTGCACTAGATCCTTTTGCTCAAAGACACTCCGATGATTTTAGACTCATCATATCTCATTTGATCCCACTCAAATGCTAGCAAAAGAATTCTACAACTTTAACAAGATAAAGGTGCCCAACCTTTAACTTAAGTTGTGAACATTATTCAAGACTAACTAAAGAATTGTGTCTGCCACATACATATCCAGATGTACGAACAATTCTTCTTTTCCCATAGTCTTTAGACCTTATGATTATTTACTTTGACAATTATAATATAAACTATAAATGCTATACGATTTGTTAAACCAGAAATCACTTTATTAATATGAAAAAGATTGTTAATTACAACATTACACTCTTGCTATTGAGCATAATCCTAACAATCTCCCACTTGCACTATAGCAAATGTGTCATATCTCTCAAGCCCATATTCTCTAGATGCCCATCGAAACTCTTCTGAGGTAGAGCCTTTGTGAAGGGATCTGCTAGATTTTCTGCTGACGCGATTTTGGTAATCGTCACGTCACCTCTTTGAACAATCTCCCTTAAAAGATGATACTTTCTTTCAATGTGTTTACCTCTCTTGTGACTTCTTGGTTCTTTCGAATTAGCCACTGCTCCACTGTTGTCACAGTAGATAGTGATCTGCTTATTCGCACTAGGAACCACTTCTAAGTCAATCAAGAATTGGCGGAGCCAAACAGCCTCTTTGGCAGCTTCGCATGCAGCAACATACTCAGCTTCCATGGTGGAATCAGCAATACAAGATTGCTTGATACTCCTCCATATAACTGCTCCTCCTCCAATAGTAAACACAGCCCCTGATGTGGATTTTCTGGAGTCAGAATCTGATTGGAAATCAGAATCTGTATACCCAACGGGAACCAAATCCCCTCCAGAGTATACAAGCATATTATCTCTCGTTCTCTTAAGATACTTGAAAATATGCTTGACTGCCGTCCAGTGATCAGGACCAGGTTTCGATTGAAACCTGCTTACTATGCCAACAGCAAAACAAATATCTGGTCTAGTACAGAGCATTGCATACATGAGACTTCCAACTGCCGAGGCATATGGAACTCTACTCATGAATTGCTCTTCATGCTCATTCTTAGGAACTTGTTCCTTAGAAAGCTTGATTCCATGTCTGAAAGGTAACATACCTTTCTTGGAATCCTGCATGGAAAACCTAGACAAGATTTTGGCTATGTATGAAGCTTGGGATAATGCAATCGTTCTATTCTTTCTATCCCTTATTACTTGGATACCTAGAATAAAACTTGCTTCTCCTAAGTCCTTCATATCAAATTGTTTTGCTAACCATTCTTTTACTGATGTCAATACACCTACATCGTTTCCAATGAGTAGTATATCATCAACATAAAGAATCAGGAAAACCAACTTGTCGCCTTTAATCCTTTTGTATACATAAGGTTCGTCAGGATTCTGAATAAATCCAAAACCTTTGACAGCTTGATCAAACCTTATGTTCCAGGATCTGGATGCTTGCTTTAATCCATATATGGATTTCTGCAACTTGCATACCTTATCCACTTGGCCCTTTTCAATGAATCCCTCTGGTTGCATCATGTAGATGCTTTCGTCAAGACTTCCATTTAGGAAAGCTGTCTTGACGTCCATTTGCCAAATCTCTAGATCTAAAGATGCTACAATGGATAAGAGTATCCTAATGGATTTAAGCATGGCCACAGGAGAGAAGGTTTCCTCGTAATCGATACCTTCTTTCTGTGTATACCCTTTAGCTACTAATCTAGCCTTAAAGGTTTCCACCTTTCCATCCATACCTCTTTTCCTCTTGTATACCCACTTGCACCCAATGGGTTTTATCCCTTTAGGCAAGTCTACAAGGGACCAGACTTTGTTATTGAACATAGATTCAATCTCGGATTGCATTGCCTTTTGCCAATGGCGACTATCAACATCCTCCATAGCTTCCTTGTACGTATAGGGATCATCGTCGTCCGAGAGATTCTCCACTGATTCTCCCAGACCGATGTATCTTTCGGGTTGTGTTCTAACCCTCCCACTACGACGAGGAATGGTAGGTTGTTGATCTTGTGTTGGATCGGAACTTACAATTGGGTTAGGTTGTGTAACCTCTCGTGGAATTGTATCTCCTGACATCTCATTCAGGACAATTCTACTTCTAGGCACAAAATCATTCATATAGTCCTTTTCCAGAAATTTAGCATTTTTCGAAACAAATACTTTAAGATCTGAAGGACTATAGAAATAATATCCTTTAGTTTCTTTTGGATACCCTACAAATATACATGTTTCTGAACGGGACTCCATCTTTTCTGTCTTTCCTTTTAACACATGCGCAGGACAACCAAATATCCTTAAGTGTTGTAAACTAGGCTTGCGCCCAGTCCACAACTCATGCGGTGTTTTAGGAACAGACTTAGATGGTACATCGTTTAGAATGTATATAGCAGTTTGTAAAGCATATCCCCAAAAAGAAATAGGAAGCGTTGAATAACTCAACATAGACCTAACCATATCCAAAAGAGTTCTATTTCTCCTTTCTGCTACCCCATTCTGTTGAGGTGTACCTGGTGCAGAAAACTGAGAAACTATCCCATTATCAATAAGATATTGCTGAAACTCACCAGATAGATATTCTCCACCACGATCAGATCTCAAGATTTTTATGTGTTTCTCAAGCTGATTTTCCACTTCAGCTTTGAATGCTTTGAACATGTCAAAAGCATCCGACTTATGTCTCATGAGATACACATAACCAAATCTCGAGTAATCATCCGTGAAGGTGATGAAGTACTCATATCCACCTCTAGCTTGAATGCTCATAGGTCCACATACATCAGTGTGTATCAATCCTAAACATTCAGTGGCTCTTGCACCTTTGGCAGAGAACGTCCTTTTGGTCATTTTACCTTCCAAACAAGATTCACAAGTTGGTAGATCATCAACCTTTAAGTCACTCAAAGGTCAGTCACATACCAATCTTTTAATCCTATTAAGGTTAATATGTCCTAAGCGTAAATGCCAAAGCAAGAAATCTTCATGGAGACGTGAGCGTCTTGGATAGGAAGTTACTTCCTAGAGGTGTAGGACACATCTTGGATAGGAAGTAGGCTTGGTAGTTCACTAGGCCCGAGGGTAGATTAGGAGGTGATAGCTTGAGCAGATATCATGTGTTGATAGCTTGAGTGTGTAAGTCCTTTTCATATAGTGGATTGCTTTGCCGGTGGTTGTGGTATCAACCCGTGGATGTTTCCTCTTTGAGGTTTTACCACGTAAAAATACTTGTGTCAAGTTTCGTTTTTATGTTTCTTTATCTTTCATATGTTTGTATTGATTGCATTACTTGTATATTGATTTACACATGTGTTGGTTAAATCAATTCAATTGTTAAAATTCATCAAGTGTGCTTTTAATTGTTGTATTCCGCATATTTTTTGTATATTGGAAGAATTTGGGCCTATACCTACTCACCCCCCCCCCCCCCCCCCCTAGGTATATATTACACTATATTACTTAAGGGAATTTCAACAACTCTCGTTGGCTTGGGAACAAAGAGCAAGTTTCCTAGGCCTGGGAACACGTCCTTACGTCCTTAGCCTTGATAGCAACTATCCTAGGCCTAGAAGAATTGTTCTCAGGCCTAACATAATTTTTCACAGTTTATTTATATATATATCCCTATATATAAATATGCATCTAATGTGAATGAGTCTCTCATTACAGTGAAGATCATTTTCAAGATCATCTAATGTGCATCAAAGTTATTAGATAAATACATCAAGTAACAACGATGGTGACTGGGACCATTGTTGGTGACTACAAGTATCGTAAGCCTAGGAACATTCATCCTAGGACTACAAGAGTTGTTCCCAGGCCTAACAGATTGTTCCCAAACCAAAAAAATACATCATAAACATTCCTAAAACATTCTCAGACTAAATAAATGATTATGAAGCTGTACATGATTCCTAAGCTATTGGATAAATACATCAAGTAACAACGATGGTGACTGGGACCATTGTTGGTGACTACAAGTATCGTAAGCCTGGGAACATTCGTCATAGGACTAGAAGAGTTGTTCCCAGACTAGAAGAGTTGTTCCCAGGCCTAACAGATTTTTCCCAAACCAAAAAATTACATCATAAACATTCCCAGCAATTCTGAAGTGCACAAAACATTCTCTGACTAAATAAATGATTAATTCTGAAGCTGTACATGATTCCCAAGCTGTACAAGTCTATAGGGAGTTACGGAGTTGACCATTTGTGTAAATCTCAATTGCAATGGCCTTTCGAATGTTTTTGATATTCTTTTGTCCAAAAATTGATTTCCATGGAGTTGGTACTCCAGCCATAATCAACTCGGCATACTTCATTAAAAAGGCACCACAATTGTTTCTATTAAATGATGGGATATGTCAAACATTAGTATCTTTAGGAAAGTAAATAAAGTCCATAAAAAGTAAATAAATATGTCAAACATACCTATCATCTTGTTGTGGAATGAGATCACTGTGCATGCTTTTAGCTGTGAATGAGGTGCTAGGAGGATCCATCTTGATTTGTTGGTAATAACCGGCATACTTCAACGTAAATGGCAACAGGTAAAGCAGGCCACGAATTTCCTTCATCCGAGGACTAAGTCCGCTCCTCCGTTCATTTAGTGAGTCATATATCATTACTTTTCCTTCATTTAGAAGTACATGGCATAACATCCAATGGCTGTGAACGTGGCACGGAATGAGTACCTGTATATACAATAGATACAGATTATTTAAGGAATTAGATAATGACAATGCAACGTAATTTCCAACAAATTACTGAATCCAATTGCCACCAAGGTTGAGGGTATAGAAGTTGATGCCCTGTAACATGTCTCAGGATGTCTGAATTTGGCTGGTAATTTAAAGGAACGAATTCTGGGTAATCTTCTCAAACATTGATAGCTTTTGGAGACGGATCACTAGTCTTCTTGACCCTTTTTTTTCGATCTTTTTTCCCTTGAGGAGAAGGAGGAGAATTAGTTTCTATTGGCTGACTTCTTTCCTGGTCTTCCTTCTCAAATCGGGCTATGTCCCTTTGCGTGTCCAGCAGTTTCATTTCATCTGCCCACAGCTTGCTTATGCTAGTCTATCATCAAAAAATACATTCATTAACAATTTTTCAGAAACATGCATAAACACATTTTCAAATACCATATCATATAACTAGGGTGATACTTACAAAGAAAGATGTGTTCACAAATCCAATATTTTGCACATAGTTCAGCTCACTGCTCGATCGCCTCCTCCATAGGATATCAAAGTAACTATGAATGTGTTGTGTATATACAGTGATGTACGTTACGAAATAAGTTACATAAAGGCTTAATAACCAGGAAGAAAAGATAGTTAAATTATGTTACCAAATCTGATATCCACGTTTCGACGTTGACCAGGTCTTGAAAATGTTGCCGCGTCATGAGAATGATTTGACCCGTATAAATACTATTAAAAAATGAATACATAACATTAGTACAAATATTTTCCAATGAATACATTGAAGTCATGCCAATATAACATATCACTGGAATGGAATATTACCTAACTTGGTCGTTGTTCTTCAGGAAAGACATAAACTCAACTAAGTCTATATCTTCCTCGTTTAGCTTTGATTTCTTTGTCTTCTTGGGCATCGGATCTGTGTACGGGTCATCAAGATACCTTGACCGCTTTCAAGCTCTATGTTTGTCAACGTCTCTATATTCAACATTAGGGTTCGCCTCAGTAAGTGCTACCACACTATTGGGGAAGTTCTCGCCAATAAAACACACGGCTAGGGATGGATATTGTTCCAATTCAAGGATAGATTTTTCCCCCGAGTCCTACAAGCCAATTAAATATGTATTAAAGTACAGACCATTGCTACACTCATATGCATGACAAAAACACTATTATAGAATTGTTCCCAGGCGTAAGGGAATTGTTCCCTAAACCCTAACAGAATTGTTCCTAGGTCGAACAGAATTATTACCAGACCTAAGGGAATTGTTCCCTAAATCCTAAGACAATTATTCTCAGGCCGAACAGAATTGTTCCCAGGTCTAAGGGAATTGTTCCCTAAACCCTAAGACAATTGTTCCTAAGCCTCGACCACATACATAACATAAACACTATTATCCTTAGTTATAGATATAAATGACAAAACCACTATTATATTTATAGAATGTACCTCGACCATCACATCACCCTCGATTGCAGTAGACCCAACAGCCAAAAGAGCCTCAACAACAGCCACATGTTCCTCAACATCTTGCTTCTTAGTCATTTCTTCAACATCCTCCTAAACAGCAGCCTTATCACCAGCATCCTCCTCAACAGCAGCCTTATCACCAGCATTCTCCTCAATAGCACCCCTATCACCAGCAGCCTTATCACCAGCATCCTCTTGAACACCAGCCTTATCACCAGCAGGCTTACCACCAACATCCTCCTCGTTAGCAGCCTTATCAACACCAACATCCTCCTCATCAATAGACTTATCACCACCAACAGCCTTATCATCGACAGCCTTATGACCACCAACATCCTCCTCATTAGCAGCGTTATCAACACCAACATCCTCCTTCATCTCATTATCTTGCTCAGCACCCTTCTAAACATCAACAATTCAACATCAATAAATTAGTGGATATTATTAACGACTAAACTATTATATATAAATAATAATATATTTTTCAACAACTTAATGCATCTAACCTTCATCTCATTTCTAATCTTTGCAAATTCATTTTTACAAAAGGCAACGATACGTTCCTTGCTATCAACTATAGCAGCACATAATTCTGCTTATAATTCTGGGATTGTGGAAGGCACCTAAATTATGCAATAATTAATACTACAATACATACAAGAATAGCTTACTAAAAGTCTAAAACCAAATAGTGTAGATAGAATCATACCTTAGAATTCCCATCGGAGAATAGACGCTTCTTCGAAGGGGGGGAATATTCACCTGAAAATGTACTTCTAGTTTTCCTCACTGAACCTCCTATCTCTTGCTTCTTAATAGAAGCGTCAATCCCATCACTGTCATTGTAACCTGTCTGATGATCATCAACTTCATCGTCATCACCATCAACAGCCTTTTCTTCCACTTTACTTGGAGGTGGAGGAAGAGCCAACTTCTCCCTCTTCTTTACGGTTAGTGGATGACACACGCGTTTCAAGTTCAATGACTTAAAGTAATCTGTATCCTGTTCATACTTTTCAACTTCCCAATCAAGTAAAGTCATCTGCATATTGGGAACAAACAATTATTACCGAATTTCCGAAGATAATTATCCATATATAACTAAAAAGAAAGGGTCATTAAGTACACACCGTTGAATTGAATGATGATTCAATATCTTGAATCTTGAATCAAATGCCTATCTAGTGAACCGGGGATACCCCGCACCAACTCTCTTTTTGACTCAATCATCAAAACGAATTATCCTCTCCATGGCCTATACCTATACAATTTCAACTAACTAATATCAATATAGGAAACACAATAACAATTCAACAAAGTATGAAACGGGAAACACAATAACAGTTTTGCTATGCTGAAAATATGCTATATTTCCTTTTTTAAAACTTACCTGAAGTGCTAGAGGGAACCCGGACAAATTGTTGGTATAATACTTCGATTTCTTATTTTTCTTCTGTTCCCCACTCTTCTCTTCCACACTCTTTAGCTTCCCTTTCCCTTTCCCTTTCCCTTTCACTTCTACTAACTTCTTGTTCTTGTTCTTCTTGTCTTCTTGTTCTTCTTATTGTTCTTCTTATTGTTCTTCTTCTTCTTCTACTGCATTTTTAATTTTCTGCAGCTTCCCCTTCTTGTCTTCCTTCTTTGCTTCACCTCTCAGTCGGTGCAGCCGTCCCTTCAATACACCCTTCAGAAAATAAAATGTAAAACTGAATATGTAAAAACCCCATGGAAAATTTTTGAATTCTTCTTCCTTTTCAACTAATGTAAACAGCCACCCCGGGATGGCTGTGGTCCGTCCGTCATTCGTGCCAAAGAATTGGCTCACCGTATATATATTCAACATCTTGTATGCATCTTCACTTTGTTTCAATGTCATTTTCCTCAAAGTGGCGTACAATACCTCTGTAGTCGGCCTTTTTCCTTTGAAAATTCTTCTAAGCATCGAATCCTCTGGTACTTCGTTGTTGTTAGCAAAACCTTTGGGCAACTGTCCCATATTCAACCCGCTACATAAACAAAATTCCTCTTGGTCGAAACGGGCTTTCGAATTCCCCAACCCAAACCACATCTCATCTTCTCTTTGTCTTTTGGGGTGATTGATTTCTCTTTTCAAAATATTGTGAATAACCTGCCCGTAAAGTGTCAACGGTTCTTTCAATTTCAAATATATGCTGAAGGGGCCCTCATTGAATTTTTTCTCCAACCTAAATTTCTATAGGACCTCCTTCAAGTTTACTTCCACTGTTTACTCTAACTGTTACCCAGCTCTCATGGTCTGGGAACCACAAGTTTGCATTCGGATTTCTCCTCGACATCTAAACAATGAAAACAAAAGGAAAACATCAGTCCCAGGCTTATGAAAATAAGTCCTAGGCTCAAAATTATGCATTTATCATCAGTCCAAGGCTCAAAGGCAATCCAAGGCTCACAGATTACATGCATTCTCATTCAACATCAGCAGCTGATTCCTAGGCTCACAAAATACATACATACATGCTCACAAAATACATGCATCCAGTCCTAGGCTTATATAAATCAATCCTAGGCTCACACATTACATGCATACATTCCCAGCAGCTGATTCTTAGGCTCACAAAATACATACATACAGGCTCACAAAATACATGCATCCAGTCCTAGGCTTATATAAATCAATCCTAGGCTCACACATTACATGCATACATTCCCAGCAGCTGATTCCTAGGCTCATGGCATCCAGTCCTAGGCTTATATAAATCAATCCTAGGCACACAAATTACGTGCATCACCTATCCATCTAAAGCCTACTCTCTACATGCAAAATAAGTCATTGACTGTCTACAAACGTTTTTCTTCCCTCCCAATACCCAAAACAAAACATTTCCAGTGTAGTTCACAGCAATCAATCAATAATGCTTGCCCTTCAAACATAACACACACGCTCCAAATACACATACAAACACGTCAAAAATACAAACAACAGAACAATCTATCATCCCAAAACACATACAAGAACAAACTCCAATAAAAAACATAATTTTCAACAAATTAGTACCTTCAATTTGGTTTGCGTTTTCTAGGGTTTGGGTGCTTCCTTCAATGCCGATGGTGACGGCGATGGCGATAGACAGAGACAGCGACGGTAACGGCGACGAGGACAACAACGACCTTCTGCTTATCCTTCCTCTCTCAATTTCTGGTTTGTTGTTGTTTGGGTTTGCGATTTCTTTGTTGGTGTCTGGGTTTGGGTGCTTCCTTCTGTTAGGATTATGCTCAATAACAAGAGTGTAATATTGTTTTTGACGATCTTTTCATATTAATAAAGCGATTTTTGATTTAAACAAATCTTATAGCATTTATAGATTGAATATTATAATTGTCAAAAGTAAATAATCATAAGGTCAAAAGACTATGAGAAAAGAAGAATTGTTCGTACATCTGGATATGTATGAGGTAGACACAATTCTTTAGTTAGTCTTGAATAATGTTCACAACTTAAGTTAAAGGTTGGGCACATTTATCTTGTTAAAGTTGTAGAATTCTTTTACTAGCATTTGAGTGGGATCAAATGTGTTATGATGAGTCTAAAATCATCGGAGGGTCTTCGAGTAAAAGAATCTAGTGCACTGGGTGCATTGAACTGGATCACAATGAAATACTTTATCTAGAACCGTCAATAGATAATATTTTTTTCATTATCAGGACAATCGGAGAGTCTATCTTAATCCTGAGATAAATGATGGACTTATGGTTGCAAGTGGTAGCATTTGAGTTATCAATGAGTACGATTATATAGCATAGTCTATCCTCGATAGTTTGGTGATATTCATTTGTTAATTGATAGAGGACTTCATTTATAGATATGGACATCGTGGCTCCATTTATTAAATGTGAGTAGAATATCATCATATGGATGTTTTGAGGTTTTGGATATTAAATCTTAACGTTGAGCTTTCAATAGTGACTATTGAAAGATGACTTCTGGACAAGTCATAATATATATCCAAGTTCAAAGTGTGATCATATGAGTAAATATGGTAACTTGGAGAGCTATAGGCGGTCTATGAGCTCTTGGCGATTACTGATATTCTTCACGAGGATTCACTATCTCCTATAAGATTGTTTAGGGTATGAATGAGAATCATTTACTTATTCCATCTTTATTTAAGAGTGCAATTTTAGTTCTTTAGTGGAATGAACTAAAATTAATAGATTGAACCTAAGTGAATCATTTGTTGATTATGATTGGGTTATGTCTATTGGAGCTTAAATTTAGATAGGCCCGCCAAGATCCCTAACCACACGGACTTGTATGAATCACTTGATATATTCTACCAGACTAATTTATGGGTCCATCTAGAATTGTATTAAGGCATGTGGACTTGTTTCTTTTAGTAAGAATGGGTCTAGCTCACATGTGGGCCTTTTATTAAGGTCCAATGGATTTAATAAAATAGAAAAATAATATATAGATGTATTAATATATATGGCACATGGCCGAGATATATATATATATGATATTATATTGTTTTATTTTTATTATTTGATTAAATGGAAATTAATTAATTGATTAATTAATTTTTTAATTAAAAATCAAAATCTTTTTCTGACTAGGAAATATGTTTCTTAGTAGTATACTATTGTGGTAGTATAATAAAAATAAAAGACTTTATTCGGTAAGTAGATAAATAAGGGATTTATTTATCTAGTCAAATAAGTAAGTCTTTTTTATAGTCACAAATACACTAAGGAGGTGGATTAGGGTTTGGAATTCTAAGGAAATCTACCTAGGGTTAGGATTTAAGTCAAAAGACACAAATCCTACATGGTAAAGGATTTCGGCCACAATATATGAGATATATATGGCAATTGGCCGGATATATATATTGACTTATATATTTAATATGTGGCATGCAGTATTATATATATATATATATATATTGACTTATATAGATTATATAATTGCATGCAGAATTCGTGATATATACTTTCATAAAGAATGCAGATATATATATATTTATGATATACATGCAAGTTGAATGGTGCGGTGATATAAAGAATATATTATGCCAGTAAAGAGCACGAGATATATATATAATATATATTTCGCAAGATATATATATATATATATATATAATATATTGTGCAAGCACTAGATAAATATTTAATATATTGTGCAAGGAAATCTATAGATATATGTATATATATTATATTGATCAAAGAACCCTAATGTCTTGGACTTGAGAGTTTTTTCTTTTGCTAGAGAAAAATAGAATCCAACTCTTAGACTAGTGTGATTTTCGGCCAAGAGGAATAGAGAGAAAAATTTGTTCTTATTTCGATAGTGCACTAGTTACTTTTACATCAAAAGTTTTTGTGCACAATTTCGAATAAGGTTCACGCGAGTTTCGATCTAAAGATTGTGAATTCAAAAGTGACCGGAACATTCTTTGTTGTCTCTTGGAACTTGTTGTGACTAACAAAAAAGAAAAAGTTTTGTTAATCCATCCTCAAGTACACAATTCAAAGAGAAGAGAGACCACGCTCCTAGGTGATTCACGTTCGTGATTGGATTGGAAGATCTTGCGGATTACCATCGACGCAATGTCAATCGGATCACGCGTCAAAGGTATGATATCTTTAGTATTATATGTTAATTAATTAGATCAAATTATGGAAAAATTTTAAACTATACTAAACCTTATTTTAGTCTCGCTTCCGCTGCGTGCAAGTATTTTTCCCTACACCTTCAATGCTGACGACAACAACGGCGGCCTTGTACTTCTCCTTTCTCTCTCTATTTCTGGTTTGAAGTTGTCTAAGTTTATGATTTCACACAGAGCAGAGTTTTGAGTTTTGGGTTTGCGATTTCACACAGAGTAGAGTTTCTGTGACAGTGACAGTGACGGCAACGAGGGCAACGACGACCTTCACGGCAATGGTGACCTTCTGCTTCTCCTTCCTCTCACTTTGGGTTTTCTGGTTGTTGTTGTTGTAACCGTTTGTATTCGCACAGAGTAGAGTTTTTGTGGGAAATCAGAGGGTAATTTAGTCACTTTGTGGGGAATCAGAATGGGAGGGTAATTTAGTAAACTTAATCAAGTTTTATTTGCTCAAACATTGACCGAGGGTATTTAGGGAATTTCCACTTGAGGGCCACTTAAGGGCATGGTCGTAAAATGCCAATCAACACAAGTTGTCAATAATCATGGCAAGGACTATAAGTATGCAATTAACAAATGCAATCAAGGAGTCCTACTCAACAATGTCTAAATGTAAATCATATAGACTTAGCTAGATGTTATCAATCACAAAACAATCCTAGCTATCAAACAATGTCAACATGTCCATACATGTGAACTCATTTAAAATCTCAAGAACATTTTATAAAGCTTAACTAGATAGATAAACATACATCTATCAACCTACTCATCAACCAATTTCACAAGAATGTTCTAGGGTTAGCTATTTAGGGAAAATCATCCTAATCATATAAGCTATCACAAACAAAACCCAATCATGTCATAACTTCACTAAATATGCAATAGGAGTGAAGATTTGCTAAACTAAGCAATCAAAGACATGTCTTGACTAAGATAGAACAATAAATGAAGATGTGATGTTTGTTCCACTTACCAAGTCAAGAGACCAAGAAGACCCATGCTTTAAAGATGTTCAATGATGCATGAAGAAGATGGGTTTTGGGTTTGGAGAGTCAATCAAGCTTTCATGAAGCTTTCTCTCTCTAGGAAACTCTTAATCTCTCTCTAGGTTTGTGTATCTTTTGTTTCCTTAGATACAAATGAGAGAAAAAGATGTATTTATAGTGCTAAGATGATAGCTCTATAAATTTCGTGACTTTTGCTCCAAAAATGAGCCAAATCGGACTCCAAATGAGTGAGACATGGCAAAATTACGAAACAGGGGCAGAGCATTGTGCTGGACATCATGCGCCACACCAGTGCCACACAAGCGCAACATCTCTAGACCAAAAGCGCTGGACGAGAAGCGCTGGACGAGCAGCGCCACACCGGCGCACAGGCACGACAGCGCAACAGCTCAAGATTCGAGCGCTCCGAAACATGACCAGACGATATCAAAAACTTTAGTATGATATATCGTTGGAAAGGTATGGAAGTATACTTTATACTCCAATTTATGGAATGACATTTCAATGTCTGTAGAAAAGGTTATGGTCATTAGAGTGACCAAAGGTCAGATTCGGATGACAGCAGTGATGCCCTGTTTTAGTGGTCACTTTGGAGATTTCAAAACCAATCCAAACGGTCATAAAATATTACGAATAATATACCATTGGAAAGGTATGGGTGTCTAGTTTGTCCAGAATTTTACAAAACTCGATTTAAATCTTTTTATAAAAAGTTATGGTTATAAGACCATACAAAGGTCAGTTTTGTAAAACATGTTTAAATCAATGAAATCCAATTTTGAAACTAGACACTTACTCCAAATAACCAAACCAAATCTAACACTTATCCAAGAGAAGATTGAGACCTTCTCAAGTGGTCAACCATCGCGCTAAGACATGCACACCATCGTGCAAACGCGGACGTTTTCGATCACACAAACGGAAACGAATTACACCACACTTAAGACTAACATACATGAAGTGCAAGTGTGGGATGTGAATGCATCCTAATGCCTAACATGTCATGGCATTGCATGAACGAGATGCAATCAATTAAACATGCACGAAGAGACTTCATGGCTTTGCATCCTAATGCCTAAACATGTCATGGCATTTCAATAAACTAGATGCAATCAAATAAACATGCATGGGAATGGATAACATCATGAATAATCACCAAGCATGTGACACACAAAAGATATGCAATATATGAAAATGCGTAAGTGTGATGATAAAGCATATAAGCACACAATTATGAGAAACACAAATGCAATCATATAAATGCAATGAAAGTGTGTCTGTGTGCTAAAAGACATAGATGCACTAATCAATGAAACACACATGCATGGTAACTAATACACAATATATAAAGATGCATGCAAGTGTGTGTGTGTGCACCTAATCTCTTCAAGAATCAAGGTCAAGTGGTATACCTTTTGAAGCTCTTGATCTTGAACTCACCTTGGGAAGTCCGGAAGCTTGTCAACCACAATAACCTAAGCTACCCGTTACATACCAATCCCAATGTGGTTTGTCATGAAATAAGCCAATCAATAAGTATGCACTTACACTGTGTTTCCGCCGAGTAGGTTCTGGCCCAGTATGTTGATGCAGCGAACACCTTCACTCCTGGATATTACCCTTCGGCGACCATGTTTCTATCTTTGGCGAGTATGTGTCTAGCTCTGGCGACCACACCTTTGACTTATTGGCTTAAGACATTGACATACTAACTTGTCACGTTTTTCTACTTTGACCCGGTCAACGGGTGTCGTGGCAACCTTTTCTTCAGCATTTATTGACTCTTTTGATGACGTGTCTACTTGGCGAATTTATACATACAACAATAATATATTGTGCAAGCACTAGATAAATATTTAATATATTGTGCAAGGAAATCTACATATATATGTATATATATTATATTGATCAAAGAACCCTAATTTCTTGGACTTGAGAGTTTTTTCTTTTGTTAGAGAAAAATAGAATCCAACTCTTAGACTACTGTGATTTTCGGCCAAGAGGAATAGAGAGAAAAATTTGTTCTTATTTCTATAGTGCACTAGTTACTTTTACATCAAAAGTTTTTGTGCACAATTTCGAATAAGGTTCACGCGAGTTTCGATCTAAAGATTGTGAATTCAAAAGTGACCGGAATATTCTTTGTTATCTCTTGGAACTTGTTGTGACTAACAAAAAAGAAAAAGTTTTATTAATCCATCCGCAGGTACACAATTCAAAGAGAAGGGAGACCATGCTCCTAGGTGATTCACGTTCGTGATTGGATTGGAAGATCTTGCAGATTACCATCGACTCAATGTCAATCGGATCACGCGTCAAAGGTATGATATCTTTAGTATTATATGTTAATTAATTAGAGGGTTAAGGTTCAAATTATGGAAAAAATTTAAACTATACTAAACCTTATTTTAGTCTCGCTTCCGCTGCGTGCAAGTATTTTTCCCTACACCTTCAATGCCGACGGCGACATCGGCGACCTTGTACTTCTCCTTTCTCTCTCTATTTCTGGTTTGAAGTTGTCTAAGTTTACGATTTCACACAGAGCAGAGTTTTGAGTTTTGGGTTTGCGATTTCACACAGAGCAGAGTTTCTGTGACAGCGACGGCGACGAGGGCAACGACGACCTTTACAGCAACGGCGACCTTCTGCTTCTCCTTCCTCTCACTTTGGGTTTTCTGGTTGTTGTTGTTGTAACCGTTTGTATTCGCACAGAGTAGAGTTTTTGTGGGAAATCAGAGGGTAATTTAGGCACTTTGTGGGGAATCAGAATGGGAGGGTAATTTAGTAAACTTAATCAAGTTTTATTTGCTCAAACATTGACCAAGGGTATTTAGGGAATTTCCACTTGAGGGCCACTTAAGGGCATGGTCGTAAACGAGGTTGGCAAAGCGGCTATATATGCACTTTTTTTCTCAATAGACTATTTCCTAGAGAGTGGTTGTTGGGAAAGGCTATTTTCGCCAATTAACCCATAACTTTATTGTAATTCATGACTGGTGTAAAATTTATATTTTAGGGCAACAACTAGACCCCGATATAGTGGAAGCCAGATACGTATAAAGATCGTGAAGATTTAGATAACCTTAGTATTATAGGTTTGGCGTTCGGGAACTCGAAACCTCTGAACGCAGAGAACTATTACGGAAGATGGCACCCTTTCAAGTAAATATTGAATTTTATGGATTTTTAAAATAAAAACAAAATCTCACAACTTGCAGATTTGTCATGTGGGTGTAACAACAACATACAGTAACACTATTAATTAATGATTCAATAATTAAATAAATAGATAAAATTAATGTCATTATTTAAGTCAGATCAAATGTCATTTTTGTAGGGTAGGAATTTATTGCCTCATGCCCACCATAAAAGCCCAATATATGATATAACTTTGGGTATGAGATGTGATAAGTCAAACGGGCTAGGTCCGGCCAACAAACGAAATTTGATTCTAGCGGCCCAAGGCCCAAGGCCGTTTGAGGGCAGACCCTCCTTATTACTCGGCCCGTAAACTTTTTTAATAATTTTAGATCACAAAAATAAAATTCTATAGTTTGAAAGCAATAATATTTTCGTAGGTTATAAGACTTATGTCAAATGAATAAAGTGTTTTAGGAATATATTGATATTTAATTTTCTATTTACAATCTTACCATACTATGAATTGAACAATATTTCTATTAAAAATAAAAATGGGAAAGAGGTTTCGATATTACCACCCATAAATAAGATTTACATACACATTTTATAAGTACACACGTCTAAAAATAATGAATTAAAATATAACAATTACAAAATTAGTAAATCAATTACAGCCAATTTTTTATTATTTTTTTGGAATATCATTAAAATTATTAGGGTTAGGTTCTGCCTGTTTTTGTGTGTACTGACTACTGACATGTGAAGAGGGTGAGAGAGAAAGAGCATGTGAAGAGGGTTTCTATCATCAACCCCAATAATAAGTTAAAAAGATATATAGAAAAAAAAAAAAAAAATGCACCAAAATGCAAATACCAAACACCGATAAACTCTTTCATTTTTTTTTTTTTTTTAATATTACATAAATTCTGGTTTTTTTAGAGAGGGAGAGTTTAAAACCACGACCTCGTGGCGTAGGTGTGAAAAGTTTACCAACAAGTCAACCTCATCTCGCCTCCTTAAAATATTCATTATGTTTAGTTTTTTGTATTTGGTCATGAATTGTGATTTCTTTACTTGACGAATTCTTCTTAATTCCTATGTAGGCCAATAAAAATTCGTTTTCCATTATTTTGTTATTATATGATAATCATATAGCGAGGAGAAATTTTGATACTTAAATTAGAATTAGGGTTTATTTTAACATATATATATATATTTTTTTTATAAAAAAAAAAAAAAAAAAGATATAGTTGAATATATAATGAGTATAATTAATGGGTGTACATAGTATTGTAGATCTATATATTATTATTCACATTTTCAGATTTGAGATTTATTCGAAACATGATAGGATCAAATAAGGCTTTTTTAGAATTTATCCAATCTAAACAACAATATACTCCTCACACATTCAAATTTGGGATTTTAATTTTTGAGCTAGTATTTAAAATGCTTTCACAAACATCTTCGATAGAGGCTCAAGTCCCACAGACTTATCCAGTTATGCAACAAAAGTTGGGCAGTGGAGCTGATGAAGACTATGCAAAAAAGCAAGCAAATCATCCACATAATAACAATAAGTTCAAGCTCAAGATTCTGTTGGGGTCTCAGCTGAATGAGACTTTTTATTTTCCGATGTTGGATCGAGTTGGATTCAAGAAACTGAGATAGAATGCTGGTATGAAGGAAAATTCCACTCGAGTAACGGAAACAATAATGAAATCAACGACATAAGAAGAAGGAATATATACTACAACATTCGATTCGAGTACAATACCGCTCAGATATTATGCAGGGCAAAAGATGCCAACAATCACAGAACAAAAAGCCTGTTCTAATAGAAGAATATACTCTCTTCTTATACACAGTTTTTTTCTGTCATATATTTACAAGCTAAGAAATAATTTGAATTGCAGTTCACCTTGCACAAACAACAACAAAGATCAAAAACAAATAGCATCCTTCTAACTCTTGCCAAATTTTGACATTAAAGTGATACTCACTGGGGCTCTATCTTTGAAGCTGGAAAACCACCACTATAATCGAAGGACTCATTGCCATATGGATGTCGGTAACCCTTGCTTGCATCGTCATAGGTTGCTGAAGAGCCTGCCGATTCTGCATTGGGATTTAAACCCGCGAGCTGCAATATATACTCGATCTCCTTCACTACTTCACTCATTGAAGGCCTGTCAGCTCCTGATTCTTCCACACATCTCAATGACAGATCCACAAACTTCTCGAAACCTTTTAGTGTTGTCCCCAAACCAATGGTTGGATCAAGAATTTCATAAAGGTTGTATAGATCTTTTTTCTTATCCATTGCCATCTTTATTTCTCTTACAATATACTTTCCTCGTTCTATTGGCCTTCTTCCGGTTAATATCTCCAACATCAGCACCCCAAAGCTATAAACATCACTTTTTTCGGTCAATTGATTTGTCATGTAATATTCCGGATCCAAATAACCCTACACCCAAAAAATCCAATCTCAAGGTTACATGGTCGACATAAATTTGCTTAAATAAAAGTTAAAGAGTCATATTCATGGTATAGAGCAAGTGTAAGTTTTGAGGTACTCACCATTGTCCCTTTAACTTCAGTAGAGATATGATCCTTATCACTGACACCCATAGGTTTAGAGAGACCGAAATCAGCAACTTTAGCATTTAACCGTTCGTCCAGCAATATATTCGTTGATTTTACATCTCTATGTATAATAGGAGGGTCTGCAAGCTCGTGCAGATAAGATAGGCCTCTAGCTGCACCAAGGGCTATTTTAAGTCTCCTTACCCATTCAAGTCTGATTCCAGACTTCCCTGCATATAGTTTGCGATTTTTTCAGAGATGATGAACAATATCATGAGTGGAGAATTTGCATTTTCCCAATAATAGATGTTTTGTTTCATTGATAGGGAAGCTCATTTGCGTAAAAGCTTGACACAACATGAAAAAGAAGGAGGTACCTGATAAACTATCCCTTAGACAACCATTTGGAATGTACTCGTATATTAGCATTTGTTCGCCTCGTTCAAAGCAAAATCCCAAAAGCGTGACAAGATTTTTATGATGGACTCTTGATAGAAGTTCAATCTCAGTTTTGAATTCTACCGCACCCTGCATAGATCCTTGTTTAGCTCGTTTGATGGCAATCAGTTGTCCTGAGGGAAGAGTTGCTCTATAAACCTGCAAGGATGTTGAAAAGAATTCAAAATTTAGGAATCATTGATGCCGGATTTAACTTTTGAAATAACTCAACTCATGTCAATAAGATTGAATAAACAACAAACTAATAATTTCAAACCTTTCCATAGCCACCGGATCCAACTTCATTGGTATCTGAAAAATGGTTGGTGTATTTATTCAGCTCTTCAATGGAGAAGCACCTTGCTCCTTTCAGTTGAGGAATGCTACCACTGCTTTTATTCCGGTCCCAGTGTGCTGCAATTTATACGAAAAATAAATATAACAATTTATGAAATGGAAAACTAATGCGATAAGTAGATGAAATCCTTGTCATACCAAAAGGGTTCTGATCATTTGCTTTCTCTGCTCTCCTCTTTTGATGATAAGCATAAAATCCTGCAAGGATTAATAGTAACAAAAGGACACAACCACCAGCTGCTGTGCCAATTATAACGCCAATGCCTGTCGACTTCACCGATCTTCTAGTTTCTCCTGAAAGATGTCGTAAACATAGTTGCTTGAATACCAAGTAAAGCAACACTGTCAAGAATTAGTTTTAGTTCTGTGTACGTAGCAGAATTACCAGTGAAATGCAGATACGGATCACCATTAAAGAATAAAGGTCTGAATTCTGCTGGAGGCACGTAAGTTGGGTTGCTAAGAAAAAACCCGATCATAGAAATTCCTGTTCGGTTGAAACTATCTTGGCCTGAAGGAAATACAGCTAGGCTTATTTCAAGGTATTGAGATTGACTCTTGTGCGGGTTACTCAGAGAAACTGAATCCACAGGAAGTTTAGAAGACTGAAATTGTTGTAAGATTGACTGCTCGAGATTTTGATAAGAAGTTTTGTTCGAAGGAGGTCTGAAGCTTAGAATTCCTGTATATGGGTATGCACACATACAGGTTGGGCTAGAAATTTGATCCGAACTGCAGGAAGTGGGTACACAGTTCTTTGGTAGTGTTGAATAAGAGGAATTCCATTCAGCAGCCCTACAATAATCTTTCGGGTCTCCTGACTCCTGACAAATTGGATTACCAGTAAGTCTGCAGGATTTTGTAGAAAAAACAAAACACAGTAAGTTGTAATTCTGGTACATTTGAACTTATTAGTAATGTATTGAAAAAATATAAATTCTGGAAAAGTGAAAGAATTAAGCTTTACATTATAGTAATATTCGCTCCTTGTCTGTCCGTGAAAGCAGTGATATAATTGCTCTGCAAATTGATGGACAGAAGCTGGCTACTATGGCTGGCGCCAATATCCAAAGTGCCATTAAGGCGATTCTCTTTCAGATTTCTGTCATCATGTGTCAAGAAAATCATTTAGTATGTTTCATTTGGAATTTTAAATAAATGTTACATACAATTTGGTGATATTCGAAACTTAAGATGATACTCACACAGTCTGTAGAAGGCTAAGGCTGAATAAGGTGGTAGGCACTTCACCTTCAAGTTCAGTGCGGTCCATCGTTCTGAAACAAAACATGGTTGATTATTATTGTGCACAAGCATACATATGCACGTATGCACACACATTATATACACATGAAGAACACTCATTTATGAGTTGAAAGAAGAGAGATACGTACAACGTTGTTAGTGACTGTAAGGTTGAAAACCAAGAAGGAATGGGTGATGGATCAAACGTGTTATTACTCATGTCCCTGCAAATCATATTTATGAAATACTGTTAATATTGATATCAAAATAAAACATATATTTGTAAGTAAACCTTATCAACTTACAAATAGTTGAGGGTGGTAAGGTTTGCCAGGTTTGGTATGGGACCAGTCAGTCTGTTGTTAAACAGAAACCTGAAAATAGGAGGATCGAACACTTGTGAGATTATGAAGACTTTCCTTAAACAAATATAATAATTTTTTTTTTCCATGTCTCTTTTATTAGCTTACAGTGCATTAAGATTCGTAAGATCGTTTAGGTTTGATGGAACAGTCCCCGACAATAAATTCCTATCAAAACGTCTGGAATCAAGACAAGAAATTCATCAGAAAAAATAAAATCTCAATCTGCAATCTATCATTAGTAATTTACTTGAGCAACTGTATAGCGATACTCACACGACTTCCAAAGTTTTCACAAGTCTGAGGGAAGAAGGAAGGGGGCCAGTGAGCTGATTGCTGTCAAATAGCCTGGAAATAAAGAAACGAGCCGTTATAAATCGAGCTATTAGTGGTTCAAAGAGAATTATATGTACATTTATGAGACTTACACATGAATCAGATCCATGTCTGAGCTGAAAAGTTTTTCTGGGATGCGGCCTGATAATTTGTTCTTTCCGAGATGACTGTAAATGACGGATAATGTTTTAAATTAAATTAGTGTACAGAAAATGAGGCCATAGTAAAAGAGAGCTAAAAAGTATGTAGATCAAGCCAATCCGAGACTGTAAATGACATACAAGTGCTTTGTACGAACTAGCATATCGAGACCAGGGGAAACTCCATCCGAGACTGGGATTGTCCCATCGAGTTGGTTGTCAGTAAGATCAAGCCAATAAAGATTAGACAGATAACCAATGGAAGCTGGAATTTTTCCATTGAAGCTATTAGAATTCAAAGATCTGCATGCACAAGCAATGAGATGTTTTGAAGATGTCAGCCTACCAACACTAACATAGAATTGCAATGGTGCAGGCAGAGGATTACAGAGGCAAAAATGCTTACAGGAAGACCAGCTGCTGTAGCGATCCAATTGAGTCGGGAATTGGTCCAGAAAGACTGCAACCCACAAGAATTCTGACATACAAAATAATGAGAACACAAATTTATGAGGACTTTAATCACAGAAGATTGCAATCAGCTAATACTTGATCAAGAATATAACTACTTACAAGTTTTTAACTTCTTTAAATTCCCGATCGATGATGGAAGAGATCCTTTGAGATCCTTGTTGTTGGATAAATCCCTATATGAAGAGTTCATAATCAAAATCAGAAAATTCTACTTATAAAAACTTCCAGCAAATATAATCATCAAAGGAGGTGCTGATTTAAACCAATTGAATGAATTACAAATACTCGCTTAACATAATTTGTTTACGAGACACATATTTCAAAGCATACATGTGTAATGTGTTAGTTACCAACAGAACCCAAAAGCTTAAGCTGATAGGAAATTGTTTAGCAATAGTACCTAAACCTTTTAATATATCCCCGCACGCGCAAGACCAAATTGCTTGGCACATGGCCCAAGCACAAACACATATTCAAATGCAATCACATAGGGGAGTTGAACCCATAACTCATAGGACAACCAAGGCTATGATACCATGTTTGTAACCAACAGACTTAAAAGTTTAAGCTGATAGAAAATGGCCCAACCATATTTAAATCTTCTGACATCATGAATAAGTTATTTTGCATCTCATATATACATCACATATTGAGCAATCAAGCATATGACATATAAAGAATGTGTGCGTATTAAGAGTATTAATGACAGATGATAATTGAATGCTGGTTCAACCACAAATCGGTGCCTCCATGTACGTAGCCAATTTGGTGAACCATATAAAAAATTGCTTGTGTTGTATTGTGGTTTTTTACTTGCTCTTGTTGATTGTGTTTCCTAGTTGCTTGTATTACTTTTTTGTTCTTATTAGTCCATTCAAACAAGGTCTTGGAAGTGGTAGTTTTCGGTTTTGCCTACAAGGTGTTCGATGAAATTATCAAATGAACTAAGGAGTGGTGTTACCGCACCACTTACAGAAGTGCAAGTGTAGATAGAAGACTTACAGAGTCTGCAATTCTGATAAGCCTGAGATGTCTCCAGAAAGCGAACCTGTCAATCCCATACTTGATAATCTTCTGAAATTGAGAACAGATAGGTTGAAAACTGAGAGAAAAAAAAAAAAAAAAAAAAAACCCTTCCAGTAGCATAAAAACAAAAACAAAAAAATTTGAACAACTTACATAGTGGTCACACGTGATCCGGAGCACTCAATTCCTTCCCATTGGTCACCACATGGATCTGAACCCTGCCAATTAGGTGGTAAGCCATCCTTAATAATATGTTTGAGAGATGTTAAGATAGCAGCTGCATCAAAAAATCATGAAAGATTAAAAATTAATGCATGAGTAAGCAACTAAAAACTAAATTATCCAAAACAGACAGAGAATTCACAGAAACTATGGAAGACTAGAACTAGTTTTAAATCCATGAACTCGTATATTAATCGTGGAAACCAATTTCCAGAAATCATAATTCAATGGGTTGCCAAATAACTCGAACTAACATGTACGTAGAATCGAGACCTTTATACTATTATCTGAAAGTGTTTCTTTGTAGTCAAAGACTGAATTATACTGATGTGATATGATATTTACAGACACACGAGACAGCTTTACACTGTTAGTAACATAACAGGCAGATATGTTATTTACAATCAATTTCAATCTGGATTTGCACCAAAGAAAGATAAATAGCATATATAATTATTAAAATTCTTGTAAGTACATATTAACAGGCACAAAACAAAGAAAATAGAGATACTAAAAACTCACCATCTTCAGGGTTGGTCACAGCTGCTGTGATCAAAAACTGGAACCAAACAGATAGAAAAAACACTTGAATTCTCAAACCCATCATCTTTCACTTAAAAAACAAATATGCTTCAAAGTTCTAAAAACTTCACAAACTTTTTGGCTCTTTTAAGTTTCAAATCTTCAACTAGTTCGATATTAAGATTAGGATTCTCCCTACCTTTTTTTCTAGACTTTTTATGTCTAAGCATAACAAAAAATATATGGTTAAGATTTGATTACTTTTTTTTCTCTCATGCAAGTTGGTGTTTTAATTACACTTAAAAAATGAAAAACAAGGTCGGGGAGAGATCCTAACTCCAATATTAAAACTAGACATTTCTCATTCTCATAACTATGCAATGAAATCATTCCACGTTTGCAGTTGCGAAGTCAATAGTACTTTTTCCCCCTAAAAAAAGTAAATGTTGGATAAAAAATATAAGGTTGTTGATATTGCCACCTTGAAATATGATGTACTCACCTATATTTATAAGTTCACCCATTAATAAAATTTAAAATTTGACCATTACTATACGCACCCATTCAAATTCTAAAAATAACCTTATGAAAATCAACTAATTAATTAATTTTTATATATTTGATTTGTAACCCTAAAAAAATATATTAAGACACCCAGTTTAATTCAAAAACACCAAATGGGAGTGGAAAGAGAGAGGGGTCCGAAGTGAATGTCAATAGGGAAATCAAGAAAAGGTCTTGATGCATGATGTGTGTGTAGCCTTTTCTTGATGCATGATGTGTGTGTGTAGTTGATGCATGTGAATCCTGGTTCTTAAAAAAAAAAAAAAAAAAAAAAAAGGTTGATGCATGTGAATCCTGGTTCTTAAAAAATAAAATAATAAATAAATAAATAAATAAAAAATAATAAAAAAAAATCTTTAAGTTTCAACTATGTTGGATTGGAGAAATGGGAAGGAAAGTGTTTTTTTTTTTTTTTTTTTTTCATGGTTATTCTTATTTCTGATTGTGTTTTGATTTGTATTTAACTTTGTAAAAAAAAAATTTCTTTATGTTCATTCTATCTCTAATATCTCCTTAATTTAATAAAATGAGTATAAATTAAACAAATAAATATATTTTTGTTCTTAATTGGAATACTCTAACTTTAAGGATTCACCCTTTTTTTTTTTTCATTTGCTTGATTGTTGGAACAAAATTGGAGTTTAACGATTAATGGGTGTAGATGAATTGTTATAAATTTTATTTTGATTTATTTTTAATTACTTTAATTTGTCTTTATAGGTCTTTTTTTCAAGGATAATTTTACGATAAAAGTTTTAATAAAATATGAACAGTAAATCATATTTAATTATTTATGGGTGATAATATCGTCATCCAAAATATAATAATATAGTTGTCTTAATAGATCATGACAAAAACATTAATGTTTCTTCCATGATGGAACCCACATAGTTATTGTAAAATGAAGAAGAAATTCCATCATAGTGATTAGTGATTGTAAAAAGAATATCAACCAAATAAGAAATCTAAAGGCATTAAATAAACATCAATAGAATTACAATAACACCTTTCAATTGGTGGGCTTCTCTAATAAATATCTCTAATTTCATTCTTTTTAACAAACAAGTTTTGACAATAAAGTGAGATAACAAATTTTCATTTTTTAATCACTAATATATGGTTAAGATTTGATTACTTTTCCACCTAAAAAAAGTAAATGTTGGATAAAAAATATAAGGGTGTTGATATTGCCACCCTGAAATATGATTTATGCATCTATATTTATAAGTTCACCCATTAATAAAATTTAAAATTTGACCATTACTATAAGCACCCATTCAAATTCTAAAAATAACCTTATGAAAATCAACTAATTAATTAATTTTTATATATTGGATTTGTAAGTTGTAACCCGAAAAAAAAAATATTAAGATACCCAGTTTAATTCAAAAACATCAAATGGGAGTGGAAAGAGAGAGGGGTCCGAAGTGAATGTCAATAGGGAAATCAAGAAGAGGTCTTGATGCATGTGAATCCTGGTTCTTCAAGTTACATTTATAAAAAATAAAAAAAATACAAAATATTCTTTAAGTTTCAACTATGTTTGGATTGAAGAAATGGGAAGGAAAGGTTTTTTTTTTTTTTTTTTTCATGGTTATTCTGATTGTGTTTTGATTTGTATTTGACTTTGTAATTTTTTTTTTTCTTAATGTTCATTCTCTCTCTAATATCTCCTTAATTTAATAAAATGAGTATAAATTAAACAAATAAATATTTTTTTGTTCTTGGAATACTGATGCAGATAGGAACAAAACTCACACTCACTCAAACACACAAGGTTTTCTTTGATCTATAATTCCGCAGAAAATAGAAAAAAGAGAGATAATATTGAGTAAACTCAATAAGTATTTTTTTTATTATTATTCATCAAAGTATAATTACAAAAACCCTAATACAAACTATTAAATAGCCAAAGCAACTCAAATCCACTAGGACTCGAAATAACCTAGATTGCTGAACAAGAAAAGAATCCTAAAAATCCTAAAAAAAAATCCTAAGAATGCTAAGTAAAAAGGAAAACAAAATCCTAATAATCCTTAGTTAAAAGCAAACAAAAATAAAATCCTAAGAAAACAAAAAAGAGATAAAATCCTTAGTTGTGCAGGAAACTAAAAGTCTTCGCGCAACAAGCTAGATGGCTGAATTTGGGCCTGCTTTGATCTGTTATGGAGGACATAGTCTTCATAAAATCTATAGGGCTCTTCTTGGACTTTTTGGAAACGTATTATAATAGACGATCTAACACCGTATAACCTCTATAGAGGCCCACGAAGTTCGGCCCATATTTGGTTGGCCCACAGGACCAAAATACGAATTCACCACCCGCTCCGTATCATCCTCTCCAGTTTGGACATAATTTGGCTTCGAATTCAACACATTTTCATCCTCTAAAGCTGGATCACCATTGTAAGGGATGAAATGCTTCATATTGAAAATATCAGCCATACGAATATAGCTGAGCAGCCTCAGACGGTAACATGTTAGATGGCCGAGCAACCTCAAACGGTAACATGCTAGATGGCCAAATTTGGGCCTGCTTTGATCTGTTACGGAGGATGTAGTCTACATAACATCTGTAGGGTTTTTCTTGAGCGTTCCGGAAACATACTATAAAAGACGATCCGACTTCGTATACCCTCTATAGAGGTCCATGAAGTTCAACCCGGATTTGGTTGGCCCACACGACCAAAATTCGAATTCGCCACCCATACAAACTCGCCACTCGCTCCGCATCATCCTCCCCAGGTTGGACGGAATTCGGCCTAGAATTCAACACCTTTTCATCCTCCAAAGTTGGATCTCCGTTGTAAGGGACGAGATGCTTCACATTGAAAATATCTGTCGTACAAATATGGTCGAGCAGCCTTAGACGATAGGGTTTGTAGTTAACCTTCTCGCCAATCTGATTACCATTTTGCCTTAAGTTGATCTGTATCATCCTCTCTTAGCTGGACAGAATTCATCCTCGAATTCAAAGGGTCATCATCCCCAAACGATGATAAAACAATGCCAATCCCTAAGAGCTATACTCATTAGACACCACATTCTCAAAGCTATCTGAGTCATCATTGAACTCATTTTCATCAAAAAGCGGTGGCATATCAAAATCAACAAAAACATCTTCAGACACATGGGTCTCATCGAAAAAGCAATTATCAACATCATCAGATTCCTCCTATGCATCTCACAAATTTGGACACCGTTGTTGAGCCGTCAGCACTACCAACTGCTGTGTCAATGTCTCTACTTGCTGCCAAAGTTGTGCAATCTTGTCATGCTCGTAAACTTCATCAATTGGGTTCTCATGAGGTTTCGAGTTCACACGCGTCTTTTGTAACAGCCCAGACCCACCAAATAGATATTGTCCACTTTGGGTTTCACACATGCGTCTTTCACCCTCATGGATTTGCTTTGGTTCATGGGCTTCACACAAGCATCCTTCACCCATGGCCCAAAACGCATCTACTTAGTTAGGAGAGACCAAGGCTTATATACAAACCATGGACCTCACTCGCTAGTGATGTGGGATGTGACAATCTACCCCCCCGGACCTCACGTCCTCGTTAGGGTCCAAACACAATCCACATCCACATCCACATCGAGTAGCCAAAGCAATTCCGTGAGGGTGAAAGATGCGTGCGTGAAATCCAAAGCGGACAATATCTGCTTGGTGGGCCTGGGCTATTACACCTTTGGTGTCATGATGAAGAAACGAAATGAACCAGGCTCTTATACCAAGCTGATGTTGATCGGAATGGAACTCACACTCATTCAAACACACAATGTTTTCTTTGATCAATAATTCCGTAGAAAATAGAAAAAAAAAAAAAGAAAGGGAAAATATTGAGAAAACTCAATAAGTTTTTTTTTTTATTCATCAAAGTCTAAATTACAAAAACCCTAATACAAACTATTAATTAGCCATAGCAATTCAAATCCACTAGGACTCGAAATAACCTATATCGCTGAACAAGAAAAGAATCCTAAAAATCCTAAGAATCCTAAGTAAAAAGGAAAACAAAATCCTAATAATCCTAAGTTAAAAGGAAACAAAAATAAAATCCTAAGAAAACTAAAAGGAGATAAAATCGTTAGTTGCGCAGGAAACTAAAAGTCTTCACCCAATAAGTTAGATGGCTGAATTCAGGCATGCTTTGTTCTGTTACGGAGGATGTAGTCTTTATAACATCTGTAGGGCTTTTCTTGGGCTTTTCGGAAACATATTATAATAGACAATCATACCCCGTATACCCTCTATAGAGGCCCATGAAGTTCAGCCTGGATTTGGTTGGCCCACCTGACCAAAATACAAATTCGCTACCTGTGCAAACTCGCCACCCCGCTCCGCATCAAATACTCTAACTTTAAAGATTCACTTTTTTTTTCATTAGCTTGATTGTTGGAAAAAAAAAAAAAATTGGGGTTTAATGATTAATGGGTGCAGATTAATTGTTATAAATGTTATTTTGATTTATTTTTAATTACTTTAATTTGTCGTTATAGGTCATTTTTTCAAGGATAATTTTACGATAAAAAGTTTTAACCTTACAATCCAATGCTTTTCTTTTACACTTCATTTCTAAAGACACTTCATTCTAAAAGATTATTCTTTTACACTTCATTTCTAAAGACACTTCATTCTAAAAGATTAAATTTAAAAAAATTCTAAAGACACTTTCATTTTTTCAAAATTATCCCTTTTATCTTTTGGCACTTCTGTTCTAAAGACACTACAATTAAAAAAATTAAATTTCTAAAGTCACTCCATTTTATTTTAATATTACCCCTTTTAAATATTTCTCTTTAAAAATTTAAAATAGGAAATGGAAAAGAGATATGAAGTAATAAAAAAACAGAGAATAAAAGTGAACAAAAGTTAGGAGATCAAAACAATAAGAAAACTATTTTAGAGATCAATCTTTGAAAATAGGAAAACAATATTTGATTTTCTCTTTTGGATTTTAAGTTGAGTAAAAAAAATATTTTTCTAGATAAATAAATTATATATATATATATATATATATATATATAATGATGGTTGTTGACGGTGAAATTTGGATTGCTACACACTCAACAATTATATCAATTCAAAGTAAAACGAGAAAATAATCAATGCATGCAAGAGACAGATTTTACGTGGAAAACCCTTGAATGGGAAAAACCACGGTGCCCTAGAGAGCAGAAAAATAATACTAGGCTTATTGCTTTGTTACACACTTAGATCTCTCATACAATTGCTCTCTTCTCTCTTGGTTTTCGAACCCCTCCCTTGTGGGATAAGTGGTTCTATTTATACATGATAATTAGGGTTTTCCCCTAGTCCTAATAATTGTGCTGGTGGTAGGATTTCCTCTTTGATTCGTGTTAGGAATCCCGCCTCATAATAGATTAGGGTTTTTCCTTTATTCTAACTTCTCCGTGTTGAACTTAGACTTCCCTCCTCTTCTTATGATTTCTTGTTGCCATGGGTCTTCTAGAAGTTATGGTTTATTTCCATGTTTCTGTCGAGTTGGTTTGGGCCCAGTACGCTGATGTGGCGAACAACTCCATTCATGGATATTACCTTTCGGCGACCATGTTTCTATCTTTGGCGAGTATATATCTAGCTCTAGCGACCACACCTTTGACTTATTGGTTTAAGAAGCTGACATTAACTGGTCGCGTATTTCTCTCTTGACTCGGTCAACGAATGTCATAGCAACCTTTTCCCCAGTATTTATTGACTCTTTTGATGACGTGTCTGCGTGGCGAATTCATACATACAACAATGGTGATGATTTAACGTGGATAGTATATGAGAAAAAAAAAACGGATTATTTTGATAGAAGGTTTGATGGTGTGAGAAAAAAAATATTTTGAAAAGAAGAAGATGATATTTTAGGGTTTGATGGTGTGTACAAAAAATTATTTTGAAAAGAAGAAGAAGATATTTTAGGGTTTGTAAAATAGGAAAAAAAAAACACAAAATTGAAAAGAAAATCAAAAACTAAAGAATGAAAAAAGGCTTGTTTTCTAAAATAAAAAAAATGGTTTGGAGTGTCTTTAGAACTTTTATGTCTTATTTAGTAATTTTAATTTAGGTTAAAATTGTCATTAATAAAAAATAAAATAAAAAATAGAGTGTAAACAGATAATTAATGCATTGTCAATAGCATTTCTTTTTAATAAAATCTGGGTGTGTAAATCATATTTATGGGTGGCAATATTTTTTTTTTTTTTTTTTTTTTTTTTGTTTGTTTGTGGCAATATCGCCACCCAAAATATAATAATATACTTGTCTTAATAGACTATGTCAAAAACATTAAGGTTTTTTTTCATGATGGAACCCACATAGAATGAATATCAACCAAAGAAGAAAATTCCAACATAGTGATTAGTGATTGTAAAATGAATATCAACCAAAGGAGAAATCTAAACGCATTAAATAAATAAAAGTAGAATTACATTGACAACCTTTCAATACATTTAAAAAAAAAAAAAAAAAAAAAAAGTTTTGACAATAAAGTGCGATTACAAATTTTCATTTTTTAATCAACAACCAAAACACAAAGAAAGCTTTATATATGTATAACCAACCCCCCCCCCCCCCCCCCCCACACATATATATATATTATTTTTATTTTTTTTGATATGCCACATATTGATATACCATATGTGGTCAAAGAAATTAAGAGTTAAAGGAATTATTAATGTGTTAAAAAAAAAAAAAAATGCTTATTTTAGTGTGGTGTTACAAGGGCAAATCATACATCTCACAATAACATGGTGTTACAAGTGAAAATCATACCGTATTTGTATTGTTGAAATTTAGAGAAAATTTGATTTTGTAGCTAGAGAGAGAGGAGTTCATTTTTGCTCACCCCATGAAAGGGGTGAGCTTTACCTCCCTCCCCACATGTTGATATGTATCCATTTATTAATCAAGGGTCGACAAAATTAACTATCAAAATGGCAAACAGATAAATTAATAATTAACAAATGGACACATGTCAACTTATGGGGAGGGGGTAATGCTCACCCCTTTTCAAGGGAGTGGTGCTATTGGCACACCTACTGTTGAACTATTTATAAATTATTTAGTATTCTTTTTTTTCCTTTGTCAAATTACTTAAAAAGACATACAATTTTTATTAAAAAAATCCTTTATCAAATTACTTAAAGAGACATACAATTTTTATTAAAAAAAATCCTGTACAAAGTAAAACTAATAAAACCTCACTTTCCTTATTTCAAAACCCTAATGACAAAAGCTTTAATGACATAGATTATTTCAAATCACTGAATGTTTACTATTTTTGTTTATATTTTCTATCAAATTTCAATCTTATGTTTCACATGTTTAGTAGTTATTGATTTATTACTATTTTTATTCATATTTTCTTTCAGATCTCGATCTCATGTTTCCCATATTTAGTATTTATTGATTTTATTATTTCACATGTGTATTTTATTTTTCTTCTCAAATTGCAGATCCATGTTTGCTATTTTCTTTTTCTTTTAGATTGTAAGGATTCCCGGTTGTTGATTGGCTTATTTCGTGGACAAACCACATGTTGGGGTTTATTGTGTAAGGGTAGTTTAGGTGATTGAGGATCAAGCTCAAAGGCCCTTTCAAGACCTCAAGGGACAAGCACGCCAAATTTATAATCTCTAGTGCTTATTTTTCTTTGAAGAGATTAGTTGCACACACACACTTAACATACTAGCATTTGTGTGCATTCTCTTCACATGTCACATTCCACACTTGCACTTCTTTATTATATTTTTTTTTATGTGTGGATTTGTCTATAGATGAGTTCCGAGCGATTCAGAGACTTGTCTATATGTTTCGGATGATTTCCGAGACATTTGGGACATTCCGTGTCTTTATCGGAAACCGAAATTCAATTCCGAGCTTAAATTGAAAAGTTATGTAATTTTCCATAATAATAATTGAGTTCGGGTTAATTTTTCGAAGACGGAATTGAATTCCGAAATTCGAGGTCAAAACTGGACTGAAGATCGCTCGGAACGAAAGTCGGTGTGGTGTGGCATTCATGACACACCAAGAGAGAGGTAGTGGCGTGTGAAGGGCGTGTGGCCCACGGGGACAACCTCTCTCTGGTCCCGTTTGCCCCACGGCCACTTCCCACGTGCACACACATTTCACTGATTTCACTGATTGCCTTCTTTTTTGTTTTGATTTTTTCGTAGTGTTTGATTGTGTGCTTTAAAGTTCATGTGAGCTTGTTTTTGTTGTTATTGCATGTGCATGACCTTGACAAATCTTTTATCCTCTTGTGTATCTCTCATGTGAGCTCACCACACTGGATCATTTTCATTTGATTTTCACTTTTAATGATGCTTTGCGTTTTTGTGTGATAATATATATATCTATATATTTTTGTAAAACTAAATATATATATATATATGTATATATATATATTTTCCTAAAATCGTGCACCTCTTTTTATTTTGCTAAACCTGTTTCATATATATATATATATATTTTCTTGTTCATGGTTTTTTGGTGCAGCCACACATTTTGAGAGAAAAATATCTTCAAGTGAGAAACTTCTAAGAACTTGTCTTTAACTCTCAAAACTCATTTTCATATACATCAAAATATCATCTAAACATTTTCTAGCATAGTTAGGATGTTTACTTGCATGGGTCTTGGTCAACACACTTCCCTTGGTATGTTCTTCACTATTATCATTTATAATTAGTGTTTTATTTATCAAGGCATCTCTTTTATTATTTGCTTGTTCTTAGATTAACATCTATTATTCAAAATAGAGATTGTTGTGTTGACATGATTGTGTGTTGTATTGTGATAGATATCTAGGTTTTTATAATCTATGTTTATCTAAGCCATTAGACATGTCATTTAGCACTTGATATCTAGGATTGATTTAATTGATTATATCATCATCCTAGATAAGCATCTAAGGTTCCCTAGCCTTGTTTGTTATTTGAATATTCATACATATTCACATAGATTGCATAATCTCTTCATTGAGAATTAAGTCTTGGGGCTAAGGTTGCTTAGGCCTCAAGCAAATTGGACTAGAGCCACTTTTAAAGGCCCGCGTGGTAGAAGTGGGGGGTTATTGACCGGAGTGCTAAACGAAGTCTACATAGGTTGTAAACTCTATTTCAATTAGTGGATTTCGAGGTCCGAGTGTAGCGCACTAAACAGCCTGTGGTTTTTCCCAGTGGTTGGGTTTCCACGTATATATCAAGTGTTATTTAAATTCCGCACTATATTACACTTGCTTGTATTTTTGACTAGTAGGGGTATTTTCATAAAATTGACTTGCATGCGAAAATTGGGTAATAATAGTTAAAATCTATTCACCCCCCTCTAGATTAATATTAGTACACACCTAGTTTATTTGAGAACTTTCAATCTTCTAGGCATACTATAATTTGTATCAATTATGTTGTAGATTTTATTCTGAATCTTCTAAAGTTAGTTTAATGTTATTTACAAAATAATAATAATAATAATAAAAATAAAAAATAAAAAAACAACGAAATCGCATCAAGAATCACAACCAAGAAAATCTAATCTTTGACGAAACGAAATCACACCGAAACTCTAACTCAATTGTTCAAAAAAAATCATCAGACGATTAAATCACACTCACAATCTACAACCAACAATCTAATCAACTACACGAAATAAAAAATCGCATCTAATAAAGATGGTTTTACCTTAAAATAAGAAGAAAAAACAAGTCATGCAAATAGATGTAAGAAAACTATATATAAATATTAATGATGAAGTGTATTTTTATTTGTATTTTTTTGAAAAAGATATGGGGTGTATTAAGTTTGAAAAATAACTAAAAGGGTAGTCCCGGAAATAAATAAAAAAAATAATAAAACCATTTAATTTTATATGATTAAATCAAAATTTTAAAAAATGGGATCTAAATAGTTCAATAATGGGGTGTTAACAGCACCGCTCTTTTAGAGGAGTGAGTAAAAATGAACTCAAATATAGAGAGAGAAAGTGAGAGAGAGGGAGATAGAAAAATATAAATAAACAAGAATTATGGGGAACGCTGTGTTTAGTTATTAATTAAGATTTTTGTCTGTTCATTTATTTTTGTGCTAAAAAAATCTAAGTTATTAATAACTTTATGTGTTTTGTCTTTTTTAGGTATTTCTCAGTAAGGCTAGTGCGGGAAAACTATATTAATCTAACCGTGACAATCGAGATCTGAAAGACCACCTGGTATCAATAGCTACAAAGCTATTGATATGTAGAACAAAGCTATTGGTATCGAGGCTAGTGCGGGAAAGCTATATTAATCTAACCTAGGATATGAAGAACATGTAGAAACGAGTTATTTGATTCATTCTAACACTGATGAGATGGAAACATTTCACGGATACTAGTTACCTGGACTGCAAACCTGGTTGCTACCTACCAATAAAACACTGTAAAAAGGTAACCCAAAAGAGACAAGTCTTTTCTCCGAATAGCAACATATTAGATGAAGTGGGATGCCCCCACTTTGTCTACTATTACTTCCAAAATGACTCTTCATCGATGTAAACAAAACTAATAAAATACTAAGAAGAAAAGTAGGAAGATATACTTTTCTTCTTGATGTTGTTTAGGATAAGTTGTCACTTGGTGATTGGAAAAATACGATTTATAAAGATTTATTTATTCT
The DNA here is from genome assembly GCA_030490815.1 of Acer saccharum. NCBI lineage: Eukaryota > Viridiplantae > Streptophyta > Magnoliopsida > Sapindales > Sapindaceae > Acer > Acer saccharum. The sequence continues at coordinate 1,580,575 of CM059874.1, read as the reverse complement.
GTAGTAAAGGAGAAAATCTTCTGACCATTGAAGATAAAACATATAACTGGAAAAGCATATGTGATGCCCATGTTTACCACATGTCTTATCTTCTGTGGCCGGGTGCACTTCTGAGTAATGCACCAGCTGGTGCACCTAAGATTTTCTCGTAATAAAGAAGGCTACATATGCAGAACTTTCTATAACCTGGAAAACTGGTAACTCACGGGCTGCTATGTTGAATGTTGAACAGTCTAATTGTCTTGTTTCAGTGTCCTTTTACCATGTAGTGTTCAATAACGTAAAACATCAACTCAAAATTCACTAAATTTGATTATAAATTCCTGTGGTCCCTCCTCACATGCCTAAGCATTTCAAGAGAGAATCTGAATTTAATATTAAATTACCATCACAAGTTCGTTCTATATAATTATCCACTTCAACTCCTGTTGTAGGGGGGGGAATACAAACCGGGTGGGGTGGAACAAGAGCCTGACCCCAAAAATCATCTAAAACGATAAAAAGGCAACGTTCAAAGATAAATCTCTAAAAACAAAGGAATTACAAAAAGGCTGGGAAGTAAACCACCATGAATCATGAGCAAGGGAAAGACCATGAGACACTACAACAAAAAAATGCTTATTAGTGACGAACTATTTCCGACAGCGCTAATTGCCATCAGTAATGGTACCTTTTCCAACGGCCATATTAGTGCTGTCGGAAATGAGTAAAAATGTGATATCACATTTCTGACAGCCCACTGACAGTCGGAAATAGTCAAATAAGCCGTTAATATTATCCCCATTTCCGACGGCATTTTTTGAGCCGTTGAAAATGAGTAAAGATGTAATACCACATTTCCAACGGGCCAATGACCGTCGGAAATAGTCTTTGTGCTGTTGGGAATGAGGAAAAAGCAATACAACATTTCTGACAGCCTAATGGCCATCGGAAATAGTTCACATTTCCGATGACACTTTTAGTGCCGTCGGAAATAATAATAATAAAAGCAGTACCCAATAATCGGGAATAGTCTTTTCTGACGACATAAAAAATGTTGTCAGAAATGCTAAAATTTAATTCGAATTAATTTTAAGGGCTATTACGCTGTCAAAAATGTAATACTATTTTCTACATTTTTTGTTATAGCATTGTGATGGAAAAAATAATTAATTTATTATTATTATAATGGAATGTATGTGATAATTTATAAACTAAAAAAAATGTGACTTGTAGGTCAATGTTTTAAATGTATCACTATATGTGTTATTTTTTTATTTTTTATTTTATCACTCTTTTTTTTTAACGAAATCACTTTGTCAATTTTTTTGCCAAATATTTTGATTAAATTTTTAATTTTTCAAATAATTATGTCATAGAAAATGTAAAAAACAACTTAAAATTTATGATGATCACTACAAGAAAATTAGGCAATAGGGACAAGACTTTAGGGACAAAATAATGGTACTAATAAGAAATCTACTTTGTGGGTACATCTTACTGAATTAACTAAATATAAAATATAGCAAAATTATTAGTAATTACAAGAACATTTAGTTATTTTTAATTATGTTTAGTGAGACTACTATATCAGATTTTTTTATAAAATAAAACTCTAATAATTTTTTTTAATATCTATTTGTTTATCATACAGAATAATTACAAATTTTACTGAAATAAGTTTAAATTAATAATTAATAAAAATTAGTAATTTTTAGTAAAATGTTGATTATAAAAATTAAAATCAATAAGTATATAATATAAATTTCCTATTTAAAGATAAACTAGCTAGTAGTAAAATGTAATTTCCTATCGGATAAGGGAAATATTTAAAAAAAATATTATTTTAAAAAACAATATCTCAATAGTTATATTTAAATAGTATACAAAAAATATATTTAATTAGATAGTATGCAAACATATCAATAGCTTATATATAAATTGTATGCAAATCATATAAGATATAAAGTTATAGCAAAATGGTAAGAGTAACCCTTATTGTCATCAAGGTCAAGGGTTCAAACCATAGAAATTTCTTGGAGTTAAAGTAGTTTCAATTAGGCATGATGATGTGGTGCCTGTCAAGTCGATGTCGCATCATTTTTTTTTATCAGTCGACTTTTTCTGACAGCCATCCCCGTCGGAAATTGCGGTAAGCCATCGGAAATACAAGTAATTTTGACCAACTTGAATTATTATTACTGACGGCCATGACCGTAAAAAATGGTAGTATTTGTGGCTGCTCGTCGAAAAATAGTTATTTGTGACGAGTGTATTTGTGACGGCCTCCGACGGCTTTTTCTGGTTGGAAAAGCGTACTTCTAATAGGAAATGGTGTTTTTTCGACGGTATTTAAAAAGACCATGTTTTTTGTAGTGAGAGGCTAAACTATCCGCAACCTGGTTACCTTCTTGATAGATATGGGAAACAAAGACTTCTATCGAAGTGAGATAAACCAAGCAGCGCCTCCAAGAAGAAAGAAACCGCCAAGGAACATTTGGGGAGTGACAAGATAAAAGAGAGACCATGTAAGAAGAGTCGCATTCAATCCAAAGATTATTCCAACCAAAATCAAAGGCATACTCAATGGCCATGATAACCGTTGATAACTCTGATTCAAAAGCATGCATGATACCCAAATGGAAGGACCTGGCGAGCCCAAAGAAGCTCTATCTGTATTAACCTTGAGCCAACCTGGACGGGGAGGGCGCCAGTAAACCTCAATGATCCGAGGGGCCCGGGAAGGATGAGGACAAACCTGAAGCCAATGAAGAAGAAGTAAATATGACTGTGTGTTATTCATACCACCAATATTCAAACGATTACAATCTTTAAGAGCCATGTGAATAAAAGCAATGGAAGATAAAAGAGGAATAAAGCAATCTTCAAAAATTAACTGATTCCTCACATACGAAGTTGCCCAAAAAATTTGAACAAAAGTCGTGAGCCAAAGGTTGCCAACCTGGGGGCTAGCCTTCCAAGAAATAGCCGAAATAAAGAAGTCGAGAGGCAACAATTGAAAATTGAGATGAACTCCAAAAAGACTTGAAAAATAATCCCATAAGCTACGAGAGTAAGGGCAGTGTAAAAAAAGATGAGCTAAGGTTTCCATTGAAGCATAACAAAACCAAAAAGAAGAGGCTAAGGACAGACCTGCTTTAGCAAGAGTATCCTTTGTAGGCAAACGTCCAAGAAGCATACGCCATATAAGAGTTGATATCGAAAGGAGAATAAATGGTTTCCAAATTCTCTTACCCCAAGGAACCAATCCCCGACTGCCTTGGAAAAAATGATAGGAATCTTTAGAAGAAACTTTGTTGGAGGAAGAATAAATCCAAATCAAAGTGTTGCTACTATGAGGCGCAACAACAGTCTTCGAAATAAAAAAGAAAGCTTCTAGATGACGGTCTAAGAAACTGTCTTCAAAATGCCAAGAACCATTAAAATAATATTCTGAAATAGCCATAGAAAGGCTTCCCCTAGCTGCAACAGGAATCCCAAGCATATAACCTAAAGGTTCACCTAACCAATTATCAAGCCAAAAGTTAGATTGTTCTCCAATAATCCACTGGGATTCAGCAAGAAGACTAGAGTAATGATCTTTGATGCCAGGCCAAATCGAAGAAGCTATATAATACTAGCGAACCTTTGAAAGAGAAGAAAAATATCTTGTTCTTAATAAAGAAAAGACAAAGCTATCATCAGTTATAAATTTCCAAGAAAGTTTTTTGAGAAGAGCTCGGTTCATAAGCTTCAAGCTTTTAACACCAAAACCACCAAAATCCTTAGGCAAACAACAAGTACTCCAAGCTATGGTAACCATTTTCTTTGTATCAATGTTTACATACCAAAGAAAGTTCTAAATAGTGCGATCCATGATCTTTAACAAAGAGAAGGGCCACTTATAAATCATGAAAGTATGGATAAAAGAACTAAGGATTACTGAGTTGATAAGAGCCAACCCTCCTGCTAAAGAGAGAGTGCAACCCTTCCAAGTTGCAAACTTACAAGTAATCTTGTCTGCAATTGATCAGAGCCATCTTTTCTTAGGCGCCCCTTTAAAATGAGGAACACCAAGGTAGAGAAAGGGGAGAGAGCCTCATTGTAAACCTGAAAAAAGAGACAAAGAAATAGCACGCCGAGTTAAGAAATGGGAGCCAAAATAAATAAAGCTCTTGGTCTTATTAATAATCTGCCCTAAGAGTAAACCATAAAGATCAAAAGCCTTTAAAATGGTATAAATAGTGCACCTGGTACCTTTGCAAAAAATGAGAACATCATCTACAAAAAATAAATGAGAAGGAGTTGTGCCACCTCTTGGAGAGGAAATACCCGAAATATCACCCCTCTCAACCATAGAATTCAAAAAACGGCTTAAGAAATCCTCAGCCAAGCAGAAGAGAATCAGAGAAAGTGGATCCCCCTGATAGACACCCTGACTGCAACCAAAAAACCCCTCAGGAGTGCCATTAATAAGAATAGAAAGTCTAGCTGAGAGAAAAATCTCATGAATCCATTGAATAAAATTATTAGAGAAACCAAAGCAAGAAAGTACTTTCAAAATAAAATCTGAATTCATAGTGTCAAAAGCCTTTCTAATATCAATTTTAAGGGAAATGTTTCCCCTATAGCAACGCTTGTCAAGAGCATTGATACAATCTAAAGCAATAGCAATACAGTTTTGAATCTGTCTGCCTTTCACAAACCCAAACTAATTCGGAGAAATAAATCTAGCAGCCACATCACCAAAATAATCAACTGAGAGAGCATCTGTCACCTTGGGAATGAGACCAATAAAGTTTGAATTTAAATTAGGTAAGAGCTTACCCAAGGAAAAAAATTCTTGAACTGCTGTGACAAAATCTGAGCCAATAATATCCCAGCAGTGTTGATAGAAAACGCATGTAAACCCATTAGGCCTAGGAACACTAGAAATATTCTCCTCCACACTAGGCATTTTAGTAAGTAAAATATTCTCCTCATCCGTAACAAGTGAAGTAATAAATTGCTCCACTATCGATAGGTCAGGCATGGTGGAAGAAGGGCTAGAAAAAAGTTTAACTACAAGAAATTTGAGTTTTAACAACATTCAAAAGATAACGTGCGGACTGTGCATGTTGCAAAAAGGCATCTATCGCAACGCGTAGGTAATGTACGTTGCCAAAAGTCATCTACCGCAATGCACACAAAATGTATGTTGTTAAAATCATCTACAACAACACACATATGAATGTTGTTAATAATAAAGTCATCTATCGCAACACGTATAAAATGTGTGTTGTTAAAACCACCTATGACAACGTACAAATGAATGTTGTCGATAATAATGTCATTTATTGCAACATGCACAAAATATATGTTGTTAAAACAACCTATGGCAACACACGGATGAATGTTATCAATAATAAAATCATTTATCACAACGTGCACAAAATGTGTGTTGTTAAAATCACATTTAGCAACACACAAATGAATGTTGCTAATAATAAAGTCATCTATTACAACATGCACAAAATATGTGTTGTTAAAACCACCTATGGCAACATATATATGAATGAAGCCAATAACAACGTCATCTATCATAACGCGCACAAAATGTGTGTTGTTAAAACTACATTTGGCAACACACAGATTAATATTGTCAATAATAAAGTCATCTATCACAACACATATAAAATGTGTGTTGTTAAAACCACATATAGCAACACACGGAAGAATGTTGCAAATAATAAAGTCATATATTGCAACGTTCACAAAATGCGTGTTGTTAAAACCACATATGGCAACGTACAAGTGAATGTTGCTAATAATTGAGCACATATAAGACAACACACAACAGATGTACGTTGCTATAAATGAGAACATATGATAACACACAATGAATGCACGTTGCTATAAACATTTTTTTAGCAACATATAAACGTGCATATTGTTAAAAAGCAACTATTTGACAACACACATTATGGACATTTTCATAGGAGTCTTTTTAGCAACTATTGACTTTTGCGTTGCGTAAAAGTCTAATATTTCACAACACACATATCATGCACGTTATTGTAGGAGACTTTTAGCAACTGTTGATTTGCACATTCCAAAAGGCTAATATTTTATTTTATAACACACATATCTTGCACGTTGTCGTAGAAGCATTTTCAGTAATTGTTGGATTGTACGTTACAGAAAGTATAATATTCCGCAACACACATCTTATATGCATGTTGTCATAGAAGCATTTTTAGCAACTACTGATATGTGCTTTACGAAAAAAAATATTTTGAAACTCAAACATCATGGATGTATTCATAAAATGTGGAGGAGACGATTCTCCTATGGTGGGAGTTGTATTTCGAGTCGTGAGTTTGTAACAGCTGTCATTATTAAATTCAAATAGACCCTAAATGTTGGGATAAAATTTAATTGTTTATCATAAAAATAATTACAATGATTATTATAAGGACTCTAAATTAACAATTAATAAAATTATTAATTTTTTCAATAAAATATTGTATTAATTTTTTTTTATAATATATGCTATATATAAATAAGTGTGTAATATATATCAAAGTTGAACTCGTAGCAGAATGGCAAAGGCTCTCATGGTGGTGGTTGGTGTGTCATGGGTTCAAACCCCCATCCGAACAAAGTTAGAGATGTAATTTGGCAAGGGGTGGCTAGAGGTGTTGTATAGTGATGGGGTGGTGAGTTGGGCTTGTCCAACGAAGATTGTATTATTGTTTTTCTTAACCTAAGGCAATGTACAATGCACGTTGCTAAAACCATTTAAGGCAACGCATGATAAAATTGACTAAGACAACGCATGGTAAGACAACATTCATCAACCGTTCGTTGCGTTAAATGTCAATGACAACTCGCATAGTACGTTGTTATTATACTACGACTATATACATTGCGCGTTGCCAAAAGCTTTGGGACTTTTGGCAACAGATGTATCAACAACATACACCTGCACGTTACGAAAACCTTTCGCAACGCATTTTGTGCGTTGCGAAAGGCCAAATTTCTTGTAGAATTCTAATAAAAAGAAGTGACATGATTTTTAATAACATTATGATTATCAATAAGAGCATCACCAATCTTAATTTTATGGATGCCATTATTCACCCTTCGACATTTGAGCAAAGCATGAAAGAAGGCAGAATTTCTATCACCATTTGCAAGTCACTTAACCCGAGACTTCTCTTTATGTAAGGATTCCTGGTAAGAGAGAAGGGTGTCAACAGTGTTTCTAGCCTGAACTTCTAAATCCAATGCCTCCTCTGAAACTCCATTCATGGAAATATCAAATTGAACATTGGACAAATGATTCATAGCTTCTGACAGATTTCTATTCACATCACCAAAAACATTTCTATTCCAATCCTTTAGACCCATCTTTAGACGTTTAACTTGGCATTAAAACAAACCATTGCTAAGGAGGAAGTAATTGTAATCTTCTAATTTTGAGAAACAAAAGGAAAAAAACCTTCATGAGCCACCACATTTTGTAGAAACGAAACGATTTAGGACCAAAAGTAGTAGCAAGATGAGTGTCAACTACCAAGGGATCATGATCCGAATGATGCTTCGGTAAAGTATAGCAATTGATAGAAATCCAAGCAACAAGCCAACCATCAGAACAAAGTTACCTATCAAGACGAGCTTCAACTCTAGCATTAATACCTTTCTAGCCTCTTACATTAGTCCAAGTATAAAAAGAGCCCCTTATGTCCATGCAATGGAGGTGACAATCATCAACAACAGAAAGAAAATCCTGACAAGAACTGAAAGGAGGAGGCCTTCCTATTTTCTCATGAGCCCCAAAAATAGAATTAAAATATTCAATAACTAGCCAAGAGGGGGGAGCAGAAAAATCTATTAACAAGAAAATGCCAAAAGGGTCGAAATTCACACTAACAAGTCGAAAAGGTCATCTCCGAAAAATAAACTTGAGCGCCATAGAACGGCCAAGGCGGGAGAAAGTGTCCAAGAGGTTGAGAAGTTGGCATGTTCTCGACGCGCCTACTGAACTAATGACGCAAAAGCATTAATAGAAATTCGGCCACCCAGAAGTGTCATCTTCACCGGACAACCACTCAGGAGTGCCCATTGGGGAAAATCTGGTGAGATGTGCAGCTGTGTTTGTTAAGGTATACACAACCAATGATTCAGAAAACACTTGTAGCAGATAAAACTGGGAGACGTCACAGGTGACCTATGTAGGGACCTAGGTGTATGATCGGGGTGAGCTTTGATGTAACACTTCAAGTAAAATGAGTAATAAAGGCAAGCAAACCAAAAATACATCATTACTTGATCGAGCATGTATAAAGTAGAGTTGAAAAGGTAATCTTGGCTAATCATCATAGGATGCCTCACAGCTGAACAAGAGCTTACTTTAACACAAACCTAAAAGTAAAATACGTAAGTAAAAGTATAGAAAAAGGTTTTGTCTTTCATGAAAGTATGTGTACAAATCAGAAAGAGCCCTTAGGGGTTGAGTACATTCAAAAGACCCCTCGTGGCTCATACAAAAAAAAGGAAACAAAAGTCAAGAAGCTAGAGGCTGATTGCAAGATCTGGGGACTCGATCTTCGCTTGCAGATGCTTGAGGTTGACTCCCACTGCTACCACCCTTATCAGACACCATCTCATACTATCTCAGCAGGCTTTCATTTGAGGGCCAGACTAACACATTTGTTTTATCCCTCATCTAGAAGCTATAGTCCCTACCAAGCACAGGGCCAACATCAAGCTCTTCACCGTTAATACCACTCTTCTGGCTCGCATGAAAAATGGAGAAAGCACTCTCTATGGGAATTTCAAAGTGCATAGGATGCGGCTTTTTATTCATACTTCGACAATAAGCACACCACTCCCTCATCTAAGCCTGAAGGGCTGCCAAAGACCTATCCATATATCTTCTGATAGACAGGTTCCAGTTTTTCCTGGCCTTCTCAGTAGCCATGTTCTTCGCCTTGAAAAATTCCCCAGTAGAGACCATCCCCTACTGAAATTCACGAAGGAAAGCATCGTAGGCGGAAGACCTCTTGAAGCAGTCACCAAATTGAACCTCTAACTCCAGCCTAGCTTTTCTTGATAGTACCTCCACAGTAACTAACTAACGACTCAGATCTTCAATCAGCGCTCAAAATTTAGTCTAGCCTCCTTAGCTTTTTGATCAGCCTGGAGCATAGACTCCTGTATAACAACCATAAGATCATTGCCAGATTTGGCTTCTTCCTTAGCAATCGAAGCCCTTTGCTCGGCCTTAAGCTTAACGGCAAGGTACTTGTCCATAAACTCCTAATTCGCTTCGATATTTTCCTTGCAAGCCTACTCAATTCGAACCTGAGCTTCTTCACTCTCTTTAAGCAACGCCTCGATTTATCAACTCGAGCATAGTTTGTACAATAAGCATCATCCATCTCGGAGACCATTTGCATTAGGTTTAAGGACAGGCAGAAGTACAGGGTCAACGACTTAAAAAGAAGTATAGGATGAAGTAACTTACACAAACACTGCCGTTATAGAAGTTTTCAAGCTTGTTGGAGTAGGTGCCAACTCTATAGCGACTCCACTAATCCTACCCAATGTAAGCCTGCCCGGACGCCATAGCCCTCAACATGTCGTAAGGGACAAGGCGACCGCTTAGCTGTACTCGGACCGGTCGTAATAAGTCGGGGTCTGGAAGGAGGAATTGTTCTTTTAACATCAGAAGCCGCTTCCGGTGTAGCACACTAACAGAATTAAATGCTTAAAATAATGTTGAATCAAAATAACAGTAAGATCATTAAACAAAATCTGAAACTTTTTCTTACAAATTCAGAAACTATAGGTGCAATGAGAAAAATTGGTAAAACAAGGAAAATGGATGTAATGAGAAAAAATATATGTTTAAAATTAGAAAAAATACTTAAAGGATAGTTTGGTATTTTAAAGGGTGTAGGAAGTAAAATTAATAATTTTAATTTATTAGTATGAGTGTAGAAAGAAAAATGGATGTAGGAAGACATTTTATGGTTGGCAATAGAGCCACCCTTCTAGGTATTATAGATATTGCATCAATAAAATGGCTATCTCTCTGGTTCCATGTGAAAAGAGACCCCAAGTCATACATACTGAGATATTCGAGGAATGAGGAAGCATGCATGCCAAAAAAGAAAATGTATTATGCAATATCACAAGTATAATTAGGTTCTTTATGTCAATGTGCTTATCGAACACATTTTACATAAACCCTTATGGCATACCCACCACCCACAGGGTGGTTTCATGCATGGGCTTCTATTTCTATTTTCTGACATGCATCGTTGTTAGTGTTTTCATATTCAAGGGTTCTATGGTTGGTTTATGGCATCTTTGGGAAATCAAATTTTCACAAGCATTAAGTTTCAATATTGAACCAGATCTCCAATTTCGAGATACGATGAGATCGCACCACTTTTCGTTAAGTTCAAGGTGCGATCTTCAATGGTCGTTTTAATATGTATTTTTTTTTAATATATATATATTTAAAATATTGTAAATAGTTTTTTTCCAATAACGATTTTACCCTTGTTAATTACAGTCAACCATTATTTATGGCGGATGTTGAATAACGTTAGGAGTCGTTTGTGCAATTAGGGTCATTACTGGAATATTACGCTTGTTGACCATATGTTAGGTTTATAGTTTGTGTTGGCATAAATTCCATATCAAAACGTGTTTCTCTTGTAATGTTTAGTGGTTCATATATTGAAGATTTAAGAAGACGAAGAATGTCTCGACCACAATTCATGCAAGAAGTCGGCATTAAAGAGATATGTGCTTCATTAATCATCAAAGGTAATATAAGACCTCATATCTCTTACAAGGCTAGGCACACACACACACATGGCATCCTTGTGTGTTCCTTCATGGTTAAACATCATTGATATAATACATTCACATACTTGATAATATATGCTCATGCATTTATACTATCTTGACAAACTTTGTTTATTGCATGTTCTAGGACTATGTCTAGGAAATAGCATATGTATGTGTCTTTGTGTTTGTATATTTTCGTATTTTTATATTTGGACTTGAATATGCTCTATTATGATTCCTGATTGAGTTCCGGTCGTTTCGGTTACTCATTCATTTAGTTTCGAGTCCAAACGATGTAGCTACGCTACTTTTCGTTCTCATTCGTTGAGTTGACTTCATTGTCGTTTTCCGAGATGATTTCTCAACCATTTTTCAAAGTTGTGTAGTCTTCGTCATGTGTGAGGGAGTCACGGTTCGTAATCCAAAAATGGATTCAAAATCAGAGTTTGAATGCCCAAGATACAGCTAAAGAACGTGAGGGAGCGCGTGAGGGCATAAGTGGCCAAGAGGCCACGTGTGGCACACGCCATGGGTGAGCCGTGGGCACCACGGCTAGAGGGGCTCTCTACCCCCGTGTGGCCCACGCGCCCCCCATAGGGCTGGGCTGATGTGGCCTCTTGTGGTTGGCCAATATTTGCCTTCTCTCTCCTCCTTTTTATTTCCCTCCATTCCTTCCATTTGTTTTCAAGAAGTGAAATTGAAACTTTCCCGTTAGAATTTTCTCCCTAGTTTCCTCATTTTCCAAACACCATAACTTCTTCATACGAAGTCGGATTTGAGTGATTTAAGTTGGAGAACGTTCATAATCAAGTCCTCTACCTTTTACAAGTTTTGGTGGCTGTTTGATTAAGTTTTCTGGTGGTTCCACACAGAATTCCTAACCAGCTCGTGAATCCAAGGTATTGGTCTTATCTATGGGGTTTCTTTCTTTTTAACCTTCAATTTGCTTGGAGTTTCTTCTTCTATATGTATGTTTATGTTTGGTGAAAGCTATTGTGAAAGATAGCTTCATAATCATTCTAATCAAAAGTCTATTTAGAGACAAATGTGGACTAGTTTCTATGATTCTAGGTTTTTCATATGTTTGTGAGTTGTATTGTGATTAGAATGGCATCTTAGGTTGTTTGTAACTTGATTGAATCAATTTTGTGATAAATGACATTGAGATTTGATTTGATCCTTTGATTGATGAAATCTAGGATTATTGTATTTGTATGTGTTTTAGAGCAATATAGGATTTAATTAATTTATATCTTGAATCCTTGCTCTATACTTTTGGCTAGAATATTGATTGATTTAAATCTAATATATCTAGCATTTTATTGTATATTGATAGCATCTTGAACTTATACTTCATGAATATATTTTGTTCAAGTGTTGTATGTGTGAATGAGACTTTGAGCTTATGTGTTTGGTGTTTACACATGCTTTAGGTTTTATTCTTGTATTTTACATCTAGACTTTTATTACTTGTGATATCACATGTTTAGGTCTATTTATACCATGGAATGTATTAATCACATGTTCTATGTTGAATTGATTGTTTGCATCATTTGCATTCACATGATCACACTAGGAAGTCCTTGTAAAAGGCTTGAAGTCTTGGTTAGAGTCGGGATGACTCGGATAGCCAAGCAAGAAGACTTGCCTAGAGTCGGGATGACTCAGATAGGTAAGCAAGAAGTCATGGCTAGAGTCGGGAGGACTCGGATAGTCATGCATGAGAGGCTCCCTAGAGGCAAGAGTGCCTTGGATAGGGAGTTGGCTATTATATTGGTAGGCCTAGGTGTATGGTTAGACATAGACTCCAAAAGAGCGGGGTATACGGGAGGTGTATGCACTCTTGAGGAATTTCTAATCTTCCATCGATGTTGGTTTTGTGTGTTGTTTAATATATGGTGGTTTCGTATCATTGAAGGATCTTATACTTTCTAATAGGGTTGGGTAGACTTAGACTCCACTAGGTTGGGTGAGCTAAAGATTGGTCACTTTGTGGATTCTCTATTTTTATCATCCTATATATATAGTACCCTAATGGTTGTATTTCAACCCGTGGATGTTTCCTCCTTAGAGGTTTTACCACGTTAAAAAATCTTTTGTGTTAATTCTTCCTATCTCTATCTTTTATATTTTATTTGTATATGTTATTATCTTGTTTCATATTACTCACTTGTGATGTATAGTGAAGCAAGTATTTTTAAAGTGTGATTTGTGAATTCATTCTTTTGATCATTTTTTATTTTGATTCTTTTGTATATTGTAATTTTTGTATAGTGATATTTGATCACTCTTGTAACTTGTGGATCATCTATTGATATACAAGCTTTATTTGTTGTTGTGTTTATTTGTTTTTATACCTTACACAACTAGGTGATATACTTAGACCTTGTGCACATGATTATATTCTCATATTGTCTATGTATGTCTTTCTTGGTTTATTTTTTTGTGTGTAAGGCTACCTTAAGGGACAAACGAAAGTTTGTTTAAGGGATTGAAAAAAGATGTAAAAACCTATTCACACACCCCCCCCCCCCCCCCCCCCCCCCCCCTCCTCCTAGGTATACCTTAAATAATTTAACTACGTTTGTATATTTTCACCATACTTTAGGGTAAGTTTGTACAATTTACCCTTATTAATAATATGTTGATGGGCTACGAGGGGCTCGTCTTCAAGTGGGGAAATCGTTGAGTGGGGAGACCCTTAGTTTTTTTTTTTTTTTTTTTTTTCCGTTGGTTTATTGTTGGGGTTGTTGATGGAGTGTGTTCCGGTTTTTGTTCTATTTTGGGGGGGCTACTGTTTTTCTTTTCTTGCTTGTAGCTTGTGGTTTTGGCCGAGTGTGGTTGTCTTGCTTCCTCCCTTGTTGCTTTTGTTTTTGGTTTGCCATGTTTGGCTTGTTGTTTTGGTTGGTTGTTTGTTTTTATCCTTTGAATAAAGCTTGCCGTCCAGAAAAATACTTTAGACCGGTGAACAATCTTATAGCACAAAAGTAGTTGAAAATGCGTTTAATGAATGTGAATATTGTACAAGGTCAACCTTGTTTAATGTACTTGCTATTTGCTTCCATGATTAAAACTGCACGGCTTATCAAAGAGTAACGTGTTGTAGACTGAAACAAATTATAGGTGTGTACAATATATATCTAGAGAGGGGGGGGGGGGGGGGGGGGGGGGGGGGGGGGGGTAAATAGATTTTATCCGAGTTTACTAAATTTTCGTGTATGGTCAAGATTACGAAAATATCCCTAACTAGTCAATATAATATAGCAACTGTAATATGTGCGGAATATTAAATAACACTTGATATTTACGTGGAAACCCTCATGGAAAAAACCATAGGCTGGTAAGTGCGCCACACTCGAACCTCGAATTCACTAATGGTAAAATGAATACAACCTAATCCCGGTATAACTCACCACCACTACCTAATCCCGGTATAAGTGAACCTAGTCCAATTGCTTGTGATTTACGCAACCTAATCCCGGAAACTACACAAGTCTTACTTCTCAATGAAGAGATAAAATGCCTATGTGAATATATGAAATATCCAAATGCAATTAGAGCTAGGAAACCCTATATGCTTATCTAGGATGACAATATTGCAATTAAAGTAATCCCAGATATCAATAGCAAAATGGCATGTCAAAAAGCTTAGCTAAACATAGATTATGAAAACCTAGATAGCTATCACAATACAACACTCAATCAATTCATCACAAACAATCTCTATCTTGTATCTAGCATATGATCTAAAAACATACAAGTGAATAAAGGGATGACTTGTTAAGAAAGATACTAAAATTAGATGAAGTTAGTAAAAATCTTACCAAGCAATATGTGATGATGCTAAACCATGCATGGATGAACTTTGATGCACAAAGGAAAAGTGTTTGAGTGATTAAAGATGAGTTCTAGATTAAAAATCTCTCTTTGAAAAAGCTCTCAATTAAAAATATGATTTTTGAGTCATTAATTTGACCTAAGAACAAAGAGGCATATTTATAGGAGGTCAAATTGAAGTTATGTCGTTTTGTACAAAATCAGTTGTTGCCATTTGCTGTCGCCATTTGTCTCAGGGCGACATCATGGTGACATCAGATTTTTCTTCTTTGTCGCCATTTGTCTCAAGGCAACATCATGGCGACGCCTGATGCAGTAAAGAAAATCTTCTTTGTCGCCATTTGTCTCAGGGCGACATCTCATGGCGACATCATACCTGATTGATTTTCAGGAATAAAACTTTTTGTCGCCATGGCGACACCAACAAAGGGCGACAATGCCCTGTTTCCACTTTGTGCACAATTTGCAAGTGTGCAAAGTGGTGAATCCAAAGGAGAAGCCAAGGGCATTCTCCGAAGGAGATCTTCGCGCAAGACAAGCACACCAATGTGCAAGCGCGGACGTTTCCGAACAATCTTCGGGAAACGAATTACACAACACATAAACACACGATGAAATACAAACAACAAAGTGCAAATGTGAAATGTGACCTGTGAAGAGAATGCACACATATGCAAATATGCTAAGTGTGAGTGTGCAACTAAATCTCTTTAAAGAAAAACTAAGCACTAGAGATATACCTTTAGAGTGCTTGTCACCTTGAGGTCTTGAAAGGGCTTTGAGCTTGATCCTCAATCACCTAAACTGCCCTTACAATTCAATCTCCAATTGTGGTTTGTCCACGAAATAAGCCAACCAATAAATGAGATCCTTACAATCTCCCTCTTTGGCTATTTCATGACAAAACCATCACTCACATTAATCCTCACAACATAATTGATGCTACGGGATAACAAAGATATTCTACATTACAAAGAAATATTAAAAAGTAAGAAACTTCACGTCTTCAATCTCTTGTAGAACTATCAACCCTTCAAAACAAAAATTACACTTTCCAAAGCAAGTGTATATGAGATAATCAAGTGAAAATAAAACAAGCATTTGCATTTAAGTAATTTAAGCACAACATCATTCAATGTATGTGAATGCAAAGCTCCCCCTCAAATAGGTTACTCCCCCTCAATATGAAGTCTCCCCAACATGTGCATATGCTACTACATTTAGCAACTCCCCTTACCACATTCTACTCCCCCTTTTTGTCATGATATAGGCAAAGGAGTAGTCCCTAACCAGGTCACTTATGTTAAAGAGAGATAGTAGCATACTAGATATTTGCATAATCATAAAAGCCACTTTATGCAACTCAATTAATTGGAGAGAAACAATGAGATTTATTTTAAGAAAATGTGTGAATAAAACATGCTTTGCATACAAGACATGTTGCATTCAAGTCCAAAATACAATGGTATTTGGTAAAGCAAATGACAAAAGTTTCTAATAGAATTCAAACCAATTTCACCATTTGTCATGCGAGAAGCAAGGATATAGAGATTTTATTGATTTCAATTTAAGAGCAACTATATCCAACTTTATAAGCGAAACATGGCATGAGCAACTTTGCACCTTATTCGATTTTTTCGGGTAAGATACCCGTATGATTGTAGCCATGTTCAACTAATAAAGAAAAAGAGACATTTGGATTTTAAAACCCTTTGAACGGATACAAGATCCTTTATTCATTTTAAGTCTCATAAGTATTTCACACAAGTTTTGCATTTAAGAATTGCAATCATCAATTCATGCTTTTTCATTTGAGCATGTTATTTGAATTTCATGCTTTTCATGTAACATTAGCATGTTCTTAAAGAAACATCATGTCATGGAGATAACTATAGGTCTTTCTAAATGTACTTCCTATGTAAATCTCCTAGTCCAAAAATGCATGTTTGAACATAAATATGACATGGATTGTAGTCAAAGCAAGGTTCACACTTATTGAATTGAAAACATATATACATATATGCAACCAAGCTTACTCAAGTAATTAAAAAAGAAGCATAAGATAGTTCAAATTTTTGCATATGACAAGTATGCAAAATAGCTCTTTTTGCTTGAGTTCCCCATATGGGGTCAATAACCGAAACTCATCACTCCACGAGGTAAATCCCAATAGATCTACTAAGTGTTTTAAAACGAGTAGCATCTAAGGGTTTAGTAAATAAGTCCGCTAGTTGATCATTAGTACATACATGTTCAAGTACTATACATTTATTCTCAACTAGTTCTCTAATGAAATAATGGTGGATGTCAATATGATTAGTTCTAGAATATTGAACCAGATTCTTGGAAATATTAATAGCACCCATGTTATCACAAAAGAGAGTGAGTTTACCTTGGTTGAATCTGTAGTCTACTAACATTTGCTTCATCCAAAAGAGTTGTGTGCATCCACTCCACACGGCTATGTACTTGGCATCTGCCGTAGACAAGGAAATTGAGTTTTGCTTCTTGTAAAACCAAGAGACTAGGTTGTTCCCAAGGAAGAAGCAATCGCCCGATGTGTTTTTCCTATCATCATCGCAATTCCCTGCCTAATCTGAAACAAATTAACGATGTGTTCTAATTATCTAGAGGGGGGTGAATAGATTTTAATCGTTATTACCCAATTTTCGTGTTTAGTCAAATTTACAAAAATGCCCTAAACTAGACAATATAATATAACAAGTGTAATATATTGTGGAAATTAAATAACACTTGATATTTACGTGGAAACCCTCACGAGAAAAACCACAGGCTAGTAAGTAAGCCACACTCAAACCTCGAATCCACTAAATGTGTAAACCGATTACAACCTAATCCCGAAAAGTAATCACACACCTACCTACCTAATCCCGATATAAGTGAACCTAGTCCAATTGCTTGTGATTTACACAACCTAATCCTGGAAGCTACACAAGTCTTACTTCTCAATGAGAGATAAAAAACCTCTGTGAATATATGAAATACTCAAAAATGCAATAAAGAACAAGGTAACCCTATATGCTTATCTAGGATGAAGATATAACAATAAATGCAATCCTAGATATCAAGAGCTAAATGACATGTCAAAAAGCTTAGCTAATCAAATATTATGCAAACCTAGAAAGCTATCACAATACAACTCTCAAACATTCAAAACACTAATCTCAAACTTGTATCTAAGATATATATCAATGACAAACAAGTGATAAATGAGATTGCTTGGGAAGAAAGACACAAAATATGTAAGATATAAGTGAAAGAATTACCAAGCAAAGTGTGTTGAAAAATCCATGCAAAATGATATCTAGATGATCAAGGATGATGCTAGATGATGTTTGATGATCATGGAAAGGTGTTGAGTAAAGAAAGGTGAGTTCTTTGGCAAAATTTTTCTCTTGGAAAAATATGCTAAGTAAAAATATGCTTTGGAACTCTCTTAAAATGACCTAAGATGAAAGAGGCATATATATAGGGTGTCAAGATGAAATGATATCGTTTTGAAAAGTGACACACAATTTGCCTTGGGCGCTATACATGGCACTGTACGTAAAGCGCCTTGTACAGCGCCTTTCTGGAAAAGATTAAGCATGTTCTTCATTGGCGCTGTTCGAACAGCGCTTCTGAACAGTGCCTGAACTCTGTTCTCTCGGGTCTCAAATAGGCGTTGTACGTATAGTGCTTCTAAACAACGATCGTACAGCGCCACTCCAAAATGCATCAGACCTGATGCATTTAAAAGAGCATTTTCATCAGGTCTAGGATGGGCGCTGTTCGTACAGCGCTTTGTAGAGCGCCCTTTGCAAAAAAGCACTCCTGAGCCTAATGCATGACAAGGCATTGGAAATACAAAATGCAATCATGTAAACATGCAAGAAGAGATGTTAATGAACATTAATGCACAATAAAAGACACACATCATACAAGAATTAACCATATGCATGAGTTGTAAGTGTGTGCAACTATCTCTTCAAGACAAGTAAGCACTAGCGTACTCAGTGTTTGTCAGGACGTATCCGACCATACACCAAGTTTTTAACATATTTTATAGCTTTATTCAGCTGACATTGCTGAGTTTTGGCGTACTCAGTGTTTGTCAGGACGTATCCGACCATACACTAAGTTTTTAACATATTATTTATTTGACTGCCATTGCTGAGTTTTAGCATATTATTGGGACGTCTCCCTTTTTGCTTTTTGCTTGTCTTTTTTGTTTTCAGCTGGCTTTCTCGATTTCCTTCGTTTGAGATTCATGTATGTTTTTGATTGAGTGTTTCTCGCTTCTCTAGGGATTTTATTTTTCCTGTGGTGGCGATCACCGGTTTTTATAACTTGGGATTTTATTCTTTTTGCCAGTTCTCATTGCTGCGAGTATGAAACTCGTTCTTACGCGATGGTAGTGGCGTACGACAGCGAATACCCTTTGTATTTGGCGAGTGAAATCACGAATTCTCAGTAATAAATTACTCTTTATTGAATACTTCCTGCAACTTTTGTTAACATAGTCACAGAGAAAAAATGCTAAAACTAAAACTGCCTAAGAAATAAAAGGTTGAAATAAATCCTAAAAGCAACGAAAAAAGGTCAAAGGTAATATATCTTCAGGTACTGCGCATTGCATGGTCGAGGTAGTTTGCCTAAACCCTCTCGAATAATGCGATATGCCCCGTGACCAGCTACGCCTGTAATTTGATAAGGCCCTTCCCACTTGTCTGTGACTGATCTTGCGGCGAGCAACTTCGACACCTCCTCTTTTATTGCTACACTTCTTTCTGGGTTAAAGCTTCTCCTTTTTTGCACAACCGGTTTGCATTTTTCGTTTAAAACAATCGACTCAGTTGGCTCTTCCTTTTCTATGCTCGTTTTGTCCCTTGGGTCCAGTTCAAAGGTTTCTGGATTATCTTCCTGCACTTCCTTGTTTACTTTGAATATGCTTAAGGTTTCCATCCCTGCCTTATCTTTGAAGATTGATAGGTTGGCGCGGCGAGCCATCTCTTGTGACCGTTTCAATTCTCCGACTCCAAATTCTGTAGGGAATTTTATTTTCAACACGTGGGTTGAAGTAACAGCTCGAGCTTTGTTAAGAAACAGTCGGCCAAGCAAAGCATTATACGGCCAATTATGGATGTCGACTACAACAAAGTCCAGTAAGATTGTTCGCCGGCATGGTGCTGTACCAAACCTCACCGATAGCTTTACAGTTCCCAATGATCTCACTTCTGCACCCCCGAAACCTTTCAACGGCACATGGAAGGGTTCAAGATCTGTTCTGTCTAGCCGTAACTCATCGTATACCTTGGCACTTAAAATATCAGCTGAACTCCCGTTGTCAATCATTACCCGAAGAACATCCCTGTGGGCTATTCGAACCCTAAAACTCCCTTAAGCAATATAGTGTAATATATACCTAGAGGGGGGGTGAATAGGTATAGGCCCAAATTCTTCCAATATACAAAAATATGCGGAATACAACAATTAAAAGCACACTTGATGAATCTTAACAATTGAATTGATTTAATCAACACATGTGAAAATCAATTTACAAGTAATGCAATCAATATAAACATATGGAAGATAATAAAAATTAAAGCGAAAAAGACACAAGTATTTTTACGTGGTAAAACCTCAAAGAGGAAACATCCACGGGTTGATACCACAACCACCGGTAAAGCAATTCATTATACGAAAAGGACTTACACACTCAAGCTATCAACACATGATATCCGCTCAAGCTATCACCTCCTAATCTACCCTGGGGCAAGTGAACTACCAAGCCTACTTCCTATCCGAGATGTGTCCTACACCTCTAGAAAGCAACTTCCTATCTAAGATGCTCACGTCTCTAGGAAGATTTCTTGCTTGCCTATCCGGATCCTCCCGACTCTAGACAAGTCTCCCTTGCTTGATTATTCGAGTCCTCCCGACTCTAATCAAGACTCCATTGCTCTATCCACAAAGCTTCACTCACTTAGCTAGAGACTTCAACCTAATGCAAGGCTATGATCTAAGTGATGCAAATGATGCAAACACAATCAAATTTAGCTAGATGATCAATCAAGCAAAATGTACATGTTCAATGATAATCTAGAAAATGCTTTCAACACACAATCACAAACTTATCTAGAAATCAAGACATGTAAATCAATAAGAACAAGGTATGAATATTCAATATATCACACTAAAAACCTAGTTCTTAGATCATGAAATTAAACCTAGAAAATAACATGAGGCACATCATATATACTTTTTCTAGAATCAATTTCAAACAAAATTAAGTTTAGCACATATATGTTCAAGAGAAATCACAAAGCTAAAACTCAATTGACAAATGATCAAACACCCCTAGCATATGATCTAACATACTTCTCAACAAATTTCATCAATCAAATAGTAAGAATCAAGAGATGATCAAAGATGAAATTGAAAAAGAAGAAGTTAAACAAACAACCTAGACCTCGAACTGAAGATCAAGCTGCTGGGAATAATGACGAAGTCAGCTCTCTTTGGAAATACTTGAGGTTTGTAGCTCTTCTCAAGACCAACAATTTTGGCTTTTAAATCGATTGATTTCGAGTTCGTATGAGAAAGTTATGATCAAAATACTAAAACTAAAATTGAAGAATTTCTGCAGAAATGTTCAAGTGTTCTTCAAAAATCTTCAAGTGTTTTAGAGGTAAAGAGAAGTGATTAAAATGAGGAGACAGAAGAGTTTTCAGGGCCAATACGAGAGGGCCACGTCACCCACCCCATGGGGGGCGCGTGGGCCTCACGGGACCAGATAGGGTCTTTGGCCGTGGGCCCCACGGCCTCCCTCACGGGGTGGCACACGTGGTCTATTGGCCACTCTAACCTCTCTCGCGCACTCTCACGTTCTTCAGCCATATCTTGGGCGTCCAAACTTTTATTTTGAATCCATTTTTTTGATTATGAACTGTGACTCCCTCACGCACGACGACGACTACACAACTTTGAAAAATGGTTGAGAAATCATCTCAGAAAACGACGATGAAGTCAACTCAACGAATGAGAACGAAAAATAGTGTAGCTACATCGTTTGGACTCGAAACCTTATGAATGAGTAACTGAAATGACCGGAACTCAATAAGGCATCAAATAAGAACATGTTCAAGTCCAAAACACAAAATACACAAACAAATAAACACATATTCACAAAAGCATGCCATATCAAAGAGATAGTCACAAAGCATGCAATTCTACAATGTTTGTCTATACAAGATCAATGCATGAGCATACTATGAGATGTATGAATGTGTTATACCAAATGTTTGAACCACGATGCAGGGACACACATGTATGAATTGTGTGTGCGTGCGCTAATGCCTTGTAAGAGGATAGGAGTCAAGATATACATTTGACGCTTTTCACCTCTTGAAGACGACTTTTGCACTAGACGTTGCTCTTCACCTTTTAAGCTTCCTTTCTTCAAAGAATATCCTAAGCAACAACTAATATAAATATGAAGTGTTTTGCAGTGGAATCAAGCCAATACAAATCATGAACCTTACAAACCCCCACTACGATTGCATCATTAGGCTTTGCATCAATTCCATCTGAGTCTTTTGCTGTAAAAGTTATGGGGTCATGTCCTTCTCTTCCTTTCTTAGGGTTTCTTTGCACAAAATTAATCTCCATGCTTCTGCTTTCATACATTACTTCTAGGACTTCTGACATCCTTTCTCAGTTGCTCCTCCCAATATGGGGCCCGCCAAAAATGGTGTTTATAGTGGCATTAGGACTGTTTCTCCTTGGACTCTTCTTGTCCTGCTCGTTTCCTTGGCGGCTATCCTGGCGACCGCCATGCTTGTCCCCTTTCAAAGCAAATCTTTCAGGTGCCCATCTCTAATCAGGCTCTCAATATGGTCGCGCAGCTGGAAACATTTTGAAGTTTCATGCCCATGATCTTTGTGAAATCGGCATTATTTAGTTGTATCTCTCTTGTCATTTGCTGATTACTGCCAAGGATATTTGGCGAGTCATTTGTCTTCTACCACAGAGAGTATTTCTTCCTGATCACTAGTTAAAGGGGTGTAATGGTTGTACCTTCCTCAAAACCTATTGGCTCGAGCGTTTCCCCTGATTTCCCTTGGATGTCCTTTTTGGCCCTTCTTGTCTCTCTGGTGGTTGCGTGACTGCATCGTCTTGTCATCCTTATGTTTTGATTTTGAGTTAGGCTTGTGTCCATGTACGTAGCTACCCCCTTGTGCTACTTCTTCTTCTTCTGCCAGTGCATAGTTGCCAGCTATCTCCATCATCTCCTCATAAGTTTTCGGTCTATCTCTTCACAGGTCAAAGGATAATCGCCCACTTTGTAATCCATTGGTGAAAGTGGCGATAACAGGTACATCACTGGCGTCCTCAATTTGAGCAACCTCCTTCCCGAATCTTGCTAGGTACTTCTTGATTGACTAATTGCGCTCCTGCTTCAAGTTTGATAGATGAGCGAGTGACTTTCTTCTCTGCACACTCCCTATGAATTGCCTTATGAATGCCTTGCTGAGGTTTGAGAAACTGTTTATACTTCCGGGTGGAAGTCTTCCAAACCACCTGGAGACGAGGTTACCGAATGTTTACGGGAAGGTGAGGCACAATAGCCCGTCATTGGATGAATACTGGGCCATAACATTGCGAAACCGGTGAACATGCTCCTTCGGATCCCTGTTCTCCTTATACTGCTCAATGGTTGGCATTCTGAATCTATCTGGAAATTGGGTGCGAGCGATATTTTCAACGAATGGGCTATCTGACTCATCATCCGAAGATACGCTGTGACCATACCTTCGTGCCATTGCTGAAACCTTCCTTGATAGCTCTTGTAGGGTGATATCTCGCTGACCAGTTGGTTTTTCTGCTGGATCGAGTCTGCTCTTGATTGTCATCCTCCTATAATTGCCTCTATCATCCGGGCTCCTTCGATCTTCTGTGCTCTCGGATCTTCTCCGCCGTGCCCTTTTGGATCATAATTCCCTTCGTGGACGAGGACTCTTATCTTCAGATGAGATAGAACGGTGTCTCCGCCGGTTCCTTTGGTATGTGTCACTGGAATTGACCCCATGTGTTCGTATCTAGTCTCGCTCCTCCCTATATTCTTCATCCATCACACCTTTTCCCTTCCTTTGTTTTCTCCC
This sequence comes from Acer saccharum, assembly GCA_030490815.1. Lineage (NCBI taxonomy): Eukaryota > Viridiplantae > Streptophyta > Magnoliopsida > Sapindales > Sapindaceae > Acer > Acer saccharum. Next base: position 1,556,747 of record CM059874.1, on the reverse strand, counting down.
TTCGAAATCCTCAGGGTGGTCCTGAGGAGTCTCCTCAGTGGATTGTCTTACTTGAGCATCGGGGGTTGCAATGTGAACTTCCGACCGTAGTCTTCCGGGAGGCTGGATTCCAGGAATGGTTAACTCACAGGGAGAAGAAACTCCCAATCCTATGGGAAACGAAAGCCCTATTTTACCAGCCTCGCTGATTAAGTTTACCAGTGCAGTTTGAAAGTGCTGCAGAACCCCGGGGTCGATTGCCCTAGTTCCTAGTGTTGCTGCCGATCGTTTCCCGATCATCACCGCCCTATCTCCTGTCGGCGCGGTTGGTTCAATAATTAGATCTCCGCTGGAGTTACCATCCTTGTCACTGTTGTTGTTCATATTTTTCAACTCGCAAGGGTTCCTCGAAGTTTCTGTTCTGGATCCCCCTCATTCTAGTGCCAATTATTGATGGTGAAATTTGGATTGCCACGCACTCAACAATTATATCAATTCAATGTAAAACGAGAAAATAATCAATGCATGCAAAAGACAGGTTTTACGTGGAAAACCCTTGAATGGGAAAAAACCACTGCGCCCTAGAGGGCGGAAAGATAATACTAGGCTTATTGCTTTGTTTACACACTCAGATCTCTCGTACAATTGCTCTCTTCTCTCTGTTTTCGAACCCTTCCCTTATGGGATAAGTGATTCTATTTATACATGATAGTTAGGGTTTTCCCTAGTCCTAATTGTGTTGCTGGCAGGATTTCCTCCTTGATTTGTGTTTAGGAATCCCACGTCGTAATGGATTAGGATTTCCTTTTTATTCTGACTTCTCCGTCTTGAGTTTAGTCTTCCCTCCTCTTCTTATAATTTCTCACTATTATGGGTTTTCTTAGAAGTCACGGTTTTATTTCTGTGTGAAAATACAATACTTGCTCGCGTGTGTCTAAAATACAACTTAGAGGGGGGGTGAATGGGTTGTTAATCGATTATTACCAATTTTTCTATTAGTCAAAGTTAACATGTGAAAACCCAAACACACAACAAAATAAATCAAGTGTAAAGTGCGGAAATTAAAGAACACTTGATTTTTACGTGGAAACCTTCAACAAGGAAAAACCACGGGCTAATATGTGCGCCACACACGATCCTCGAATCCACTACTTGTAATGGTGTTTACAACCTAGGTTGACCACGTCAAACCCTACTCGGTTACTAACCCACCACTACTACCCGCAGGCCTTCAATAGCGAACCTAGACCAACCCTAGACAACCTCTATATGAAGAGAAGGTTACACTCTCAAGTGAGCACCTCCTAATCTACCCGCAGGCCTTTTATAGAGGAGCTAGTACAATGCTTGTGCAACTTCACCTAGAAGCCACAAGACTTTGACTCTATGAAGAGAATTAACAACCTATGTGAATATGTGATGATATTCAAAATGCAAATAATGCTAGGCTACACTAAATGCTTATCTAGGAATTTAAGATGTCAATGTGGACAACCCTAGATATCATGATGTCTATATGAATGCTCATAAAGACTTGACTAGATGAAAACATGCAAGTCTATGATATAGTCATCAAACAAAATGCCAATCAACACAAGTTGTCAATAATCATGGCAAGGACTATAAGTATGCAATTAACAAATGCAATCAAGGAGTCCTACTCAACAATGTCTAAATGTAAATCATATAGACTTAGCTAGATGTTATCAATCACAAAACAATCCTAGCTATCAAACAATGTCAACATGTCCATACATGTGAACTCATTTAAAATCTCAAGAACATTTTATAAAGCTTAACTAGATAGATAAACATACATCTATCAACCTACTCATCAACCAATTTCACAAGAATGTTCTAGGGTTAGCTATTTAGGGAAAATCATCCTAATCATATAAGCTATCACAAACAAAACCCAATCATGTCATAACTTCACTAAATATGCAATAGGAGTGAAGATTTGCTAAACTAAGCAATCAAAGACATGTCTTGACTAAGATAGAACAATAAATGAAGATGTGATGTTTGTTCCACTTACCAAGTCAAGAGACCAAGAAGACCCATGCTTTAAAGATGTTCAATGATGCATGAAGAAGATGGGTTTTGGGTTTGGAGAGTCAATCAAGCTTTCATGAAGCTTTCTCTCTCTAGGAAACTCTTAATCTCTCTCTAGGTTTGTGTATCTTTTGTTTCCTTAGATACAAATGAGAGAAAAAGATGTATTTATAGTGCTAAGATGATAGCTCTATAAATTTCGTGACTTTTGCTCCAAAAATGAGCCAAATCGGACTCCAAATGAGTGAGACATGGCAAAATTACGAAACAGGGGCGGAGCATTGTGCTGGACATCATGCGCCACACCAGCGCCACACAAGCGCAACATCTCTAGACCAAAAGTGCTGGACGAGAAGCGCTGGACGAGCAGCGCCACACCGGCGCACAGGCACGACAACGCAACAGCTCAAGATTCGAGCGCTCCGAAACATGACCAGACGATATCAAAAACTTTAGTATGATATATCGTTGGAAAGGTATGGAAGTATACTTTATACTCCAATTTATGGAATGACATTTCAATGTCTGTAGAAAAGGTTATGGTCATTAGAGTGACCAAAGGTCAGATTCGGATGACAGCAGTGATACCCTGTTTTAGTGGTCACTTTGGAGATTTCAAAACCAATCCAAACGGTCATAAAATATTACGAATAATATACCGTTGGAAAGGTATGGGTGTCTAGTTTGTCCAGAATTTTACAAAACTCGATTTAAATCTTTTTATAAAAAGTTATGGTCATAAGACCATACAAAGGTTAGTTTTGTAAAACATGTTTAAATCAATGAAATCCAATTTTGAAACTAGACACTTACTCCAAATAACCAAACCAAATCTAACACTTATCCAAGAGAAGATTGAGACCTTCTCAAGTGGTCAACCATCGCGCTAAGACATGCACACCATCGTGCAAACGCGGACGTTTTCGATCACACAAATGGAAACGAATTACACCACACTTAAGACTAACATACATGAAGTGCAAGTGTGGGATGTGAATGCATCCTAATGCCTAACATGTCATGGCATTGCATGAACGAGATGCAATCAATTAAACATGCACGAAGAGACTTCATGGCTTTGCATCCTAATGCCTAAACATGTCATGGCATTTCAATAAACTAGATGCAATCAAATAAACATGCATGGGAATGGATAACATCATGAATAATCACCAAGCATGTGACACACAAAAGATATGCAATATATGAAAATGCGTAAGTGTGATGATAAAGCATATAAGCACACAATTATGAGAAACACAAATGCAATCATATAAATGCAATGAAAGTGTGTCTGTGTGCTAAAAGACATAGATGCACTAATCAATGAAACACACATGCATGGTAACTAATACACAATATATAAAGATGCATGCAAGTGTGTGTGTGTGCACCTAATCTCTTCAAGAATCAAGGTCAAGTGGTATACCTTTTGAAGCTCTTGATCTTGAACTCACCTTGGGAAGTCCGGAAGCTTGTCAACCACAATAACCTAAGCTACCCGTTACATACCAATCCCAATGTGGTTTGTCATGAAATAAGCCAATCAATAAGTATGCACTTACACTGTGTTTCCGCCGAGTAGGTTCTGGCCCAGTATGTTGATGCAGCGAACACCTTCACTCCTGGATATTACCCTTCGGCGACCATGTTTCTATCTTCGGCGAGTATGTGTCTAGCTCTGGCGACCACACCTTTGACTTATTGGCTTAAGACATTGACATACTAACTTGTCACGTTTTTCTACTTTGACCCGGTCAACGGGTGTCGTGGCAACCTTTTCTTCAGCATTTATTGACTCTTTTGATGACGTGTCTACTTGGCGAATTTATACATACAACAATAATATATTGTGCAAGCACTAGATAAATATTTAATATATTGTGCAAGGAAATCTACATATATATGTATATATATTATATTGATCAAAGAACCCTAATTTCTTGGACTTGAGAGTTTTTTCTTTTGTTAGAGAAAAATAGAATCCAACTCTTAGACTACTGTGATTTTCGGCCAAGAGGAATAGAGAGAAAAATTTGTTCTTATTTCTATAGTGCACTAGTTACTTTTACATCAAAAGTTTTTGTGCACAATTTCGAATAAGGTTCATGCGAGTTTCGATCTAAAGATTGTGAATTCAAAAGTGACCGGAATATTCTTTGTTATCTCTTGGAACTTGTTGTGACTAACGAAAAAGAAAAAGTTTTATTAATCCATCCGCAGGTACACAATTCAAAGAGAAGGGAGACCATGCTCCAAGGTGATTCACGTTCGTGATTGGATTGGAAGATCTTGCGGATTACCATCGACTCAATGTCAATCGGATCACGCGTCAAAGGTATGATATCTTTAGTATTATATGTTAATTAATTAGAGGGTTAAGGTTCAAATTATGGAAAAAATTTAAACTATACTAAACCTTATTTTAGTCTCGCTTCCGCTGCGTGCAAGTATTTTTCCCTACACCTTCAATGCCGACGGCGACATCGGCGACCTTGTACTTCTCCTTTCTCTCTCTATTTCTGGTTTGAAGTTGTCTAAGTTTACGATTTCACACAGAGCAGAGTTTTGAGTTTTGGGTTTGCGATTTCACACAGAGCAGAGTTTCTGTGACAGCGACGGCGACGAGGGCAACGACGACCTTTACAGCAACGGCGACCTTCTGCTTCTCCTTCCTCTCACTTTGGGTTTTCTGGTTGTTGTTGTTGTAACCGTTTGTATTCGCACAGAGCAGAGTTTTTGTGGGAAATCAGAGAGTAATTTAGGCACTTTGTGGGGAATCAGAATGGGAGGGTAATTTAGTAAACTTAATCAAGTTTTATTTGCTCAAACATTGACCAAGGGTATTTAGGGAATTTCCACTTGAGGGCCACTTAAGGGCATGGTCGTAAACGAGGTTGGCAAAGCGGCTATATATGCACTTTTTTTCTCAATAGACTATTTCCTAGAGAGTGGTTGTTGGGAAAGGCTATTTTCGCCAATTAACCCATAACTTTATTGTAATTCATGACTGGTGTAAAATTTATATTTTAGGGCAACAACTAGACCCCGATATAGTGGAAGCCAGATACGTATAAAGATCGTGAAGATTTAGATAACCTTAGTATTATAGGTTTGGCGTTCGGGAACTCGAAACCTCTGAACGCAGAGAACTATTATGGAAGATGGCACCCTTTCAAGTAAATATTGAATTTTATGGATTTTTAAAATAAAAACAAAATCTCACAACTTGCAGATTTGTCATGTGGGTGTAACAACAACATACAGTAACACTATTAATTAATGATTCAATAATTAAATAAATAGATAAAATTAATGTCATTATTTAAGTCAGATCAAATGTCATTTTTGTAGGGTAGGAATTTATTGCCTCATGCCCACCATAAAAGCCCAATATATGATATAACTTTGGGTATGAGATGTGATAAGTCAAACGGGCTAGGTCCGGCCAACAAACGAAATTTGATTCTAGCGGCCCAAGGCCCAAGGCCGTTTGAGGGCAGACCCTCCTTATTGCTCGGCCCGTAAACTTTTTAATAATTTTAGATCACAAAAATAAAACTCTATAGTTTGAAAGCAATAATATTTTCGTAGGTTATAAGACTTATGTCAAATGAATAAAGTGTTTTAGGAATATATTGATATTTAATTTTCTATTTACAATCTTACCATACTATGAATTGAACAATATTTCTATTAAAATAAAAATGGGAAAGAGGTTTCGATATTACCACCCATAAATAAGATTTACATACACATTTTATAAGTACACACGTCTAAAAATAATGAATTAGAATATAACAATTACAAAATTAGTAAATCAATTACAGCCAATTTTTATTATTTTTTTGGAATATCATTAAAATTATTAGGGTTAGGTTCTGCCTGTTTTTGTGTGTACTGACTACTGACATGTGAAGAGGGTGAGAGAGAAAGAGCATGTGAAGAGGGTTTCTATCATCAACCCCAATAATAAGTTAAAAAGATATATAGAAAAAAAAAAAAAAAAATGCACCAAAATGCAAATACCAAACACCGATAAACTCTTTCATTTTTTTTTTTTTTTTAATATTACATAAATTCTGGTTTTTTTAGAGAGGGAGAGTTTAAAACCACGACCTCGTGGCGTAGGTGTGAAAAGTTTACCAACAAGTCAACCTCATCTCGCCTCCTTAAAATATTCATTATGTTTAGTTTTTTGTATTTGGTCATGAATTGTGATTTCTTTACTTGACGAATTCTTCTTAATTCCTATGTAGGCCAATAAAAATTCGTTTTCCATTATTTTGTTATTATATGATAATCATATAGCGAGGAGAAATTTTGATACTTAAATTAGAATTAGGGTTTATTTTAACATATATATATATATTTTTTTTATAAAAAAAAAAAAAAAAAAAGATATAGTTGAATATATAATGAGTATAATTAATGGGTGTACATAGTATTGTAGATCTATATATTATTATTCACATTTTCAGATTTGAGATTTATTCGAAACATGATAGGATCAAATAAGGCTTTTTTAGAATTTATCCAATCTAAACAACAATATACTCCTCACACATTCAAATTTGGGATTTTAATTTTTGAGCTAGTATTTAAAATGCTTTCACAAACATCTTCGATAGAGGCTCAAGTCCCACAGACTTATCCAGTTATGCAACAAAAGTTGGGCAGTGGAGCTGATGAAGACTATGCAAAAAAGCAAGCAAATCATCCACATAATAACAATAAGTTCAAGCTCAAGATTCTGTTGGGGTCTCAGCTGAATGAGACTTTTTATTTTCCGATGTTGGATCGAGTTGGATTCAAGAAACTGAGATAGAATGCTGGTATGAAGGAAAATTCCACTCGAGTAACGGAAACAATAATGAAATCAACGACATAAGAAGAAGGAATATATACTACAACATTCGATTCGAGTACAATACCGCTCAGATATTATGCAGGGCAAAAGATGCCAACAATCACAGAACAAAAAGCCTGTTCTAATAGAAGAATATACTCTCTTCTTATACACAGTTTTTTTCTGTCATATATTTACAAGCTAAGAAATAATTTGAATTGCAGTTCACCTTGCACAAACAACAACAAAGATCAAAAACAAATAGCATCCTTCTAACTCTTGCCAAATTTTGACATTAAAGTGATACTCACTGGGGCTCTATCTTTGAAGCTGGAAAACCACCACTATAATCGAAGGACTCATTGCCATATGGATGTCGGTAACCCTTGCTTGCATCGTCATAGGTTGCTGAAGAGCCTGCCGATTCTGCATTGGGATTTAAACCCGCGAGCTGCAATATATACTCGATCTCCTTCACTACTTCACTCATTGAAGGCCTGTCAGCTCCTGATTCTTCCACACATCTCAATGACAGATCCACAAACTTCTCGAAACCTTTTAGTGTTGTCCCCAAACCAATGGTTGGATCAAGAATTTCATAAAGGTTGTATAGATCTTTTTTCTTATCCATTGCCATCTTTATTTCTCTTACAATATACTTTCCTCGTTCTATTGGCCTTCTTCCGGTTAATATCTCCAACATCAGCACCCCAAAGCTATAAACATCACTTTTTTCGGTCAATTGATTTGTCATGTAATATTCCGGATCCAAATAACCCTACACCCAAAAAATCCAATCTCAAGGTTACATTGACATAAAATTTTCTTAAATAAAAGTTGTCATATTCATGGTATTGAGCAAAGTGTAATGTTTAAAGGTACTCACCATTGTCCCCTTAACTTGAGTAGTGATATGATCCTTATCACTGTCACCCATAAGTTTGGAGAGACCAAAATCTGCAACTTTAGCAGTTAACCGTTCGTCAAGCATTATATTCGTTGATTTTACATCTCTATGTATAATAGGAGGGTCGGCAAGCTCGTGTAGATAAGATAGGCCTCTAGCTGCACCAAGGGCTATTTTAAGTCTCCTTACCCAATCAAGTCTGATTCCAGTTTTCCCTGCATATAGTATGCAATTTTTTCAGAGACGAAGAACAATATCATGAGTGAAGAATTTGCATTTTCCCAATAATAGATGCTTTGTTTCATTGATAGTGAAGCTCGTTTGCTTAAAAGCTTGACAACAATATGAAACAGAAGGAGGTACCTGATAGACTATCCCTTATAGAACCATTTGGAATGTACTCATATATCAACATTTGTTCGCCTCGTTCAAAGCAAAATCCCAAAAGTGTGACAAGATTTTTATGATGGACTCTTGATAGAAGTTCAATCTCAGTTTTGAATTCTACCGCACCCTGCATAGATCCTTGTTGAGCTCGTTTGATGGCAATCAGCTGTCCCGAGGGAAGAGTTGCTCTATAAACCTGCAAGGATGTTGAAAAGAATTCAAAATTTAGGAATCATTGATGCGATTTTAACTTTTGAAATAACTCAACTCATGTCAATAAGATTGATTAAACAACAAACTAATAATTTCAAACCTTTCCATAGCCCCCAGATCCAACTTCATTGGTATCTGAAAAATGGTTGGTGTATTTATTCAGCTCTTCAAAGGAGAAGCACCTTGCTCCTTTCAGTTGAGGAATGCTACCACTGCTTTTATTTGGGTCCCAGTGTGCTGCAATTTATACGAAAAATAAATATAACAATTTATGAAATTGAAAACTAATGCGATAAGTAGATGAAATCCTTGTCATACCAAAAGGGTTCTGATCATTTGCTTTCTCTGCTCTCCTCTTTTGACGATAAGCATAAACTCCTGCAAGTACTAATAGTAGCAAAAGGACACAACCACCCACTGCTGCTCCAATTATAACGCCAATGCTTGTCTTCTCTGATTTTCTAGTTTCTCCTGAAAGATGTCACAAACATAGAGCTGCTTCAATACCCAGTAAAGCAACACTGTCAAGAATTAGTTTTAGTTCTGTGTATGTAGCAGAATTACCAATGAAATGCAGATACCCATCACCAATAAAGAAGAAAGGTCCGAATTCTTTTGGAGGCTTGTAAGTTTGGTTGCTAAGAACAAACCCGATCCTAGAAATTCCTGTTCGGTTGAAACTATCTTGGCCTAAAGGAAATACAGCTAGGCTTATTTCAAGGTATTGAGATAGACTCTTGCGCGGGTTACTCAGAGAAACTGAATCCACAGGAAGTTTAACAGACTGATATGATTCTAAGATTGTCTGCTCGAGCTTTTGATAATAAGTTTCGTTTCCTACGCCTGAAAACGATGGAGCTCTGAAGTGTAGAATTCCTGTATATGGGTATGCACACATACAGTTTGGGCTAGAAATGTGACCCGAACTACAGGGATTGGGTAGACAGCTCTTTGATGGTGTTCTATACGAGGAAACCCGTTCAGAAGCCTTGCAATAATCTTTTGGGTCTCCTGACTCCTGACAAATTGGATTATCAGCAAGTCTGCAGAATTTAGCAGAAAAAACAAAACCAGTGAGTTAAAATAACATATTGTAATTATGGTACATTTGAATATAATCTATCCCCAGGCACTTAAAACTTCCAAGAACTTATTAGTCACCTCAGCTTTTAAGTAAAGTAATGAAAAAAATATAAATTCTGTAAGAGTGAAAGAATTAAGCTTTACATTATAGTAATATCTTTGTTCGCTCCTGGTCTGTCTGTGAAAGCAGTGATAGAATTTTTCTGTAAATAGATGGATTGAAGCTGGCTGCTATGGCTGGCGCCAATATCCAAGGTGCCATTAAGGCGATTCCGTTTCAGATTCCTGTCATCATGTGTCAAGAAAATCATTTAGTAGGTTTCATTTGGAATTTTAAATAAACGTTACATAGAATTTGATGATATTCGAAACTTAAGATGATACTCACACAGCCTGTAGATGGCTAAGGCTGAATATGGTGGCAGGCACTTCACCTTGAAGCTCAGTGCTCTCCATCGTTCTGAAACAAAACATGGTTGATTATTTTCCATAATGTTTATAAATTTATTGTGCACAAGCATACATATGCGTGCATGCACACACACACACAATACATACACATGAAGAACAGACATTACATGAACACTTATTTATGAATTGAATTTTATGTGTGGATGTTGAAAGAAGAGAGATACGTACAACGTTGTTAATGACTGTAAGGTTGAAAACCACGAAGGAATGGTTGATTCATCAAATGTGTTATTACTCATGTCCCTGCAGATCATATTTATGAACTACTGTTACTATTGATATCGAAATAAAACATAAATGAGTTAGTAAACCTTATCAACTTACAAGTAGCTGAGGGTGGTAAGGTTGGTCAGGTTCGGCATGGGACCAGTCAGTCTGTTGTTAGACAAAAACCTGAAAATAGAAGGATATCGAACACTCGTGAGTCTAAATTATTCCAACAAGATAATGAAGACTTTCCTTAAACAAATATAAAAGCTTATTTTGGATGTCTCTTTTATCAGCTTACAGTTCATTAAGATTCGTAAGATTGTTGAGGTTTGAAGGAACAGTCCCGGACAATAAATTCCCATCAAAACGTCTGGAATCAATACGAAAAGTTCATCAGGAAAAAAAAACTCAGTCTGTAATCTATCATTAGTAATTTAGTTGAGCAACTAGATAGCAATACTCACACGACTTCCAAAGTTTCACAAGTCCGAGGGAAGAAGGAAGGGGGCCAGTGAGCAGGTTGCTGTCGAATAGCCTGGAAATAAATAAACAAGCCTTTATCAGTATAGCTATTAGTGGTTCAAAGAGAATTTATATGTACTTTATGAGACTTACACATGAATCAGAACCATGTCTGAGTTGAAAAGTTTTTCTGGGATGCGGCCTGATAATTTGTTCTTTCCGAGATGACTATAGACGACGGATAATGTTTTAGATTAATGTACAGAAAATAAGGTCATAGTAAAAGAGAGCTAAAAAGCATGTAGATGATTTGACATACAAGTGTTTCGTATGAACTAGCATATCGAGACCAGGAGAAACCCCATCTGAGACTGGGATTGTCCCATCGAGTTGATTGTCAGCAAGATCCAGCCAATAAAGTTTAGTCAGACTGCCAATGGAAGCCGGAATCCCTCCGCTGAATCTATTAGAATTCAAAGATCTGCATGCACAAGCAATGAGAAGTTTTGAATATGTTTCTTTGTATATTTGTGTTAATTGCAATGGTGCAAGCAGAGGATTACAGAATCAAAATGCTTACAAAAAGACCAGCTGCTGTAGCGATCCAATTGAATCGGGAATTGGTCCAGAAAGACTGCAACCCACAAGAATTCTGACAAACAAAATAATTAGAACACAGAAGATTGCAGTCAACTAATACACTTGAACAGGAATATAACTCCTTACAAGTTTGTTAACTTGTTTAAATTCCCGATCGATGATGGAAGAGATCCCTTGAGATCCTCGTTATAGGATAAATCCCTATATGAAGAGCTCATAATCAAAATCAGAAAATTCTAGCTATAAAAACTTGCAGCAAATATCCCAAATATAATCATCAAAGGAGGTGTTGATTTTAAACCAATTGAATGAATTACAAATAGTATCTTAACATGATTAGTTGTAAGATAGAAGACTTACAGAGTCAGCAATTCCGATAAGCCTGTGATGTCTCCAGACAACGAACCCGACAATCCCATACTTGATAATGTTCTGAAATTGAGAACAGATAGGTTGAGAATCCAGAAAAAGCAACTTTCCAGTAGCATAACAAAAACAAAAACAAAAACAAAAGGATCTGAACAACTTACATAGTTGTCACGCGTGTTCTTGAGCATTCAATTCCATCCCATTGGTCACCACAAGGATCTGAACCCTGCCAATTAGGTGGTAAGCCATCCTTAAAAATATCTTTGAGAGATTTTAAGATGGCAGCTGCATCAAAATTCATGAAATATTAAAAATCAATACTTGAGTAATGCCCAAGAATCTGAAACAGACACAGAATTTCAATCTGGATTTGCACCAGAGAAAGCTAAATACTAACATTCTTTAAAGTACATATTAACAGGCACAAAACAAAGAAAAACTCACCATCTTCAGGGTTGGTCACAGCTGCTATGATCAAAAACTGGAACCAAACAGTCAGAAGAAACACTTGAATTCTCAGACCCATCATCATCTTTCACTCAAAAAACAAAAATATGCTTCAAAGTACAAAAAATTTCACAAACTTTTTGGCTCTTTTAAGTTTCAAATCTTGCATAAAACTGAAAACCCATTTGATATCATCACCAACAAACACGTACAAAGCATCTTACAACTAGTTCAATATTAAAATTGGACACATTTCTCATTCTCAGAAAATATGCAATGAAATCATTGCACGTTGGTAGTTGAAACTTGAAAGTGCCAAAGTCAATAGTATTTTTTTCCCTTACAAATATAATAATAATATAGTTGTCACAATAGACCATGACCAAAAACGTTAATGTTTTTCATGATGGAACCCAAAGAAATATCTGTAGTTTTACAGTGACAGCTTTCGATTGGTGGCCGGTGGGTTTCTTTAATATCACCATTATTATTTCAAGTTGTAGAAAATTTTAAGCAACCACTCATATCTCTGATCATATTTGATCAAGTCCTTATTAAAGAAAAAATCAACTCATGAATTTCAACAAGGACAAAAAGTACTACCCCTACTTACTACTATTATATTAATCCTTTTGAATCTTTCAACATTTTATATTCTAATTATCTTTCTCGGTTTCTCCTCTTCTAATATGAACATGCTAATCAAGAAAATTGAACTGAAAACATGGTGGTCTCTCTCTCTCTCTCCTCAATTGAATTCCATTTTCACAAAATTCATACACCAACTTGCATTAAACAATCATTTATTGCATAAAAGTAGGAAGTGTGGCTTGTTGATCAAATGTGGCCCCTCCCCACATGCCTTTGAATTTGACAACTGAGAAAATAAGACAATTAAAGTCTTCATAATTTGATGTCTATTGCCACCTACTTTCTACTCCACAATAATCCATCTATGTTATAGGAGAAAAACTTGGGTGCAGGCGTGCAGCACAGATGCACCACTCTATAATCTGATGGTGGGTACATCAGTTCCACTCAATGAATGACACGTGGCATTAACTTAAAGCAATTTTTCTTTTTTTTTTTCATTTTATCTCTTCATCTTCTTTTTTCAGCTGAAGCCCGATTCCTCTGTCTCTCTCTACGTCCTCCAATCTCAACTTTAACTTGCCATCTTCCGGTGACCGTCGTCGTTTCCGGTCCTAGCCATCCTCCTCCGATGACCGTCTTCATTTTCCAACTGGATCCCAAATTCTGTTGTGGCCTATATACAGCCAACTATCTCCATAATAACTATTTTATTTTTTTTTCAATTTAGGGGAACAAAATAAAAAGACAAAAGGATCTTCAACTTTGTTGATTTGCTGTTCGCTTAGATTCTCCAGTTTTTTTTTTTTTTTTTGGTTGGCCCAACTAGCTATTAGCTGTGTAATTTATGATAATTTTTATAAAATTTAATAGATTTGGGTTTCCTTTAAACAAAAAAAAAAAAAAAAGGAAGCAAACCAGATTTCTTTGATGTGATCATGGGATAATTTGTGTAATTTTTGTACTGATTATAATCTTCATGGTCATTCTTCTCTGTTTGAATAAATTCGAAGGCCATTAATCAAGTATCAGAGGTTTTGTATGACACTTGAAACAAAAAAAAATCGGAAACGACGACGGAATTCATGAAACCGTGGTCACTCGAAGAGTCCAAGATAGCGAGAATCGAACGACGAAGGTCACCGGAAGATGGCGAGAACCAAACGACGACGGTCACAGTAATTTGAAGTCAGAGATGTGAGGATGAAGAGAGAGACTGGAATTGGGCTTCAGCTGAAAAAGAAGATGAAGAGAGAAAATGAAAAAAATATATATATACTTTAAGTTAATGCCACGTGTCACTCATTGAGTGGAACCGATACACCACCTTCAGATTCTAAAGTTGTGTGTACAGTGCACCTAAGTTTTGCTCATCTTATAGATGATAACGGTGAAAACTACCCTTGCAAATTAAAAAATGTTTGTCAAGATCAAAAAAATTATGTTTGTCACGAAAATTAGATAATGAAACTCTGTTTGTCATGACAAAAAAAAATTCAAAATCTGTTTGTCACGACAAAAAAAAAAAACCCGTTTGTCACGATAACAAAAATTTGTCACGATCAAAAAAAAATGTAAAATGTTTGTCACCAAAAAAAATTGTGTCACGATTAACAAAATGTTGGTCACGAGAAAAAAAAATTGTTCAATCCAAGTTCATTCTATCAGGTCCCACTTCTTCTGCTCTTTTATGCATTAATGAATTATCAGGCTTCTGCTCCCCCATATAGACATGCAATTAAAAACTCAGTAATTAAGGTCTAATTTAATATGACACGATTGCCAGCACACCGTCTATAGACTATACATACCTTTTCAATATTATTTCTCTCTTCTGCAAACTTGCTTCTCACAGAGTCAACTAGGTGAAGAGAGAAAGGTTGGTGATGATTTTGTCAATATTACAATAAACCTACCAATAAAACACAAGTCAAGTCTTCTTCTCCGAAAAGCTGAAGTGGGATGCCCCCACTTTATCTGCTATTACTTCCAAAATGACTCTTCATCATCGATGTAAACAAAACTAATAATATACAAGAAGAAAAGTAGGAAGATATACTTTTCTTCTTGATGTTGTTTAGGATGTGTTGTCACTATACGATTGGAAAAATGCGATTTATTTAATCTATAGTAAAGAAGAAAATCTTCATTGCATCGAGTTTACTTTGAATGGTGCACTAATGTAAGACATATTGCTGGAAAAGCATATACGGCACACGTATAGCAGCCACATATCTTATCTTTGATGGCCCGTGCACCGAAGATATTCTCGTAGTAAAGACGGCAACATATGCAGAACTTTCAATAACCTGGAAAACTGGTAACTCACGGCTGCTGTGTTGACTGTTGAACAATCTAAATATCTAATTGTATTGTTTCAGTGTCCTTTTATCATGTACTGTTCAATAACGTACAACATCATTAACGCACGAACGCCTGGTCGTCGCACGAACCAGCGCCGCTAGTTCGTGCGCTGACCAGGCGTTTGTGTGCCGCTGGTTCGTGACCGTCGCTGGTCCAGGCGACGTCCGGCGGCTGTTCGGCGACGACTCCGACGTTGGGCGACGATTCCGGCGATGGGGCGACGGGATGGAGAGGAGAAAGAGAGAGATGACCGGGAGAGAGAGCAGAGGAGAGAGAAGTAGAAAGAGAGAAACAGTGGTTTTGGGGAGGTTTTTATATGAGGGCTTTTGAGTAATTTCTCAAAAACATGGTTAAAAACAATTAAAAGTATGCATATGGTTAAAAAAGAAAATCCCATAAGTAGATGGGTCAGTTTTGGCAATTTCCACTTATATTAATCCTTTTGAATCTTTCAACATTTTATATTCTAATTATTTTTCTCCTCTTCTAATATGAAAATGCTAATCAAGAAAATTGAACTGAAAACATGTTGGTCTCTATCTCTCTCTCTCTCTCCTCAATTGAATTCCATTTTCACAAAATTCATACACCAACTTGCATTAAACAATCATTTATTGCATAAAAGTAGGAAGTGTGGCTTGTTGATCAAATGTGGCCCCTCCCCACATGCCTTTGAATTTGACAACTGAGAAAATAAGACAATTAAAGTCTTCATAATTTGATGTCTATTGCCACCTACTTTCTACTCCACAATAATCTATCTATGTCATAGGAGAAAAACTTGGGTGCAGGCGTGCAGCACAGATGCACCACTCTAAAATCTGATGGTGGGGTACATCGGTTCCACTCAATGAATGACACGTGGCATTAACTTAAAGCAATTTTTTTTTTTTTTTCATTTTATCTCTTCATCTTCTTTTTTCAGCTGAAGCCCGATTCCTCTGTCTCTCTCTACGTCCTCCAATCTCAACTTTAACTTGCCATCTTCCGGTGACCATCGTCGTATCCGGTCCTAGCCATCCTCCTCCGATGACCGTCTTCATTTTCCAACTGGATCCCAAATTCTGTTGTGGCCTATATACAGCCAACTATCTCCATAATAACTATTTTTTTTTTTTTTTTCAATTTAAGGGAACAAAATAAAAAGACAAAAGGATCTTCAACTTTGTTGATTTGCTGTTCGCTTAGATTCTCCAGTTTTTTTTTTTTTTTGGTTGGCCCAACTAGCTATTAGTTGTGTAATTTATGATAATTTTTATAAAATTTAATAGATTTGGGGTTTCCTTTAAACAAAAAAAAAAAAAAAAAAAAAAGGAAGCAAACCAGATTTCTTTGATGTGATCATGGGATAATTTGTGTAATTTTTGTACTGATTATAATCTTCATGGTCATTCTTCTCTGTTTGAATAAATTCTGAGGTCATTAATCAAGTATCAGAGGTTTTGTATAACACTTGAAACAAAAAAGATCGGAAACGACGACGGAATTAATGAAATCGTGGTCACTCGAAGAGTAGAAGATAGCGAGAATCGGACAACGAAGGTCACCGGAAGATGGCAAGAACCAAACGACGACAGTCACCGGAAAATGGCGATACTAAAACAACGACGGTCACAGTAATTTGAAGTCAGAGATGTGAGGATGAAGAGAGAGATTGGAATTGGGCTTCAGCTGAAAAAGAAGATGAAGAGAGAAAATGGAAAAAAAATAAAAATCACTTTAAGTTAATGCCAAGTGTCATTCATTGAGTGGAACAGATGCACCACCATCAGATTTTTTTTTCTCACTTATAGATGATAACAGTGAAAACTACCCTTTTCTTATTATTTTTGTTTTTTCTAAGACACTACAACTACAATTGCAAGTTTTAAGAGGACACGCCATTAAAAAATTGTTTGTCACGAAAATTAGATAATGAAACTCTGTTTGTCACGATAACGACGAAAAAATTATGTAAAATGATTGTCACGAAAAAAAATTGTGTGACGATTAACACAATGTTGGTTACGAGAAAAAAAACTGCTTGTCACGAACCACGATAAAAAAAATTGTTCAATCCAAGTTCATTCTATGAGGTCCCACTTTTTCTGCTCTTTTATGAATTAATGAGTTATCAGGCTTTTGCCCCCCCATAAAGACATGCAATTAAAAACTCAGCAATTAAGGTCTAATTTAAGATGACACCATTGCCAGCACAGCGTCTATCTCCTGATCTCTTCTGCAAACTTGCTTCTAACAGAGTCAACTAGGTGATGAGAGAAAGGATGGTGATGATTTAGTCAATATTACAATAAACCTCCAATAAAACACAAGTCAAGTCAATTTGGCCCTTTTAGAACTGTAAAAAGGTTAACCCAAAAGAGACAAGTCTTCTTCTACGAATAGCAACATATTAGCTGAAGTGGGATGCCACCACTTTATCTGCTATTATTTCCAAAATGACTCTTCATCATCGATGTAAACAAAACTAATAAAATACAAGAAGAAAAGTAGGAAGATAAACTTTTCTTCTTGATGGTTGTCACTATGCTATTGGAAAAATGCGATTTATTTAATCTATAATACAGAAGAAAATCTTCGGTGCATCGAGTTTACTATTGAGTGGTGCACTCAACCGTTAAAAGTAAGATATATTGCTGGAAAAGCATATGCGGCACACATGTGGCAGCAAAATATCTTATTTTCGATGGCCAGATGCACCAATCGGTGCACCGAAGATATTCTCGTAGTAAAGACGGCAACATATGCAGAACTTTCTATAACCTGGAAACTGGTAACTCACGGGCTGCTGTGTTGACTGTTGAACAATCTAAATATCTAATTGTATTGTTTCAGTGTCCTTTTATCATGTACTGTTCAATAACGTACAAATCATTAACTCAAAATTCACTAAATTTGATTATAAATTCATGTGGTCCCTCCTCACATTACCTAAGCATTTCAAGACGGGAATCTGAATTTAATATTAAGTAAATTGTCATTACAAGTTCGTTCTATAATTATCCACTTCAACTCCTGCTGAATCATAGTCTTAACTGATTTTTTCAATTTTTAATATATTTAAATAATAAAAGAAAAGATAAATAAGTTTTCAAGGGTAGTTTAGTCATTTTGGGATACAAATGTGGTTAAAGGCTAAAGTTAACAAAAGTCAAATAACGATAGAGTATATTTATGTAATTATTAGAAAAAAAAAAATGAATATTTATACAATCAGAAATTCTATTATCAATTCGAACTGACAAAAGTTATATCAGTTCCTTACATGTGAGCCACTGGATTTAAATACTTTGACTTGGCTGTATGCACTTGTCAATCAAAGTATTTAAATCCAGTGGCCCACATACAAGAAACTGATATAACTTTTGTCAATTCGAACTGATAATAGAAAGACTGTTTATACAATTACATCTAAATTCAGGGTTGTTTGTGAAATTTTCTCACTAAAGTAACCTCTCCTTTTTACCCAAGGGCACTATTGACTTTCCATACCCAATCACATTCCAATTGGTATGTTTGTGTTTGAATAGGGCATTTGTTTAAAAATTTGCTTTATTAGATAAATAGAGGATATGTTTGTGCTCTCATTCTATCATAAATATATAAACAATCAGTACTATCGACGATAGTTTCATAAAGCTGAAGATTAAATGCAAAGAGAAATCCATAATATCTTTATTGGTTTCAACCGACAAAAATTCAGGTATATTTTCGTTTCTCTCTATAGAAGCATATAAACGTTAATAGAATCAAAGAACAAAGAAGAGAAATATACAATCATATAAGATATCTCTAAGAGCAAAAGCAGTCAACAATCATATGCTTTTCTTATACATTGTTTTTTTGTATGTATACGTTTTTTTAAGGAGACTAGAATGGGGTTTTTTTGTATGCTTTTCTTTTACAAGTTCGTTTTTTTGTATGTACTCGTTCAACATTCAAAACATTAACTTATGATCAATGGGGTTCTATCTTTGGAGATACAAAAGAACCACTATAAACAAAGGCTTCATTGCTATATGGATGGTGGAAATTCCCCTTACTTGCCTCCTCATAAGTTGCTGAAGTGGTTGCTGATTCCGCATTCGGATTCAGACCAGCAAGCTCCAAAATGTTCTCAATTTTCTTAACCACTTCACTCATTGTAGGTCTGTCAGCTCCTGATTCTTCCACACATTTCATTGCCAGATCCACAAACTGTTCAAAACCTTTCAATGTTGTACCCAAACCAATATTTGGGTCAATAAGTTCAGAAAGGCTGTATAGATCTTTTTCCTTATTTATTGCCATCTTCATCTCTCTCACAATATTTTTTCCTCGCTCTATTGGCGATCTTGCAGTTATCAGCTCCAACATCATTACCCCGAAGCTATAAACATCACTCTTTTCGGTCAATTGATTTGTCATGTAATATTCAGGATCCAAATAACCCTACATGCAAAACAAACCATTTTCAGGACATATAGTATTGGCTAAGAATTTTTTGCAAACTTAAAGTTACATGAATCATATCGTTTTGCCAATCTCAAATCCAAATTATACATATTATGACATTAATAACTACAATTTTCCCTTAACACACATTTATTCAGGTTATGCTAACATGAATAAAAAAAATTCAACTTTTCAGTGAGCATGAGTGTGCATAGAGTTACTCACCAATGTTCCCTTAACTTGAGTAGTTACATGACTCTTTTCACTGTCAAACAAAAGTTTAGATAGACCAAAATCCGCAACTCTTGCATTTAATTGTTCATCCAGTAATATGTTTGTAGATTTCACATCCCTGTGTATGATGGGAGGATCGGCAAGCTCGTGCAAATACGCTAGACCTCTAGCTGCACCAAGGGCTATTTTAAGTCTCCTTGTCCAATCCAGTCTCATTCCAGACTTCCCTGCATATTTAATATGTAAGTTTTATAGAAAATTATGTGATCATTAATACTTTTTTTTAGGAAATTAGAAAGTGTTAAACAAATAATAATATCATAACTGAATAGATTGCATCTTTGCAATCGTAGCCGTCTTTTCCCATTAAAACTTAAATGGGCGGCTTATCATGCATTATTATGCGATCTCACAGTTGGTAGTAAACAATGTGAAAATTGCATACAGAAAATGAACAAATTTAGAGTTTGTTATATTATTCTTCTCCATATGGAGGCAATTGATAGGAAAATACATAAGTGAGAATCAAGGAAAAGATATCCTATAATCAATACAATGATCTCCTATAATTAAGATAGTCAACTATATGAGTGAGAATCAAGTAAATGATCTCCTATAATTAATCTAAATCCCCTACAATCAGGATAATTAATCAAACATACAATTGTCAACTATATTGATCGATCAATCTCCTACAATCAGGATAATTAATCAATCATACAATTGTCAACTATATAAATCAATTACATTTATAGTGAATATTCTAACAGAAAAACTGCCATGTGTATAAAGTAAGCATTTGAAGAATCAAAAGAAACCGGAATATGTTTGGTGGAGGAACTGAGGAAACAGAGAATAGAAAGGTACCTGATAGATTGTCCTTCAAAGAACCATTTGGAACAAAGTCATATATCAGCATTTGTTCTCCTTGTTGGAAGCAAAATCCTAAAAGCCTGACAACATTCTTATGATGGACTCTTGATAGAAGCTCAATCTCAGTTTTGAATTCTAGTCCACCTTGCATAGATCCTTGTTGGGCTCGTTTGATGGCAATTTGTTCTCCGGTGGGAAGAGTTCCTCTATACACCTGCAATTTCTGGTTTTAACTTCCGAAATTTCTGAGTGCATATCAAACTTTCTTAATTATTGATGTGGCTAAGTGGCTTTAACTTTTAAAATTTCTAAGTGCATGTCAGCAAGACAGTTTTTGAAACAAAGCTTATCAAAGAAAAGCTATATCTCCAATATGGTAAATGGAAGGAGAGCAACTTTGATCCAATAGATGCAAAAAATGAGCATGTTGTTTTGATGATGTCTTGTTAGATTCACAAGATAATTAATGACTTTTCAATATAGTATATGATTACCTCAATCATCAACTGAAAGTCATCACAAGTGATAAGCTGAAAAATCAATTATTTAAAACAACAGATCTTTACTTGGTGAGGAGTTATGACACATACTCAAGGCAGATGGCGGTACCTATGTGTTTGTGTGTGCAACGCTTCAAAATAACAAGTCTCATAAATAATAGAGTTGCAGATAGAAAAACAAAAATATTTCGTCCAATGATTTGTTCTGTATCTACAACCAAGCTTGTGAAACAATGTGGAATAGCATCAAAAGAGAGAGAGTCAAACCTTTCCATAACCCCCAGATCCAATGTCATCAGAAAATTTGTTTGAGTATTTACTGAGCTCTTCAAAAGAGAAGCTTCTTGTTCCTTTCACTTGAGGAATGCTACCATTGTTTTTATTTGGATCCCAGCTTGCTGCATTTTAAGTTTAATCACATAAAAACAATAATCTAAAAACTTGAAAACACTAAATATAGGTTAAATCATTATCATACCAAAAGGGTTCTGGTTCTGATCAGTTGCTCTTTCAGCTTTCCTTTTTTGCCGATAAGCATAAACCCCTGCAAGGAGTAATAGGAACAAAAGAACAGAACCACCGACTGCTGCTCCAATGATAATTCCAATGCTTGTTGACTTGTTTGATCCTGTAGAATCTCCTAGAAGATGCCACAAACATAAAGGTGCACCAATATCAAATAATGCAACATGCAACAACAATATTGTTCTGTGTGAAATAGCAAAATTACCAGCAAAGTTAGGATATGGATTAGCAAAAAAGAAGTAAGGTTCAAAACCACGTGGAGGCTTGTAAGTCTGGTTGCTTAAAGCAAAACCAAGGCTAGAAATTCCTGTCCAATTGAAATGATCTTGGCCAGATGGAAATATTTCTAGGCTCAATTGAAGGTATTCAATTAAATTCTTGCGTGGATTGCTAAGAGAAACAGAATCCACAGGAAGTTGATGAGACTGAAAAGATTGTGTTAATGACCCCTCAAGAGTTGTATAGTACGTAGTATTTTCCAAGTCTGAAAAGGAAGGAGCTCTGAAGTTTAGAATTCCTGTATATGGGTATGCGCATTTGCAGGTGGGGCTAGAAATCTGCCCAGAACCACAGGAAACACGTTGACAGTTGTTTAGTGGCGTTGAATAAGAGGAATTTGATTGGGATTTCATGCAGTAAGCTTTTACTTCTCCTGACACCTCACAAATTGGGTTAGCATCCAGTCTGCAGCAATCCATACAAAATAACCTTAGCAAGTCAGAACACACTGTTCGTCTAGTACATTTGAATGGAGTCCAATTCCAGGAACTTTAATTGGTACCTAAATTTCAGTAAATTGTAGGATAAAATAGAAGAATGAAAGAAATATGCTTTACGTTATGTTAATGCCACCGGCTCCTGCACTCCCTGGGAAATCAGAAATGGAATTGTTCCGCAAATCGATGGATTGCAGTTGGTTGCTATTGCTGGTGCTGATGTTTAAGGTGCCACTAAGATTGTTGTTTTTGAAAACCCTGTCATCATGGATCAATAAAATCAGGGTGTAACATGTATTCTTATCACATTAGATTGAAACTAACCGGCTTTGAAATTGATATGCAATGTTTTGAAATTTTCGATACCTGTATATAAAATAATGTACTACTTGGGATTATGTTAATACTTACACAGTTTGTAGGTTGGGAAGGCTGAACAGGACAGAAGGAACTTGACCTTGAAGTTGAGTATTTTCCATAATTCTGTTATAAAAAGTATTTGATTATGCTTCTAGTTTCACAAAAAAATGCTTGTATCAGGGTGCAATCACATGCACTTGCGCGCACACACACAAGAAATCGAGAAAGAGATCATAAGACTAATGATGAGAAAATATACAAAAAATTAATACATCTATTGCCTTAGGAATCATAATAGAACATAAAAAATGGGAATTCTTCTAGGAATAGATATATTGGACACAGCTAGTTTAGATAATGCAATCCTGACTCAAATTACGTGTGTAAGTGTGTTAAATTGTTGGAGAACAAGAAATGGGCAAGACATGAGAACATACAGTGTTGTCAAAGACAGTAAGCTTGAAAACCACAAAGGAACTTCTGATGCATTGAAACTGTTATTACTCGTGTCCCTGCAAATGATGATTTGGTTATAGACTGAAATTTGATATAAATAAAATTCTAAGTAGATACGATGACTCTGATGATTACCGCTACACATAAATTAAAGTTGGAAAAAGTTCATTTCTAACCATTTGAAACATTACGTAATCGTTTATAATCTACTTTCAAATTTTAATTGTTTATAACCTAATTTTTGTGCTATTACCGTAATGCCCCTATATAAAAGAGCCATCTAAAAAAAAAAACCCTTTCCTTTACTCTTCTTCTCTTCCATGACATCCCTTCTTCTCCTCTTTCCTTCTTTCTCTTCTTTTTCCATTTTTAACTTCAACAAAGCTTTGATTCTGACTTTTACAAAATATTTTGTTCCAGAAACCAAGATCATCAAGTAAACTTGGTTCTGGTTTTGAGTTAAAGATTTGAGGGAGATTGCTTGGGGAAGTTTTTTGAAAAAACCAATTGGATTAGCTCTTGAAGTGGTTAATGAACAAATCAATAGTGTTTGTTATTTTATTCATCTCCATATGGAGGAAATATATAGGAAAATACATGAGTAGGAATCAAGGAAAAGATATCCTATAATCAATACAATGATCTCCTATAATTAAGATAGTCGACTATGAGTGAGAATCAAGGAAAAGATCTCCTATAATTAATCTAAATCTCCTACAATCAAGATAATTAATCAATCATACAATTGTCAACTATATAAATCAATTACATTTATAGTGAATATTCTAACAGTTAATGTGTGTAAAATCTTTAAGTTTTTGCATTATTTTTTATAATTATAGTTTATATAAACATGGGTTTTGATTTATTGCAAAAATTTGGGTTGGATTTGGCAAGATCCATGAATTTTTCTCTGAGTTGGAAATTTCCAGAAGGTTTTAAGAAATTTTGGAAAAACCCAAAGGTTTCACGATATTTTGGAAAAAGTATAAGGTTTCACGATATTTTGGAAAAAGTCTAAACCCTGTAGTTTTTCCAAAATTTCGTGAAATTTTGGAAAAACCCAAAGGTTTCATGATATTTTGGAAAAAGTCTAAGGTTTCACGAAGTTTGGGAAAAAGTCTAAGGTTTCATGATTTTTGGAAAAAGTCTATGGTTTCACGAAATTTTGGAAAAACTCGAAGGTTTCACGATATTTTGGAAAAAGTCTAAGGTTTCACAAATTTTAGAAAAAGTCTAAACCTTTGAGTTATTCCAAAATTTCGTGAAATTTTGGATAAAGTCTAAGGTTTCATGATATTTTGGAAAAAGTCTAAGGTTCCACAATTTTTGGAAAAAGTCTATGGTTTCATGAATTTTTGGAAAAACTCAAAGGTTTCACGATATTTTGGAAAAAGTCTAAGGTTTCACAAATTTTAGAAAAAGTCTAAACCTTTGAGTTATTCCAAAATTTCGTGAAATTTTGGATAAAGTCTAAGGTTTCATGATATTTTGGAAAAAGTCTAAGGTTCCACGATTTTTGGAAAAAGTCTATGGTTTCATGAATTTTTGGAAAAACTCAAAGATTTCACGATATTTTGAAAAAAATCTAAGGTTTCATGAAATTTTGGAAAAACTCAAAACCTTTGAGTTTTTCCAAAATTTCATGAAACCTTAGATTTTTTTCCAAAATTTCGTGAAACCATAGAGTTTTTCCAAAATATCGTGAAACCTTTGGGTTTTTTCAAAAATTTCGTGAAACCTTAGACTTTTTCCAAAATTTCCTGAAACCTTCTGGAAATTTCCAACTCAGAAAAATTCATGGATCTTGCCAAATCCAACCCAAATTTTTGCAATAACACAAAACCAAAACCAAGTTGACTTGATGATCTCAGTCTTCAGAACAAAATATTTTGTAAAAGTCGGAATCAAAGCTTTGTTGAAGTTGAAAATGGAAGAAGAAGAGAAAGAAGTAAAGAAGATAAGAAGAGAGGTCGTGGAAGAGAAGAAGAATAAAGGGAAAAAAATTAAAAAATTAAAAAATTAATTTGTTGGGGTATTTTTGTAATTTTGGCTAGGGATTTAAAGAAGTTATTGTAAAATGGTTATAAACAATTACAATATGAAACAAGGCTAAAAACAATTTCCCCATAATCTAAATGGCTACATTTGGCAATTTTCCATTTTTTTATACTTACAAGTAGCTGAGGAAGTTCATGCCAGCAAGGCTGGGGATGGAGCCATTCAGTTTATTGTTGGACAAAAACCTGAAAAGAGGATCACAAAACACTAATGATTATAGAATTATTTGTTAATGATAATCATCACTTTCTAAAACAGGTATGAAAGCTTATTTTCATGTCTCAATTCTCAGCTTACAGCTGTTGGATACTTGTAAGATTGCTGAGGGTTCGGGGAACAGGCCCAGTTATTGAGTTCCTATCAAAGCGTCTGTGATCAAGAGAAGAGATTTTTCAGTGGAAAACAAAAATCTGCCTGTGAGATTGCTACTTTCGAAAAAATTCAATTGAACATGATAAGCAGGTACTTACATGACCTCCAATTTTTTCGCAAGTCCAAGGCTGGAAGGAATCATGCCAGTGAGGCTGTTGTTTTCAAAGAGCCTGGCACAAAGAGGAGAAAAAAACAAATCAGAAGAAAATCTAAATGGACAATGTTTCTGAAATAGTTCACAAGTAAACTATTTGATAGCTCAATTTTCTGCATTAAAGAACAATAAAGCAAGATATGTCAAATAACTACATGATTTAGTTCAGTTGAAGCTTTATGAAACTTACACATGCTTCAGAGCCATGTCTGAGTTGAAAAGTTTATCTGGGATTTCGCCTGAAAGTTGATTGTTTCCGAGATGACTGTAGAGGATGGATAGGATCATAGATTACTATTACAGTTTAGAATACAAGATCGCAGTAAGAGAGATAACTGAAAGCCTCAAAGCGATTTGACATACAAGTGCTCAGTATTAACTAGCATATCAA
Organism: Acer saccharum; assembly: GCA_030490815.1. Taxonomy (NCBI): domain Eukaryota; kingdom Viridiplantae; phylum Streptophyta; class Magnoliopsida; order Sapindales; family Sapindaceae; genus Acer; species Acer saccharum. Next base: position 1,530,684 of record CM059874.1, on the reverse strand, counting down.
GACCAGAAGAAGTGCCATCAGAGACTGGAATTTGCCCAGAGAGTTGGTTATCAGCTAGATCCAGCCAAAAAAGTCTAGATAAATTACCAATGGAAGGAGGAATCGGTCCACTGAATTTATTCAAATTTATAGATCTGCGTGCAGTAGCAACAACAAGAAGTTAAAGACATGTCGGTTGGTATCATTGATAAAAGAAGTGAAATGATTCAACAGTATAAAGCAACCAAATATTACAGAACTTATAAGCAGTAAACCAGGAATAGGATATTTCCAAGGCCTAGGCATAGCTTATCATTCTCTTTATACCGAAAATCCCCAAAATCTTTATTTGTTTACTAGGTTCTAAACTGACATAGCTATAGTTTAAGCCAAGTATGACAGAGTGAAAATCCTTACAGATAGAACAGCTGCGGTAGAGATCCAATTGAATCAGGAATTGGCCCGTGAAAACTGCAACCTATCAGGATTCTGTGATGCAAAATAAACAGAACATGTATTCTTTATGAGGATTTTACCTACAAAAATTTGCTGTTAGCTCGTGCTTTCACAAGAATAAATCTACTTACAAGTTGGTTAGCTTCTTCAAATCCCCAATTGACGGTGGAAGAGTTCCTGTCAATTCCGTGTTGTAGGATAAATCCCTGCATGAAAATAGGTAAATGTTTGAGTTGTAGAGAAAATAATGAGTGAAAGAATTTAAGTGTTCAGACAGAAGACTAACAGAATCTGTAATTCCGATAAAGCTGTGATGTCTGAAGACAGTTGACCCGTCAATCCTATGCTTGATAATGTTCTGAAATAAAGAGATGGATAGCTTAAAAAAACCTACTAATTTCATCTATATGCAAACAAATTGCCAGTAACTTACATGGAAGTCACACGTGAATCGACACACTCAATACCATCCCAGTTGGAACAAGGATCTTGACTCCTCCAAGTAGGTGGTGTGTTTTGCCACCCATTCCGGAGAGATTGTAGAACACCAACTGCATCAGAAACAAAAAGAGAAGGATTTTCATGACCCACCCAGTCAGCAGAAACTGGGTTTCCAATATGAATACGCAAGAGTTTGAAACAGATAGATCGTTTAAAGAAACTTTGAAAGATTACAACTAGATTTAGCAACAGAATATGAATATAGATTAAACATCAGCAATCAAGTTGTTGCTCACCAACCAATAACTAAAGGTAGCATCTTCCAGGAGCTGATTTTGTTTATCGGTATGACCATATACATATTACCCGGTTCAGTTATTACCACATACCTCAAAAAAATTGTTTTCTTTCTGCCAAAAGCCTAAATTAATTCTGATATCATATTCTTAGATTGAAAAGAACATTATTTCACACGTACAAAGACACAAACACATGGAAGACAATATCAAGCAGTAGTAATCTGCAACACTCATTCGATTTGGAGTTGGATGCATATAAACATAAACGAGCAAAACAATCGAAATAGGGATGTTAGTTAAACTTACAATCTCTTGGATCAGTTGTTGCTGCAATAACAGAAAACTGGAACCAAACAGACAGGAGAAAGACTTGAATTCTCAAACCCATCATCTCTCACTCAAAAAACAACTTACAACTAGTTCAATAGTAAAACTGGACATTTCTCATTCTTAGAAATATGCAATGAAATCATTGCACGTTGGCAGTTGAAACTTGAAAGTGCCAAAGTCAATAGTATTTTTTTCCCTTACAAAAAGTAAAGGTTGGATAACAAATATAATAATAATAATATAGTTGTCACAATAGACCATGACCAAAAACGTCAATGTTTTGTTCATGATGGAACCCACATAGTGATTGTAAAATGAAAATCAACCAGAGAAATATCCTTAGATTTACGGTGACAGTGACAGCTTGGTGGGCTTCTTTAATGTCACCATTATGCTCAAGATATGTCAAAAGAGACAAGTCTTCTTCTCCAACGCCCCCACTTTGTCTATACTATTAATTCCAAAATGACTCATCATCGATGTAAACAAAACTAATAAAATACATGAAGAAAAGTAGGAAGCTATACTTTTCTTCTTGATGTTGTTTAGGATGAGTTGTCACTCGGTAATTGGAAAATGCGATTTATAGAGATTTAAAAATACAATTTATAAAGATTTATTTAATCTGTAGTAAAGGAGAAAATCTTCGGTGCACCAAATTTATTGTTTAGTGATGCACTCAGCTATTGAAGATAAGACAAACGGCTGGAAAAGCATATGTGATGCACATGTGGCAACCACATATCTTATCTTCGTTAGCCGGTGCACCAGATTTTCTCATAGTAAAGAAGGCAACATATGCAGAAGTTTCTATAACCTGGAAAACTGGTAACTCACGGGCTGCTGTGTTGACTGTTGAACAATCTAATTATCTTGTTTCAGTGTCCTTTTATCATGTACTGTTCAATAACGTACAACATCATCAACTAAAAATTCACTAAATTTGATTATAAATTCCTGTGGTCCCTCCTCACATGCCTAAGCATTTCACGAGGGAATCTGAATTTAATATTTAATTCCCATTACAAGTTCGTTCTATAATTATCCACTTCAACTCCTGCTGTATCATGGACTTAACAGGCTTCTACTTGCTGTTCTTCAAGATTTGTATCATACCCAGTTTTGTCAAACAGTATGTTTGTCTTCAATTTTCCAGGATGAACAATCTCTTTCTATCATAAATATATGAACAACTGATAGTTTCATAAAGTAGAAGATTAAATGCAAAGAGAAATCCATGATATCTTTATTGGTTTCAACTGACAAAAATTCAGGTGCATAAAAACATTCATAGAATCAAAGAACAAAGAAGAGAAATATACAATCATATAAGATATCTCTATGAGCAATGAAACTAAATATACCTCGGTGTGTATAAAGCTATCTAGAGGGGGGGTGAATAGATTTTACGCTTTTTACCCAATTTTTCGTGTTAGGCAAAATTACGAAATTACCCTCAAGATAATATAAACAAGCAAGTGTAATAAGGTGCGGAAATTAAAATAACACTTGAATTTTTACGTGGAAACCCTCACGGGAAAAACCACGGGCTATGTAAGTAAGCCACACTCGAACCTCGAATCCACTAAATGTGCAAACGATTACAACCTAATCCCGGAAGTAATCACACACCTACCTAATCCCGGTATGAGTGAACCTAGTCCAATTTGCTTGCGATCTAAGCAACCTAATCCCGATTGCTACACACAAGACTTAGCTTCTCTTGAAGAGAATACAACCCTAAGTGAATATATGAAAATATCCAAAATGCAACATAGAGCAAGGGAAACCCTATATGCTTATCTAAGATGATTAATATGCAATTAAGAGCAATCCTAGATATCAAAACTAAATGACATGTCAAATAGTTTAGCTAAACAATATCAAGCACAAAAACCTAATATGCTAGCACAATACAACTTCTCAAACATACATCATACTAATCTCAATCTTGTATTCAACAAATATAAAATCACATACAAGTAATTAAATTGAGATTGCTAGATAAGAGAAACACAAAATATGTAAGATATTAGTGAAAAGCTTACCAAGCAAAGTATGATGAAGAATCCATGCAAGATGTCATCTAGATGATCTAAGATGATGCTAGATGATGATTGATGATCATGGAAAAGGTGTTTGAGTAATTAAAAATGAGTTCTTGGAATTTTTCTTCTCTTTGAAAAATATCCTAAGTATGAAATCTGAATATGAACTCTTGTAATTGACCTAAAGTCAAAGTGGCATATATATAGGGGGCCAAAACAAAGTGTGGTCGTTTTGATAAGTTTGCCCACTATTTGCCTTGGGCGCTGTACGTAGGGCGCCCTTGTACAGCGCCTGTACAGCGCCCTTGCTCTGTTTTCACGAGGAAACAGAGTGGCGCTGTACGTACAGCGCTTTGTACAGCGCCACGTACAGCGCCCCAACAGCGACCCAACAGCGACCGATTAAATCGATCAGGTCTGAACAGCGCTCAATGGGCGCTGTTCGTACAGCGCTTCTGTACAGCGCTTTTGGGGGCGCCCAGTGCAAAAATGCAATCCTAAGTCTAAGCATGACAAGGCAATTGGATATGCAAGATGCAATCAAACTATCATGCAAGAAGAGATGTTAATGAGCATTAAGGCACACATAAAAGACACACAACATATAAGGATTAAACATATGCATGAGTTGTGAGTGTGTGCATCTATCTCTTCAAGACAAGTAAGCACTTAGAATATTACCTTTGGTGCTTGTCAATAGTGAGGTCTTCAAAAGGGCCTAAGCATTAACACAACATCTAAGCTACCCTTACAAAGCATCCCCACATGTGGTTTGATCACGAAATAAGCCAATTAAACACAACGGGAATCCTAACAATCTCCCCCTTTGGCTATTTCGTGACAAAACCACCACTCACATTGATTCCTCACATAGAATAAGAAACTACGGGACTACAATGATTATCTACATTACAAAGAGATAAGAAAGTAAAAACTTCAAGTCTTCAATCTCTTGTAGAACAATCAAGTCCTGAAAATAAAGTTTCTAGCATTTCCAATACGAGTAAAGTGTGAGATTAATCATGTGAGAACAATACCAAGCATTTGCATTTTTAGAATTTAGGCACAACATTAGCAAATGTATGCAATGAATGATAAATGCAATGCTCCCCCTCAAAGGGTTACTCCCCCTCAATGTATGTTCTCCCCAAAATGCACAAAAGCTTCTATATTTTGCAACTCCCCTTACCATTTCCTACTCCCCCTTTTTGTCAAGATATAGGCAAAGGAGTAGTCCCCAACCGGGTCACTCAAAGCAACGAGAGATAGAAGCATGCAAGATATGCATATACATATAAGTCACTTTATGCACTTCAATTAATTTGAGAGAAACAAGGAGATTTATTTGAGAAAATGTGTGAATCCAACATGCTTTGCATACAAGACATATAGCATTCAAGTCCAAAATACAATGGTATTTGGCAAAGCAAATGACAAAGGTTTCTAATTTGAATTCAAACCAATTTCACCAATGTCATGGGAAAAGCAAGGATATAGAGATTATTGATTTCAATTTCAAGAGCAACTATATCCAACTTTATAAGCGAAACATGGCATGAGCGACTTTGCACCCTATTTGATTTTTCCGGATAAGAAATCCGTATGATAGTAACCATGTTCAACTAATAAAGAAAGAGAGACATATGGAATGTAAATTCCTTTGAACGGATACAAGATCCTTTATTCATTTTGAGTCTCATTAGCTTTCACACAAGTTTTGCATTTTTAAGAATATGCAATCATCAATTCATGCTTTTCATGTGAGCATGTTGTATGAATTTCATGCTTTTTCATTTAGCATAAGCATGTTATTTAAGAAACATCATGTCATGGAGATAACTATAGGTCATTCACATCATACTTCCTATGTAAATCTCCTAGTCCAAAAATGCATGTTTGAACATAAATATGACATGGATTGTAGACAAGCAAGGTTCACACTTATAGACTTTGAAAGCATATATACATATGTACAACCAAGCTTACTCAAGCAATCAAAAGAAGAGGCATAAGTTATTTCAAATTTTTTGCAAGTTACATGAATGCAAAATAGCTCTCTTTGCTTGAGTTCCCCATATGGGGTCAATCATAGAACATCACTCCACAAGACATATCCCAATAGATCTACTAAGAGTTTTAAATCGAGTAGCATCTAAGGGTTTTGTAAATAAGTCCGCAAGTTGATCATTAGTACCTACATGTTCAAGTACTATGCATTTATTTTCAACAAGCTCTCTAATGAAGTGATGGCGGATGTCAATATGCTTAGTTCTAGAATGTTGAACCGGATTCTTGGAAATATTAATAGCACTCATGTTATCACAAAAGAGAGTGAGAGTACCTTGGTTGAATCCGTAGTCTACAAGCATTTGTTTCATCCATAGGAGTTGTGTGCATCCACTCCCCGCGGCTATGTACTCGGCCTCGGCCGTGGACAAGGAAATCGAGTTTTGCTTCTTGCAAAACCAAGACACCAAGTTGTTGCCTAGAAAGAAGCAACCGCCCGATGTGCTCTTCCTATCATCACAATTTCCTGCCCAATCCGCATCACTAAAGCCAACTAGACTAGCATTAGTGTCAAATGAGTACCAAATCCCATAGTTGGATGTCCCATTCACATAGCGAATGATCCTCTTCACGGAAGAGAGGTGGGACTCCTTAGGATCCGCTTGGTACCTAGCACACACACCCACACTAAAAGATATATCGGGCCTACTTGCGGTCAAGTAAAGCAAGCTACCTATCATGCCACGATATAGAGTTTGGTCCACACTTTTACCACTAGCATCCTTGCTTAGCTTCAAAGTTGTACTCATGGGTGTATCACAATGTTTGGCTTTCTCTAAACCAAACTTCTTCACTAGGTTCTTAGCATATTTGGCTTGGGTTATGAAAATCCCATCATGCATTTGCCTAATTTGCAAACCTAGGAAGTAACTAAGCTCACCAACAAGACTCATCTCAAATTCAAGAGACATGACATCAACAAATTGTTGGACTTTGGTGTTGTTGGTGGAGCCAAAAACTATATCATCAACATATATTTGAGCTATGAAAAGCTCATCATTGTCTCTCTTGATGAATAGTGTCTTGTCAACACTACCTCTTGTGTAGTTGTTGTCAACAAGAAATTGAGTGAGGCGCTCATACCAAGCCCTCGGTGCTTGTTTCAACCCATAAAGTGCCTTCTTGAGGCGATAGACATGATTGGGGTGGTGTGCATCCACAAACCCCTTAGGTTGTTCAACAAACACTTCCTCTTGCAAGAAGCCATTGAGGAAGGCACTCTTGACGTCCATTTGGTGCAATTTGAACTTGTGCACACAAGAGATGGACAAGAGAAGCCTAATGGACTCTAAGCGGGCAACGGGAGCAAAAGTCTCCTCAAAGTCGATACCCTCAATTTGAGAGTACCCTTGTGCTACAAGTCTAGCCTTGTTCCGCACTATGTTGCCATCCTCATCGGATTTGTTCCTAAATATCCATTTGGTGCCTATGACATTAGTGGTCTTAGGCCTAGGAACTAGAGTCCAAACCTCATTCCTTTCGAATTGGCTTAGCTCTTCTTGCATGGCAAGAACCCAAAATTCATCATTTAAGGCTTCTTCAACCTTTTTGGGTTCAATTTGAGAGGTGTAACATGTATAGCTAATAAGATTAGCAAGTTGGCGTCTAGTCCTAACACCCTCATTTACCTCTCCAATGATATCTTCTTTATCATGGAGTTTCCTAACCCATGGAGCGGGTTCTTTAGAGTCCAAGAGAGGAACTCTATCAATAGGTTGTGTGCCATCATTGTTGACATTAGATGTCCCAACATTAGGCGACACCACAACCTTCTCCAAAGGAGAATCATCACTAAAAATAACCTCCTCATCATGATCATTAGACTTGAGCCTAGTATCATCAAATACGACATTGGATGATTCCATAACACTTAGAGTCTTTAAATTGAAAACTCTATAGGCTCTACTATTTAAGGCATAGCCAATAAAAATACCCTCATCACTCTTAGCATCAAACTTGCCAAGTTGATCACGGTCATTCAAAATGTAGCATTTGCTTCCAAAAGTGTGGAAGTAGCTAACATTTGGCCTCTTGCCTTTCCATAACTCATAGGAGGTGTTTCTAGTACCGGGCCTTAGGAACACTCTATTTCCTATATAGCAAGCCGTGTTAATGGCTTCGGCCCATAGGTTCCTAGGGACATTGTTGCTAAGCAACATCACACGGGCCATCTCTTGGAGGACCCTATTCTTCCTCTCAACAACTCCATTTTGTTGAGGTGTCCTAGGAGCAGAAAATTCATGGGAGATGCCTAAACCATTACAAAAGGTTTCAAAGGTGGCATTCTCAAATTCTCTCCCATGGTCACTTCTAATCCGTTTAATGCTTCTAATGTTAGAATTCATTTCATTTTGCAATTTAGTACAAAGCATTTTAAACTTATCAAAAGTTTCGGATTTTTCTCTAAGAAAATATGTCCATGTAAATCTAGAGAAATCATCAACACAAACAAAAATGTATCTCTTTCCACCCAAACTTTCGGTTTGCATGGGACCCATGAGGTCCATGTGGAGAAGCTCAAGTGGCTCCTTGGTGGTGAGATACTTACCCTTTTTGTGCATGCTTTTGGTTTGCTTTCCTTGTTGGCAAGGTCCACAAATGCCATTGGCTTTCTTCCCAAGCTTAGGGAGGCCACGCACACAATTGAACTTTCCAAGGGTCCGTAGATCCCTAAAGTTCATGTGGCCAAGTCTTTCATGCCACAACTCAATTTGCTCATCCATGGACACATGATTAGATACAATTCTAGCTTCAAGACAATAGCAATTGTCGCTAGATCTCATGCCCTTCAACAAGGTTTGTCCATCGGGTTTAAGGATAGAGCAATAATCTTTAGAGAACAAGACGGAATATCCTTCATCACTAAGATGTGAAATGCTAATTAAATTGGCTTTCAAGCCATCAACAAATAAAGCATTGGATAAGGAGGGTAATCCGGGAACGGAAATGGTTCCTTTCCCTACAACATTTCTTTTGGATCCATCACCAAAAGTGACATTTCCACCTTCCTCCATAACAAGAGTCTCGAAGAAACTCTTGTTTCCCGTCATGTGCCTAGAGCACCCACTATCCAAGTACCAAAAATTAGAAGAATTTGCCTTCAAGGCTATTTGTGCAACATGGCAAACATTTTCATTCTTTCTAATCCACTTAGCAACAATTTTAGCTTTCTTAGTGGCTTTTGGTACATGTGCTCTACTATTTCTAGGATCATGTAAATCAATATTTTCTTTCCTAGAAACATGCATCTTGGCTCTATTCTTTCTCTTTTCAATCATGCTTTGTTTTCTACACATTTTAATATATTGAAAGCAATTTGGTCTAATATGACCATCACAACCACAAAAGTGACAAATAGGAATGAAAAAAGGAATCATACCTCGCCTTTGAGTACGTCCATGTCTTTGTGGATAAGTGGGTTCAATCCATCTTCGTTGTTGAACCGGTCTTGGTTGCTTCCAAGCTTGAGGTTGCATGATTGGTCTCTTTCCTTTGTGAGCCAATTTGGGAGGAGTGTTGGCTTGAGGAACCTTAGGAGGTTGAGCTTGAGTTTTCCTTCTTGGCCCCATTTTCACTTGTGCATTAGAACTTTGTCCTATTTCTAACTTTTTCTTAGGAGGTTGCACAAATGAAGTTTCTTCATTCTTCAAGCTCTTGACAAATATAGTCTTGTTAGAGGTTGAGATTTTCTTGCCATCTTCATACCCAAGACCTCTCTTGTCACTTGGACTCTTTCCAACACCAAGTAAATGATCAAGCTTCTTGGTGCTAGAATCTATCCTAGCCAAGGACCCTTTAGCTTCTACAAGTTCCCTCTTCAAGCCTTCTTCATTTCTCTTGGACAAGTCTAACTCCTCAATTAACTTATCCTCTCTCCTCTTCAATCTTTCCACTTGTTCACTTAAGTGGTCATTGTGAGCCGAAAGTTCAAGGTTTTCTTCTCTCAACCTCTCAATCTTTCTTGTGCTTTTAAGTGCTAAATCATTGAACTCGGCATGATATTTAGCAAGCACCTTTTGCTCCACAAACTTCTTCTTGGAACTAGAAGAGGAGTCACTTTCTTCTTCACTAGAGTCAATTTCCTCTTGACTCAAATCTTCCTTTTCACTAGCACTTTTGCTCTTGTGAGAAGATGCAAAAGCTAGGAAGTTAGCCATGAGCTCTTCCTCACTTGAAGACTCATCTTCCTCATTGGAGTCATCACTACTCCCACTCCATGTGGCGGCCATCACTTTACCCTTCTTCCTCTCATTGTGATTCGCACATTCGGGGGCAAAGTGACCAATCCCACCACACTCAAAGCATCGGACTCCTTTCCTTTCGGTCCTCTCTTGTCTAGGCTCAAACTTCTTGAAGGAACTCTTTTTCTTCAAATCTTGTCCTCTTGACCCAAATCCCTTCTTCTTCTTGAACCCCATAACCTTGTTGAACCGTTTCACAAATAAGGCAAGGTCTTCATCCGATTCATGCTTTGCCTCCTTTTCATCCTTAGATGCTTTCAAAGCTATTCCTTTAGACTTCTTAGGAGGAGTAGTGTTGCTAGGAGCCTTCCTAGACTCATATGCAAGGAGACGCCCAATTACCTCACTTGGCTTCATATCCATGTAGCCACTATTTTCTTCTATGGCCGTCACCTTTGATTCAAACCTATCGGGGAGAGATCTCATAATTTTTTGCTTGACTCTCCTATCCGAATACGGGTCTCCGAGTTGATGGCTTTGATTTACTATGTCCATCAATTTGATTTCGAAGTCGTTGAAGCATTCATCCTCTCCCATCCTAAGTAACTCAAATTGAGTTTGGAGGACTTGAAGCTTGGACTCCTTCACCACCTCGGTTCCCTCATGTGCAACTTGAAGGATGTCCCATGCCACTTTGGCAATTTGAGTGTTCTGAATAAGCTTGTACTGATTCTCATCCATGGCACACATAATGGCATGCATCGCCTTCCTATTCCACTTAGAAGCCTCAAACTCTTGCGCGTTCCATTGCGCCTTAGGCTTCAAAACATCTTGTCCTCCACCCGCGGGAGTCATCATAGGGAGATCATATCCGTCTTCCACCGCCATCCATGCACGGTCATGAATTTGGCATATGTAGGATTCCATCTTCCCTTTCCATTGGGAATAGTTCAAACCGGTAAGAAGTGGAGGCCTTGTGCTAGAAGCTCCTTCGTGGCCACCACCATTTCCACCGTTTCCACTCATAGTGTTTATGAATGAATGAAATGAATGCAAATGTATGAATGATCAAAAATCACACAAAATGCAAAACACACCAAAATAAAGCAAGGATCACCTATGTATGTCTAGGAACCCGCTCTGATACCAATTGAAACTAAATATACCTCGGTGTGTATAAAGCTATCTAGAGGGGGGGTGAATAGATTTTACGCTTTTTACCCAATTTTTCGTGTTAGGCAAAATTACGAAATTACCCTCAAGATAATATAAACAAGCAAGTGTAATAAGGTGCGGAAATTAAAATAACACTTGAATTTTTACGTGGAAACCCTCACGGGAAAAACCACGGGCTATGTAAGTAAGCCACACTCGAACCTCGAATCCACTAAATGTGCAAACGATTACAACCTAATCCCGGAAGTAATCACACACCTACCTAATCCCGGTATGAGTGAACCTAGTCCAATTTGCTTGCGATCTAAGCAACCTAATCCCGATTGCTACACACAAGACTTAGCTTCTCTTGAAGAGAATACAACCCTAAGTGAATATATGAAAATATCCAAAATGCAACATAGAGCAAGGGAAACCCTATATGCTTATCTAAGATGATTAATATGCAATTAAGAGCAATCCTAGATATCAAAACTAAATGACATGTCAAATAGTTTAGCTAAACAATATCAAGCACAAAAACCTAATATGCTAGCACAATACAACTTCTCAAACATACATCATACTAATCTCAATCTTGTATTCAACAAATATAAAATCACATACAAGTAATTAAATTGAGATTGCTAGATAAGAGAAACACAAAATATGTAAGATATTAGTGAAAAGCTTACCAAGCAAAGTATGATGAAGAATCCATGCAAGATGTCATCTAGATGATCTAAGATGATGCTAGATGATGATTGATGATCATGGAAAAGGTGTTTGAGTAATTAAAAATGAGTTCTTGGAATTTTTCTTCTCTTTGAAAAATATCCTAAGTATGAAATCTGAATATGAACTCTTGTAATTGACCTAAAGTCAAAGTGGCATATATATAGGGGGCCAAAACAAAGTGTGGTCGTTTTGATAAGTTTGCCCACTGTTTGCCTTGGGCGCTGTACGTAGGGCGCCCTTGTACAGCGCCTGTACAGCGCCCTTGCTCTGTTTTCACGAGGAAACAGAGTGGCGCTGTACGTACAGCGCTTTGTACAGCGCCACGTACAGCGCCCCAACAGCGACCCAACAGCGATCGATTAAATCGATCAGGTCTGAACAGCGCTCAATGGGCGCTGTTCGTACAGCGCTTCTGTACAGCGCTTTTGGGGGCGCCCAGTGCAAAAATGCAATCCTAAGTCTAAGCATGACAAGGCAATTGGATATGCAAGATGCAATCAAACTATCATGCAAGAAGAGATGTTAATGAGCATTAAGGCACACATAAAAGACACACAACATATAAGGATTAAACATATGCATGAGTTGTGAGTGTGTGCATCTATCTCTTCAAGACAAGTAAGCACTTAGAATATTACCTTTGGTGCTTGTCAATAGTGAGGTCTTCAAAAGGGCCTAAGCATTAACACAACATCTAAGCTACCCTTACAAAGCATCCCCACATGTGGTTTGATCACGAAATAAGCCAATTAAACACAACGGGAATCCTAACAAGCAAAAGCAGTCAACAATCATATGCTTTTCTTATACATTGTTTTTTTGTATGTATACGTTTTTTTAAGGAGACTAGAATGGGGTTTTTTTGTATGCTTTTCTTTTACAAGTTCCTTTTTTTGTATGTACTCGTTCAACATTCAAAACATTAACTTATGATCAATGGGGTTCTATCTTTGGAGATACAAAAGAACCACTATAAACAAAGGCTTCATTGCTATATGGATGGTGGAAATTCCCCTTACTTGCCTCCTCATAAGTTGCTGAAGTGGTTGCTGATTCCGCATTCGGATTCAGACCAGCAAGCTCCAAAATGTTCTCAATTTTCTTAACCACTTCACTCATTGTAGGTCTGTCAGCTCCTGATTCTTCCACACATTTCATTGCCAGATCCACAAACTGTTCAAAACCTTTCAGTGTTGTACCCAAACCAATATTTGGGTCAATAAGTTCAGAAAGGCTGTATAGATCTTTTTCCTTATTTATTGCCATCTTCATCTCTCTCACAATATATTTTCCTCGCTCTATTGGCGATCTTGCAGTTATCAGCTCCAACATCATCACCCCGAAGCTATAAACATCACTCTTTTCGGTCAACTGATTTGTCATGTAATATTCGGGATCCAAATAACCCTACATGCAAAACAAACCATTTTTAGGACATATAGTATTGGCTGAGAATTTTTTGCAAACTTCAAGTTACTTGAATCATATCGTTTTGCCAATCTCAAATCCAAATTATACATATTATGACATTAACACATATTTATTCAAGTTATGCTAACATGAATAAATAAAAAAAATCAACTTTTCAGTGAGCATGAGTGTGCATAGAGTTACTCACCAATGTTCCCTTAACTTGAGTAGTTACATGACTCTTTTCACTGTCAAACAAAAGTTTAGATAGACCAAAATCTGCAACTCTTGCATTTAATTGTTCATCCAGTAATATGTTTGTTGATTTCACATCCCTGTGTATGATAGGAGGATCAGCAAGCTCGTGCAAATAGGCTAGACCTCTAGCTGCACCAAGGGCTATTTTAAGTCTCCTTGTCCAATCCAGTCTCATTCCAGACTTCCCTGCATATTTAATATGTAAGTTTTATAGAAACTTTTAACTAGAAAGTGTTAAACAAATAATAATATCATAACTGAATAGATTGCATCTTTGCAATCATAGCTGTCTTTTCCCATTAAAACTTAAATGGGCGGCTTATCATGCATTATTATGCGATCTCACAGTTGGTAGTGAACAATGTGAAAATTGCAAACAGAAAAATGTCATGTATATAAAGTATGCAATTGAAGAACCAAAAGAAACCGGAATATGTTTAGTGGAGGAACTGAGGAAACAGAGAAGAGAAAGGTACCTGATAGATTATCCTTCAAAGAACCATTTGGAACATAGTCATATATCAGCATTTGTTCTCCTTGTTGGAAGCAAAATCCTAAAAGCCTGACAACATTCTTATGATGGACTCTTGATAGAAGCTCAATCTCAGTTTTGAATTCTAGTCCACCTTGCATAGATCCTTGTTGGGCTCGTTTGATGGCAATTTGTTCTCCAGTGGGAAGAGTTCCTCTATACACCTGCAATTTCTGATTTTAACTTCCGAAATTTCTGAATGCATATCAAACTTTCTTAATTATTGATGTGACTAAGTGGCTTTAACTTTTAAAATTTCTAAGTGCATGTCAACAAGACAGTTTTTGAAACAAAGCTTATCAAAGAAAAGCTATATCTCCAATATGGTAAATGGAAGGAGAGCAACTTTGATACAAAAGATGAAAAAAATGAGCATGTTGTTTGATGATGACTTGTTAGATTCACAAGATAATTAATGACTTGTTAATATAGTACATGATTACCTCAATCATCAACAGAAAGTCATCACAACTGATAAGCTGAAAAATCAATTATTTAAAACAACAGAGCTTTACTTGGTGAGGAGTTATGACACATACTCAAGGAAGAAGGTGGTACCTATGTGTTTGTGTGTGCGCAACGCTTCAAAATAACGAGTCTCATAAATAATAGAGTTGCAAATAGAAAAATAGCCTCAAAATGTCTTGAATCAGACATAAATGAAAAAAAAAAAAAAAACTATGATATAAATATATGGATGATAAACAAAAATATTTCGTCCAATGATTTGTTTTGTATCTGCAACCAAGCTTGTGAAACAATGTGGAATAGTATCAAAAGAGAGAGAGTCAAACCTTTCCATAACCCCCAGATCCAATGTCATCAGAAAATTTGTTTGAGTATTTACTGAGCTCTTCAAAAGAGAAGCTTCTTGTTCCTTTCACTTCAGGAATGCTACCATTGTTTTTATTTGGATCCCAGCTTGCTGCATTTTAAGTTTAGTCACATAAAAACAATAATCTAAAAACTTGAAAACACTAAATATAGGTTAAATCATTATCATACCAAAAGGGTTCTGGTTCTGATCAGTTGCTCTTTCAGCTTTCCTTTTTTGCCGATAAGCGTAAACCCCAGCAAGGAGTACTAGGAACAAAAGAACAGAACCACCGACTGCTGCTCCAATGATAATTCCAATGCTTGTTGACTTGTTTGATCCTATAGAATCTCCTAGAAGATGCCACAAAGATAAAGGTGCACCAATATCAAATAATGCAACATGCAACAACTATATTGTTCTGTGTGAAATAGCAAAATTACCAGCAAAGTTAGGATATGGATTAGCAATAAAGAAGTAAGGTTCAAAACCACGTGGAGGCTTGTACGTCTGGTTGCTAAAAGCAAAACCAAGGCTATAAATTCCTGTCCAATTGAAACGATCTTGGCCGGATGGAAATATTGCTAGGCTCAATTGAAGGTATTCAATTGAATTCTTGCGTGGATTGCTAAGAGAAACAGAATCCACAGGAAGTTGATGAGACTGAAAAGATTGTGTTAACGACCCCTCAAGAGTTGTATAGTACGTAGTGTTTTCCAAGTCTGAAAAGGAAGGAGCTCTGAAGTTTAGAACTCCTGTATATGGGTATGCGCATTTGCAGGTGGGGCTAGAAATCTGCCCAGAACTACAGGAAACACGTTGACAGTCCTTTAGTGGCGTTGAATAAGAGGAACTTGATCGGGATTTCATGCAGTAAGCTTTTACTTCTCCTGGCACCTCACAAATTGGGTTATCAGCCAGTCTGCAGCAATCAATAGAAAATAACCTTAGCAAACAAAACATATTGTTCATCTAGTACATTTGGATGGATTCCAACTCCAGGAACTTTAATTGGTACCTAAATTTCAGCAAATTGTAGGATAAAATAGAAGAATGAAAGAAATATGCTTTACATTATGTCAATACCACCGGCTCCTGCACTTCCTGGGAAATCAGAAATGGAATTGTTTAACAAATCGATGAATTGCAGCTGGTTGCTATTGCTGGTGCTGATATTTAAGGTGCCGCTAAGATTGTTGTTTTTGAAAACCCTGTCATCATGGATCAATAAAATCAGGGTGTAACAAGTATTCCAATCACATTAGATTGAAATTAACCGGCTTTGCACTTGATATGCAATGTTTTGAAATTTTCGATACCTGTATATGAAATAATGGTACTACTTGGGATTATGTTAATACTTACACAGTTTGTAGGTTGGGAAGGCTGAACAGAACAGAAGGAACTTGACCTTGAAGTTGAGTATTTTCCATCGTTCTGTCATAAAACGTATATGATTATGCTTCTTGTTTCATAAAAAAATGCTTGTATCCAGAAAGAGATCATAAGACTGATGATGAGAAAATATACAAGAAATAAATACATTTATTGCCTTAGGATTCATAATAGAACATAAAAAAAAAATAGGAATTCTTCTAGGAATAGATATATTGGACCCAACTAGTTTAGATAATGCAAGCTTGACTCAAATTACGTGTGTACGTGTGTTACATTGTTGGAGAACAAGAAATGGGCAAGACACGAGAACATACAGTGCTGTCAAAGACTGTAAGCTTGAAAACCACGAAAGAACTTCTGATGCATTGAAACTGTTATTACTCATGTCCCTGCAAATGATGATTTGGTTATAGACAGAAATTTGATATAAATTAAATTTTACGTAGATACAATGACTTTGATGATTACCGCTAGACATAAATTAAGTAAGCCTTTTATACTTACATGTTGCTGAGGAAGTTCATGCCAGCAAGGCTGGGGATGGAGCCATTCAGTTTATTGTTGGACAAAAACCTGAAAAGGGATCACAAAACACTAATGATTATAGAATTATTTGTTAATGATAATCATCACTTTCCTAAAACAGGTATAAAAGCTTATTTTCATGTCTCAATTCTCAGCTTACAGCTCTTGGATCCTTGTAAGACTGCTGAGGGTTTGGGGAACAGGCCCAGTTATTGAGTTCCTATCAAAGCGTCTGTGATCAAGAGAAGAGATTTTTCAGGGGAAAACAAAAATCTGCCTGTGAGATTGCTACTTTCAAAAAAATTCAATTGAACATGATATGTAGGTACTTACATGACCTCCAAATTTCTCGCAAGTCCAAGGCTGGAAGGAATCATGCCAGTGAGGCTGTTGTTTTCAAAGAGCCTGGCACAAAGAGGAGAAAAAAACAAATCAGAAGAAAATCTAAATGGACAATGTTTCTGAAATAGTTCACAAGTAAACTATTTGATAGGGCAATTTTCTGCATTAAAGCACAATAAAGCAAGAGATGTCAAATAACTACAAGATTTAGTTCAGTTGAAGCTTTATGAAACTTACACATGTATCAGAGCCATATCTGAGTTGAAAAGTTTATCTGGGATTTCGCCTGAGAGTTGATTGTTTCCGAGATGACTGTAGAGGGTGGATAGGATCATAGATTACTTTTACAGTCTGGAATAAAAGATCACAGTAAAAGAGATAACTGAAAGCCTCAAAGAGATTTTACATACAAGTGTCGAGTATTAATTAGCATATCAAGACCAGATGAAGTGCCATCAGAGATTGGAATTTGCCCAGTGAGTTGGTTGTCAGCTAGATCCAGCCAAAAAAGTTTTGATAAATTACCAATGGAAGGAGGAATCGATCCACTGAATCTATTCAAATTTATGGATCTGCATGCAGTAGCAACAACAAGAAGTTAAAGACATGTGGGTTGGTATCATTGATAAAAGAAGTGAAATGATTCAACAGTATCAAGCAACCAAATATCACACAACTTATAAGCAGCAAAACCAGGAATAGAATATTTCCAAGGCGTTGACATAGCTTATCATTCTCTTTATACCGAAAATCCCCTAAATCTTTATTTGTTTACTAGGTTCTAAACTGACATAGCTATAGTTTAAGCCGAGTATGACAGAGTGAAAATCCTTACAGAGAGTACAGCTGCGGTAGAGATCCAATTGAATCAGGAATTGGCCCGTGAAAACTGCAACCTATCAGGATTCTGTGATGCAAAATAAACAGAACATGTATTCTTTATGAGGATTCTACCTACAAAAATTTGCTGTTAGCTCATGCTTTCACAAGAATAAATCTACTTACAAGTTGACTAGCTTCTTCAAATCCCCAATTGACGGTGGAAGAGTTCCTGTCAATTCCGTGTTGTAGGATAAATCCCTGCATGAAAATATTTAAATGTTTGAGTTGTGGAGAAATAACGCGTGAAAGAATTTAAGTGTTCAGACAGAAGACTCACAGAATCTGTAATTCCGATAAAGCTGTGATGTCCGAAGACAGTTGACCCGTCAATCCTATGCTTGATAATGTTCTGAAATAAAGAGATGGATAGCTTGAAAAGCAGATTAAAAAAACCTACTAATTTCATCTATATGCAAACAAATTGCCAGCAACTTACATGGAAGTCACACGTGAATCGACACACCCAATACCATCCCAGTTGGAACAAGGATCTTGTCTCCTCCAAGTAGGTGGTGTGTTTTGCCACCCACTCCGGAGAGATTGTAGAACAACAGCTGCATCAGAAACAAAAAGAAAAAGATTTTCATGACCCACCCAGTCAGCAGGAACTGAGTTTCCAATATGAATACGCAAGAGTTTGAAACAGATAGATGGTTTAAAGAAACTTTGAAAGATTACAACTAGATTTAGCACCAGAATATGAATATAGATTAAACATCAGCAATCAAGTTGTTGCTTCACGCCTTCACCAACCAATAACTAAAGGTAGCATCTTCCAGGAGCTTATTTGGTTAACCGGTATGACCATGTACATATTTCCCGGTTCAATTATTACCACATACCTCATAAAATTTTCCATCATGAAGATTCAAGACCACAATAATATAAACTGATCAAACTGTTTTCTTTCTTCCAAAAGCCTAAATTAATTCTGATAACATATTCTTAGATTGAAAAGAACATTATTTCACATGTACACAGACACAAACACATGGAAGACAATATCAAGCAGTAGTAATCTGCAACTTTCATTCAAATTGGAGTTGGATGCATATAAACATAAACGAGCAAAACAATCGAAAGAGGGATGTTAGTTAAACTTACAATCTCTTGGATCAGTTATTGCTGCAATAACAGAAAACTGGATACAAACAAGGAGCAGAAAGACTTGAATTCTTGGACCCATTTCTCAACAAACCAATTATGCTTCAAAGTTGCATATATTAAAAGACTTATAATTTTTCTTTTTCAGTTTCTAATATTGCTAGAAAACAACAACTAATTGATAAACAGGAATTACTCAACCATGGCAATAGAACCAATCAACGTTGATTAGTAAAAGCAAGAATATACTTTGTTTATTTAGTTTTCTGGTTAAACAATAGTAATCCTTCAACTTGATTTCTAATTCCAATTTTATATAGATTACAAGTAAAAACTAGTTTTGCTTGTGATCATAATTGACTAATACTTTTCCTAGGTTTTCCTATTTTGACAGATAACATTTAATATATAATTAACAATGGTTAGTGATGAATGCAAATTAAACAAGTAATTATTGTACAATAAAGTAAGCTTACTTGTAGAAGGTTTGTTTGATCATTTGTTGAAGTCATCTTCAAAGAACTAATCACCTGTTGAATTTCCAACATAAACAATTAAAATTACATAATAGTAATAATGAAGGAAAGTTTCATACCTAATGCTAGACAATAGAGTTGAGCGCTTTATGACTCCTTCTGGGTTTCAACTCATTTGACTTTTCCTCTTCTAAAGAATACTTCCTAGTTGATACATAAATGGCAATATTTTTTCCAAAAATATTCTCAGCACTACCAGGCCATACGACTCATTCTCAACTGTGTAAGTGTGATGGTTCGTACACTAAACTAATCCATTTTGTCAAACTAATCAAAACTTTTTCAAAAAATTAACCCAATTAAATAAAAAGAAAATAAAAAGTTAGGCTTCTTGAATTCTTAGCTGCCATACTCAATTGTATCTTAGTTTCATCGGCAATAGAAAAATTTTGTTCAAGGATCATTGTATGTAATGTAATATAATGATAAAAGGAAGTGTTGAGATGACGTTGGTGGGTGCCAATAATTCGGGACAGAGATGAGACTCTCCCATTTCTGGAAATCGAAGCTCTTGGCTCTTGAGTAGTTGAGTGAGAGATTGAAGACAGTAGATTAGCTTTGAAAGCTCTCATTTTCAAAACCCGTGGAGATTTGTTGATTGCTGACAAGGGCCACCAATTGGACCCAACAACAATTAATTAAATGGTAACTGAATTTTTTTATTTTATTTTTTATTTTTTTTGGTGTATATAACCACGTCATTATTAATATATTTTTTTTATAACAAATTAACATTTATACTAGGTTTAAGAAGTTGAGTACTAAATTTAAGATTATCAAATTCTGTGATAATATATCACATATTAGTGTTAACTTTACAAGGTTCATAGCTCAGCTGATAGATGAACGAGCTTAGGGTTTGGGTAAATGACTCCCAGATCAGCGGCTCGAATCCTATCAATGGCGAAAGTTTTTTAAAAAATATCTGATCTCAAATTAATAGATATTGTCAAAAAATAAAAATAAAAAATACAAAGTATGAACCTTAGATTTTACATGCTACAAAAATTATATTAAACATTACAAAATTTACCATTAGTCTAAGGCAAGTCATGCATCCTTTCTCTCTATTTTCTTTTAAATTATCTAGAGCCAGTTTGGTATTACTTTTAAAAAGTTAAAATCAGATCATTTTATAATTTCAACATAAAATAATGTTTTGTAAAGTTTCCAAAAGTGATTAATTGATACTCTGACAAGTTTTGACCGTGATTTTGAAAAGTTGGTGGGGGATTACTTTTAAAATCCCCCACCTAAAAACATGCATTTTAAGTGATTAATATTGATTTGATTTCTAAAATCTTTTAAAAATATTTTATTGTTCTTATGGAATTTTTTTTTTTCCTAAAAACATGGTTATTTTAGTCATTGTAACTAATCCCAGCACTTTTACAATAAAATTACCAAATATATATATATATATATATATATATATATATATATACTGCTTTTAAGCTATACAGTAGTTTTAAAAATACAATTAACCAAATATCTGTTGATTAACTTTACAGCTAATTATTCCTTCAACACAGCTAACAGTGATTATTATAAAAGTTACAGCAATACCAAATTGGTCCTTAAACTAGTTATATGCATACGATATTTTGCTTTAAGGAGTAGTTGTAGTTTGTTGTAATTGTGATTAGTACTATTATCATAAACTATTATCAGATAGTGCCAAGGAGCAATATTCCGACTCAGCACTGGAGCAATCAACCATGGGTTGCTTTTTGGAGCACCATGAGATAAAAGTGAAACCTATAAAAATGAGGTAACCAGTGGTAGAACGGCGAGTGTCAGGGCAACCGGCCCAATCCGCATCAGAAAAAGCATGGATGGTAAGTGATATAGGAGAGGGATTGATAATAATGCATTAGTCAAGAGAACCCTTAAGATATCGAAGGATCCGTTTGACAATAGCTAAGTGAGGCTGACATGGTGCATTCAAGAACTAGGCAACAGTGCTAGCAGCGAAAGCAATATCAAGGCGAGACAAGGTCAAGTATTGTAGTGAGCTAACTAACTGATGAAATTCAGTTGGATTGTCAAGAAGAACACCATCAGTACTGGAGAGTCGGACCTTGGCAGCAAAAGGTGTGGAATATGGTTTGCATTCGATCATGTTGCTGCAATGAAGAAGATCCAATGTGTATTTTGCCTGAGAAATGTGTAATCCATACGAATGTGGAAAGATCGTAAGACTGAGAAAGTAATGCAAGGAACCCAAATCTTTTACATCAAACTCACGGCCAAGAGACTGTACAAATTGATCAATGGATTCAATATGGCTACCTGTCAATACAATGTCATCAATATATAATAACAATTAAAGAACATGGTCAGCATGGCGATAAATGAAGAGATATGGATCAGCCTTGCTTTAGGTGAACCCGAACCGAATGAGAAAGACACTGAAACAGTTGAACCTGTTTGAGTCCATATAATGCCTTTTGCAATTTGTAGATAAGATGCGGACATTGTGGATTAACAAAACCTGGAGGCTGTGACATGAAAACCTCCTCATGAAGAAAACCATTTAAAAAGGCATTCTAGATGTCCAACTGGGCAAGGGGCCAAGAGTTTGTGATAGCAGGACAGAGAACTGTGCTAATCGTGGCATGTTTAACAACCGGGCTGAAAGTTTCATCATAATCGAGGCCAGGCTGTTTGTGAAAGCCCTTTGCAACAAGATGGGCCTTCTAATATTCAATGGAGCCATCAGAATGCCTCTTAATACGGAAGACCCATTTGTAGCCAACTGTGTTCTGAGAAGCGGAGGGAGGAACCAAGTTCCAAGTATCATTTTTCACCTGAGCATTGAATTCATCAGTCATAGCCTAGGTGTAGCAGGTAGGTTCAAAAGGTTGTGATATAACTATAACATGCACATGAGACAATGGATAACGAGCAGTGCCATCAATACGGATTTTGGGTTGTCTCACACTATCACGTAAATGAGTTGTCATATGATGAGTGGGCACCACCATGGGTGGTGGTGACTGAGGTGGAGCTACAGCAGTTGGCGTAGGCATAGGTGGAGCGGTAGTCGATGCAGGTACATGTGGAGTGGTAGAAACACATGGCGGAGCTTGGTCGGTGCACGGTAAAGCAGACGGCTCAACTGGAACCGTGGAACCGAGATGATGGAGCTCTAGCGCGGCATACTGCGGTGGAGAATCCGAGACATGTGTGCTAGCAAAAGGAAATTTAAGCTCATTAAAAATAACATGACGTGATATATAAACCCATTGATTTACCGGATCAAGGCATCGATAGCCTTTGTGATGAGAACTGTACCCCAGGAAAATACATTCTGTCGAACAGGGTTGAAGTTTGTGTGAGACATAAGACCCAAGGTGAGGAAAACAAGCACACCCGAAGGTGCGAAGATGACCATACGTAGGGTTCTTATAAAAAAGAACGGAATGAGGAGATAACCGCTTTAACAGTGGCGTAGGGAGAAGGTTAATGAGGTAGATAGACGTTAAGGTCGCCTCAACCCATAGGTTTAATTGAGCATGATCCACATAAAGCAAGGTGCGGGTCATGTTCGCAATATGATGGTGCTTACGCTCGGCAAACCCATTTTATTGAGGCGTGTGAGGGCACGAGCGACGATGATGAATACCTAAAGTTTGACAAAATTTTGTAAATTGAGAATTAACATACTCAGTTCCACCATCACTTTGGAAGATCTAAATGGAGAATTTAAAAAAAAAAAAAAAAATTATCATGGCAACAAAAGTACAAAATTGTTTAAAAACCTCAAATTTTTGACGCATGGGATAAATCCATGAATAGCGAGAAAATTCATCAATAAATAAAACATAATATTTAAAACCAGAAGCAGAAGGCATACACACATCAGAATGAATAATATAGAAGGGAAAAGTTGCATAAACTTTATTTAAATCAAAAGGAAGTTTGTGAGACTTGCTAATGGCACCGTCATTACAAAAGGAAAAATCGCTGGAAAAAATAGGCCCTAAAACCTGAGAGCCTAATTGACGAAAAACAGCAGAGGACGGGTGACCAAGACGAAGGTGCCAGAGGTTGGAGGCGGATGCCACCAAAGAAAATGGTTGTGACAGTGAGAGCGAGTAGAGACTGTCCTTACATGGGCCCTAAAATAATGGAACACCAGAGGTGAAATCAGAGATAGTATAGCCTGATGGAGTGAAAGTAAAACTGATAGAGTTATCTTTAATGAAATGTGCAACAGACAACAAATTTTTGTTTAAAGACAAAACTTGAAAAATATTACTAAGAGATAATTTATGGGAGCCAAGAGACAGAGGAAGATTACCAATGTTGGTAATAGGGAGAGTGGCCCCATTACCAAGTAAGACAGAAGTATTACCATTAAACGGAAAAGAGTCCGGTGGTGCAGTACTCGTCATGTGGTGGGTGGCACCGGTGTCAAGATACCAAGTGTAATCAAGAGGTGGCGGGTAATGAAGCGACATGCATGCCAGCAAATGGAGCGGTGAGAGACTTAGGGCCATGGTAACAGTAAGGACAATTCAGGTTTGAATGTTGTGGAGTGGAACAAGTGGATCACCATTGTGATGGAGGAGCACCAAGAATGTCACGACCACCATGATGCGGCAACCAAGAGCCACGACCAGAGCCATAGGCCGAGTAGTTAGGTGTAGAGTGCCAAGGTGCACGACCACGGCCGTGAGTGTCCACGACGACCACCATAACTAGAGCCACGATGTTGACCACAGTCAGAAGAGGGCGCTTGAGTGAAATTAGAAGCGGATGAGGGAGACTGAATAGTAACAAAGGTCGTTGTACTGTTGACATCAGTGGGCTTGGTGCACAACAACTGAGATTCATAGGAGAGAAGACGTGCACGAAGATCCTCAAATTTCGGCAATGGAGGAAAATTAAGAATAGCAGTGATAATCATACCATAGTCTGAGCCGAGACCATAAAGAACAGCAGTGACTAAATCAATTGTCGAGACCGGTTCATTGATGGCGGCAAGAGTCAGATAGGGACTTGGCATGTTGAACATATGCAGATATTGTTTTGGTACCTTTTGACATGTCCATGAGTTGGAATCGAATATTTGCCGCATTGGCAACAGTGTTGAGAGAAGTTGTCCCTGAGACATGTCCACATATGGAATGCATTGGTTTTTCCAACAATTAGAGAGAGCATGGGCTCGGTCATAGTAGATACCAGGTAGCTTACAACAAGCTGATCTTGTTGAAACCACTTTAGATAGGCTGTGTAAGGATTCCCGTTGTTTTTAATTGGCTTATTTCGTGATCAAACCATAAATGGGGATCCTTTGTAAGGGTAGTTTAGATGTTGTTATTAGTGCATTAGGCCCTTTGAAGACCTCATTATTGACAAGCACCAAAGGTAACATTCTAAGTGCTTACTTGTCTTGAAGAGATAGTTGCACACACTCACAACTCTTGCATATGTTTAATCTTTGTATGTTGTGTTTCTTTTTGTTGTGCATAAATGCTTATTTACATCTCTTCTTGCTTGATTTAATGATTGCATCTTATGTTTATAACATCATAGCATTTAGGCTTTTAGGATGCATTTTGGTTGACTTTTGTTCCCCTTGCATGATTGCCTGTGGGGACAAAATTGAAGGCTGTGCGCTGGTCCACCAACGCCGGTCGACCAGCGCCGCTCACCGGCGTAAAACGCCCAGTGGAGCGCCGCTGGTCGTGCGCTGGTGTGGACCAGCGTCGGCCACCAGCGCCAATCGCCCAGGTGTGCGCTGCTGGACTGGCGCTGGTGGCAGCGCCTGTCGTCCAGCACTCAAGCCAAAATTGGCTTGTGCGCTGGTCCACCAGCGCAGGTCCACCAGCGCAGGTCCACCAGCGCACAGAGCATTTTTCTGACGAAATTTCAAAACGACCTCACTTCACTTATGGCCTCTATATATATGCTAACTTGATTTTAGGTCACATACAAGAGTTCTTATTCATGCTTCATACTTAGGATATTTTTCAAGAGAAGAAAAATACACAAAGAACTCATTTTTAATTACTCAAACACAATTTCATGATCATCAATCATCATCTAGCATCATCATAGATCATCTAGATGTCATCTTGCATGGAATCTTCATCATACTTTGCTTGGTAAGCTTTTCACTAATATCTTACATATTTTGTGTTTAATTTATCTAGCAATCTCAATTAATTACTTGATTGTTATTTTGTATGCTTTTGATACAAAATTGAGATTAGTATGATGTATGTTTGAGAAGTTGTATTGTGCTAGCATATTAGGTTTTGTGCTTGATATTGATTAGCTTAACTATTTGACATGTCATTTAATTTTGATATCTAGGATTGTTCTTAATTGCATATTAATCATCTTAGATAAGCATATAGGGTTTCCCTTGCTCTATGTTGCATTTTGGATATTTTCACATATTCACTTAGGGTTGTATTCTCTTCAAGAGAAGGTAAGTCTTGTGTGTAGCAATCGGGATTAGGTTGCTTAGATCACAAGCAAATTAGACTAGGTTCACTCATACCGGGATTAGGTAGGTGTGTGATTACTTCCGGGATTAGGTTGTAATCGTTTGCACATTTAGTGGATTCGAGGTTCGAGTGTGGCTTACTTACATAGCCCGTGGTTTTTCCCGTGAGGGTTTCCACGTAAAAATCAAGTGTTGATTTAATTTCCGCACCATATTACACTTGCTTGTTTATATTATCTTGAGGGTAAATTCGTAATTTTGACTAACACGAAAAATTGGGTAAAAAGCGTAAAATCTATTCACCCCCCCTCTAGATAGCTTTATACACACTGTGCTATATTTAGTTTCAATTGGTATCAGAGCGGGTTCCTAGACATACATTGGTGATCCTTGCTTATTTTGGTGTGTTTTGCATTTTGTGTGATTTTTTGATCATTCATACATTTGCATTCATTTCATTCATTCATAAACACTATGAGTGGAAACGGTGGAAATGGTGGTGGCCACGAAGGAGCTTCTAGCACAAGGCCTCCACTTCTTACCGGTTTGAACTATTCCCAATGGAAAGGGAAGATGGAATCCTACATATGCCAAATTCATGACCGTGCATGGATGGCGGTGGAAGACGGATATGATCTCCCTATGATGACTCCCGCGGGTGGAGGAGAAGATGTTTTGAAGCCTAAGGCGCAATGGAACGCGCAAGAGTTTGAGGCTTTAAAGTGGAATAGGAAGGCGATGCATGCTATTATGTGTGCAATGGATGAGAATCAGTACAAGCTTATTCAGAATACTCAGATTGCCAAAGTGGCATGGGACATCCTTCAAGTTGCACATGAGGGAACCGAAGTGGTGAAGGAGTCCAAGCTTCAAGTCCTCCAAACTCAATTTGAGTTACTTAGGATGGGAGAGGATGAATGCTTCAACGACTTCGAAATCAAATTGATGGACATAGTAAATCAAAGCCATCAACTTGGAGACCCTTATTCGGATAGGAGAGTCAAGCAAAAAATTATGAGATCTCTCCCCGATAGGTTTGAATCAAAAGTGACGGCCATAGAAGAAAATAGTGGCTACATGGATATGAAGCCAAGTGAGGTAATTGGGCGTCTCCTTGCATATGAGTCTAGGAAGGCTCCTAGCAACACTACTCCTCCTAAGAAGTCTAAAGGAATAGCTTTGAAAGCATCTAAGGATGCAAAGGAGGCAAAGCATGAATTGGATGAAGACCTTGCCTTATTTGTGAAAAGGTTCAACAAGGTTATGGGGTTCAAGAAGAAGAAGGGATTTGGGTCAAGAGGACAAGATTTGAAGAAAAAGAATTCCTTCAAGAAGTTTGAGCCTAGACAAGAGAGGACCGAAAGGAAAGGGGTCCGATGCTTTGAGTGTGGTGGGATTGGTCACTTTGCCCCCGAATGTGCGAATCACAATGAAAAGAAGAAGGGCAAAGTGATGGCCGCCACTTGGAGTGGGAGTAGTGATGACTCCAATAAGGAAGATGAGTCTTCAAGTGAAGAAGAGCTCATGGCTAACTTCCTAGCTTTTGCCTCTTCTCACAAGAGCAAAAGTGCTAGTGAAAAGGAAGATTTGAGTCAAGAGGAAATTGACTCTAGTGAAGAAGAAAGTGACTCCTCTTCTAGTTCCAAAAAGAAGTTTGTGGAGCAAAATGTGCTTGCTAAATACCATGCCAAGTTCAATGATTTAGCACTTAAAAGCACAAGAAAGATTGAGAGGTTGAGAGAAGAAAACCTTGAACTTTCGGCTCACAATGACCACTTAAGTGAACAAGTGGAAAGATTGAAGAGGAGAAAGGATAAGTTAATTGAGGAGTTAGACTTGTCCAAGAGAAGTGAAGAAGGCTTGAAGAGGGAACTTGTAAAAGCTAAAGGGTCCTTGGCTAGGATAGATTCTAGCACCAAGAAGCTTGATCATTTACTTGGTGTTGGAAAGAGTCCAAGTGACAAGAGAGGTCTTGGGTATGAAGATGGCAAGAAAGTCTCAACCTCTAACAAGACAGTGTTTGTCAAGAGCTTGAAGAACGAAGAAACTTCATTTGTGCAACCTCCTAGGTAAAAGTTAGAAGTAGGACAATGTTCTAATGCACAAGTGAAAATGGGGCCAAGAAGGAAATCTCAAGCTCAACCTCCTAAGGTTCCTCAAGCCAACACTCCTCCCAAATTGGCTCACAAAGGAAAGAGACCAATCATGCAACCTCAAGCTTGGAAGCAACCAAGACCGGTTCAATAACGAAGATGGATTGAACCCACTTATCCACAAAGACATGGACGTGCTCAAAGGCGAGGTATGATTCCTTTTTTCATCCCTATTTGTCACTTTTGTGGTTGTGATGGTCATATTAGACCAAATTGCTTTCAATATATTAAAATGTGTAGAAAACAAAGCATGATTGAAAAGAGAAAGAATAGAGCCAAGATGTATGTTTCTAGGAATGAAAATATTGATTTGCATGATCCTAGAAATAGTAGAGCACATGTACCAAAGACCACTAAGAAAGCTAAAATTGTTGCTAAGTGGATTAGAAAGAATGAAAATGTTTGCCATGTTGCACAAATAGCCTTGAAGGCAAATTCTTCTAATTTTTGGTATTTGGATAGTGGGTGCTCTAGGCACATGACGGGAAACAAGAGTTTCTTCGAGACTCTTGTTATGGAGGAAGGTGGAAATGTCACTTTTGGTGATGGATCCAAAAGAAATGTTGTAGGGAAAGGAACCATTTCCGTTCCTGGATTACCCTCCTTATCCAATGCTTTATTTGTTGATGGCTTGAAAGCCAATTTAATAAGCATTTCACATCTTAGTGATGAAGGATATTCCGTCTTGTTTTCTAAAGATTATTGCTCTATCCTAAAACCCGATGGACAAACCTTGTTGAAGGGCATGAGATCTAGCGACAATTGTTATTGTCTTGAAGCTAGAATTGTATCTAATCATGTGTCCATGGATGAGCAAATTGAGTTGTGGCATGAAAGACTTGGCCACATGAACTTTAGGGATCTACGGACCCTTGGAAAGTTCAATTGTGTGCGTGGCCTCCCTAAGCTTGGGAAGAAAGCCAATGGTATTTGTGGTCCTTGCCAACAAAGAAAGCAAACTAAAAGCATGCACAAAAAGGGTAAGTATCTCACCACCAAGGAGCCACTTGAGCTTCTCCACATGGACCTCATGGGTCCTATGCAAACCGAAAGTTTGGGTGGAAAGAGATACATTTTTGTTTGTGTTGATGATTTCTCTAGGTTCACATGGACATATTTTCTTAGAGAAAAATCCGAAACTTTTGATAAGTTTAAAATGCTTTGTAATAAAATTCAAAATGAAATGAACTCTAATATTAAAAGCATTAAACGGATTAGAAGTGATCATGGGAGGGAATTTGAGAATGCCACCTTTGAAACCTTTTGTAATGGTTTAGGCATCTCCCATGAATTTTCTGCTCCTAGGACACCTCAACAAAATGGAGTTGTTGAGAGGAAAAATAGGGTCCTTCAAGAGATGGCTCGTGTGATGTTGCTTAGCAACAATGTCCCTAGGAACCTATGGGCCGAAGCCATCAACACGGCTTGCTATATAGGAAATAGAGTGTTCCTAAGGCCCGGTACTAGAAACACCTCCTATGAGTTATGGAAAGGCAAGAGGCCAAATGTTAGCTACTTCCACACTTTTGGAAGCAAATGCTACATTTTGAATGACCATGATCAACTTGGCAAATTCGATGCTAAGAGTGATGAGGGTATTTTTATTGGCTATGCCTTAAATAGTAGAGCCTATAGAATTTTCAATTTAAAGACTCTAAGTGTTATGGAATCATCCAATGTCGTATTTGATGATACTAGGCTCAAGTCTAATGATCATGAGGAGGAGGTTATTTTTAGTGATGATTCTCCTTTGGAGGAGGTTGTGGTGTCACCTAATGTTGGGACATCTAACGTCAACAATAATGACACACAACCTATTGATAGAGTTCCTCTCTTGAACTCTAAAGAACTCGCTCCATGGGTTAGGAAACTCCATGATAAAGAAGATATCATTGGAGAGGTTAATGAGGGTGTTAGGACTAGACGTCAACTTGCTAATCTTATTAGCTATTGAAATTTCCCTCAATGTAGTAGTGAAATATACCTAGAGGGGGGGGGGGGGGGGGGGGGGGGGGGGTGAATAGGTATAGGCTCCAAATTCTTCCAATTAAAAATAATGCGGAAAATTACAAGACAAATGCACACTTGAATAGATTTAGCAAATGAATTGAATTAACTAAGACAAGAGTTAATCAATTTACAAGAAGTGCAATCAATGTAATATATGGAAGATAAAGGAAAGTAAAGCAAAATTAAACACAATGATTTTAACGTGGTAAAACCTCAATGAGGAAACATCCACGGGTTGATACCACAACCACCGGCGAAGCAATTCACTATGATGAAAAGGACTTACACACTCAAGCTACCAACTCATGATATCCGCTCAAGCTATCAACTCCTAGTCTACCCTCGGGCCTAGTGAACCACCTAGCCTACTCCCTATCCGAGATGTGTCCTACACCTCTAGGAAGCAACTTCCTATCCAAGATGCTCACGTCTCTAGGAAGATTTCTTGCTTGCCTATCCGGATCCTCCCGACCCTAGACAAGACTTCCTTGCTTGATTATCCGAGTCCTCCCGACTCTAATCAAGGCTTCCTTGCTCTATCCACAAAGCTTCACTCACTTTGCTAGAGACTTCAACCTAATGCAAGGCTATGATCTAAAGTGATGCAAATGATGCAAGCACAAACAAATTAAGCTAGATGATCAATCAAGCAAAATGTACATGTTCAATGATACTCTAGAATATGATTTCAACACTCAATCTCAAAAGATATCTAGAAATCAAAACATGCAAAAACAATAAGAACAAAGGTATCAATATTCAATTTAGCACACTAAAAACCTAGTTCTTAGATCATGAAATAAAACATAGAAAATAACATGAAGCACATCACATATATGTTTTCTAGAATCAATTTCATGATAAATCAAGTTTAGCACAAATATGTTCAAAACACATTACAAAGCTAAAACTCAATTAACAAATGATCAAATAACCCTAGCATGTGATCTAACATACTTCTTAACAAATTTCATCAATCAAATGGAAAGAATCAATAGTTGATCAAAAATGAAATTGAAAAACAAGAAGATGAAAAACCAATACTGACCACGGACTGGAAATTGACCTACTGAGAAAAATGCCGAAGTCAAATGCCTCTGGAAATGCTTGGGGTTTGTAGCTCTCTTCGAGACCAACAATTTTGGTTTTTGAATCGAATGATTTCGAGTTCGTATGAGAGAGATATGATCAAAACAAGTAAGCAAAAAAAATTGAAAAACTGATGCGGGATTTTTGTGTTCTTCAAAAAAATTGCATAAGTGTTGGAGGGAAGGAGGTTTGATTAAAAGGAGGGAAAAGGAGAAGATTTCCGAGCAAATCACGTGGTGCCACGTCAGCACCCCGTGGGGGGCGCGTGGGGCCCACGGGAGCAGAAGGCTCCCTTTCCCGTGGGGCCCACGGCCTCCCACACGGGCTGGCCAAGTGGCCACACGTGGTTTGCCCACCTCTCGCGCGCTCCCTCGGTTAGTTGCCCCATATCTTGAGCATCCGACCTCCGATTTCGAATCCGTTTTCGGATTACGAACCGTGACTCCCTCACGCACGACTACGACTACTCAACTTTGAAAAATGGTTGAGATATCATCTCGGAATCCGACGATGAAGACAACACAACAAATGAGAACGAAAAGTAGCATAGTCAACTTGTTTGGACTCGAAACCTTATGTATGAGTAACCGAAACGACCGGAACTCAATAAGGCATTAAATGAAAACATGTTCAAGTCCTAAACACAAAATACGTAAACAAATAAACACATATTCACATAAACATGCCATATCAAAGAGATAGTCATAAAGCATGCAATTTCACAAAGTTTGTCAATACAAGATCAATGCATGAGCATGCTATGAAGTGTGTGAATGTGTTATACCAAATGTTTGAACCACGATGCAGGGACACACATGTATGAATTGTGTGTGTGTGCGCTAACGCCTTGCAAGAGGGTGGAAGTCAAGTTTTACCTTTGA
Source organism: Acer saccharum (assembly GCA_030490815.1). NCBI lineage: Eukaryota > Viridiplantae > Streptophyta > Magnoliopsida > Sapindales > Sapindaceae > Acer > Acer saccharum. The sequence continues at coordinate 1,498,593 of CM059874.1, read as the reverse complement.
CGATTTTCACCTCTTGAAGACGACTTTTGCACGAGATGTTGCTCTTCACTCTTTGAGCTTCCTTTCTTCAAATAATGTCCTAAGCAACAACTAATACAATCATAGAGTGTTTTGCAATGGAATCAAGCCAATACAAATAGTGAACCTTACAATCTCCCCCTTTGGCTATTCCATTGGCAAAAACACTCAACCTCACCATACAATGTTTCACTCAAATAAACTCAAGATGATAGCATACTCTCAATCTCACATTACAAAGAAATTCCTAGACTAAAAATCTTCAAGTCTTCAAGAATTCCTCTTTCGGTCTTCAAAGTACCTATGAGAGAAAATAGCAACCAAAACAAGAGATCTTCTCTAAAGAAGAATGGTGAGTTATTTAACCAAACAATCAAACAAAGAAGATATCCCTTATCTCATACACAAATGCATTATCTCAAGTGAATAAAATTTGTTCAAGTTAAAGCATTCCCTTAGTTTCCCAATTTCCAAGAACCAACTATCCTTAACATTGTCAAGAAAGAATTCTTTCTCCCCCTTAAGACAAGAATTCTCCCCCTTAAGACAAAGTCACAATTAAGCACAAAGAGGAATAAGATATTTCCACACAAGGTGTGAAGTATACAAAAACTCCCCAATATCAAACATGGTGAGGTGTACATTTTCTCCCCCTTTTTGTCAAGGAATAGACAAGGGACACGAGAGATAAAGAACGAGATATTAAGCAAACAAATCGTATAGAAAGCGAAAGTTGAATAAACTAAAGCTCCCCCTTAACATATGCTCCACATATTATCAACAAGAAGATTTGTTCACAAGGGACATCACACAATCACACAACCAAGCAATAAGAGAAAATATTTCATAACTTGTCAAAGTTCAAGAGAGAATCATAGATTTTCATTAATCTCTCAAAAATATTCTCACATTGCTAATGAATCAAGCACATAAGCAAAGTGTGTGTGTGTGAATGCTTCTCAAATATATAGTAGGAGTAATTGTGATATCAACATGCAAACTCTATCCACACCTATCCATCTAAAGCCTTTCCAAAAATAGGTCAAACCGATATTCATCCGGTTTTTGCTTTTAAAATGAATAGATATCAACATATGAGCGTGTGTGTGCATGTGGCTCGTTTTCCCGTTTCTATTTGTCAACCCGAGCTATTTCACAATTCTCAACTATACACCAATAAGCCTTTTAATTTTTCATTACTTTTAGGCTTAGAATCAAAGAATTTTTTTTTTTTAAATGATTCATTTCAACACTTCTTTGATTTTTACTAACAAAAACATATACTCCTCATGGCGGCTTTCACTCATCACAATGGCGTAGCCCTTTCCTACATTGGGTGGCTTCACAACCAAGGTGTGTAGCCCTTTCCATGAGGGTGCTCGTTGATTACTATGTAGTGCCGAAGCAAAATGGATACATACCATAGGTCATCTATCATGTACTTAACAATAAACTTCTAGATGCATCCATTATCTACACATATTCAACCACATAAACTCAAAAACTAAAACATATAAGAGAAGCATTAGTGCACTTTTCAAAAATAAGATTTTCAAGCTTAAGTGCATGATCTAAAAACAATAAAAGATACTTGTTAAAGATCATTACTTCTCAAGTGAGTAGCTCTCAAAGACAATGATATACAATTAAAGTTTTGCTCATCAAGCCACTCACAATCACACAAAGACATCAATCAACACAAATCATGCCAATGGACATTCTAAGAGTTTTAAACCTCTCTTTGTCCAAGGGCTTAGTGAACAAGTCCGCAAGTTGATTTTTAGTAGGCAAATGCTCTAGAGTAACAATAGAATGTTCAACTAGATCTCTAATGAAATGATGCCTAATGTCTATGTGTTTAGTGCGGGAGTGTTGAACCGGATTTTTAGAGATGTTAATGGCACTTAAATTATCACAATAAAGTGTCATTTTTCCTTGTTCTATCTCATAATCCTTAAGGATTTGTTTCATCCAAAGTAATTGTGTGCAAGCACTTCCGGCCGCAATGTATTCGGCTTCGGAAGAGGAAAGGGAAACCGAATTTTGTTTCTTACTTGACCAAGAAACCAAGTTATTACCAACATAAAAGCAACCGCCCGATGTGCTTTTTCGGTCATCTATGTTTCCCGCCCAATCCGCATCACAATAGCCTACAAGGATATCATTGGTATCAAATGAATAGAATAGACCAAGACTATGAGTTCCTTTGATGTACCTAATGATCCTCTTGACGGCTTTTAAGTGAGATTCCTTGGGATTTGCTTGGAATCTAGCACACAAGCCAACACTAAAGCAAATATCGGGTCTACTAGCCGTTAGGTAAAGTAGACTACCTATCATGCTTCTATAAAGGCTTTGGTCAACACTTTTCCCTTTTTCATCTTTGTCAAGTTTTAAAGTGGTGCTCATGGGAGTTTCAAAATCTTTTCCATTTTCTAGGCCAAATCTCTTAACTAGATTTTTAGCATATTTAGATTGATTCAACATTATGCCCATGCTAGTTTGCTTCACTTGCATACCTAGAAAATAATTCAACTCACCCACCATACTCATTTCAAATTCACTTGACATAACACTAACAAATTCATCAACCTTGGTTTTATTAGTAGACCCAAAAACAATGTCATCAACATATATTTGTGCAACAAAAATATCATGATCATGATGTTTGATAAACAAAGTTCTATCAATGCCACCTCTCCTATATTGGTTGTCAACAAGATATTGAGTCAACCTATCATACCAAGCTCTTGGAGCTTGTTTAAGGCCATAGAGAGCCTTTTTCAATTTAAACACATGATTAGGAGAGTGTGGGTCTACAAAACCCTTAGGTTGTTCAACATACACTTCTTCTTGAAGGTATCCATTGAGAAAAGCACTTTTGACATCCATTTGAAATAATTTGAACTTTTTAATGCATGCAATGGACAACAAAAGTCTAATGGACTCGAGACGAGCAACCGGGGCAAACGTCTCATCAAAGTCAACACCCTCCACTTGAGTGTAACCTTGAGCCACTAGTCTAGCTTTATTCCTCACAATCTTGCCACTTTCATCGGTCTTATTCCTAAACACCCATTTAGTGCCAATTACATTTATATCTTTGGGTCTAGGAACTAAGGACCACACTTCATTCCTCTCAAATTGATTAAGTTCATCTTGCATAGCCCCAACCCAATATTCATCAACAATTGCTTCATTAATGTTTTTGGGTTCAATTTGAGAAGTGTAGCAAGCATAGGATATTTGGTTAGCAATTTGATTTCTTGTTCTAACCCCTTCATTTAGATCACCTATGATGTCTCCTTGATAGTGTAAGTTTCTAAGTCTTGGGTGAGAATGTTCAACAACTTGGTCATTTTGTTGATTATCATTTAAAGCATTTTCCAACCCTTGACTTACAACTTCAACATGACTATCAATTTCATCATCTTGACTAGAAACACTACTAGCCACATCAATAGGTGTATTAGTGTCATTTAACATGTTTTCTTTAGATTCATTGACACCATTATCATCACACAAATTAAGCATGCTAAGATCATCTATCTTCACATTGATAGACTCCATGATAGTCTTAGTAGTCAAGTTAAAGACTCTATATGCACGGCTATTAATAGCATACCCAAGAAAGAGACCAACATCACTTTTTGCATCAAACTTTCCTAAGTGATCTCTATCATTCAAAATATAACATTTACTCCCAAAAGTGTGGAAGTAACTCACATTAGGCTTCTTGCCTTTCCAAAGTTCATAGGACGTTTGTTTTGTGCCGGGCCTTTTGAAAACACGATTTGACACATAACAAGCGGTATTGACCGCCTCGGCCCATAGGTTTCTAGGGACTTTCTTGCTATTGAGCATGACCCTAGCCATCTCTTGCAAGACACGATTTTTCCTCTCAACAACACCATTTTGTTGAGGAGTTCTAGGTGCGGAGAACTCATGAGAAATCCCTAAACCATCACAAAACTCACTAAATTTTGCATTTTCAAATTCCGTCCCATGATCACTCCTAATGCGACATATTTTCTTGATATCAAGACCTTTTTCATTTTGAACTTGATTACAAAACTTTTTAAAGTAATCAAAAGCCTCGGTCTTGTTTCTAAGAAAATAAACCCAAGTAAACCTAGAGTAGTCATCAACGCATACAAAAATATACTTTTTGCCATTAATGCTCTCGGTTTGAATTGGCCCCATTAGGTCCATATGCACAAGTTCTAAAGGTCTCTTGGTAGCTATGTAAGAATTTTTCTTATGAGGCACTTTGGTTTGCTTACCTAATTGGCAAGGTTCACAAACCACCTCAAGCTTTTTACCAAGATTAGGAAGACCTCTAACAATGCCATGTTTTTCAAGCTTTTTCAAATCTTTAAAATTCATGTGACCCAAACGTTGATGCCACAAATCAAGCTTATTGCACTCATGTGCCATGTTGCATGTGAGAGGATCTATCTCAAGACAATAGCAATTGTCTATAGACCTTTTGACTCTTAGGACGACATCGCCCTTTTTATCAATTATAGTGCATACATCTTTGTTAAAACTAACTTCTTGAAAAATTTCACACAAGTGAGTAATGCTTATCAAGTTAGCTTGTAACCCATCAACATACAAAGTATTGCGAAGTTTAGGCAATCCGGGGATACAAATTGTTCCCTTGCCAAGAACTTGCTTTTTGGTACCATCACCAAAAGTAACCCAACCTCCATCCTTTAAAACAAGATTCTTAAAGAACTCTTTGTTCCCGGTCATGTTCCTAGAGCAACCGCTATCTAGGTACCAAGAATAGGAGGAGTTGGCACGTAAAGCATATTGTGCAACATTACATTTAGATGTGTCTTTTCTAATCCACACATTTTTCACAACATGCTTCTCACTCTTACTTCTAACATGCTTTGACTCAATACTAGACTTTTCAACATGCACCTTGACCTCATTGGTCACATCTTCAAAAATATCAAACAAAGCATTATCAATTTTCTTATGCATAGTAGAGTGAGGCACAACACAAGATTTAGCAAGCAAGTCATCAACAACTCTTTCAACAACATGCTTTTCCAAGGTCTTCCTAGGTCTATTACTATATCCATACATGGATGATTGCCTAGGTCCATTCAAAGACATATCATGAAAAGCATTATCAAGTTTGCATTTCCGAATGTACTCAAAGCATCTAGGTCGAATATGTCCTATCATATTACAATGATGACAAATAGGAGTAAATTTTAGAAGTTTACCATTTGCATTTGCTTCCATAGCATTTGGTCTTCTCACAATTTTACCTCTTTGAATAGCAACCCTTGATGCTTCACCTCTTGCATTTGAGGTTGTTGCTTCTTGATGCTTAAGTTGTTGAGTTCTCCCATTGAACATCCTTGTTGATGAAGAGGCACCTCCGGTAGCTTTCATAGCTTTACCTTGAGAGAGTGTACCTACAATTGATTCAATGCTTGCTTTGACAAAAGTAGATTTGTTAGATGAAGGAGTCTCCTTCTCATTGATATAACCCAAACCTCTTTTGTCACATGGATGCTTTCCACTTTTAATGAGGGTTTCAACTTTATTAGAACTAGATGACATCTTGCTAATCATCCTATTAGCCTCATCAAGTTTCTCACGAAGCATCCTAAGTTCAATGGCATATTTTTCCGCTTTGTTATCACTAAACAAAACATCTTTATGTGATTTATCAAGCCATTGTTCATACTTTTTCTCTTGATTTAAATGCTCATTAAGTTTGGATTTAAGCACATTTTCAAGTTTCTTAGCATTAACAAGAGAACAATCTCTTTGCTCAATTTCTTGCTTCAAGATACCAAGTCTATCATTGCTATCTTTAAGATTCAATTCTAGACTTAGAATCTTGTCTTTAAGTTCATCGAATTCTTTTGAGCCAAGAGCATGATCTTCTAGCTTCTTGTTGAGGGACATATTGACTTTAGATAAACGTTCATTTTCAAAAGTAAGATCATTGATCTTTTTCTCATCTAAGTCAATATGTTCAACAAAAGAAGCCACATAGGAATATACTTCCTTAATCATGATTTTATCACAAAAAAAAACAAACACAAAAATACTACAAAGAAAGGATCAATCTAAGTGCGTCTAGACACCCGCTCTGATACCAAATGAAATTTCCCTCAATGTAGTAGTGAAATATACCTAGAGGGGGGGGTGAATAGGTATAGGCTCCAAATTCTTCCAATTAAAAATAATGCGGAAAATTACAAGACAAATGCACACTTGAATAGATTTAGCAAATGAATTGAATTAACTAAGACAAGAGTTAATCAATTTACAAGAAGTGCAATCAATGTAATATATGGAAGATAAAGGAAAGTAAAGCAAAATTAAACACAATGATTTTAACGTGGTAAAACCTCAATGAGGAAACATCCACGGGTTGATACCACAACCACCGGCGAAGCAATTCACTATGATGAAAAGGACTTACACACTCAAGCTACCAACTCATGATATCCGCTCAAGCTATCAACTCCTAGTCTACCCTCGGGCCTAGTGAACCACCTAGCCTACTCCCTATCCGAGATGTGTCCTACACCTCTAGGAAGCAACTTCCTATCCAAGACGCTCACGTCTCTAGGAAGATTTCTTGCTTGCCTATCCGGATCCTCCCGACCCTAGACAAGACTTCCTTGCTTGATTATCCGAGTCCTCCCGACTCTAATCAAGGCTTCCTTGCTCTATCCACAAAGCTTCACTCACTTTGCTAGAGACTTCAACCTAATGCAAGGCTATGATCTAAAGTGATGCAAATGATGCAAGCACAAACAAATTAAGCTAGATGATCAATCAAGCAAAATGTACATGTTCAATGATACTCTAGAATATGATTTCAACACTCAATCTCAAAAGATATCTAGAAATCAAAACATGCAAAAACAATAAGAACAAAGGTATCAATATTCAATTTAGCACACTAAAAACCTAGTTCTTAGATCATGAAATAAAACATAGAAAATAACATGAAGCACATCACATATATGTTTTCTAGAATCAATTTCATGATAAATCAAGTTTAGCACAAATATGTTCAAAACACATTACAAAGCTAAAACTCAATTAACAAATGATCAAATAACCCTAGCATGTGATCTAACATACTTCTTAACAAATTTCATCAATCAAATGGAAAGAATCAATAGTTGATCAAAAATGAAATTGAAAAACAAGAAGATGAAAAACCAATACTGACCACGGACTGGAAATTGACCTACTGAGAAAAATGCCGAAGTCAAATGCCTCTGGAAATGCTTGGGGTTTGTAGCTCTCTTCGAGACCAACAATTTTGGTTTTTGAATCGAATGATTTCGAGTTCGTATGAGAGAGATATGATCAAAACAAGTAAGCAAAAAAATTGAAAAACTGATGCGGGATTTTTGTGTTCTTCAAAAAAATTGCATAAGTGTTGGAGGGAAGGAGGTTTGATTAAAAGGAGGGAAAAGGAGAAGATTTCCGAGCAAATCACGTGGTGCCACGTCAGCACCCCGTGGGGGGCGCGTGGGGCCCACGGGAGCAGAAGGCTCCCTTTCCCGTGGGGCCCACGGCCTCCCACACGGGCTGGCCAAGTGGCCACACGTGGTTTGCCCACCTCTCGCGCGCTCCCTCGGTTAGTTGCCCCATATCTTGAGCATCCGACCTCCGATTTCGAATCCGTTTTCGGATTACGAACCGTGACTCCCTCACGCACGACTACGACTACTCAACTTTGAAAAATGGTTGAGATATCATCTCGGAATCCGACGATGAAGACAACACAACAAATGAGAACGAAAAGTAGCATAGTCAACTTGTTTGGACTCGAAACCTTATGTATGAGTAACCGAAACGACCGGAACTCAATAAGGCATTAAATGAAAACATGTTCAAGTCCTAAACACAAAATACGTAAACAAATAAACACATATTCACATAAACATGCCATATCAAAGAGATAGTCATAAAGCATGCAATTTCACAAAGTTTGTCAATACAAGATCAATGCATGAGCATGCTATGAAGTGTGTGAATGTGTTATACCAAATGTTTGAACCACGATGCAGGGACACACATGTATGAATTGTGTGTGTGTGCGCTAACGCCTTGCAAGAGGGTGGAAGTCAAGTTTTACCTTTGACGATTTTCACCTCTTGAAGACGACTTTTGCACGAGATGTTGCTCTTCACTCTTTGAGCTTCCTTTCTTCAAATAATGTCCTAAGCAACAACTAATACAATCATAGAGTGTTTTGCAATGGAATCAAGCCAATACAAATAGTGAACCTTACAGCTATACATGCTACACCTCTCAAATTGGACCCAAAAAGGTTGAAGAAGCCTTAAATGATGAATTTTGGGTTCTTGCCATGCAAGAAGAGCTAAACCAATTCGAAAGGAATGAGGTTTGGACTCTAGTTCCTAGGCCTAAGACCACTAATGTCATAGGCACTAAATGGATATTTAGGAACAAATCCGATGAGGATGGCAACATAGTGCGGAACAAGGCTAGACTTGTAGCACAAGGGTACTCTCAAATTGAGGGTATCGACTTTGAGGAGACTTTTGCTCCCGTTGCCCGCTTAGAGTCCATTAGGCTTTTCTTGTCCATCTCTTATGTGCACAAGTTCAAATTGCACCAAATGGACGTCAAGAGTGCCTTCCTCAATGGCTTCTTGCAAGAGGAAGTGTTTGTAGAACAACCTAAGGGGTTTGTGGATGCACACCACCCCAATCATGTTTATCGCCTCAAAAAGGCACTTTATGGGTTGAAACAAGCACCGAGGGCTTGGTATGAGCGCCTCACTCAATTTCTTGTTGACAATAACTACACAAGAGGTAGTGTTGACAAGACACTATTCATCAAGAGAGACAATGATGAGCTTTTTATAGCTCAAATATATGTTGATGATATAGTTTTTGGCTCTACCAACAACACCAAAGTCCAACAATTTGTTGATGTCATGTCTCTTGAATTTGAGATGAGTCTTGTTGGTGAGCTTAGTTACTTCCTAGGCTTGCAAATTAGGCAACTAGATAATGGGATTTTCATAACCCAAGCCAAATATGCTAAGAACCTAGTGAAGAAGTTTGGTTTAGAGAATGCCAAACATTGTGATACACCCATGAGTACCACTTTGAAGCTAAGCAAGGATGCTAGTGGTAAAAGTGTGGAACAAACGTTATATCGTGGCATGATAAGAAGCTTGCTTTATTTGACCGCAAGTAGGCCCGATATATCTTTTAGTGTGGGTGTGTGTGCTAGATACCAAGCGGATCCTAAGGAGTCCCACCTCTCTTCCGTGAAGAGGATCATTCGCTATGTGAATGGGACATCCAACTATGGGATTTGGTACTCTTTTGACACTAATGCTAGTCTAGTTGGCTTTAGTGATGCGGATTGGGCAGGAAATTGTGATGATAGGAAGAGCACATCGGGCGGTTGCTTCTTTCTAGGCAACAACTTGGTGTCTTGGTTTTGCAAGAAGCAAAACTCGATTTCCTTGTCCACGGCCGAGGCCGAGTACATAGCCGCAGGGAGTGGATGCACACAACTCCTATGGATGAAGCAAATGCTAGTAGACTACGGATTCAACCAAGGTACTCTCACTCTCTTTTGTGATAACATGAGTGCTATTAATATTTCCAAGAATCCGGTTCAACATTCTAGAACTAAGCATATTGACATCCGCCATCACTTCATTAGAGAGCTTGTTGAAAATAAATGCATAGTACTTGAACATGTAGGTACTAATGATCAACTTGCGGACTTATTTACTAAACCCTTAGATGCTACTCGATTTAAAACTCTTAGTAGATCTATTGGGATATGTCTTTGTAAGGATTCCCGTTGTTTTTAATTGGCTTATTTCGTGATCAAACCATATGTGGGGATCCTTGTAAGGGTAGCTTAGGAGTTGGTTTATTATTCGAAGCCCTTTCAAAGACCTCGTCTTGATAAGCACCGAAGGTAAATTCTATGTGCTTACTTATCTTGAAGAGATAGTTGCACACACTCACTTAGCATACTTGTTCATATGTGCATTCTCTTCACATGTCACTTTACACACTAGCACTTTGATGTTGTATCTTGTTGTGTGTATTTGTGTCTTGTAATTCGTTTCCCGATAGTGTTCGGAAACGTCCGCGCACGCACTAGAATGTGCTTGGTTTTGCGCGAAGACCGCCTATGGAGATGCACTTGGCATCTCCTTGGTTTTCACCTCTATTGGTGATCGGCGGTCTTGATCGGCGGCCTGGCCGCCGAATGAAACCGCCGTTTTAATTCGGCAGTTGGTTGGCCGCCGATCTGAAACGCCGTTTCAGACCTGATTGATTTTATTCTCGGGTTTAATTCAGCGGTGGGAACGGCGGTCACTAAACCGCCGAATGGAACCGCCGTTTCTCCCCTGTTTCTCCGGGACCAATTCGACGGTTGAAATCGACGGCCACCCACCGCCGATTGAAACCGCCGATTGGCGCGTTTCTTTGAAACTTACTTAAACGACCTCACTTTGGCTTGGCACCCTATATATATGCCATTTTGTCTTTAGGTCAATAAAGAGAGTTCATATTCAGATTTCATACTTAGGATATTTTTCAAAGAGAAGAAAAATTCCAAGAACTCATTTTTAATTACTCAAACACAATTTCATGATCATCAATCATCATCTAGCATCATCTTAGATCATCTAGATGTCATCTTGCATGGAATCTTCATCATACTTTGCTTGGTAAGCTTTTCACTAATATCTTACATATTTTGTGTTTATTTTATCTAGCATTCTCAATTAATTACTTGATTGTTATTTTGTATGCTTTAGATACAAAATTGAGATTAGTATGATGTATGTTTGAGAAGTTGTATTGTGCTAGCATATTAGGTTTTGTGCTTAATATTGATTAGCTAAACTAATTGACATGTCATTTAGTTTTGATATCTAGGATTGCTCTTAATTGCATATTAATCATCTTAGATAAGCATATAGGGTTTCCCTTGCTCTATGTTGCATTTTGGATATTTTCATATATTCACTTAGGGTTGTATTCTCTTCAAGAGAAGCTAAGTCTTGTGTGTAGCAATCGGGATTAGGTTGCTTAGATCGCAAGCAAATTGGACTAGGTTCACTCATACCGGGATTAGGTAGGTGTGTGATTACTTCCGGGATTAGGTTGTAATCGTTTGCACATTTAGTGGATTCGAGGTTCGAGTGTGGCTTACTTACATAGCCCGTGGTTTTTCCCGTGAGGGTTTCCACGTAAAAATCAAGTGTTGATTTATATTTCCGCACCATATTACACTTGCTTGTTTATATTATCTTGAGGGTAAATTCGTAATTTTGACTAACACGAAAAATTGGGTAAAAAACGTAATATCTATTCACCCCCCCCCCCTCTAGATAGGTTTATACACACCGTGCTATAATTAGTTTCAATTGGTATCAGAGCGGGTTCCTAGACATACATAGGTGATCCTTGCTTATTTTGGTGTGTTTTGCATTTTGTGTGATTTTTTTGATCATTCATACATTTGCATTCATTTCATTCATTCATAAACACTATGAGTGGAAACGGTGGAAACAATGGTAGCAACGAAGGTGCTTCTAGCACAAGGCCTCCACTTCTTACCGGATTGAACTATTCCCAATGGAAAGGGAAGATGGAATCCTACATATGCCAAATTCATGACCGTGCATGGATGGCGGTGGAAGACGGATATGATCTCCCTATGATGACTCCCGCGGGTGGAGGAGAAGATGTTTTGAAGCCTAAGGCGCAATGGAACGCGCAAGAGTTTGATGCTTCAAAGTGGAATAGGAAGGCGTTGCATGCCATCTTGTGTGCCATGGACGAAAATCAATACAAGTTGATTCAAAATACTAGGATAGCTAAGGAGGCTTGGGACATCCTAGAGATTGCACATGAGGGAACCGAAGTGGTGAAGGACTCCAAGCTTCAAGTCCTCCAAACTCAATTCGAGACGCTTAAGATGGAGGAGAATGAGTGCTTCAACGACTTCGAGATCAAGTTGATGGATATAGTCAACCAAAGCCATCAACTTGGTGATCCATATTCGGATAGGAGAATCAAGCAAAAGATTATGAGATCTCTACCCGATAGGTTTGAATCGAAGGTGACGGCTTTAGAAGAAAATAGTGGTTATAAGGATATGAAGCCGAGTGAGGTGATTGGGAGACTTCTAGCTTATGAGTCTAGGAAGGGGCCTATCTCCACACCCACTAAAAAGCAAAAAGGAATTGCTTTAAAAACCTCCAAGGATGAAAAGGAGGAAAAGAAGGTTGACTTGGATGAAGACCTTGCCTTGTTTGTAAAAAGGTTCAACAAGGTTATGAAGTTTAGAAGAAAGAACTTTGGATCAAAAGGACAAGATTTGAAGAAAAAGGGTTCTTTCAAGAAGTTTGAACCTAGGCAAGAGAGGACCGAAAGGAAAGGGGTCCGATGTTTCGAGTGTGGTGGCATAGGTCATTTTGCCCCCGATTGTGCAAATCATGTTGAGAAGAAAAAGGGGAAAGTGATGGCCGCCACTTGGAGTGGAAGTAGTGATGACTCCTATGAGGGAGATGAGTCTTCGGATGATGAAGAGCTCATGGCTAATCTCCTAGCTTTTGCCTCCTCCCATAAAAGCAAAAGTGCTAGTGAAAGAGAGGAAATGAGTCAAGAGGAAAATGACTCAAGTGAAGTAGAAAGTGATTCCTCTTCTAACTCCATGAATGGATTTATGGAGAAAAAGGAGTTTGCTAAATATCATGCCGAGTTTAATGATTTAGCAATCAAGAGCACAAGAAAGATCAAGATGTTGAGGGAAGAAAATCTTGAGCTTGCATCTCATAATGACCACTTAAGTGAACAAGTGGAAAAATTCAAGAAGATGGAAGATAAGCTAAAAGAGGAGTTAGTCTTATCTAGGAGGAATGAGGATAGTCTAAAGAGGGAGCTTGAAGAAGTTAGAGAATCTATGACTAGGATGGATTCTAGCACCAAGAAGCTTGACCATATGCTTGGTGTTGGAAAGAGTCCATGTGACAAGAGGGGTCTTGGGTATGAAGATGGCAAGAAGATCTCAACCTCTAACAAGACCGTATTTGTCAAGAGCTTGAAGAAAGAAGAAACTTCATTTGTGCAACTTCCTAAGAAAAAGTTAGAAATAGGACAAAGTTCAAATGCTCAAGTGAAGATGGGGCCAAGAAGGCAACCTCAAGCTCAACCCCCTAGGGTTCCTCAAGCCAACATTCCTTCTCAAATGGCTCACAAAGGAAAGAGGCCTATCATGCAACCTCAAGCTTGGAAGCAACCTAGACCGGTTCAACAACGAAGACGCATTGAACCCCTTCATCCACAAAGACAAGGACAATGTATGATTCCTTATTTTACTCCTATTTGTCACTTTTGTGGATTTGTTGGTCATATTAGACCACAATGCTTTCGCTATATAAAAATGGCAAAACTAGAAGCATGATAGAGAAGAAAAAGAAAAGAGCCATGATGCATGTTCCTAGGAATAACAATATTGATTTGCATGATCCTAGGAATAATAGAGCACATGTACCAAAGACCACTAAGAAAGCTAAAATTGTTGCTAAGTGGATTAGAAAGAATGAAAATGTTTGCCATGTTGCACAAATAGCCTTGAAGGCAAATTCTTCTAATTTTTGGTATTTGGATAGTGGGTGCTCTAGGCACATGACGGGAAATAAGAGTTTCTTCGAGACTCTTGTTATGGAGGAAGGTGGATATGTCACTTTTGGTGATGGATCCAAAAAGAAGGTTGTAGGGAAAGGATCCATTTCCGTTCCCAGTTTACCCTCCTTATCCGATGTTTTATTTGTTGATGGCTTGAAAGCCAATTTAATAAGCATTTCACATCTAAGTGATGAAGGATATTCCGTCTTGTTTAGTAAAAATGATTGCTCAATCCTAAAGCCCGATGGACAAACCTTATTGAAAGGTATGAGATTTAGCGACAATTGTTATTGTCTTGAAGCTAGAATAGTCTCAAACAATGTGTCCATGGATGAGCAAGTTGAGTTGTGGCATAAAAGACTTGGCCAGATGAACTTTAGGGATTTAAGAACCCTTGGAAAGTTCGAGTGTGTGCGTGGCCTCCCTAAGCTTGGGAAGAAAGCCAATGGTATTTGTGGACCTTGCCAACAAGGAAAACAAACCAAAAGCATGCAAAAAAAGGGCAAGTATCTCTCCACCAAGGAGCCCCTAGAGCTTCTCCACATGGATCTCATGGGTCCTATGCAAACCGAAAGCTTAGGTGGAAAGAGATACATTTTTGTTTGTGTTGATGATTTCTCTAAATTTACATGGACATATTTTCTTAGAGAAAAATCCGAAACTTTTGATAAGTTTAAAATGCTTTGTACTAAATTGCAAAATGAAATGAATTCTAACATTAGAAGCATTAAACGGATTAGAAGTGACCATGGGAGGGAGTTTGAAAATGCCTCTTTTGAAAGCTATTGTGATAGCCTAGGCATCTCCCATGAGTTTTCGGCTCCTAGGACACCTCAACAAAATGGAGTTGTTGAGAGGAAGAATAGGGTCCTCCAAGAGATGGCCCGAGTGATGTTGTTTAGCAACAATGTCCCTAGGAACCTATGGGCCGAAGCCGTAAATACGGCTTGCTATATAGGGAATAGAGTATTCCTAAGGCCCGGATCTAGAAACACCTCCTATGAGTTATGGAAAGGCAAGAGGCCAAATGTTAGCTACTTCCATACTTTTGGGAGCAAATGCTACATTTTAAATGACCGTGATCAACTTGGCAAGTTTGATGCTAAGAGTGATGAGGGTATCTTTATTGGCTATGCCTTGAATAGTAAAGCCTATAGAGTTTTCAACTTGAAGACTCGAACCGTTATGGAATCATCGAATGTTATCATTGATGATACAAGGCTCAAGTCCAAAGACCATGAAGAGGAGGATGTTTTAGAGGATGACTCTCCTTTGGAGAGGGTTGTGGTGACTCCCAATGTTGGGACATCTAATGAAGTCACACAACCTAGTACTAGAGTTCCTAACTTGGACTCTAATGAACCCGCTCCATGGGTTATAAGACTCCATAACAAAGAGGATGTTATTGGAGATGTAAATGAGGGTGTTAGGACTAGGCGTCAAATAGCTAATCTAATTAGCTTTACATGCTACACCTCTCAAATAGAACCCAAAAAGGTTGATGAAGCCTTGAATGATGAATTTTGGGTTCTTGCCATGCAAGAAGAGCTAAACTAATTCGAAAGGAATGAGGTTTGGACTCTAGTTCCTAGGCCTAAGACCACTAATGTCATAGGCACAAAATGGATATTTAGGAACAAATCCGATGAGGATGGCAACATAGTGCGGAACAAGGCTAGACTTGTAGCACAAGGGTACTCTCAAATTGAGGGTATCGACTTTGAGGAGACTTTTGCTCTCGTTGCTCGCTTAGAGTCCATTAGGCTTCTCTTGTCCATCTCTTGTGTGCACAAGTTCAAATTGCACCAAATGGACGTCAAGAGTGCCTTCCTCAATGGCTTCTTGCAAGAGGAAGTGTTTGTAGAACAACCCAAGGGGTTTGTGGATGCTCACCACCCCAACCATGTCTATCGCCTCAAAAAGGCTCTATATGGGTTGAAACAAGCACCGAGGGCTTGGTATGAGCGCCTCACTCAATTTCTTGTTGACAATAACTACACAAGAGGTAGTGTTGACAAGACACTATTCATCAAGAGAGACAATGATGAGCTTTTCATAGCTCAAATATATGTTGATGACATAGTGTTTGGCTCTACAAACAACACCAAAGTCCAACAATTTGTTGATGTCATGTCTCTTGAATTTGAGATGAGTCTTGTTGGTGAGCTTAGTTACTTCCTAGGTTTGCAAATTAGGCAAATGCATGATGGGATTTTCATAACCCAAGCCAAATATGCTAAGAACCTAGTGAAGAAGTTTGGTTTAGAGAAAGCCAAACATTGTGATACACCCATGAGTACCACTTTGAAGCTAAGCAAGGATGCTAGTGGTAAAAGTGTGGAACAAACTCTATATCGTGGCATGATAGGTAGCTTGCTTTATTTGACCGCAAGTAGGCCCGATATATCTTTTAGTGTGGGTGTGTGTACTAGGTACCAAGCGGATCCTAAGGAGTCCCACCTCTCATCCGTGAAGAGGATCATTCGCTATGTGAATGGGACATCCAACTATGGGATTTGGTACTCTTTTGACACTAATGCTAGTCTAGTTGGCTTTAGTGATGCGGATTGGGCAGGAAATTGTGATGATAGGAAGAGCACATCGGGCGGTTGCTTCTTTCTAGGCAACAACTTGGTGTCTTGGTTTTGCAAAAAGCAAAACTCGATTTCCTTGTCCACGACCGAGGCCGAGTACATAGCCGCAGGGAGTGGATGCACACAACTCCTATGGATGAAGCAAATGCTAGTAGACTACGGATTCAACCAAGGTACTCTCACTCTCTTTTGTGATAACATGAGTGCTATTAATATTTCCAAGAATCCGGTTCAACATTCTAGAACTAAGCATATTGACATCCGCCATCACTTCATTAGAGAGCTTGTTGAAAATAAATGCATAGTACTTGAACATGTAGGTACTAATGATCAACTTGCGGACCTATTTACTAAACCCTTAGATGCTACTCGATTTAAAACTCTTAGTAGATCTATTGGGATATGTCTTGTGGAGTGATGTTCTATGATTGACCCCATATGGGGAACTCAAGCAAAGAGAGCTATTTTGCATTCTTGTATCTTGCAAAAAAAAAAATTGAAATAACGTATGCCTCTTCTTTTAATTGCTTGAGTAAGCTTGGTTGTACATATGTATATATGTTTTCAATTCTATAAGTGTGAACCTTGCTTGTCTACAATCCATGTCATATTTATGTTCAATCATGCATTTTTGGACTAGGAGATTTACATAGGAAGTATGATGTGAATGACCTATAGTTATCTCCATGACATGATGTTTCTTTAATAACATGCTAATGATAAATGAAAAAGCATGAAATTCATACAACATGCTCACATGAAAAGCATGAATTGATGATTGCATATTCTTAAAATGCAAAACTTGTGTGAAAGCTTATGAGACTCAAAATGAATAAAGGATCTTGTATCCGTTCAAAGGAATTTATATTCCAAATGTCTCTCTTTCTTTATTAGTTGAACATGGTTACTATCATACGGATATCTTATCCGGAAAAATCAAATAGGGTGCAAAGTCGCTCATGCCATGTTTCGCTTATAAAGTTGGATATAGTTGCTCATAAACTGAAATTAATAATCTCTATATCCTTGCTTTTCCCATGACATTGGTGAAATTGGTTTGAATTCTTATTTGAAACCTTTGTCATTTGCTTTGCCAAATACCATTGTATTTTGGACTTGAATGCTATATGTCTTGTATGCAAAGCATGTTGGATTCACACATTTTCTATAAATAAATCTCCTTGTTTCTCTCAAATTAATTGAAGTGCATAAAGTGACTTATATGTATATGCATATCTTGCATGCTTCTATCTCTCGTTGCTATGAGTGACCCGGTTGGGGACTACTCCTTTGCTTATATCATGACAAAAAGGGGGAGTAGGATATGGTAAGGGGAGTTGCAAAATATAGAAGCGGCTATTGTGCACTTTGGGGAGAACATACATTGAGGGGGAGTAACTCGTTGAGGGGGAGCATTGCATACACATACATTTCATAATGTTGTGCCTAAACGTTGAATGCATATGCTTGTTATTGTTCTTACATGATTAATCTCACACTTTACTTGTATTGGAAATGCTAGAAACCTTATTTTTCAGGGCTTGATTGTTCTACAAGAGATTGAAGACTTGAAGTATTATTTTCTTATCTCTTTGTATTGTAGATAATCATTGTAGTCCCGTAGTTTCTAATTCTTTGTGAGGAATCAATGTGAGTGGTGGTTTTGTCACGAAATAGCCAAAGGGGGAGATTGTAAGGATTCCCGTTGTTTTTAATTGGCTTATTTCGTGATCAAACCATATGTGGGGATCCTTGTAAGGGTAGCTTAGGAGTTGGTTTATTATTCGAAGCCCTTTCAAAGACCTCGTCTTGATAAGCACCGAAGGTAAATTCTATGTGCTTACTTATCTTGAAGAGATAGTTGCACACACTCACTTAGCATACTTGTTCATATGTGCATTCTCTTCACATGTCACTTTACACACTAGCACTTTGATGTTGTATCTTGTTGTGTGTATTTGTGTCTTGTAATTCGTTTCCCGATAGTGTTCGGAAACGTCCGCGCACGCACTAGAATGTGCTTGGTTTTGCGCGAAGACCGCCTATGGAGATGCACTTGGCATCTCCTTGGTTTTCACCTCTGTTGGTGATCGGCGGCCTGGCCGCCGAATGAAACCGCCGTTTTAATTCGGCGGTTGGTTGGCCGCCGATCTGAAACGCTGTTTCAGACCTGATTGATTTTATTCTCGGGTTTAATTCGGCGGTGGGAACGGCGGTCACTAAACCGCCGAATGGAACCGCCGTTTCTCCCCTGTTTCTCCGGGACCAATTCGACGGTTGAAATCGGTGGCCACCGACCGCCGATTGAAACCGCCGATTGGCGCGTTTCTTTGAAACTTACTTAAACGACCTCACTTTGGCTTGGCACCCTATATATATGTCATTTTGTCTTTAGGTCAATAAAGAGAGTTCATATTCAGATTTCATACTTAGGATATTTTTCAAAGAGAAGAAAAATTCCAAGAACTCATTTTTAATTACTCAAACACAATTTCATGATCATCAATCATCATCTAGCATCATCTTAGATCATCTAGATGTCATCTTGCATGGAATCTTCATCATACTTTGCTTGGTAAGCTTTTCACTAATATCTTACATATTTTGTGTTTATTTTATCTAGCAATCTCAATTAATTACTTGATTGTTATTTTGTATGCTTTAGATACAAAATTGAGATTAGTATGATGTATGTTTGAGAAGTTGTATTGTGCTAGCATATTAGGTTTTGTGCTTAATATTGATTAGCTAAACTAATTGACATGTCATTTAGTTTTGATATCTAGGATTGCTCTTAATTGCATATTAATCATCTTAGATAAGCATATAGGGTTTCCCTTGCTCTATGTTGCATTTTGGATATTTTCATATATTCACTTAGGGTTGTATTCTCTTCAAGAGAAGCTAAGTCTTGTGTGTAGCAATCGGGATTAGGTTGCTTAGATCGCAAGCAAATTGGACTAGGTTCACTCATACCGGGATTAGGTAGGTGTGTGATTACTTCCAGGATTAGGTTGTAATCGTTTGCACATTTAGTGGATTCGAGGTTCGAGTGTGGCTTACTTACATAGCCCGTGGTTTTTCCCGTGAGGGTTTCCACGTAAAAATCAAGTGTTGATTTATATTTCCGCACCATATTACACTTGCTTGTTTATATTATCTTGAGGGTAAATTCGTAATTTTGACTAACACGAAAAATTGGGTAAAAAGCGTAATATCTATTCACCCCCCCCTCTAGATAGGTTTATACACACCGTGCTATAATTAGTTTTAGTCTTGTGGAGTGATGTTCTATGATTGACCCCATATGGGGAACTCAAGCAAAGAGAGCTGTTTTGCATTCTTGTAACTTGCAAAAAATTTGAAATAACTTATGCCTCTTCTTTTGATTGCTTGAGTAAGCTTGGTTGTACATATGTATATATGTTTTCTATTCTATAAATGTGAACCTTGCTTGTTTACAATCCATGTCATATTTATGTTCAAACATGCATTTTTGGACTAGGAGATTTACATAGGAAGTATGATGTGAATGACCTATAGTTATCTCCATGACATGATGTTTCTTAAATAACATGCTAATGCTAAATGAAAAAAAAAAAAAAAAAAAAAAGCATGAAATTCATACAACATGCTCACATGAAAAGCATGAATTGATGATTGCATATTCTTAAAAATGCAAAACTTGTGTGAAAGCTAATGAGACTCAAAATGAATAAAGGATCTTGTATCCGTTCAAAGGAATTTACATTCCAAATGTCTCTCTTTCTTTATGAAACTAAATATACCACGGTGTGTATAAAGCTATCTAGAGGGGGGGTGAATAGATTTTACGCTTTTTACCCAATTTTTTCGTGTTAGTCAAAATTACGAAATTACCCTCAAGATAATATAAACAAGCAAGTGTAATATGGTGCGGAAATTAAATTAACACTTGAATTTTTACGTGGAAACCCTCACGGGAAAAACCACGGGCTATGTAAGTAAGCCACACTCGAACCTCGAATCCACTAAATGTGCAAACGATTACAACCTAATCCCGGAAGTAATCACACACCTACCTAATCCCGGTATGAGTGAACCTAGTCCAATTTGCTTGCGATCTAAGCAAGCTAATCCCGATTGCTACACACAAGACTTAGCTTCTCTTGAAGAGAATACAACCCTAAGTGAATATATGAAAATATCCAAAATGCAACATAGAGCAAGGGAAACCCTATATGCTTATCTAAGATGATTAATATGCAATTAAGAACAATCCTAGATATCAAAACTAAATGACATGTCAATTAGTTTAGCTAATCAATATCAAGCACAAAAACCTAATATGCTAGCACAATACAACTTCTCAAACATACATCATACTAATCTCAATCTTGTATTCAACAAATATAAAATCACATACAAGTAATTAAATTGAGATTGCTAGATAAGAGAAACACAAAATATGTAAGATATTAGTGAAAAGCTTACCAAGCAAAGTATGATGAAGAATCCATGCAAGATGTCATCTAGATGATCTAAGATGATGCTAGATGATGATTGATGATCATGGAACAAGTGTTTGAGTAATTAAAAATGAGTTCTTTGGAATTTTTCTTCTCTTTGAAAAATCTCCTAAGTATGGAATCTGAATATGAACTCTTGTAATTGACCTAAAGTCAAAGTGGCATATATATAGGGGGCCAAAACAAAGTGTGGTCGTTTTGATAAGTTTGCCCACTATTTGCCATGGGCGCTGTACGTAGGGCGCCCTTGTACAGCGCCTGTACAGCGCCCTTGCTCTGTTTTCACGAGGAAACAGAGTGGCGCTGTACGTACAGCGCTTTGTACAGCGCCACGTACAGCGCCCCAACAGCGACCCAACAGCGACCGATTAAATCGATCAGGTTTGAACAGCGCTCAATGGTCGCTGTTCGTACAGCGCTTCTGTACAGCGCTTTTGGGGGCGCCCAGTGCAAAAATGCAATCCTAAGTCTAAGCATGACAAGGCAATTGGATATGCAAGATGCAATCAAACTAACATGCAAGAAGAGATGTTAATGAGCATTAAGGCACACATAAAAGACACACAACATATAAGGATTAAACATATGCATGAGTTGTGAGTATGTGCATCTATCTCTTCAAGACAAGTAAGCACTTAGAATATTACCTTTGGTGCTTGTCAATAGTGAGATCTTCAAAAGGGCCTAAGCAATAACAACAACATCTAAGCTACCCTTACAAAGCATCCCCACATGTGGTTTGATCACGAAATAAGCCAATTAATAACAACGGGAATCCTAACACTTTATTAGTTGAACATGGTTACTATCATACAGATATCTTATCCGGAAAAATCTAATAGGGTGCAAAATCGCTCATGCCATGTTTCGGTTATACAGTTGGATATAGTTACTCTTAAATTGAAATCAATAATCTCTATATCCTTGCTTTTCCCATGACATTGGTGAAATTGGTTTGAATTCTTATTAGAAACCTTTGTCATTTGTTTTGCCAAATACCATTGTATTTTGGACTTGAATGCTATATGTCTTGTATGCAAAGCATGTTGGATTCACACATTTTCTCAAATAAATCTCCTTGTTTCTCTCAAATTAATTGAAGTGCATAAAGTGACTTATATGTATATGCAAATCTTGCATGCTTCTATCTCTCGTTGCTTTGAGTGACCCGGTTGGGGACTACTCCTTTGCCTATATCATGACAAAAAGGAGGAGTAGGAAATGGTAAGGGGAGTTGCAAAATATAGAAGCTTTTGTGCATTTTGGGGAGAACATACATTGAGGGGGAGTAACCCTTTGAGGGGGAGCATTGCATTTATCATACATTACATACATTTGGTAATGTTGTGCCTAAATTCTAAAAATGCAAATGCTTGGTATTGTTCTCACATGATTAATCTCACGCTTTTCTTGAATTGGAAATGTTAGAAACTCTTTTCAGGGATTGATTATTCTACAAGAGGATTGAAGACTTCAAGTTGCATTCTCTTATCTCTTTGTAATGTAGAATATTATTGTAATCCCGTAGTTTCTATTTTTTGTTGTGAGGAATCAATGTGAGTGATGGTTTTGTCACGAAATAGCCAAAGGGGGAGATTGTAAGGATTCCCGTTGTTTTTAATTGGCTTATTTCGTGATCAAACCATAAATGGGGATCCTTTGTAAGGGTAGTTTAGATGTTGTTATTAGTGCATTAGGCCCTTTGAAGACCTCATTATTGACAAGCACCAAAGGTAACATTCTAAGTGCTTACTTGTCTTGAAGAGATAGTTGCACACACTCACAACTCTTGCATATGTTTAATCTTTGTATGTTGTGTTTCTTTTTGTTGTGCATAAATGCTTATTTACATCTCTTCTTGCTTGATTTAATGATTGCATCTTGTGTTTATAACATCATAGCATTTAGGCTTTTAGGATGCATTTTGGTTGACTTTTGTTCCCCTTGCATGATTGCTTGTGGGGACAAAATTGAAGGCTGTGCGCTGGTCCACCAACGCCGGTCGACCAGTGGAGCGCCGCTGGTCGTGCGCTAGTGTGGACCAGCGCCGGCCACCAGCGCCAATCGCCCAGGTGTGCGCCGCTGGACTGGCGCTGGTGGCAGCGCCTGTCGTCCAGCACTCAAGCCAAAATTGGCTTGTGCGCTGGTCCACCAGCGCACAGAGCATTTTTCTGACGAAATTTCAAAACGACCTCACTTCACTTATGGCCTCTATATATATGCTAACTTGATTTTAGGTCACATACAAGAGTTCTTATTCATGCTTCATACTTAGGATATTTTTCAAGAGAAGAAAAATACACAAAGAACTCATTTTTAATTACTCAAACACAATTTCATGATCATCAATCATCATCTAGCATCATCATAGATCATCTAGATGTCATCTTGCATGGAATCTTCATCATACTTTGCTTGGTAAGCTTTTCACTAATATCTTACATATTTTGTGTTTAATTTATCTAGCAATCTCAATTAATTACTTGATTGTTATTTTGTATGCTTTTGATACAAAATTGAGATTAGTATGATGTATGTTTGAGAAGTTGTATTGTGCTAGCATATTAGGTTTTGTGCTTGATATTGATTAGCTTAACTATTTGACATGTCATTTAATTTTGATATCTAGGATTGTTCTTAATTGCATATTAATCATCTTAGATAAGCATATAGGGTTTCCCTTGCTCTATGTTGCATTTTGGATTTTTTCACATATTCACTTAGGGTTGTATTCTCTTCAAGAGAAGGTAAGTCTTGTGTGTAGCAATCGGGATTAGGTTGCTTAGATCACAAGCAAATTAGACTAGGTTCACTCATACCGGGATTAGGTAGGTGTGTGATTACTTCCGGGATTAGGTTGTATCGTTTGCACATTTAGTGGATTCGAGGTTCGAGTGTGGCTTACTTACATAGCCCGTGGTTTTTCCCGTGAGGGTTTCCACGTAAAAATCAAGTGTTGATTTAATTTCCGCACCATATTACACTTGCTTGTTTATATTATCTTGAGGGTAAATTCGTAATTTTGACTAACACGAAAAATTGGGTAAAAAGCGTAAAATCTATTCACCCCCCCTCTAGATAGCTTTATACACACCGTGCTATATTTAGTTTCAGGCTGGATTGGGAACCGGAACAGTGGTAGTGTCGGCATCAGTGGTAGAGGCGGCGGGAAGTAAGGTGGAGAAAGCCGGAGCAGTGCTATCAACATAATGATACAAACTGTGGCCAATAAGAAACGATCGTAGTTGAATGGTCCATAAGAGATAGTTAGATTCTGTGAGTTTGAGGAAGTTGGATCGAGTAGGGCCAGGTAGGGATGGAATCGAAGAAGAAGAGGAAGAGGAAGAGGAAGAGGAGGAAGAGGCAGCATCGGCCAATGCAATATGTAGAAGATGGGATCGGAAAAAAAAAAAATTAGGTTTTTCGTTAGAAAGAAAGTGGCTATGATAACATGTAGAAATATATTGATTGATAGAAATATTACATATTACATTGCTATATATATGTGCAGAATATTGAAAACCCTAGAAGCCCTAGTAATATCAAATAAGGAAAACTAACATAATTATAGCATATACATGATTCTAGGTGATTAGTCCTATAATGTAGGAATCATAGAGTTGACTTGAGTTAATTGCGGAATCATAGAGTTGACTTGAGTTAATTGCATGACAATATATATATATATATATATATATATGGTCCAGTTCTGGTCAGTGCGCACTGATGTAACTACATCAGTGCGCACTGATGTAACTACATCAGTACCAATGCATGTGGACCACTGATTATGGAGAAGCTTTGACAAGTGCATACACTTTGAGTCAAAGTATGTAAATCTAATGGTCCATATCCAACCCACTGATGAAGTTATATCAGTGCGCACTGACTTGAACATTTATATATATATATATTAAAAGCAATCTTTAAAAAAAAAATCAGAACAAGAAAAGAAAATTAAGATAGAAATCTGAACAAGAGAAACTAACAGATAAATTGTGAACATTGAAGCATGTATCTGTATTAAGTATGAATCTCAATAAATTGTGCACTCTCTCTTTTATTTTAGTGAATTTTTATTTTGGATCTCGACATTTATTTTTTTATTTTATTTTATTTTTGACAGTAATCTCGACATTTATTAAGAAATATAATAATCACCAAATTATGTATGTAATCACTTATATTTCATGTTTTATATGATATTAGTAAGATTAATAACCAAAGATGTTAACCGCCAAAAATGGCGAGGACCAAAAAAGAATTTTCCACTAGTGTAGAGAAGAAAGTCGGGATGTAAAGTAGCAGCGGAAAAGATGTCCGGATACCCCGCTTGCTAGCAGACGGGCCAGAGTAAGAGCCTCTACTCAACCCGGCCAGGTCCAAAATCTCCGGGACCAGGAAAGCACTAAAAAGTCAAAAAGAGAAGGGCCCTGGAGACACAACCTCCTCAAGATCCTAATACCCAACTACCCTGATCCCCGAGTATCTCGGTACCCCGACACTAGGCATCCCGATATCTGCAAACATCACTCTAAAAGGGGCAGGAGGGACGCGGGATACCTGGGGTACCCCGACCAACAAAGCTCATGACATACACGCAGCGAGATAAACCCTAGGGTCCCCTTACGCCGACCCCGCTGAAATAGGAGGCGGACACCCCCAAAGAGCAAGCCCACGTAAAGACAAACATTAAACGTCACCGTTCAAGATGTAAACTCTAGTTACAACGCGGCATTCATGCCCGCCATGAAGATTCCTATTTTTATAGGAGTCAACTTGTTTGGAACCGAGAAAGAAGGAATCGCCTGATCTTTCGAGATCAGTTTCCCGACGAATTCGTTAAACTCCAAAAGAAGGCCCGTGCATCACTGAAACCTTAGACCGAAGTTTTAGGAGTGCTCAGCAAGAAAGTGGGCCTATATATCGATCTAATGTTCAAAGAAAAAAGGAGGACACTTTTACTACTTATCGACAGGCACGAAAAGCTCCATCTCCATTGTTCCCCCATATGCTTTACTTTCTCCTTACTAAAATATTGATAGTTCAAATACCAAGTTGTAAAGATCCCACCGAGATCGAGATCCAGATCCGTATATATATATAAACAATTTTTGTTTTATACATCCATCATATAAGAAATCATCCAACTTACTACTTGCATCCACCATAATATCAAGATCGGGGTACCCAGCGGGATACCAGACTACTAAGTATCTTGTTGGCCCTTATTGGATCCAGATCCAGATCTGGATCCGTCACCTACAAACTCTATCACGCCTAACATATTCCAAAGAACTAGCGAGGTATCGGGGTATAGAGTATCCCGCTAGCCCAGATCCAATTAGATCCGGGTCCCTCACATACCGTTAATTCTGAATTACACCCCGGTGACAATTTTGGGTTAACACTTTGGCGCCGTCTGTGGGAAGAAAACCCCCCCACCCCTGAACAACTTTTCTAGATCAATCAAGAAGAAGATAGAAGATGAGGCTTCGATCCTCCCAAGGACAGCCCGCGAACTCTAGGCCTCATTCCCTCGCTTCCACCCAGAGTAATCAGGGGAAAAGGAAAGGGGCCTGAAGTTAGATCCCGGTACCAGTCCTGCCACCGAGTCCCGGGCCAGCACCACAGGACCCCGCGGTCCCAGAAGCGACTAGGGAGGCCACAGAGCAACAAGCTGCTGCCTATGTGGAAAGCGTCCGCCTTCAGATGATTGCCCAAGGGATACCCTTTGAATCACCCAGATTTGTAGAAGGGGCTGGACCAAGTGCTCGGGTACCGGTTTTGGACAGACTCAGGCCGCCATTACCAATACAAAATCATCTCGAAGATCTCAGACATCGATCGGTGAAACCGGCTATGAACATCTTGCCTAGAAGGATCCAATCAACGATAAGACCGATAGTAGAAAGAAGAAGTTCGCAGCACGAGGCGGAGGTCAGTATCAGATCCAAGAGGGAAAGCAAGGCAAAGAGCGTGATGCAACAGGTTCAGGCTAGTCATACCATTAGTGGAGGACCAACCCTCGCCGAGACTTCCAACAATTCAAAAAAGAACCATGCTAGGAAAATCCCAAAGCACGCCACTGGCCGGGATGAGTTCCGGATGTCCAAAAGATCACGTGAATGCCCTCATTCTGCTTGGATTGTGTTCACTGAAAATGATACCTATAACACAATACAACCTCATGACTACCCAATGGTGATCACAACCCAGATTGCCAACTGTCGGGTCCACCGCATCCTGATAGACACTGGAAGCAGCGTAGATATCCTATTCAAAGAAACCTTGGAGAAGCTTAACCTTAAGAACCCCTGCTACCACAGTTGCAGGACACCCTTATATGGTTTTGCAAGAGACTCCGTGATGCCAGTAGGAGCGCACACCTTGCCGCTAATTATTGGAGAGGCCCCCCTTCAACAGAACATCATGATGGAGTTCATCGTGGTAGACACTCCGTCCGCCTACAATGCGATCCTTGGAAGACCTTTCTTGTCAGGAATCAGAGGAGTCATGTCCGTCTACCATAACATCCTAAAGTTTCCAGTTGGAACCGAAGTAGGGGAGGTTAAGGGGGATTAGCAAACGGCTCGCACCTGTCCTACAGTATCTGCCATC
Source organism: Acer saccharum (assembly GCA_030490815.1). Classification (NCBI taxonomy): domain Eukaryota; kingdom Viridiplantae; phylum Streptophyta; class Magnoliopsida; order Sapindales; family Sapindaceae; genus Acer; species Acer saccharum. The sequence continues at coordinate 1,471,149 of CM059874.1, read as the reverse complement.
CCTACTACTACAACCGAGCGATACACCCATGTCGCCCAGGAACTGAGTCACAGGGCACCAGAGCCGGACCATCATATCCTAGAAGAAAGGGAGATACCCGGCTTAATCCCAGAGGAAACCGAAGAAGAAGAAAGAGGATGGACTGGAGGGCACCCCACGGAGAAGCTAGAAGAAATCCAGATTAGAAGGGGTGACCCGACTAAGTTAGTAAAAATAGGAGGTGCACTGGATAGCGAGGTCAGGAGAAACTTGGTGGAACTTCTTAAAGAGTACAATGACATTTTTGCTTGGAACCACGACGAAATGCCGGGCATCCCTCTCAACCTAGTGGTTCACCGACTAGCTGTGGACGCTACAGTCAAGCCAGTCAAACAGAAGCAGAGACATTTCAACACGGAACGGAACGGAACGCTGCGGTACAAGAAGAGGTAGACAAGCTTTTGAAAGCCAAGTTCATCAAAGAATCCCACTACCCTGAATGGATTGCTAATGTGGCCATGGTAACCAAAGCCAATGGGAAGTGGCGCATGTGCGTGGATTATACCGACATCAACAGGGCATGCCCGAAGGATAGCTTTCCCCTTCCTAAAATTGACCAACTGATTGATTCTATTGCGGGAAACAAACTCTTAAGTTTCATGGATGCCTTCTCGAGATACAACCAGATCATGATGCATCCTGCTGATCAGGATAAGATCAGCTTCATCACTGGACAAGGTCTTTACTGTTACAAAGTCATGCCTTTTGGCCTCAAGAACGCAGGAGCCACATATCAACACTTGGTAAACAAGTTATTTAAGCCGTTAATAGGAAAATCTATGGAGGGGTACATAGACGATATGATCACCAAATCTCAAGAGGCCCATCAACATCCTAAAGACTTGCGCCAAACTTTCCAAGTGATCAGGGAAAATCAAATGAGGCTAAATCCAGCCAAATGTGCCTTTGGGGTAGCAGCGGGGAAGTTCCTTGGCTTCATGGTGCATGAGAGAGGAATCGAAGCCAATCCCGAGAAGATCAAGGCCATCATAGAGCTGGGGTCTCCAAACACTCTCCAACAAGCTCAAGGGCTGACTGGACGGATAGCAGCGTTGAACCGCTTCATATCAATATCCACAGATAAGTGCCTGCCCTTCTTTAAAGTCATCAAGCAGAGAAAGAACATGAAGTGGAATCAAGAGAGTGAGCAAGCATTCCGGGCCTTGAAAGGGTATCTAGCCAGTCCACCTCTACTGGTGAAGCCCATCCCGGAGGAAGAACTACAACTTTATCTAGCAGTATCGGAGACCGCAATAAGTGGAGCTTTGGTGAAAGAATGCGATGACGGAATCCAAAGACCGATCTACTATGTAAGTCGGGCTTTGTCAAAATCTGAAAAGAACTACACCATCCTAGAGAAGTTAGCCTTTGCATTGGTAATCGCAGCCAGAAAACTTCGGCCTTATTTTTAAGCTCACACCGTCACAGTGGTAACTGACCAACCCTTGAGGCAGTTCCTTCAAAGGCCGGAAGCTCTAGCCGACTTTGTAGCAAAATTTAGCATGGTTCCTCACCCGGATGCTCCTGTAGTTCCAAACACAGATCCGGAACCTCCGGAATGGCCGGCGGATAGCAAGATCTAGACCCTGTACACGGACGGCTCCTTAAATCAAGCCAGCTGCGGGGCCGGGATCGTCTTGATCGATCCTAAAGGGATCGAATGCAACCACTGTTTCAGGTTCGAGTTTAAAGTCACCAATAATGAGGCAGAATATGAAGCCCTGTTGGCAGGAATGAAGGTAGCTACAGAGCAAGGAGTTGAATACCTCGTGGTAAGAAGCGATTCCCAGTTGGTAATCAACCAGGTATCCGGCACATATCAAGCAAGAGGTGACAACACGATAGCATACCTCCAAAAAGTCCAAGAAGCAGCTACGAAGTTTAAAGGCATAAGGATGGAGCAGATCCCGCGAGAGAAGAATCACCGGGTAGATGTCCTGGCTAAAATAGCGGCAACAGGAGGAAGGGCATTACTTAAAGGGATACCACTCCAACTTATACCCCGACCTAGCACAGCCCCGGGGCTAGAAGTAAGCCCGGTCACTCGTCTACCCTGTTGGATGGATCCCATAGCCGACTACCTGCAGGATGGCACGCTCCTAGGGAACCCGGACCAGACACATAAACTCAAGAGGATTGCAACTCAGTACTACCTAATAGAGGGACACCTCTATCGCAGAGGGAAATCACTCCCCCTGTTACGATGTTTGCATCTAGACGATGCCGAATGGGCATTGGATGAGGTACATTCAGGGGACTGCGGCAATCACGTTTCAGGAGAAAGGTTGGTATATCAGGTTCTCAAGATGGGATATTACTGGCCCACTATCCATCAAGAGGCCAAAAAATTTGAGCAATCCTGCGAGCCATGCCAGAAAACTACGGATCTACACCATCTACCCCCAGAAAAACTTACTTCAATCAGCACGCCTTATCCACTCACTATCTAGGGGCTGGATCTAATCAGGCCACTTCCTACCACACCTGGTCAGGCCAACCACGCTATAATAGCCATAGACTACTTCACTCGGTGGGTGGAAGCAAAATCCTTGGTCCATATAACTGAAGCCAATACCACAAGCTTCGTCAGGGAATATATTGTTTGTAGATTCAGTACCCCGATGGGCATAATCGCCGACCTTGGTAAGCAGTTTGATAATGCCAACTTTAGATTTTTCTGCGAAGAAAGGGGTATCGATCTATGCCTGGCCTCAGTGGCTCACCCTCAGACCAATGGATTGGTCGAGGCCACTAACAAAACTATCAAGAAACTCCTCAAAAATAAGCTCCAACAGAAGAAGGGGGGATGGGTTGATGAACTTCCAAACGTCCTTTGGGCCTACCGGACTACTAAAAGGACCACTACTAGGGAAACCCCTTATTCTCTGGCTTTTGGAATAGAGGTCGTCTCACCCATCGAACATAGGTTAACGTCCTTCAGGGTCCAGCATTTTGAGCTGGAAGAGAACGAGATAAAATTAAGAGCCAGTTTAGACCTCCTTGAAGAGAAACAAGATAGAGCGGCTGAACGTGTAGCTGCCTACCAGCATAAGATAGCCCGATGCTTTAACAAGAGGGTGAAGACTCGGAACTTCAAAGGGGGGGACTTGGTCTTCAGGAAAGTGACCCAGAATACTCGGAAAATGTCAGACAGGGTACTAGCTCCCAATTGGGAAGGGCCATATTTGATAAAGGTGGTAGTACGCTAGGGAGCATACAGGTTAGAGGATATGGATGGTTACCCGGTGGATCACACTTGGAATGCTGATCATCTCAAGAGATTTTACCCTTAGAATTTTTAAGGAATAGTGTATCTCGGAAGGTACATACCTGATACGTGTACCCCGATCTTTTTTGCTTGTATCCGCTTTCAGAAAATCAATAAAGTCAGTTGTTTTCACACGGTTTTTCCTAAGTACGCCTAAGGAAGTCTTCGCCATCCCATTTGCCTCAAGACAGGAAAACCAACATGGTTTTCCTGCTGCCCTGGTCGGGAATACCCCCCTCCAGGGAAAGAGCTGGTGCGTTGAGACAAGAAAAAGCCACATGGCTTCCTGCTGTCTTGGTCGGGGAATACCCCCTCCAGGAAGGAGCTGTGCTGAAAAGCATAAAGGGTGTAGTCGCCCACCAGTTATCTATTCACCAAGACCAGGAGGGCCTGCATAGACCCTCTGAAGCCTTAGACGAGGAATTCCTCTCTAGGATAAATCAAGCGCCAAGGTAATCTTAGTCGTCTACCAGAGCAGGTAACCCAAGAACTCAAGACGATCATCAGGTACATGACGCCCGCACTCCGTTACCTGCATATTTAGCTAGAAAAACCTTGTATCAGGGCGAC